>CM023361.1:30859646-31316231 GCA_013282895.1 Eriosoma lanigerum | reverse complement strand
TATATATATATATATATATATATATATATATACTTATTATATAAATGTTATTCCTAAATGCAGTAAAAATAAATATATTTTTCAAAAATATAATATATTTAAAATAAAAAGGAATACTTTAAACGTGATAAACGTGATGATAAACACCACCAAGTATTGTTTTCCGAATTTCGTTGAATTAGAAATCATACGAAATTTCGGGATCATGTTAATATTATAATAATTATCATGATATACTTACGTGACGTTTGCTGGACGAAGAATCCCCGTCGCCGTCGTCGTCGGTCGCGATCGTTGTCGTAGCTGTCGCCGGACTCCACCGGGATGGCGGCAGCCGATCGCTACTGACCGCGCCGCCGAGGATACGGTGACCGTCGGACATTACGTTCGAGTCGTAAATTATGCCGTCCGGTGGCGTCGTATCGTAAATGATGTGCCCGTCCTCGACGTAATAATGTTGTCCGTTCGAATCCACTACGGTATCGCCGAAATTGTTGTAAGGATCCTGGATAATCGATTATAACATAATAATATAGTAAAGGTACATAATGTATATAATATATAGACTTATGACATAGAACAAGGTCATCAAAATAAGACGTCGAAGTTAGGTTAGGTTAGGTTAGGTTAGATTTAAGCCCGGATTGGCCTGGCGAGTTACCGAGAAAATCTCGGTGGGCCGATAGAAAAATGCAATGGAAAAGTGTTGAAAATAACATCGAAAAATAAGATGTTATACCCCAATTGTATTGTATTTCAAAATACAATTTGATTGAAAAGTTATAAACGATTTTGGTATATAGACGTTAAAAAAGTTTAATTATAAAAGATGGACCGGTAAAATATTGACATCTCAGTTAATTTACCCGATCCGGCCTTAAATATAGGTTAAACTTTAAAATGGTCCAAATATGGAGTGAATAAGAGAAAAGAGAACAAATACTGGAATAAAAAATAAATATTTGTATCTTAAGGTTAAGATATATTATATATTATATGTTATATTTGTAATAGGGTTAGTGGGAATAGTCCCACCTACCTCTCAAATTTGTATGTAGTAAATGACTGACCGCGAGGGTGGAGTATCTATATATTCTCAGTGTATGATTTACAAAAAAAAAAAAAATAAACCTTATGTTAGGTGAGATTAGAGCAATGAGGAGCTGTGGTAGATCTTAGAAAAATTCAAAGAATTTAGTCTAGTATAATTGATCCATATTATAAGCCAAAGATCAACTTAAATATGTAAATAAAATTCAAATTAAACGACACTGCCTATTAGTAAGTACATTTGACGTTACATCTGTTTTTATTTACTCTATATCATTACAAACTACAATAATATATTCTATGGTAATAGTTGGTTGTTTGTTATTAATTGAATTATATTGCTTTTAAACAACAGATATATTACCACTATATGCAACTTGGGTAATGTCTACAACATACTTAAGAAACATATTAATTATAATTATTATAGTAAAGTCTATAAGTTTACAAGTTGTTCTTGTGATAAGAATTAAGAAACATGTAGTAATACATAGTTTGCGATCCACCGAAATCTGAATTGAATTTAAAAACTTAGAAATTAAACAAAATATTATGTTATAATTTTGTTGATGATGTATTAACATGAAAATATACCTACATCAAATTGTATAAATATCTTATTATTATTATTTTTTTCATCAAAATTCGATAAAATTGGGTTGTTAAAAGTTATCATACGAGTATACAAACAACCTAGCTTTATTAATAGCATTTTGCAAATATTACACTTTACGCCATGTATGTCGTTCTATGATATATATCTTGTTGGAGAACACGTCATGTCGTATATAGGTGGTTAAGTTAAACTAAATATTATGCATACTTATGATAATGGAACGTCTTTTATTATAATGTGACGAGTTAAGCAGTATAACATGCGAGTAAAAATATTTTATATAAATTCGATACATCGTTAGATAAAAAAAATAATATATACTTACGAATTTGAAATTTATGTTCAACGTGGGTGGCAGAACAACCTGCACGTTATGCATGACTTTGTATTTACGCCAAAACCTTGAGAGAAAAAAAAAATATAAATACAATGGAATAATAAATCGTCATGTTGCAAAAAAAAAAAAATTATATATTATAGAAAACAATCTTAATAAATATTCATTGACAATTAAAATGTATTAATATTTTACATTATATATGCAATTTACCTGTTGCCCCAATATGTGGAAATAGTGGACACAACGATGAACAGACATGACCATATGACTAACTGAAGGCCTAGTGAAAGACCTAAACAAAAAAACAAAAGACTATGTGTAATAGAAATAAATAACGCATTATTATTATATAATTGAATTTAAATATAAAATTAGGGAAAAACACGGGGAAAATGCGAACACAGAATATACAATTATCTAATATATATCATACATTAGGCTAATATGGATATTTTACCATAATATTTTGCATATGATACTATCCATTCGCTACCTATACTGCAACGCTTCATTATGTTTTATCAGCCAATGTGCACTCAGGACGAGAAGAGAATATTATAATGATTGGTTGGGATTATTATTATTATTATTAATTATTCACGTCGAATGTTGATTAAACAGAAATAGATTGTTTACCACAATATACTGTATAGTAACGTAAAAAGGATAAAAAGGAAGCGGATAGAATCACGGTAACCTCCTAACTTAGATAAAGCGAGTGCTAATTTAAATACATGTGCAATAAGTGTAATATTGTGATCAATATAATCTATAGAAAAATCACTGTATGGTGAATGGGTGATGTCTTTAAAATCGCAGTATACATAGCCAGGTAAGATTGTAAGGAACAATTTTAATTTATATCAATTACCAAAATATTTAAAACAATACGTTTATGGATAATAATTATTTATAATATTCCAACACACGTTTTTCGAAATTGCTTTTAGGTATATTAATCAATTAGTTTGTATATGATGGTACCTATATTAGTTGTCATAAATCATAATAAATTAGTAATTATGACTATCTGCTATAGTACAGATCTTGAAATAATGATCGACGAAAGGGACTGTTGGTATATTAATAATATACCTACTTAAAAAAACTTAGTGGCTAATGCTGCAGGTGTCAACTATTTATTTTTCTTATTTAAATAAATATGTTAAAAATATTATAATATTAAATTTATTTAAAAAAAAAAAAATAGATTACGCGACATTATTTTATGCATATAATTTTAGAAACATTATTATTTTCATAACTTTATATAAATAAAAAAAAATTAAACATCAAGGCACGATATTATTCAGATTTTCGATTTAGACGACGGTATAATATTACATAATTAATTCAATTTTATTTCATACACATTTTTCGAAACACAAACATAATATTATAATGTATACATACAATATGTAGGTACAGTGTGTGGGTTTGAGAGTTCATAGTTTATACTTTTAAACGTGTGCTGAGCGATAAACGTTATCGCAAACAGATATTAATTGTTTAAAAAACCGAAACATAATATACAACTCTTACACAAATTACATTGAGTATAAAACGATCTGTATATATATAATGTATAGAGATTAAAATTAAACTCTCTTTCGGAGCTTTTGAACACAAACTATTTTATATAAAGCGAAACAATAAGCGTGTTTTGCCATTCAACCAAAAATATAACCAAGATAAGTGCAGTACTTTATAAACAAAATGTTTTTGCGATTTCAGTTATGCATATGGTAATTACTAGAGATAGGATGTTGATGATTTTTGTATTGTATGTTTATTTTACTTTTATACATTTTAAAAAGCATATTTTACTTAGTAAAATAAGTATAAGCCCATTGCCAATTGGCATATATATATATATATATTCTAAATGAAGAGAATAAAAAAAAGGTACTTTTGACTAATAGATTAAAAAAAAAAAAAAAAAAAATCGTCATTTAATTACAATAAATAATAATATAATGTAAGATCTATTTTTTTCCTTGTAGAAAATATTTTTTGGGTCATAAATGCATTTTTTATTATTTATTTAGTGTATCAACATACTATCTAATATGATTATAAGGTATTAATTTATATACCACAAAGCCCATAACCGAGCAGAAGGAATTATGGTTATATGTTTGGTTATTGACAAGATACCTACTATAAATAGGTTGTAGATATTTACTAATGTACCTATAATTTTATTTTTTTAGCAACTATGTAAAATTGTAAAGAATAATAATGAGATTAAAATTTTAAATAAGAAAATAAAATATGTTATAAATTATTATATTGTTTCTAATAATAATAAAATAGTACTATTACTATTAGTAATAATGATGAACATATCGTTTTCGTGGGTTTTTGAATACGTCATGTCCGCATGTTTTTCATGAATGCTGTCTATCAAATAGGGAATATAGGACAATCACACCAACACAAAATTTAAAATTGTGATGTTTAGGTAGAACTCGGAGTACAAACATTATTAAATTAACATTATCTATAAAAGGTAGTTATAATATTTTATAAACAATTATAATTCTAGCACAGCCTAAATTCACACTCAATGTGCGCCTATGGGCTTGTGTTTTAACCACGAAATCGCTGATGAACCAAGTGAATAAAAAAAAAATTTAACGATGGTTACAATTTAAATATACACTAAATTATTTAAAAAAAGAGAATAGCGAACAATTTAAAAACTGCTGCAAAATGTTTCCTCAAACATTTGATGAATGTTACAACTCTTGCTCGTTGATCCTAAATTTAAAACTATTTACAATGATGTGTATGTTGACGAATTCATTATGGGGGCCGAATTTAAACTATATTGAATTCGATTTCTTTTGATGTTACCGTTTGATATCGTACCTTAGAACGCATCCGATGGCGAACGAAACGTTTACATCTATGCGTTCGGTACGAATCAAAGTACTCATAAATCTCGTTTGTCTTCGGATTCATAACCAAATTCTCATAGACATGTTTAATTAAGAATATAACCAGGTTTAACACGAAAACAATAGTAGACATAATATGACACCGCGAGGATACGTCATGCAATTTTTTAATAATGCCTATCTAGTAACTAACCTACACATAGTAAATAATTTATTTCACTAACAACATAAGTGGCGATTTCTTTGACGACGAGGCTATAATATATGTGCATGATCGTAAAAAAATACGCAACAAAATCTTGAAAAAAAGTCAATAAAAAAGTCTCGCATGACGGCGTGTCAAATAAGTAACGGAAATATACAAACGTTATATAGGTACATACCAAGGTTTAGGTGTAATAAAAAACGTTATAATATACAAGGTACCTATATATTACACAATTGATTAAAAAGCCAATTTTGTTTTCATCTTTGAACAATTCAAAGTGAAGTTTTCTTCATTAGTTGTGACCTAAACGATACGTCGAACAAAATAATTATCATTACCAGTAGAATTTGCTTTTCTTTTTCTCTCGTTTTATTATACACAATCAGCTATAAGTACTATTCGTATACAGTTGGGAACTTTGTTAGGTAAAAATAATAAACTAAATTCATAAAAAAAATGGTTCATTAGAAACAACAAAAGGGAAAAATTATTTCAACATTTATTTTTCCATATAAATTTTTACGCATAATGTAACGTAAAGACGTAACGTTTAACTTTTTTTTTCATAAACATTATACTATAAAATTGTTCATATTAATAATAATTCTATTATCGTGGGGAAACATAAACTTTTATTTTACAAAAACACTTAACAATTTATACCTATATTTATACGTCCTATTCAATTATTTGTTATGACCTACAGTCCTACAGATACTAATATTAGAGAACAAAAACAGAAAAAGAATATACAAATCAATATATTAGATATTATATTAATAAAATATATTACATTGTATATTTTAATTTAATAAATAAAAACAATAAAAACATTTGAAAATTGAATGCATACATTGATAGCAAATTTTGGGGTGCTAAGGACATATACGTCATATCTATGGCTCTGTGTATAGGCATTAGAAATCGATTTTATTTTATTATTAGAATTAGAATGTTTTTGTACTAAAAAATGTAAAATAAAGAATTATGTATGTACTTTAGCGGTTAAAACTTCGTGTTTTTTTAGTTATTTGAAAAATTAATTTTAGTTTAAAAGATAAATATGATTATATTTTATTTTTATATACCGTAAATTTGACTTTACTATAGAGTATAGGTAGTGGGTATAAAAATATAAAATATATCGTTATATTGATTTTAATGTGGAAATTAGAATTTACATGAATTATTATCGTAACTCAAAATATTATTACTGTGTACAACTGTACAATGCGGTTTGGTATATATTGATGGTAATTGGTATCGACCAATACGGTATGCGGTCGGTAAATCGCCAAGGTATTATAATATACCGAGTTTGTTGTAATTATGATATTGATCGTGGAAAGTATTTGGAATGTAAGTGTAATTATTACGGTTTGCTGTGCGGTGATGGGAGTAGACATCTCGCTGTCAATACGGATCGATAGGCGAAAAATAGTAGAAACATTAAATATTACACGCGACACTTCGTATCTCGACACGTCAGACACATTTTATCATAAAGTGTGCCATAATCGTCTAGACACGTACATTCACGTTTAGAATCCATTTAGTTTTCGGATATTTCTCCGGGAAAGACCGGCACACGTCCGTGAAACCAAACCATCACGCGAAATCGGGGACAATTTCGTCTCATATTGTGTACTATAATAATAACGATAACAAGATGTTTTTAGGAAATTCGCAATACCGTGTGTTTGTACACGCAAATAATGGCCCGGTCACAGCCGACCGATAACGTTTCGGAATGGTTAGTGGTTACTGGTCAGGAGGCTCGTCAAAGAGCCAAAGCGAATCTAAAAATAATATACGAAATACACGTATTTTTTATTTTTATTAATGTATAACCTAACCTATATAAATATAACAGGAGTCACTGTAGACTTCGCGCCGCAACAACCCACGACCCGGATATCTTCTTTTTTTTTTGTTGTGCTTATTCGTTCGTCCCGCGCAATAATAACGTATTTTTAGAAATAGAAAAAAAATATCATCAATAAAAATAGTTATTACTTAAATATGCGCTTTGCGACACTGAAATCGTTATCATCTCTCAATTTTTGTTTTTTTTTTAGAGAACATTATATTATTATTTAAAATATAATGTTTAATTAATAATAATAATTAACACCGCAAAATAATGGAACGTTAAAATTTATGATAAATTTTCCAATAATCGGAACTTCAATTAGCGACTTATTGAAACTAACATTATATAGTAAGTAGTTAAATATTATTTATAACCATCTTTTTGCAAAATATATACTCGTATCATATTAACAATAATTTACTACAATCATTTGAACTCTAAAAAAGGTGTTTTTCCGTTTTCGGAATTAAATCGTAAAGTTAGTATTAAATTAATACTAATATTGTACGATTTTTATGTACTATTTTTGATACCACTAGGTTAATAAAAACTATCAGTAATAGTTATATCTACTTAATAAACTATAATACACTATAAGTCTATAAAGGCATCATAAATTAATTTAAAACATACTGTAATTGCTTTATAGTAGATAAGTGAATATTGTAATGTAATAGAAATGCAAAATATTCTACCTTAAATAGTAATAAAAATAATTAATTCTTATTATTATAATTTTTAATTAAACAACAGTATCATGCATGTAATCATACATTGATGGGTTTGTTAATCAAACATATTTTATGTTATTAATTTATATTTCTTTTAAAATTGAAAAACACATTAAAAAATTTAACGTTTTAATATTTAGAACTTTACTCAAATTAATTAATTATCATGCATTAATACCTGGTAATACACAGCTGACTGTCCCTGGAGCAGACCATGGTCCATAATATGGCTTATCGGGATCATCTGGATTGTTGTTCACTGCTCTTACAGAAAAAGAAAATGTTTGCTGACCTTTATCATTTTCATCATTACAATCAGGAACTGGCACGTGGAACTTATTTGCTAAATTAAGTAAAAAAAAACAGTTAAAAATAAACACCCCTAACAATAAACAAATGATACTTACTATCACTTTTGTACAATAGATTATTAGGATTTTCTTGTAATTGAGTGGAAGCTAAAGCTGTAGGTGAAGAAATGTCATTGGTAGTTTGAGAATTTGTAGGTCCACTGTGATGGGCAACAATTAATTGATAATAGTTAACTGGTCCTGCAGATTTTATAGGCTTAGTCCAAGAAACAACTATTCTAGTACTATTCTCATAGTATAAATTGGGCTGTGAAACTTTTCCAGGTACTATTAGAAATATAATAAATAACAATTTTGATATGAATTAAATAAAGATGAATTCAATGATATAAAGTTTTGGAACTTACATCCCACAGCAGTTTGCACTTTTAAGGGATGTGAACGTTCTGAGCATATTGCTGTACATGCAGTTATGGAAATCGTATAAGTTCTATAGCTTTCAAGATGATCTATACGACACTGAAAAATAATAACAATAAAATAAACTTGATTATATATCATAACTATATACTGTAAATAAATTTAATGTAATAAAAATGTATATAATATATTAAATATAAAACAATTATTGTTGTTTACCTTTGTATCATGAACTGTAAGACGACGTTGATCGTTAACTGATTGTTGTTCATCAGATAAATCAATTAAATCTTGTAGCTGCAGTTCTTGTTGTGGTGAATTGTCTAAATAATAATTTACATGGTAATAACGAACAACACCATTGGGGAATGTTGGAGGTAACCACTGGATTGTTACTGAAGTGTTGGTTATATTCACGGCATTTATTGTTAAATTTGTAATATCAGGTGCTAAGTATGGAATAAAATTAATTATTAATATAAATAATAAAGTTAACTTAGATTAAAATATTTTCCAAAAATAATATAATGCATACCTCCTTCTAGTGTGGTATTGAGTAAAGGATCACTGTGTAATCCTTCGCCGTGTTTGGTAATTAATGCAATGGTAACCATGTATGTAGTATAAGGCTTAAGATTCATTATATTTGCTATACCTCTGCTATCTAGTTCCATTTCTCCCCCAACAGTTTTGTTTAAGGTAGTTCCTAAATTATGAAATATATTTTCTACTAAATAAATAATTTACATAAATTTATTCAGTAACTTAAAAATAGTAATGGTGATGATTATACACAATACTTCAATAAATTAAGTATATTTGTTTAATATTATTTTATATAACTGTAATTTATTATGAATAAAACACAGATTTTCTAATGTATAAAATGTATATATTATTAGTCAATTTTAAAATCACAATAAAATTTTAATGTCATATTTAATTTTATCATGTTCATCCATTAATTAAAAATAATATTATATTATTCTAAATAATAAGTACATTTTTCATAATTGATTTTTCATAAATTAATTTAAAGATTAGAAATATCTTACCTTTACACGTAGAATTATTTATAGAAACTACAGGGCAGTAGAATATACGAAATCCTAGAACTGCACCTATCCTGTCAGAACAGTCTAACTTCCACCTCAATTCCATAAATGTCGGACCAATCATATTGATCCAAACGTTTTTTATTTTACCAACGACTAATTAAAACAAACAACAACAGACACAAAATGATTAAAAACAAATTCAAATTATTAATAAAAATTATTGGTTTTCATACTTTTATCGTGTAGTACTGTGCATGATGCCCATACCATTCCGCTACTACTTGATGTAGGTTGATACATACTATAAAGGTTATTTGATGGATTCATTATTTGATTTGAACTCCTACTATTTGCGCTTATTGCGAATTGGTATATTTTTGCGTGATCAAGTACAGTGACGTTATAGCATGATTCCGAACTTGGTATATGCGTCCAATTCATGTAACCCTATAAACACAAAATTCATGTTTAGTATAAATAGAAATCTTTTTTTTTTCGTATAGATTATTTTACATACATTACACTGATACGGTCTATCTTTATCGTTCTCACACCAGAAAATTGTATAATCCTTAAGTTGTTTGGAAATGGCCAATTTTTGATTACTGGCGTTTTTCCACGACAATTCAAAAATCCCGCGATCATCAAATGCCATTTTTGTAAACGACAATGGTTCATCCAGTTCTAGTAAAAGTCAAATAAGTTTAATACCATGACAGCGTATTAAATTTTAAATTAACTATTGACTTACTGTCAGATTCACTAGGAACATATATTGTTGAAAAATCTGTTGATAAGCCTTCCTTATTGGCCGAATATACTGTAAAGTTATACCCGATACTAGTATTGAGCATTTCAAATTTAGCGTAGTTCTTATGCGTTTCGTAGCTGCGGTGGATTCTATATTTTTTTTTAAAAAATAAAAAATATATTGATTTGTAAATATTGTTATCTGTAAAAACCTAGAGTCTTCTTTACCAAAGACAGAAGACTGTTGTACTTATATAATATGTATATATTATATTGCACAGTATAAATAAATAAATTTATGAACGTTACTAACATTGTTCTGTTATCAGCCGTTATGGAAGTGTAGAAAGCGCGATACTCAAACAAGTCGCCGCATTTCTCGTTGTCGTCGATATTTTGCCAATATATATACACATCTCTGGTAGATTTGTCGATTGGCGACGTAACACACTCGAAACTACCAATATCCATCCGTGGAGCTCTTTTGGGTACTGCGTTTTATGTAAAGTGAATATCAATGAATCATGAACATATCGAGAATAACAATTGAATAATTTTTATTGAACGAAACGCTAATGTTTCGAGAATAAAACAATAACGAAATTGTTTGCAAACAAATTGACTTACTCGTCGGTTTGGTTTTCAAAGTGATACATCCCGGAGCGGACCACCGATCTTCACCGCGAGCGACCGAGGAACGTACGTATATGCGAAAATCATAATGCGTAAACGGGTATTTCAAATCGGTAACGTTGAAATAATAATATGCCGTATCCTTTTCCCGACAATTTTGTTTGGGATATTGCGTGTTGTTGGATGTTAACGACGAATTGCAAATTTCACTAACGTTTATCGACTGCGGGAGAAAAAAACGCATCGTAAGATGATTGATCTTTGTTCTCTCTCTGTATGTTCTCTCAGTCCTGTATACTTACATGCCAGTGTTCGGGGTTGGAATCCCATTGAGATTTATACTCTATTTTGTGTATCAATTCTCTGGGAAATACCGCCAATACTCCTACGGACCAACGCAGCATAGCGCTTGATTGAGTCTTCTCTACCACGGTAATATTAATCGGGCTAGCCGGGATTACTAAATATTAAAATGAAAATAATGTTATACATATTATTAGTATGGCTTGCTGTATAATACAAATTTATTCTTTGATTTGATGAAAGTCGTATCAATGTCACATTATGGTGTAATTGAAATTTAATAATTTCTAATTCTTAACCGAGGTGAATTGAACCAAGTAATGGTATAATTCGGGTGAGGGGGGGAAGAAGGAAATATGTAATTGTCCTAATAAATAGATTTCTTATAATTTACTTTCGTATTATATATTTTTTCTTAATTAAATTAAAACTTTTCTTCATAGTTGGAAACTAAAAATTCAATATAACAATGATTATTGCATATTATTTTAAAGGTAGGATGATGCATTTGATTCTCATAGATAAGATTGACACAAATAAAAAAAGGTCAAAAACCACTGGTACTATACCAGTATATTAATATTAATAATTTTATATCTTACCGTTGGCGTAATGATTAAAAATATGCATTGTTGATGAGGTACCAAACATATTGTTTCCGGTCAATGTGAAATAATAATACTCGTACGGTTGTCTGTATATAGGATCAGTAGATGAACTCCAAAAACAATTATCATGTAATACGTCAGAGTTTGACGAGCAATTTATGCTATTCCTAGAAAGGAAGAAAACATTTCATTATAAAATAAACAAATATTAAAATATTAAATCGTAAAAGTAAATTATAAATTATATTATCAATATATTTAAGTTGTATAAATGTATTACCTGCCACCAGCACGACCCGGCAATTTGAAGGATATTTTATAGCTTGTTTTTATAGGATTGTCTGGTTTGGTCCAATTGCACGTTAAACTAAGCCAATTATTAGAAATACACGAAAAGTTCGTAATAGGGAGTGGTTTATCTATAAACAAATAATTTTAAATTAAAATAATTAACAAAATGAAATGTATAATTGTTGATAAACGTCTATATAATATTATCTATAGTTGAGAAAGATACTATGTATATTAGGAGTTTTGCAAAAAATGGCATTATATCAATATATTTATAATGTATTATATCTATCACTTAAAAATTAAAAGTTTAATAAATTATAAAAGTAATTATTCTTATCTAAAACGAATAATAATTTATACGCAAAACTAAATGCAGTTAATAATCAAATTAAAACATTTAACACATTGATATATCGAGGACCGATCAGTATAATATGCACCTTGTATAATAACGATTTGAATGAATTCACAACAGTGTAAACTAATAAAACTAATAAGAAATACTTGTCTTACAATTAAATTCAGATAGTCCAAAGTATAAGCCGATACCAATAGCTCAAAGAAACACTCTGTTCAAAATTTATCGAAAAACTGACATGCGTGTCTATAATTATTTTTAAAAGTTGCCCTGTAAACACATATGTTATTTTCAACTGGCAGACATATAAATATCAAAAATATATACATTTTTAAAAATTAATTGAAAATGATAGATGATAGTTCTAGTTAAATAAATTAAATAACGTTAAGTATAAAGCTCATAACTAAGAGTTACCACGATAAATTGTTTAGGCATATTAGTATTGAAATAAAAAGAAAATGGTTAGCATATCATAAACGGAGAAAAGTAAATTCCTATACAATTATAATATATAAAAAGCACTTAAGGATTAGAAGAACTAGTAGGTCACTACTTCGTTAGGGAGACTCTATTAAGAGAGATTTATCAAAATTGAAGGAAATAAACTCGAGGAATGAAGAGAAGTTGCAGAAAATTGAGTAAAACGGAATTAAAGGATAGGATAGACGTTTGGCAGACGTTTGACGGTCTAAATGGCCGCAACCGGGAAAAATAAAATAAAATGGTTAATGAATAATACACATCAGATGAATGTGCCTATCGTAATAAAATAAATAATATAACGCTTAGTGACGACGTGTATTTTTGTATTTTTTATTATTATATAGTTCATTGTGTCGTTTAACTTACATCCGACGGTAACGATGTTGAGACACACTCCGACCTCTAAATCTTTCGACACTAGCGGCGGAGGGCCACTCGTTTCCAGGCTGGTGGGTTGTATGGTAGATAATATCGACTGTTCATTGCTAGATAACGTAGACAGATCACCATTGAGTGCATCGAGACTGCTATTTTGATGTGGATTCTTGTCCAACAACAGCATACAAAAGTATGTGTAAGCACCGACTGGCGGGTTAGGTATGTGTAAAAGAGCAGCGGTCGAGTTTATAACAGACACGTATTTCATGGGCACGCGTTCGGCGTTCTTTTTAAAGAAGATTCTCTGACTTGGCTCACCAAAACCTTTATCATCGTGGAACAACTTCTGCACTACTTCGTTATCAGGATCTAGAATGCACGTAATATTCAAAGGGACGTCGCTATCGTATTCTAGGAGGATATCGCCTCTCGGGATAGTACCTGAAATTTCCCAAAACAATGAATTATCATCACTGAAAAGTTGGTTATTTTTTTTTTTAAACATTTCCAGTACACTAATTTACATTATATTATACATGTTTAGGTATTTGAAAATTGTTCGTAAACATAATAGAGGCCAGGATCATATTTTGCATGAACAGATTTAAAATTTTAAGTATTCTAGGTCTAAGTCAACGAATGTAAAAACAATTTAAAGGTTTTTTTTTGTGGTGAGGGAGTATTGATTAAAAGTTTTTAAGTTAATTTTTTGCAAAAATTTAATTGTACGAGTATATAAGTACAAATTGCAAATATTTAATTAATTTAAAAAATGATCAATGATATATTAAACATAATATAAATAATAATTTTTGAAACTCGAAAATATCTATTGGCACATAACCTTAACTCAACTAAATATGATTACAAAGTACTTAGTTAATTTTTACTACAGCTTTGATCAACATTGCCGTTGGGAAAAATGAGAAATGCATAAATTTAAATAACTAAAAAAAAAAAAAAAAATTAAACCTAGAATACTAATTAAAAATATTTGTTTTGTATTTCAACAATATTAACATATTATTTAGAATGAGGAAATGCAGCTTCGATTGCAATATATTTCTTCAAATATGTGCTGAGTGCATTGTCGAAAATCAATATAAATTTTATTTACTAAATTAAATTTAATATTGAGTTATATATTTAAATATGGCTTTGGAGTACCAGTATTAAAAAAGTAGGAATGTTGATTCCGGACATTTTCTTTCGTCCCTTCGGTCCTCGAAGAAATAAGTGGTTTATTATAATTAAGATTTGAATGCAATGAAAATACGATTCTGAGCGAAATTCAATATATTATACTAATAAACCGTTCCAAAATATTACCACGTGTATAAACTACCTATGAGAACACTCAGAAAAATTAACATGTCTCTACGTTCAAAATTGCACAAGTTATCATAAATATCTAAAATAAATTTCATCAAAATTATGATTTCCATGAATTTTGCTGTTTTTCCGTTATTTTTTGATTATTTTTCTTCTCCCAAGGAAATTTTTTTGAGAAATACGAAAAATTATCTAAATAAAGTACCAACTAGATTTCAATTTTCTACCAAAAACATACCCTATTCATGGTAATCGGACAATTATTTCTACCCAAAATCGTGTTTTCAGACATAAAAAAAGTAATATTGTAAAACCAATACATTCTTAGCTTCGCTCAGAATCTTAAAATATAATCGTAAAATTATATAATATCATTTGTATAAGCAACATAATATTTCTTAATTTTACGATTAGAAATTACCTAACTGAGAGTAGTTTGTACACAAAAATTGTAATACAATAAAACTTCCGTAATATTTAAACTTCAATAAGTCGAAAACTTTTAAAAAATGTCATTCCTTTTGAAACCGACTATAATAGCATACTAAACATTAAATCTAGATAACTAGAAAACTAAAACTTTAAAACTTTGAATTTTGTTTTGTTTTATTTTTTATCTCCTTGGAGTCCTGAGTTGCAATAGTATTCTACTGTATACAATCAAAAGACGGCTGTTAGGTTTTCAGAGTTTGTATGTTATAATTTATAAACACTCATTTATCGTCATGTACTTTATTAATGTTTTATTGGATTTAAAAAATTAATGTTAATTTTATTATATCTTTTAAGAGTTTGGAACGGTAGATTCGGTAGATTTTACAATATATTCATGTAATATATAATATACTAAAAGGGAAAGAAAAAATTAGCGAGACCGTGTACGATTAGGTAGGTTATATTACGAAAAATAACATAAAAATAACTGCACGATAGGTAAGCTGGAATGAATACATCATTAATTTATTTATTATCGATGTTTAAGTTTCGATTAATTTAGAAATACAACTAAAATACTATATTATTAAACGTAGGTTTAATGAATGCAATTCGTTTTCTTACCACCAATTGAATTTGATCCTAAAGCACAGGTAATCGCAGAATGTGCAAAATCAGTCCGTAACAAGGTTAATAACAATACCAGTGTTATCCATGGTGGTCTGCGTGGCCACCAGCTGTGCTTGTTACTTCTCATATATTGTTGTTCCCCCATGTTTACATCACCATAACCAATTGTGTTAGAAAATCTGTGAAATATAAATCAAAAAAATAATACTATTAATATGTATCTGCAAAAAATATGACATAAGTAACAAAGTTAAACGATATAATGCTATACATTACAACAAAATCATATCTTGAACATATTTTCTGGTTTAGGATATTATGATTTTCAATATATATATATATATCTATATCTGCGTATAACAATTATTTTATGTTTTAATGATATGATATAATCAGGATTAGGTCAAGTCACGTTAATACTGCAAGTACATTACATATTTATTATGTGACCAGAATTTTGTTACAGCAAAAACAAATTATTACTATATAGGTAGTTTTTAGTTTACATTTTTGTTCGAATCATAGGTATCATATATGTAACTCGAATACACATATTAAAACGAGAAAATAGCTGAAGCATACCTAAACTGTTGAAACTGTAATAGTGTAATATACAATTGTAAATATTTATTGTTAAACAATCGCTAAAACTTATCGATGACAAACAAATACGAGATACTAATATCTATTGCAGTAAGCATTTCTCATAGACATAGTGCGTTAAACGTGAAGAAAATATTGACAAATTATCATAGTATTATAATATAGTCTATTACAATTTAACGTCCCGATTATATAAATTTAATGTACTTTTATAATAATATAAAAACCTAAGTACATATTTACATTTTTGTTGGGTCCTTTTCCTACATTTTACGAGTTTGTGACGAATACCCCAAAGAAAACTCTCTAAAGTTAAATCGACATTTTGATTATACAACACGGAATATTCGTTAAAATATATATATTTTACAAATTACATAGTGCTCGGAAATTCGCGTTTTACAGAAATCCTATATGAATCGTGCGTCGTCGTCCCCCATCGTTTTTGTAACCCGAATTTCTGCTGACATATACATTGTACATTTATTGTTAAATACTTTTATGTGCGACTACGATCGAATAGTGACAATATATTGCCACAAATAAATACAAATCAAAGTAAAATGGCAAATGATATTTGCATATTAAATCGTAATCACAATGATAAAAACGATGAGTTTTTACTTTTTTTTATTATTTGAAGCTGATAAAGAATAGGGATTGCGGGGAAGATTTTTATATTATATTCACCTCGCAATGGAAAACATTTAGTTACAATAAAATAGATCACATTTACATTTATTGTTTATTATACATATTATAATCATGAACTATGATGACGGGTTTATTAATATCACTACAACCTACCCGACTACCCACGATCTAACAGTTTTTATTAAGTAGGTATCTGGTTGAATAACAAAAACAGAGTTCTTAGAGTACTTAACCGTTAAGTTATATAATTTCTACCACTTCGACTCGATATCACACATCGAAGAATTTCGTCGATGTCGATGTAGTGTGATGAGTGATAATACGACTCTGTGTATTATTGAGGATAGATATTGTTTAACACATAAATAAATGTTCACCATATTTTAAAGTACCATAGTAACTAGGAATACTGTTTATATATATATATATATATATATAAGACTTTGTAAGTATATTATATCCCTTCACCGCCCAAAATTATGCCATTGATATGACTAATATCGAAAGTAAAATCGATAATAATATCATTTGAATAATGATGAAGAACATTATTCTTAATATGTATTATTAATTATTACTAATTCCTAAAAAACACGTCAAAAATATTGATTAATAAAAAAATAACTATACTATGTACTTACTGATGTGTGCACAAAAAATATAAAAATAAATAAACGTATTGCATTTGAAAACATTTAAACGGACAAAATTAAATGGAAAGTAGAAAATTAAGTAGGAAAATCTATTTGCGATTTACGATGATATAATATTATTATATTAAGTAAATTCTAAATAGGATTATTAACATTTCTCGTTGTTTTGTAAAGTAAATGTGCACACGTAGACGCAGTTATAATTATAATATGTCGTATTATATGTGTCTATGGATCAGCTCGACGCAGAATGACGTTTGAAGTAAAGATATTATAACATGAAAATGGATAGTACATTATATAATAATATTATATTATCATTCATGTTATTGGAAATGTTATGAAATTCGAATTTAAACTGCATACTTACGACCCGATATTATATAATATTATGATATTGTAAATTTGTAATATGAACCGATGTTAAAGTTATTAATTTCTATGGGTAATGGATTCGCAATTCAGATGAACAAAATATGAACATACAGGGTGATGGTGATATTATTCGTTATACCTATACATAAATAACGTAGATAAGAATAAATTATAAACCAATTTTTGTAAATTTGTAATACGAAATACCGATCACGCTGTATGTGTGTATGTATTTAAATTGTATAATACCTATATAGTTAATCAAACAAATATTCGGTATAACAATGTTATATATTATAAACATGTACAGAGCATATAACAAACCATTATTAAATTTACAATATATAATATTACATATTTTTAGAATAATAATATTTACCTTTTTATTATTATATTATTATTATTATTTATAAATTCTTTACATACATAAATATAAACATACTCTCGAATTAAAATTAAAGTTTTTTTATATTTTTTTTTTCCGCCATCGTTAGATTATTATAATTTTATTATTATCCTACAGGAAAAAGTTCAGGACTGTTGCACCGGGGATACATTATTATTATTATAAAACGTTCTTCTCTGTATATACAGGTATAATAATTAGATATATTCGTTAAAAATGTCATAAAAGTCGCAGATAATATATATTTTAGAATTTAATTTCAGTTTAAATAATGAAGTTCGGATTATTGACATTTTACTGAATTATTAAATAAAATATTTGCTGGAATAGTGTATATCCATATAATAATATGTGATATACAGCAGGGTAGTAAATAGTAATGCGGTAAACTATTAAGAGCAAAACGTGCGTGTTTGTATTTTCATTTATTATATGACGTTATAGAAATTTCCTCTGACGTTTATATTATAAATATAGAAACTATATTCTTATATGTACGGTGAAGTGTACGGAAAAAGAAACATTGTTTTTTATTTCACCATAAATACGCATGAAAAAAATCAGTTTTTATTAACGAAAAAATAATACCTACTTAAATTTATGCTATATAATATATCAAAATTTTAGGGGCAATCGGCGAGTACATTGATAAAAAATGTCATTGACGCACATTACATCGTTGTCATATAATATAATTTTATCGACAAATTATTATTAACGGTATTGATTATTAGGTAGGTATAGTACAAAAGCACAGAGATTATACCAAACTGTGAGCCTAGAGAATTTTTGAGGATAGTCCCTATCTTATAGTATGTATTCTTTAATTAGTTTATGCAAGTCTCGTCATTATTTGTGTTAATTCTCATTTATTAATAATATTTGAATATTTATAAAAATATTATTTACCTAATATTTTAGGTATTCAATATCTTAAACTTTTACACAAATTTTTACAACGTCATTTATTCACTATAATACTAGATACCCTAACTAATCTTGCCTAATCTAATTTTTACCTTACCTAAATTATAAAACAGTTTCCTTTTATCTAAATTGACTTGTAAAATTATTATATATAACGATCATTAGCCTATGAAAATATCTAAGTAAATTATGTATTATTGGTGATTTTCGAAAATTTGAATTTGTTTTCGAGAAACGCATGCTTTCTAAACGAAGCTTGGTATGTTAGAAGGAACCTCTGTTACATAGGGAATAAAATATAGCGCGTTGGTCGAGACTTCAATATTCGATTGATTTCCGTCGAAATCGTATTCATCGTATCACGAGATCATTAATCTAAAACCCTAATGGGTCGTAATGGCATTTCTATATAAATATATATACCGTCCAGTTTGCTCTTCCCCCAAAACCATATTATATGTCTTTCACGCATTCAGCTGTCCGTCATAGATCAGATTACTCCGTCAGACGGAACGGAAATTGATTGACTTAACGAGATTGACGGCATAAATTACAATATATATATATAATTATGGTTATATAATAATCGTATATACAGCGTTAATGGATTTCCAATGTAATAAATTCCGACATTATTCTAAAACAATAGACTACTATAATATAATATGTCGCCACTCTAAATCTGGTGAAAATTTGCGTGTTAGAAATATGCACGGGACAAAAAACGGATCTATAGAAACGCATTGTATTGCTATGCTATAGGTAACCAATCATATAGGATATAGAGTAATATAGAGAAGCCGTTTTGATTGAACATGTGATGCGCTAACTGCGGATATTTCTCGGTGTAACCACCAATAAAATGCAAAAAAATTGTATTTGTTAGAACTAGAGTAATGAAGAATGCAAACGTCTTCTGAGGGCATATAATTTCCATTATTAAATTTTTTCATGTCAGTGGTACGTATAACTAATTTTTTATAAACAGAGCTGAACTATTCGAACAAAGATTTTTATTGATCATTGAAAATGTAAGTCATAAATTAAAGGAATCGACACAAACGGTTTTAAATGTATTATCGTCAAATGATATTCCAATTTGTAATTGTAGAGGTCAGAGTTATGACAATGCGCGGATATGTCTGGCAACTATTCTGGTTTACAAGCTAGAATAAAAGAAATTAATCCGTATGCTGAGTATGTTTCATACGCTAGTCATTCATTAGAGCTAGTTGGAACATTTTCTGTTAAAAGCTGTATTAATGAAGTTATTTTTTTTAATATGATACAAAATGTGTACAATTTTACAGCTTTACACTTCTTTACACGATTTTATTCATTCATTACGGGACAACTTTTCACATTTTGAGCAACTTGGTTTTGATTTAACTTATACATCTATTATAATATTATTATATAATAAAACATACATATAATCTAGATATTATGAAAAGAAAATTAAGCAACTATAAATTATTTATTAAATTCTAGTCATTTATGTTAATATTTTGTTTCATTTTATTAATATTTATTTTTTAATACATATTTTATCATAATTTTATCTAATTCACTGACTTATTGTTTGATAACTAGAATAAAAGCATACGTAGTTCATAGACAAATTTATGGATATATACCAACATTATACAATCATCCTAATAAGACATTAATTTTTGAACGTGTAAATTATTTATTTAAAACATTTTCGACAGATATTTAAGGTTGAATCATATTATCTGACAAGTTTAACAATTTTAAATATATGTTGATAGCAGAAGATATATTTGAAAAAAGAAAAAACCATACAGTAGTATATAAATATGTTGTCCATCATAAAAAAAATGAACTTGTACCTGTATTTCCTAATATGATACAACTGTTCTAACAAATTGTTTTGGGGAACATTTATTCTTAATATTAAAAAAAATAAATTATTACTTTAGGTGTACTACTAGTTCTGATCGTTTAAATTATCTAGCTTTACTAAATATTGAAAATAAACTTTTAAAATAATGCATTACAAATTTATTATTTATTAAATATTATTATTATAGTTATGAACATTAATCAATATAATATATTATATTGCTATTAATTTTACGGATGAGGGTAGAAGTGGCGCCAGAAAAATGTTTGCCTAACGTCGCAAAAAATCTTAATCCGGTACTGCATGCATTTATTGATATTGACATTTTAATGTATTATCTATGAAACGGTCTTAGTTATAAATAATTATAAAGACACAATTATTATTCAATCTAATTTATACATAATGTATATTACGTAAATAATTAATTATTTATTTTAATATAAATATAGAAGCATATCCCAGAAAAATATATTAAAAAATATACAAAACATTGCACAACTTTAATATAGCGCAATACAACAATTAAAATTAAAAAGTAGGGCGTAGTGTTCGATGTGCGTTGGAGACGGACTAAGGGAGAGTCGTAAAGGTAATTGGCGGGGTGAGAAAAATGGGTGTAAAATGGAATGGAATGACGGGTAGAGCGGGCAGAGACTTTTAAATTAATAAGGGACAAATGCACTGGAGAATCAATTGAGCAAAAAAGAAGATTGGATAGAAACGATAGGTCGAACGCATGGCGACGGTCAGCAAGGGAAGAAAGATTAAGATCACGAAGGACAGGAGAATAGTAATGGGAGGAAGGAGATATGGAGCCTGTGGGTCGCCGCGCGCAAGAACTTTCTCTGCACACGCTCAACCAAAGCACAAGCGTCGGCTGTGGCAGGGTCCCATACAATACAATCACGTTCAAGAATGGAAAATTATTATATAATATGAGTATATATATATCATATTATTAGGCATCATGTTAGGGGACGTCATTACGAAATATCGAAAAAAATATAAAAAAATATATATTTCAGTTTTAAATGTCATTTTATAAGAATTCTGCGTAAACTATATTACGAGAGTATATACGAAAATATTATGGCCATAATAATATTGTAAATAATTTGTTTTATATTCTTTATTTTATATACATTTTCATAAAAGAAACATATTATGTATGTATATATAATATTCCTCCAGGTAACTTTTATATATATATATATATAACGATCGTATAATATGTTATTATAGACTATTTGTTGTGTGCATATTATAATAATACAATTCTGAATGAGTAGTTAGTTTGAAAAATAATAATATCACCCTCCCCTCACTTCCCAGCCGTCGATAGAAAATCGTAAATAGACACCGAAAACAACAACAATGATGAATGATGATAACAAAGGGGAGAGAATATAAAAAAGATTGTGTATTCGTTAGTGGAAATATATTTAAACATAATAATGATGACTCGTATACGAAAAACGAACTAATTATTATTGTTTTCGACCTCCCACCCCAGGTAATGCGGTTACACGATTTATTATTACTTTTAACGAAAATAACGATACTTATATATTTATATTTTTCCAAATCAATAATCGTGAGTATTAAAATATTATGTATTATTCACGTTTTTTATACGAGAGATGGAAATAAAAATCGAGTTTCGAATGATGTTGTGGTAACGATAATTTCAATTTGCCGGCGTCGATTAAATCTTGTGTTCTTACGTTTTGCGTCGTTTTATTTAAGCTTAGCTTAAATTTAAATTCACGCGGTGCATTATTAAACCCTATACGTGCGCGTGTGTTAATCTACCGTGTACGGAGCACAAAATTATATTGTAGTGTAAACCTATCTATAATACGCATCTTAAACACGGATTAAATCGTAAAACAAACATGATAATATTATTAAATTTTATATTATATTTATGTCCAAGTGGTTTGTGTAAAATGTTCAATGTATTATAGGTACAATCATGGCTAAATATATAGGTATGTCAGCAACTTTGTGATACGCAGGTGTCATGGCGACCACTGGCAGTGAATTCATTATCAATTATTATCATTAACAAATAACAGTAATAATTGGTCACACGTGAATATTTAGCGAGATATTTCACATGATTTAAGCAGGTAATAATAATCTACTCTATGGATCACTGCCAGCTGAGATTTTCTTTCACGAAATATCATAATATTACATGCGCAAACTGTAACAGCAATTTACAAAGCTGCTGACATACCTATATATTTAGCCATGGGTACAATAATATAATAACGTACATCACTCTACCGTCATACACGATTGTAGTAAACGAACAATAGATGATAAATTATATAGAATATATATTATAGCAGTTCCTGAATATTCATCCGCTAATAAATATTGTATTTTAAATAGACATAACCTCAAAAATAACCCTATGTTAGAGAGTGGAGAGTGAATATCTTTCATTCTTTCATGAGAAAAAAACACTGTTACCTCACAAATCGCAAAGAAAGAAAGATGCGAAAGAAACTCTCATTGATAGAACATTTATTTTCATATGACATACGAGTATAAATAAGAGTATATTACAATAATGCTGTTAAAATAAAAAAAAATTGAATTTTTCCGTAATTTAATAATGGTTGCCCGTGTATTGTAAGAAATGATTTGATTTCGATAGACGTATTAGCCGCGTATCCACCCTTCCACAAGTGTCAAAACCTTAGAAGCCTGAGGACAGCATCCAAGAGCGGTTTCCTTATTAAATATTTTATATTGATAACATTTAATTTATATGAAACAGCGGAATTTTTAAAATTGGGCTATCATAAAAATCATATTATATGAAATATATAAATATACTTAATAAAGCATTTATATTAATCACACGAATGATACATATTATATTAATGCAAATAAAACTCCAATGAACTAAACCCATAATATTTATGGTCTATCAATTGCTCATATCAAAATTAACAATGGGACGCCAATTTATGTTTTGTGTGGTGGTATTTGTAATGGTATAAAACATAAAATATTATAGTATATGGTAAACTGTTTAAATTTTAGCGTTTCAAGGCCACAGATTCGATTGTACTAAGAATTTATGTAGTCCTGTTGCGAATGTAAACAACGAACCGTGGACGATTTGGCGTTAATGTTGGAGTTGGGATAGCTGACGATTATTAATTCTATTGTCAATAGGCTGAATTACAAACATTCTAACAGCCCAGTAAAATTCGATTCTTCTCTTATACCTTTGTGAAATTATAGAATTTGTAAGCTAATTTAAGTTTTAAAATTTAAAATAGATTAGGTTGGTTCTATAATAAACTGCAGGTGTGGGATACTAAGAGCTTAATATATATTTATAACCAACCAGCAGCCTTCTCTCGAAATAAAACCCCATAGTTAGCTAGGCTATTTTTTTGTCATTATTCACCCGTTTACACAAGGCTTAAAAAATAACTATCGGGATTCCATTGCTTATCGAACGAGGAGTACGCTATGACAGTGAACCCGGTGATGAGGAGTAGAGGAGAAAATGATCCATAAATTATTCGGGTGGGAGAAAGTAAAAATATACTTTTTCAACTTCAAAATCATTTATGTCATAGTCACTACAGAATATGTAACAATGCCCCTTATACATGTAGGGTTTATTATTTTTCTTCGTTAAAATAATATAAGATTATATTATGAGTTATTAACGCTTTTGTTTCTCCCCCCCACGTAAAATGTAGTTTCTGCGTCTCAGTGTTATGGTGTAATGCTTATCGTGAATAAGTGTTATTTAAAAATACAAATTTTTTAACAGTACTTTAACTTTTTTTAGAAATATCAATGAAACCTGCTACATCTTATGTACATAAGATAATATTTTGTTTATTGCGTACATCACAAACACAAAATGACATTGGTAATGGACCTATGCAATATTATACTATATAGTAACATTGATATCTGTCAATAATTTCATTAGTGGGTGCGTATTACTACACACTGCGCATGTCTCAACTAATGTGTTAAATATATATATTATTATCAAGGAATTGTATACTCGTATAAAATATAATTGTTGATTACGTATTATTTTTATAAGTGCGAACCCAATGAACTCGCTATGGGAAATATTTTTAGTCATAGATTTTATATAAATATTTATGTTTTTTTATGGAAAAACGTTACAAACCCTAAAAGTTTTGGCCATACGTTATATTATAGTAGTATATAGTTGATACGTGGTGTATACGAATATACCACGATTTTTGTTAATATCAGGTCTTTATTATCTATAAACATCTAGCAGAGGTCGGATTTATATTATACTAAAATCCTTAAAATATGTTCTTATGTCGTTTAAAATATGCAATAATATCATAAATATTAACATTCGTTTAAAACGACAGATATGATGTCCTTAAATATGCGAAATATTCTTTTTAAACTAAACAAGTTTATTTAAAAATTCATCTTAGGAACAAATTTTCAACATTTTTGTATTTTCATAGCTCATTATTTAGACACTGAATATGTAGTAAATACTGGAGTTTTAAATAATACTTATACAAGTAATAAACTTATTATTAGGTATACATTTTTATTCATACAAAGATCTGAGACAAGTATAAAAATAACTATCAGTAACTTTATTGTTTGTAATTAATTATTGATAATTTTTCTAGTGAAATTATTGAAAGAAATAATCAATTTTTAAATTCCGTTATCCATAGTTCCGTAATTAATAGTGCCCAAAGGTACATTAAAATAGTAATAATACAATTAATTTTCTCAATAAATTATTCACAAATATTTTAATACTGTGTTATAATATTAATTAATTTTCAACGTGTCAAATATTCTCTAAATTTGATTTTTGCTTTTTATTAAAAATGAATGTTTATCTTTGTTTTGTTTATGTCATTTTATCATAAAAAATGACGAAAAAAATATTTTTTAAAAAAAACATAAATAACTTAAAAATCTAGAAAAATGCATTAATACAATATGTTATCGATGTTTCAATTATATAATTTATAATTTATAGCCAATTAATATTATTATTTACGTCTAATAACTTCATAATTTAAAATAATACTAATAAAATTAATTTTAATTAATTGAATATTATCAACTAATTTTTTATGCTGAATGTTATTAAATGTTATTTTGTTATTATTATAATAATTTATGACTGTCAAAGAAATTACAATTTTTGTAAACATTACCCAGAAAAAAAAATTGGTACTAAAAATTTAAGTTTAATGGAAAACGTTTAAATATGAAAAAATAAACAAAATTAAAATATCTACATTAAAATAATTACCTGTAACACTTTTTCCATTTATTAGGTACAAAGTTATGGTTTTAAACCAAGAAAATTATGATATATTGCATCAAAATCTTAGCCCTATAATATTAATTATAGTTAATAGAGACCAAATTTGTAAGTTTTTAGACATTTTTATTGAGAGTATACAGTTTTAATAAGATGTGCTTTCTCGACAATTAATTTTCCTAAGAACTGATATACAAAAAATTTTAGCACGCAAAAAAGCATATTTCAAGGTTAGAAAATATTTCGTGCAAAATGATATGTTTTAGAAATATATCGATGTCTAATTTGAACAATTCACGTACAATTTAATGGTTTATAAAAAAAAAAATGCAAAGAAAATTTTGCAGGTTTCTGTCCGGGGCAATGATTAGATCGAGCGAAGTTTACCATTCAACTTTAACGCGATATATCAATATACTAAGATAATCATTATCCAAGACGAAAAAAAACGGATGTGTTATTGATAAGAACATTTTTATTTTATTAACTTTTTTTTTTCCAGTAGTATTTTTTACATTTTTATGAAACAAATGCATATACAAGATTTTTTTGATGAGATAGTATAAATACAACTTTTTTTTAGGATTTTAATCGCATATATCTAATTATAGGTATACAGTATATTGTAATTTCAGTTATATTTTTTAAGCAACTTTATGAGAACGCTATAATCCACATTTATTGTTTCCGTCTGGAATTCATCAGGAAATAGAGTAAAATCATAGTTTCTTAGAACTTGTATAATTTTTGAGTTAAACTGACAGATTTAAACTCGTTTTATCAAAATTAAAGAGTGAAACATCATCATGACAATGAACGTATATTTGTTTAAAATATGAAAAAAATTAAAACACCTATAACTTCGTTATTGGATGACATTTCACAATAAGCCCACGTGAGATGCTCGAAAATGGTCCACTCTTTAAGTTTGCTAAAAAGTTTTTAATCTGAAAGTTTAATTTAAACGTCACAATTAATTTTTAGGTGGTTTCGTTATATTTTCCGTACGACAGACGGGTTGGGTATAGCGTCCTCTTAAACGGCATCCAAACGTATCATTGTAATTTGTAAGTAAATTTGCTTATACAATCACAATAATATATATACAAAGAAGGAATGTTAACTTTACCTACGTAAAGTACTCAGAGTATAGTAATTATAATAAGTATAGTATATATTATACGTGTGTCGTACAATATTATGATAACGGTAATAATATATAACAACCTAAAACTTTTGTTTTTGTTGACGATTTAATTTAATATATTTATTATACAACAATAGATGATATTTTATATTATTATATACATCTACCGTGTCAAATTGGGTAAGTACTGTGGTGTATTATTATACTTTACAACGGTATAATATATATATACGCAATACACAAACACAATAATATTAAAGTCGAGAGGGGTCGCCGGTTGGCAAATTTAGTTTTACAAATTATATCATTTCTAAACCCTTCACGGCAACGCGTCGAGTATACATCGTTTCACGTGTGTACAAGTTAACATTTATTATATATATATACTGGTAAAGGTACGTGTTATTGTTATAATAATGATAATAATAATAATAATAATAATAATAATAGGATAAGGTCTACGCTGTAGTAGTCACGCTGTGGTTATAGTGGTTATAGTGGTTACTGATTACTGCTAGTTTTCGGTATACACATCGAGTATTGTCGGTGGTACCTGCAGACGATATATAATATAAGTTTTTTATTATTATTACATTATTAAAAAAATGAGATGGCTCAGGCTTAAGCGTATGATTGTATTAATATTAATATTCAACATGTACCTAATACATAATAATATCATTGTAAAATATTCCCAGAACATGAGGATAATTTTTTTTTACAAATTGTACTAAAAAAGCATACCTGGATATCGCATTTCAAAACGTAGCATATTTACATAAAAATTTGATTGTACCACGCAATTTTTTTTTATTAGTATTTTTTTATTGCATATAATATTATATTCTCTCTACATAACGACCTTGTGCGAATGTATTTATTATCGAATTTATTTTTCTTAACATTTTTTTTTTTTTCTTTATATTCCCACTAAAACGAACGCCGGACGGATATACCAAAGTTACGACGCTATAGTTATATATTTACAGGCAATAAAATGACGCGTATACAAAAAATAATTCCTAGTAGTAAAAATTTCAGATGATACATTTTATAGTTTATAACAAATTGTATAATATTAACCTGTGAGATTTTTAGTATTTTTATATAATACCAATTGTCAATATTTACTTAATTTGACTTAATATATAATATAGTATTATATTAGATTTACTCGAGACGCGAGACAACAAAAGTAATATTTATTATTTGATTTTGGGCAAAAAAAAAACAAAAAACAAAATCGCTCATTTATTAAAAGTTGTACAAATCTAATATGTCTAAATCTACACAAATGGTGACAAATCGACAACGTGGAAACCATACTTAAATTTTGTCACGCGAAATTCGGTTCACTCTGTATATCATTTGATAATTAACTTAAAATGTATAATAGGTAATGTAAAATGTACGTCGCGTCGTCGATTAGATACAGTTTAAAAATATATTATAAAAAAAAAAACATGATTATACCAATGTTGCAATAAAGCCAATAACATTATAACTTCATGGTGGTTATAATAGTTTAATAGTCGTTTGATTCATTTAACAACATAAATGTTATAAAAATAAGAACATTTTAAATAATTTACGCTAACAAATAGGTAACACTGTAGTTTAATACACCTAGTTTAAGCTATAATAATATTTAACACAAATATATAAAACTGTATAAGTAATATAAAAAAATATTATAACTTTAATATATTATACGAGTAGTATACTATATATACACGTATAGTAGTACCACGTCCTACATTGAGTTTAGCAGATAAAATATAAATATTTTAAATAAAAAAAAATACGTACGTATATCATATTTAAAACACGTTGTTCTAAAAACCAAAAACCAGTCAAACTGATATTCTGCAAAATAATATCGAATATTATAATATTTTATTATTATATTTGTGTTCGTATTATATTAAATTAATATTGCCGTTAGCTTGTGATTTATCATAGGTTTATTTATTATGCATTATAACTATATAATATGTTATGAATGTATATTGCTATGAATTATTATAATTTTTATCTTAATTTTTACTCATTTTTTTTTCAACTCAATATATTTTAACATAAACAGGAATAATTTAGCTAGATTTATTGTCAATGTGCATATCATAATAATGTTATAAAATATAAACCATTTACTATGTATTATAATTATGTTATACGGTACATCAATATTAATTTATAATATTAACTCAAAACATATTTATATTAAAATATAAAATTGTCAATTTAGCAATAACAAATATAATATCATATATACGCTATATTACTTTTTTTCAACTCGTAACACGAGGGGAACATAAAATATCAGTGCCATATATCGATAATAATACAAATATAACAAATAACACTTCTGATATATGTTTCCATTTTTATACGACATAAAAACATCACATTTTGATTGCGCGCACACAGATTGGCGCATTTCCAGGGGAGAAATAATATATTTCCCTTAAACAATAACTTAATTACAGTAATAACTATAACTTAACATGATATATTATAATTATTACATCGAAAACTATAAATCGTACTTTTGTACGATATTGCGATATTGTCGAGAAAATGCATATCAACTGTGTTATATTGTTTGCGTATTGCAAGTATTACAGTGTTCTGTAAGTTTTTTAACTGATTCGGGTAAATGCACGTTTGAACTATGTTAAAAATAATAATAGTAACGTAAATATTTTTAGAGATGGAAACCTGCTAACCTTTATTTTGAATAACAATATTTATTTTATGATTTATATAAAATTAGTCTTACTTAATATTTGTACTACAATGTCACACTATTAAAAATATCATATTTTACCATACATCATTGCAAAGAAAAAAGCTTTAAAACAAATTACCTAAATACATCAAAATATGTTCCAAAAATATCAATAATGTAACTAAATAGTAAATATAAATTTCTCTCATCATTATTAGTATTGTATTGATATTGTTAAATATAAGATACCATTAACATTAATATACATTAAGTACATACTATATACGTGTATATTTTAATAATATATTATATAAATTATAGTGCTTTTAAAATAACTTTAAAAATAAAATATTTATAAAAGTAACTAATAATTGAATAAATCGACAAAATGACACGTTGTAGCATTATTTATTTGTTTAATTTTAAGTTTTAACAAAATAAAACAAAGTTCTTACTTAAGACAAGTTTATTATGCCTATAATTTATTTGAAAAATATTAAAAATATACTAAAAATTACCCTATATCCAAAATAATCCAATAAATAGAAAAAAACAAATAAAAATGTGCACCATTGAAGTTTGAATGGCATAAATCAAATTTCTATAAATACGATATTATAAAAGCATTAAAAAAATAAACAAATTCATTAAGTTCCGGTCCTTAATGATGCGAAAAAAAAACAACCATAAAATATTATTTTACGAGGTACAGTTACTGAACTGTCAGTAACTTACTCTTTTTGAATAGTTATTTATGTTATTTTATATTATTGATTATGTTTTCACAGATTATAAATTGTCAATAAAGGAAAAAACTATAAATATTACATTTTTAAATACAATACTTGTTATATATGTATTTATAAAATATTAATTAAAAATAAATAGATATTCTTAACAGGTATCTTATACAAAATACAATTTGTATAAGTACATTTTTTATACTGAACACAAATAAAAAATTAATTAATGAGAAATTTGAGACGGATGTTATAATGTATTATATGTATTTATACATGGTAAAAATTTGATTTTCAGTAATCTTTCCCTTTTTAATTTCATGCAACACTAAAAAAGCTATATATCATGATAATAAGAAGTATGATGTTTAAAATGACAATAACATCGAATTATAGCTATTAGTATTTGATAAATTTGATTATAATTTTTTTGAATAATCCAATTCATTTTGAATTTTATTTAAAGATGTGTGTAATCGTTTTTAAATTCCGCTATTCCTATTTTCACTTTTAATGAAGGAAACCTATGTGGTTTTCAAATTATGAGAATGATTATTTAGAATTTATATAATAAAGCGATGAAATGTAATTATGAAGTTTTTGATTTAATAATGTTTCATAGCTATTACCATGTTTTTGTCATTTGATATTATAATACTTCAAGACACATTTTTGAAACTGTCCTATGACGAACTGGTATGTCGCGACACTAAGTGTTTCTTAACACTGCGAGGCCTACATATTTATATAGTTATACAGTTACTAGTATCGAATTTTATTGTTTTTTTGATTAACTTATTCTATTATACTGCCACATTATTAATTGTTGTTGTAATATTATCTTTTGAAATGGATTTTTGTTTGTATAAAAACAAACATTAAAATTTACATAATATAATCCTATAAAATCTTTGTATAACCTGTATGCGAAGCCTCCGATTTTCAGGATTAAAAACTAGTGGGAACGCAAAAATCTTCAATATATATGAAAAACGGTGATTCCTCCTTCACATTAAACCGACATTTGTTAACCTAACCTAACTTATTCTACAGGGATGGCACATTAGTGGCACGGTTGCCAAGAAAGGTACGCGAAAAAAATGTTAAGGTAGGCGAAAATCAATTATCCACGTTATCGGAAAAGCTTTATTATACATTTATCTATTTTTCATAATAACTTTTGGCACGCAAGGTAAGAAAAATTTGCCATCCCTGACCTAATGTTTTTTTCCGTTATAAAAATGATCTCAAAAATTTAATTTAAAGTTTCATATTTTTTTTTTATCTTGTAGAGTTAACTCATTACCACAATTCAATAACGTTATCCAAACATAATAGGTAGGTTGATAAAATAACTATTAACTAATTTATAACTAATACTTAATAACTAACTAACTATATTGATAAGAGTAGAGTTGTTAGTAATTTTACTCCGTCAAACTCTAACCACGAATTTTCGAACATAATCCTCGACCCTCGTGCGCCGAAACATGTGTTTAGACTACTCAGCCAAGTTGGACCCAAAATGATCTCAAAACATTTATGTAACAATTTATATATGTTAAAGACTATTCGATGGTACGTGTTATAACATTGTAATGAGTTAAAATTGGATTTATATATTATTTTGGTTTAAATTTTCATGTCAAAACTGTGATCGAAGTTTCACCAAACGTCACGCACCAGCGAAAAAGGGATCAGAATTTTGAAATAATTGTCAGAATACCATATAGCTGTTTTAACATGAATATGTTTTGGCTACAGGCTACACATAATTTTATCCGACTTATTTTGCGTAAATAACTATGATTATGGTTTTTATTTATTTACCGTTATTATTATCAATATTAATATTATTATTTTCCTATATTGCTAAGAAATGTATCGCACTGAATAAAACGACCCTTGAAAACATATCCATCGTGGTTCAATGTTTTTCCACGAAGCGAACAAAATATATAATTTTTTTTCAAAATATATGCTCTCAGTTATTCGTGTAACACGATATTATGATCACTCTGTAAAGTATATAAAATATATACATATACTATGATTGTAGGCTACAAGAAACAAAAATGTCTGAAGACCTCAGAAGTTACAATTACGATGAGATTGCCTCGTGAGCATGGAAACTTTCAGCCGTGGCACCTCTCCGCTGATCGAGGGTGTGTATATAATACTGTTGCAATTGGTTATAATTGGTTGTATACAACCGAGGGTAGTCTTTTAAAGGCAACAAGTGACGAAAGCAAAGGCCGGCCGCGGGGGTTGATTTATGTAGGTCACACTAGGGCTACATTGGCAAGGTTTAATGCCATGCCGACGTAACAGCTCTTCACGTCTGCACCCGGACCTGCAGGGACGATGTATATATAATAATAATATACTTATATATATATATATATATATATTATGTTACAGCTAACCGTGATAACCCCCAACGGTATATAAACTCCCGTTGGTTATATATATATCATGTGTATACCATGTTTAAAATATACCATCACATAATAATATTATAGGTATTGATACATATAGGTTATAACCGCCTCGCAAATATAAATTATAATATTATTTATTTGTATAATACGTCATTATTTAATAATGCGTGACGTGCGCGGGTATAATATAGCGTGTTATAGTATACGATGTACCTATTAAATACGCCTCTCATTAAAAAAAAAACTAAATATAATATTCACCAAACCGGCGCAAAATGTATAACATCCAATGCCACTGAAATTCGATTTCATAAATTAATATAATATATAAAATTATATTATTATTACCCATTTTGATGAATTTTGTAAAAACATGATTATAACGTCGCAAAAAACTATTATATAATTATAATATATGAGCCTATTCTATACGTCTAGTTTTATAACCAGCTTTTATAAAGTATAATTTTTCAAAATAAAAATATTTTTCTATTTTTTCTAATTGGCCAAACTATACTTTATTATGTGCAAAAATATGGAACATCAATCAATTTATAACTAATATAATATATTGTGTGTTGTCAAAAATGTCAAAATCACTCGTCTGACGAATCATATTTCAAATGCAGTCTTAACCAAACATATTATGTTATTTTGCATACCCATTTAGGCATTACTAGGGGAGGGGGGCTATAACCCTTATTTTCTAATGCCTTTAGAACTAATTTAATCAAAACTATAGTTAGGCAATCGAAAATTAATAATATACAAAAAAAAGTGTATATTTGTTTTGTTTATTTCAAATCTAATAATATAATAGATTGATAGTAAAATACATATTATGAGCATAGGGTATTATAATACTAAATGTCATATAATATTTAGTAATAATTAAAAAAATTTCAAAATTAATATAAATATTTATATATTTTGATATGATCAATCAAAATATTTCAATTTTAGTGACACTAATGAATGACGATTATAAAAATCGGGTAAATTATAACCTTAAAAAATGTTCTCGTGATAATTATATTTTAAATCGTTAAATAAAAATCATTAACCTGCGACTTATTTGCAATTCAATAAAATCATATTATATACTATATCGATACATCCAACGAAAAAGGTAGTAACTCCATTTTGTCAATTGTTCAGGATGAGCAAAATAAAATTTAAAGTTAATTTCTTATTCTATTTTTTTTTTCTAATATTATTTTATTAACTCTTTGTGATAGATGGAAATACAATCATTTTCGTGGTCGATGAAGAAAAAAATAGGAGTTACTACCTTTTTCGTTGGATGTATCTATATGATGTGCATTAATTTTACTATAGAATAAATATGAATGATTATTTATAGAAAAACAAATTTTAATTTGTAGGTATTTTATTTATATATATATAGACATTAAACGATAAATAAATAAAGGTAAAACTATATTTACATACCACGTTGTTACCAAAATTGATTTACTCATTTTATAAAATAAATTCACGTTTATATAGGTACTAATTTGTATGAATTATGTGGAACAAAAATACTTTTACCATACACAAAATATTATTAACGGATATTGAAATTAATTTTAGAGTTTTCGATCGATGGGTGATGCATGGTAGTCGGTATAAACAGGGCATTTATAGTGATTTTTTTTTTTTTTAATAAATAATATTTTTACAGATTTGCGTAATCAGACGAGCAAACTATATTAAATATTATTAAATTTCCTACGTAATGTTAACATAAAATATAATTTTCGAAATTCAGTTCTCATATATAGTCATATTAAATGGATGATCATCATCGCCATCAGCAGGTAATCACAGAGAATGAGCGCACTCGCGACGCACCGACGCACATTACATAATAATATATATTATTATACGTAATAATAATAATAATAATAATAATAATAATATGTCATAACAAATATATGATTATTCAATGCATCACATCAAAATATCACAAAATTACAAAATATAATAGTTAATTTAAGGATAAATGTTTATGTTTACTTTTAAACACTTAATAATAATAATCAAAAGTAATTTAAGACCTATATTACTTTTTATAGGTAATGCTTTAAAATGGCATTATAATAAATTATAACCTTAATTATTACAGTTATTATTAATATTAAACTGACCATAATTATATTCATAAAAAACAAGGTTAGTGTAGGATAAATTAGGAGCTTCAAACGCCATCCTCTCACGTAGCACCGCATTTTTTAAATTAAATTTTTTAATTTTTGAAGAGGGTAAATCACATTATCATCCGTGTTATCATTAATTATTAACTCGTTTACTATTCTTTACCGTTTCCATTTTATTACTTCGTAACATATTATAGTACATATTACATACCATTATAGTGTTAAATTTAATGCTTATAATACACATTACATACACATATTATTGGAAACCAAATTTTACCATTGGCATTACATATACTTATAATCTTTAAATAACAGTCATATTACAATGGCATAATTATTTTTATACTCTTATATTTTCACTACATTGTTATATTTATTATAACGTCAAAATAATATAATAATATAATATATATTATTATAATATGATGATTTTGCTCTTTATTTCATATCTCTATATTTTTAATATATTATTCTACTTCCCACAATTCCAAGTATTAAAATTCAAAGGTGGCATTTGATACAATAACATTTAATATATTTTCAAATTAGTATTATCATTGATTTTATAATGAAATCTGTTATAAAATCAATGGTATTATATAGTATTGTGTTTAATATAGATAATAGTATAATACACACATTATATTATTAGTATACTTAAATTTTACCACTGGCGGTACATACTTATAGTCTAAATTGAAATAGTAACAGTCATATTATAATTTCTATACTCTTATATTTTCACCTTATTGTTATATTCATTACAATATCAAGTACCAAAAGTGTCAAAATATAATATAATGATTTCACTCTTATTTTCCATACTCCTATATTTTTACTGCATTATCCTACTTCCTATAAATTCCAAGTATAAAAATTCAAACGTGGCAATTGTTACAATAATATTTTCAAGTTATAGTATTATCATTAATCTATATAATAGAATCTATTATAAAATCGTTGGTATTCTTTAGCATTGTATCTAATACACACATTATATTATTGGTAAACTAAATTTTACCGTTACATGCTATAGACCATAGTATATACTTATAGTCTAAATTAAAATAGTAAAGATACACACTAGAAGGAAATCTTTAAAGGAAAATCGTCGAAGTTCGGCCTCTAAGATTTCCTTAACAAGAGAAGAATTCCCGTCTATTTTTTCGGGTGTTCGGTCGCTCAATCTATTTGTATATGATGACACGATAGTCTGTCCAGTATTTCCTTAGCAAAATTCAAAAAGAAAAATTTGATTTTACAGGCTAAATTTGACCACAAGGCCGACTACCTTACACACGTGAGAGAAATTCTCGATATATGCAGTCTAAACCTTAACAGTCATATTATAATGGTCTAATTTCTATAAATACTTTTATATTTTAGTTATATTGTTATATTTTGTAATATCAATAGTGTCAATATAATAATACATTATAACAATATTGTATTTTGAATGATCTTATTTCTTTCAAAAGTTACCTTTATATAGTACTACATTGTGATTGCTATACTTCCTATAATGTAAATTATAAAAGGGTCAAATATGTAATGACATGTAATAAATGATATTAACTTGATAATTAACGCTTTGTATATAATAAAATTATATTATATTAAAAAAAAAAAAACAATACCTATTAAAATTTAGATTTTAGACGTAATTATGATTTATAATATAGATTTGATTTGTAATATTGGTACGCAATTAAAACGGTAATATTTGAGGTGAACAATTTACATTTAAAATTGATGATAGTCAATAGTTTTGTCCGGAGATATTATGTCGTAGGTTCGATTGACGAATACGTTTCGGTATAAAACTTAACGTGTAAATAAATGTTGAACAACTAGTTAAAACTGGTTAAATCGATCTTCGTATATTAACTTTCGACTAATAAAATAAAATTAAATGTTTTATACATTATAAATTGTAATATGAAAAATAAAAAATGTATGTGCATTTATAAAATGTGTAACCTTCTTGATGTATGATTATAAAGGGTCATATTAAATAATTTATAAAATTTAAATATAATATATACATTAATAATTAAATACTACATATAAGACAGATTACATTACAGACCGAGCAGAATATTATGTAACAAAAGTAATACAAAAAACTTTAAAAACGAATGTAATTCCTACCATTTTTATAACACGAAATTCTGATCAGTCTGTAGCAGTGGCGGTTCTAGGATTTTCTCACGGGGGTTAGGGGATATTAAATATGTGTGTACTACAGTATATGTGTATTACATAAATGTATAGGTAAATTTTATTAATTTAGACATAAAATAATAAATTTATATTACAAAAAAACTTTTTTTTACCTATCAGGAGGGGTGGGGTATGAGGGTCAATCCCCTCACTTTTCTGTAGGTATATATGTATTACAATATACAAAACTGAAAGAGTCAACAAGTGTGACGGTGAGTACTTAAGCTTGCAAGAATCAGCCATCCTAAACAAGCGCATGATTGTCAACAACAATATGAATATTAAGATCAAAATCGACGACAAAATGATCATAACAATTTTTAATATATAATTCAACATTACTCGTTTATTACAACATGCGTTCACTGGAATAGTGGAATACATTTATACATCTCATGATATTATATAGTTGCGTTAGAAGTTTCAAGTTATCGATACTTACCAGTAGGTAGCGAATTTATCATTTTTTGGTTGTTGAGTTATGAGGGTTAACGAAAATCTATCCCCTTACCAAAATAATATGTTCAACAATTGATAAGCATCGAAGATCGACACACGATATATTAATATATACAATTTCATTTACAACTTACAATATCTATACTTTATGGGCCAGCAGTAAATAGTATTATATTATATGTATATAATAATATGGACAGAAAAATAAATAAATAAAAGGTCACGAGGGGATGTGCAGATCCATTTGTGTTATCTACATCGTTATCAATACCATTTATTATGTACATCTGTCCTCCATAAGTGTTATCCATAGTAATGTGTCGATAAAAATTGATCTTATCATCTATAAGTTAATGGTTTTTACGATAGCCTATGTCCTACATACACACAGCGTACAGATTATTTAGTTTTCACAAATTCAATGTAATATGAATACAAGCATTATATTTTTCAACTATAATATAATACTTCTGCTAGCAGTGGGTTACAGTCAATATCATGTGTTATACACTTAAGTGTATAATAATGTTCTATTTGAAATGAGTTGCAAAAAATTAATTTTGTAACAATAATGAAAAAACCAACCGATTTTTATACTTTTGACATATTATTAATTTAATTCGCTAAGTATGTGAGCATAATAAATAGAATTAACCTAACCTACAATGATAACATTCTAATAATAAGATAAAAACCGATTAACCGAGCCTAATATTGAGCTGCGATGATCTATATATTTTACGAACATTTATACACCCTATACTAAGCATAAGTTATAAGTTAACAGGTATAAGTCTTATACCTGTTAAACTGTATATACTACAAGAGCATCTAAGAAGGAGTATTTCGGGTTTGGACTCCTTCCCCCCAAAGACGGAATAATATCTTCAATAAAAACTATATGTGTATATTGATAAAAATGAATTGAATTCAAAATAATCTAAAACTATTCGATATATTTAAACACCGCCTCTAAGGAATAATTTCACAATGATTTTGCAAACATTTTAAAAGTCGAATGGAAACGTGTGAAAATTTTTTAATTTCTAAATTGAATTATAGTAACTTAAAATTCTGATCACTCTCTGTATATTTTCGTATGTATTAGTATTTAATACTTTATCAATGGTCAATATGTGATGAGGATACGGAGGATGTGACGATCCCTTCACATATTAAGCGCGTAATAGTGTATCCCTCGTGAACTTAATAACAAAATCGGCATTTTATTGGAAATACGACATAACATACGAAAACTATCGACATTTTTTACATATTTTAATTTTCTATGATAATTTACAATGTTTATAAATCTAAAACAATGTAAATATTAAGCGTAGATATTAAGCGCCTATGATTTAGTCAAAACCTCATTTGTTTTAACCCGTTTCGACCCAACTATTATTACAATACACAATTGAAATATTAAAATTGTTTTCGTTTTGATTTTTACATATTTTATTTACTATGGTTTTAGAGAACACGTCCCATTTTACAATATTTTTCTCGGGTATACGCAAATGTTTCGTGCAAAACCCGACAATACAATATGTGTAATACTCGTGTACCTACTTGGTTTTGCGACGGTCCGGGATGTTATTAAAACACAATGTAGTAATACCGGTCTGGTCGATGATAATATTATGAAATAATATAACCTTATATATTATCGTTGTATATGCGTTAGACGAACGCCGTGAGTGGCGGCGACAGGTAGAGTTTTCGTATTGTGCGCGGAGGGAAAAATTGAGAGAAACGGGATGAAAAAAATAATAATAATAAAAACTGAGGAAATGGATATAAAATAAACGAAAGGCACTAAAAACGTAAAATGTATATAATAATAATAATAATATAATATAATATACAATGTCAAAGGCAGGTGCAGCAACACAAACACGGTCGTGTCTCGGACGTACATCGGCAAGATTAGAACCGTAAGAAACCGACATTCCGTCGAGGCGGTCGCTCGTAAAATATAAAGGTATATTATTATTATTATTATTATATAGTAGTGTGTGATGTCGTCGTTTATGTGTTATACTCTCGGGGCTACTGTATGTACATGGGTCGACGGTGACGGGGCGGTGTTGCCGATTCGCCAACGATAATGATGGGTTATAACCACGGTTGTAGATATATTAATATGATGGTTATAACAGTGATATCTAACCAGTGGCCCCTTCAAAGCCTCCACCCCCTCCCCCATATACAAAATAAACCATTTTTCCAAGTTCAAACAAATTAGTTATATATAATTTGATTCAATTCGTATTTAAGAAAAATGTTTTAAAACCAATTACGGTTATATAATTGATATACAATTATATAATTATTAATAAAAGTGTTAAAAAATATTATTTCCTAACAACAGACACTTTTCACTACCTATATTTAAAGGTTTATAAATATTATAAATTTCATCGTTATAATCTGAATAATAACTTTTTAGTTCCTATCTGAAATATCAATTGCAGAAGATCAAATAACCAATGATTAAGATAACAAATATTATTATAAAGTAAACTCTATATAGGCACACAAATGATAGTGGTGGTGGTGAGGGGGAGGGTGATATGTTAGCTGATACGTTTCCATTAAAAATCTTTAATTTCATAATATCTTCTTTTATATTAATAAACTGAACTATTTAATGATAGTATAAAATGTTTAAATTATGACTTAATTTAAACAAATTGTACTTTATAATATTAGATTTTGAGGCTAGCATCCCCCACCCACCACACTCATTTTATATCAAAACACGCTCAAAGTAGTAAAATTATTGGTTATTCGTGCGAACCCTAAATTTTAGATAATGTAACTAACTCGCAGAAGAAAAAGGTTGGGCATCACTGCGGTTTAACAAAATTGTTATTGTTATTACTATTTTTCAATTTTGAAACTGTGACCGACACTAATCGCAAACAGATTTCTGCTCCTTTTCGTATATAATATAATAATGTGACCGTACTTAAAATTCGGGAATATTTTAAGGTTATGTCGTAATTTAAAAAAATACAATTTCAGAGTTATTATGTTTAAAGTGTCCATTTTCCGTCATTCGTTAATTTTTTTTGGGACTTTTTATCAACCATTATTATTAGGTATCTATATGAAAACTCTTTTTTTATGTTTTAATGCAATATTTCAATATTTATTAAAATTTAATATTTAATTATATTTTTAGTACCTCATTCAAAGGGAAATGTGAACGCAAACCAGACATTTGTTATCTCTGTTTATATAAAGCGCGCAATATATAGATCAATCATTGCCAATCTGCACTTCCAGTTTAGTTTATAATTTATAAAATGAATCTATATTATATATTTTATAAAGGAGACTTTTTTTTGTGTATTAACCGGATTTTTTTTTTGTATTTATATTTTCAGATGAGTAATTGAAAAGTATAATTGAAATCTATTTAGATAATTTTATAAATGCATAACTTGATAAAAACAATTATACATTATCTTACCAAATTATCCGGCCAATGCACAAAAACTATCCTCCTTTAAAATATGTTATATTATTATTAGCTATAAACTTAAATGGAGACTTGGGAATTACAATAACAAAAGTACGGAATAATTACTGTATTAGTCTATGTTTCTCGTTTGATAAGCCGAGAATACAAAATAATATTGATATTACCTAAAAATAAAATAATTTTTATAGAAATAAAACACATTTTAAATGTATAATAGTTATTAATGTTATTATGAACAAATAAATTATTATGATGAGTAAATTAAAGAAAATCATACCTAATACATAATAAAATAATCAGAAACGTTAAATTATTATTATTAATATTAAACATACATTTGATAATAAGGACTTACGTACATCGAACTATTTTATTATCTATAATTACAAAAAAAGCATAATAATAATACTGCTGCTCTTGGTGTTCGCAGTATTAAAAAATTTCTAATTTTGTATTGTTTTAAGTAGAAATTGTTTAAAATCAATTTCGTTTAAAATAAATAATAAGATTATTTTCATCTTTAAACTGGAAACAGACTACAGAGTGAAATGGATAATCGCTTTGATCCGTTTATTTTAATTAAAAATTCTGAACTTATTAATATTCTGTTTACGTATTATACTGTTATAATAATAAAATACTAGTTACTAATACAATAGGTATATACAGCTGCTGTTTGACAATCATTCGAAATATCCAAGACCATAGTTTAAAATCCAAATTTCGGCATTTGATGAGGTTTTTTTAAGCCTCAAACATAATTGGATCTTAATTTAATTTTCTCTTTGTGCTTATTAACTATCTGTAACATCGTTTTAATTTTTAGAGAGTAAAATTATCAATAAATTATAACTAAACACATATAATAATTATATTTAACGTATATTTATAGTATAATAGAACAGTGGAGTGTTTACCGAGTAAGAGAAGAGAAGTAAAGTGAAATTTATTTTTTAGGAATGCTTTATATAATATGTTCATCCAGTATAAAATTGCATTTTAATAATTATAAAATATTATACCTAATAGTTTTAAATTTGCTTTAATAAGATCTTCCTTAGGAACATTTTTCAAGACTACAATCCTTATACATACGTGTATGAGTGAATGGATTTATTAATGTCAACACTAAAAGACTTTAAATATAATATATAGTTTATTTAATCCATTTTCATAAAGCATTAAGATTGAATAATCAATGTAGTATTTATGTTTATAATGCAATTTTAAATGGATAGTTTAAGAACGAGTTTAAAAAAATGTAAATACCTTCGTCATTGTTATATTATATACTAAAACCATCAGAATAGATATATTGTAAGTACATGATTATAATATTATACAATCGGTATAAATTAATCGATAATTTTATTTACGGTAAATATAGTCACTAGTCTATTTGATAATCGATAGTTAGGTGGTAATTTTTCACAATACGTCAATACAATTATTTAATATATTTTTTGTTTAAGTTTATAGATACTATTAGTATAAAGTTAATAGATAAAATGAAACACAAATAATGAATAAAATAATCTTTCATTAGCTGTTGATCAACATTTGAAAATATTGTACTTCTTATCACAAAATAAATTTTCTGAAAAATAAAATGATAACCGATTCTCTGATATCCGCAGTCCTTAATATCATAATACACAAAAAATATTCTCGTAGATATACTTAATAATATAAAAATATACATATAATTTTATTACTAGGCACTGATTATTATCGATGGTCAACGGAGCGCGCGTTTTATATAAATAAAATAATATAATATAATATACACATAACTAAAATAATAATAATTATGGTTTATAAAATGCGTGTTTCCATCGGGAAATAGAATGAAAAAAAATGAATAATAATAAAACCGTAATTTCAAACTAACGATGAATAATAAACCTCAACTCGAATATTTATTCGAATATTAATTAATAATTATGTTTTCATATTTAAGACTATACAGTAATGTACATCCATGAAAAATGTTTTCTCTGCTTTAATTAATATTTTTAAAAAAAAAATTTAAATTGTTCTCCTACAATGTTCCGGTGTTGGTTATTTTTTTGTTTGTTTAAATATATTTTATATATCATATTTATAAGCACTTAAATATACTGGTATATATTATAATAATAATGATATTTTATTTTTTTATTATTATAAAATATAACAATAAAGTGTACGAGTTGCATTTTTTTATAATATTATTCCACGTTTATATATTATTTACATACCTATATTTCGGAAATATCCGAATACGACTCAATGTTTACAAGTTTCTTTAGCAGTAAAGTGCATATTATGATAATATACAGAGTGTTCAAATAATGTATACACAGCGTAGAACACATATTGCGGTTTTCCCTTCGAACCTGCTTTTATATACATTTCTGAATTTAGATAAATGTAATTATATGTATATGAAATTATACAATCCCTCGAGTAGGTATATGGTCTATGGATACGTTTTTAGCACAAAAAACGTAATTCACAAGACTGCATAGGAAAAAATTCACATACCTTGTGTTTTACGAATGACGAAATATTTTTATGCAGCATACAGGTCACCAATAAGACACCAATTTTCAAAATTTGACGTAAAAAACCTGGAAAAAAAAAACTATTATAAACATTGGAATTCTATTGTTTTAAAATTATTTTTTTTTGCATTATTCAAATAATGACACGGTACGATTAGGTTAAACAAACGTCTAACTTTTTAAAATAAACGAAACGATCGATATTCGACTATTATATACGGATTATACGTGATCGTTTTTCCTGCATGTCATGTAAGTCATTTCTACTTATGGAAAAACATTTGGGTTAAAATTACAGATTAAACACTTATTGTGATTACCAAATTTATAGAGTGGAACATTTTCCATTTTCCCGGTTCTCTCGTGGGTTTTATGTAAAATGTCAACGAACAACAAAGTTTATTTAATTTTGTTCCTATTTAAAAAAAAAAAAAATATAGTCAATAAAATACAATATATATGTCTGGTTCCAAGTTACCTTACCGACAACAGGTAGACTTAATTATTAAACTTGTATTCAATGCATAGCAAATTATATAAACGAACACGATCAATAACTTAATTATTAATTATCGAATATTATACTATATTTCATCAGCTTTGAGGCGCGTTTCCTAAATATAATATAATATATTATGAAAATATTTTGACCTATTTACAACGATTTTATTATATTCCCGCAGTAATTATAGCGCAATATTAGAGGTTGTGCCTACTCAGAATATTACGTATTACAATACTGATAACAAATTAACGATCGCGCTTAATTGTGAGGGCTATGCACTCTATTCGGGTAAATAACCGCGAGTCGCGACCACAGCCGATCGGATATATAACTCCTTCTTATTAGTTATTATCAGACGAATTCGCGTTAAATTTCTATACTAACTAAATACTAATGAGCATGATATTTTATATAGATAAAAAACAACTAAACAAAATAAAAAAAAAACGTTTCGGTTGTAGTTTGTTTGGAACAAAACCGTTTTTTTCCCCTCTTCCCCCTCACCATCACCCAACAGACTACACGATACTGTTTAAAAGTTTTCAATAAAATATTATGCGTATCACGCGATTCGTTAAATTAATACCGCGTTTGATATTATTATTATTGAGTTGTACACTGTTTGTATATTATAATAATATGTATTCAGTATGTCCAACCAAACTATTCGATACATCATATAAATATTGGCAGACGAGAGATATGCTTTTATAACTGCAACGTAAATAATGCAAAATCAATGATAAATAATTTAGAAGTAGTAAATAATATAATACGATGCGAATTGTTTATACTAAACGCTTAATAAATTATATTATGATATCAACAACAATGATTTGCGTTTTCAACGTTCTTTCGACTTTATAATATATTATAAGTTATTGTAATAATATTGTTTTTTTCCCGGAAAATCAAACGATAAGTCTACAGCGGCAATATGACAAAAGTTTGACACGATTTATTACTGTGCGTCCTTGCATAATAATATATCTGTTTTTATAAATACCTCAGAACTTTTTATTAGATGTTATGATATTATATTAAATATGATGTATATTCTATAGCGGTACTTATAATCAGTAGTATTCCTATAAGGTATACTATCAAGCTTTTATTAAAAAATCATAGATATACTATACTCAAAGTCTCAAGAAAATCGCATAACGTTTAGAAATATTTATATATTTGTTATATTTTTATATAGGTAGTGACTTATAGCGTTTGGTAACTTAAATCTATATATATATTAAGATTGTAAATTATAGTTGTCGTTCACAGAAATTTTATGTAGGTGTAAATGAAGGTGGGTAATAGAAGATAGGAAATATGTTAGAAAATATAAATTAAATATTTGTAATATAATTAGTTATTATTCAATAAACCATTGTATTTGTATATTATAGCACTCATTGACTTAGTAAACTCAGAAATTAATGGGAACATCTCTGCCTATAATATATTATTTAACAGATACAGAACGTCACGTCTGTATAAGGAGTGTTTAATGCCCGCCCTCGTTGATTCATTTTTTTTTTCAAATCATAAAACCCAAAATTGCAAATTATATTGAACATTATTTAGATAATAAAATTGTATTTTTGGAAAAAATGTAAAGTTCTCTATTTATAGACATAATATAATCAATGTAATAGTTCCAAATTTGTTTTTAATACATATGTAAGACAATATTAATACATTTTTAATAATACCTACTGTAACAAATTTTTATATCATAATATATTTAAAATCGAGATCATCAAAATTAAAGTTTCCGAGAATTTTGCTATTTTTTGGTAGTTTTTTTTCTCCTCATGAAAAACTTTTTAGAAATTTGAAAAATGTACTAAATAAAGTACCAACTAGAAAAAATTCTCACCAAATGCATACCCTATTTATGATAATCAGAGCATATATGCTACACAAAAAAAGTGCTTTTAAACTTTTAAAAAACAAAAAATCTCGTTTCACTTATAATTTAAAATTAAAGAATTGCTTACAAATAACAAAATTTGTGGTTGTCGTACATTTTAGGAAACGTTCAAAAACCGTATCTTAAAATTACAATTGGGTGTGTAAATGTAATTACATATAGTACTAATCAACCTTTTGAAATGTCGCTGTGAATCAGGTTCGTTTTTAAATATTTTGTACATTTTCGGATTTCTATTCTCAAGGAGACGTTATGCCCGCATGTTCTGTCTCCGTCTAATAGAGATTATAGCAAAATCAAAGCAACGCAGAACACAAATTGTGATATTTAGGTTGAACTTTAAATATAAACATTTGTTAAAAAAATGTAAAGAAAAACATATTTTAGAACGAATGTCATCAATATTGGTTTGTAAAAAATATCATCTGACAAAAAGTTATAATTTATTAAGTTTTACCTACATGTTATTAACACGTTGTAACTTCTTTGTTAAACGATTATTTACATAACATATATTATACGAAATATGCTTCTCTTTAAATTTGCTAATCGACGTTTATGCTCCGTTTGCGTTTTGCGTTGCTTTACTATATTCTACGTCAGATAGACTGAGACAAAATATGTGAGCATGACGTCCTCTTAAAACTTAAAACAAGATTATTTATTATTTATAAATAACACCATATATTTATTGTTGTACAATATAAAACAGTATAATACGATAACGAAAACAATTGTATCGCTTCTATATAATACTCGTGTAGAAAATAAATTTGATTTTGCTATTAAACGGTATGTTATATATATTTTTTTTTTATTGTATATTTAAGCCGCGACAACTGGGCTATTGGCGTTTGGTATGTTATATTATTATATATATTATGCCGATTATATGTAATAATTTGTAAAATATACGTATAGAGCTAAAAAAAACCACCCTGTATTGAAATTTTGTGTCGTAAGTCGTACGAGGAAAATAATAATGTATAGACGATACAGAAGTACCTAATAACAATAATAATATGACGTATTATTCCTACGAACTGAGCGCGATACGAGGATGACGCTTTATTATAGTTCCGATTAAATTAAAAGTGAAACGTAATAATAGTTTTGGAAGCATTTAAAGGAATTTGGCAATACAGAAAGATAATCGGTTAAACAAATTCTAAAAAAGCACTTCATTATAAAGTTGTCCGAATTCCAAAGATTCCGTGTTATAATTCGCACAATATGTACGAACTAGCAAAGGAACACTAGAATGACTTGTAAAATAATATAATATTATGTCGTAAGGTCGCGTCGATGGCTCTCAAATTCGATTTCTTCGAACGCGGTTAATATAACGCTTCCGTTGTGCTAAACACAAACCCTCAGTTAAACTATATAATATTAAATAAACGTACAGCGTGAAGTATAACAATATGCGGTCATTGTACATTATTTATAATCGTACGCGTTGCCGTTGTTTTTGTTACCTTTGCGCAAAGATATTCTGTTTTTGCCAACGTGATATTAATATAACGAATAATATTGAAGATTTTATTTTCATAGTAAATAAATAATTCGGACGGAGGAGAATAAAAAATCGTTTCTTCTTAAATATAATAGGTACAATTATACGGTATTCCGAGTAAAATCGATCATATCGAGTATTGGGTAAATAAACCGCGAACCAACAGATAATAATAACATTATTTATTGGTTATATAGTATTTTTTATAATGTTATTACGTTATATATTATATATAAATAGATACCGTCCTATCTTTTAACTTGTGTACGGGTATACAATATGTTGTAAATAACATCTAATCGACAAGAGAATATAATATTATAGCAATCCGCTATTGTTTAATACCATTTGAAAAAAAAAGGAAATAAAATTCTTTGTAACTCACCAACAATATTCTTTATCGTGTACAACACACGATGAACAATAATATTTAATCGCGTAAATTCTATATATAACTACAAAGTGCAAAAATATTTACAGCAATATAGAATTATTATTAAATTGTTATATTAAATTTCGAACGAGGCGACAAACTTTTCTTTACTTAACGATTGTTTTCACTTGTCCCAATTTCTCGCAATAAATATAGCAAAATAGTTTAGCACATATAAATAGGTATCGTCCAATTGAATAGATTTACTCTCAGATGGCATTTTAATAACACAGTGAAATTGTTCGATTTTCCCAAAGGTTTCCGTGAAGTAAAACTATTTTGACTACACACACACCACAATAGTTTTTTTATATTTTATCGCGGAATTCGAGAAAACGCAGAGAACTGCAAACATTAAACATTTAGTTCTAATATATTAAAACCGTGAATTGAAACGTTTTTTTTAATATCAATGTAGGTAGGTACAAACACTATATTTTCTATTTTTCAAATACTGTAGATTCACGATTCTCGATTCGAACACCAGAGAATGTAATCTAAATGTAAACATCTATATGTTATAATACACGATAAGTGTTATATTTTAAAAGCTTTGAAAATAATCGATTGTATGTTATTTTCCAAAAGCTGTTAAAATGTATTTGTTATTTTAAGAATTACACAACGCCATTATTATTATAAGACATTTTGGTTTTAATTTTTCAAATGTATATTTGATACATTATCATAAGTATATTTTTTTACTGCATCTAACCTAACCATAGTTTATGATCGTTTAATTTGAAAAATGTCTTATTGAGGCTAAAGTAAGAAAACCAGGAAGTGGCACTCACAATCGTTTTTCGATGATTTATCGTTGTTGCTTTCAAACGTATCATAATAAATAATAGAACAATGTTTTTTTCCGGTTTGTAAGAGGGGTGAGACGATAGTAACTATACGCCCTACAACATTCCCAACTATCTTTATAATATATAACAAATATTATACTGTATATTATTATATCCGTATTTTTTCTCTCGTTATTTTATGTAAAACAAAATGATTAAAAATATAATTTCCTTTTTCATTAATCAATCGATAAAAAAAATTACTCAGTTATTGTATAATAATTATAGTAAAAACGGCCGCTGGCGCACAAGTTTAAAATATTAATTATTGTATAACATATATATACAAAATATTAAATCAACTGAATATTTTTTAATAAAAAAAGAAAAGTTGTCTATAATACGAACGAATATCTTTTTATCCATCTCGTTATTCATTATATCGACGTTAAATAGACTATAGTCACAAATACCAATAGTCCATAATACAATCTAGTTCCACGTCATTGTCAAAATTATCGCCACAATAATTATAATATTATCAATTCACGTGTGTTTTTTGCAGCAGTATTCAAGTCAATATATTGTGGTTTATATTTTAAAGCTTTTATATTTCTATCACCTCAAAACAAATATAATAATTAAATATATATATATATGAAAATTTTAGTAAATACATTTACCTTTATGGAAAAAGTAAATAATAAATACATAAGATTCGTATCGTTATTTTGTTATTTGACGCGGAGGGCTAGTTTAAATTATGTCGCGTTATGAATGTTTTAGCTAAATGTAATTAGCACCTACATGATGAAAGATTCCAAGTCCAGATAAAACTTAATATTAAGTTGCAATCAACTAAGGGATATCTTTCAGTTCCATTTTTACCCTATCTAATATTTAAAGTATTATACGCACTTACAGGAACCAAATAAAAAATTTGACAAGCCTAAAAACTTACAAAGAAAAACCGATATGTATATGTAGAGTAAATACCACACAATTTTTTTATAAAATAAATACCTATAATTGTACGTTGTTATTTAAACAGAAAATGCAATTAATAATAACGAATCCAATATTAATTTTTAAAAAACTATAATAAAAAAAATCAATATTTTGTTAAAATTCAAATAATATGATGTATAGTGTGATGTATAATGTTTCATTTTAAGTATTAACAATCAAATAAGGTACAACAGATATACTGAAAGTTTTCACTATAGATAATTACAGTATTATATTAAATAAAAAGCAGTGATAGAATTGTATGCTTTATTTATGGTTCTCGAGGAGGAATGAAAAATCACTGTATTTGAAAAACGATTTGAGAACGAAGCGCAATTATAGTGCGATTTTTTATATATTAAAACTATTAAGTACATATTTTTCATCATACATATAACATAAACCCATAAAAGTATAGAAATAGAATAAAGTTCTGGTAGGAAATCGATAACTAAAACATATTTTATATTAAAGACGAGGCTTTTATAAAAATGTATTATTTTTTAAAAACTTTTTTGAAATTTAGTACTCAAACGTATATATAAAAAAAAAATGTAAATAAAGTTTAATAAATAGGTTTAGTAGGTACATATACGCAGTCACGCAGACGTTTGACATATTTTATACAATTGTACAACGTAGATGAATTAATAAACGGCGTTATACATGACTACATTTCAGGTGATGATTGACGTATTGAAAATTAATAATGTTCGATATCTTTTAGATTAGATATAGTTTTTCGAGTTTCATGTCGTTTGTAAAAAATACCAAAATATAAATGCTATAGAATGAATAAAATGTCAAAACATTAAGAACTACAAACATAATTTTTAATGGCCGGCGAGATTTTTCGTAGCGTCAAAGAAAACTATTTGTATATATAACCACTATTGAAGAATTTGTAAAATGACCCATCGTTAGTACCGTATGGACAAAATTCCACCGGAAACGGCCGGAAATCTACCCCATATGGCATCATATGGCATGTGACACTTCATTAATCTGAAAATTATTTCTACCCAAATTATCCGTATACGTAACAATAAAAAAATTTAAAAAAACACACATATTCTATTAAATAAACCTATAAAAACTATAAAATAATGAACGGATCGATTTAATTTACGTATAATTAATTATAAGGTTGTTTTAAATTTAATATTTTCTATTTTTTGAACTTGTATAATATAATATTATCAATGGTTTTAGGTAGGTTATATTAATACATTATAGTCAAGTAAATATAATAATACATAATAGTCATTATTTATAATCTTTATTAATCACATTTATTAGAAATACTAGTATGGTCAATTATTATGATTTATATTAATATACCATCCACGCAGTATGTATAATCGTATTACTTATGGTGTTATTTTAACAAAATACCACCGATGTCTTTCGGTTTGATGTAATTTATTTTAATATGCATAATAATAGAAATTATTATATTTTTATACTACAACGCGATGTATTTGTGGAAATATAATTGTCTATTGTTGAATATATTTAGGTAGCTTTCTAAGCTATGAACATTATTTGACAGCATTGTCTGATGATTGTCATCGGAATCGGTTTTGTATACGTACCAATTTGTAAGCACTATATTATCTACCGTGGTTGACGAACCATTGAGCGCAAATGAATCGAATCATGACTAAACTTCGCAATCGAACGGGACATGAGACATTGTATGAAAATAAATATTGAATAGTGAACGCTGAAAGCGCACGCAGGTAGAGGGAGGAAACGAACATTCATCGCAGAATTCGCGTTGAAATCTATCGTTGGGAGGAGAGAAAAAAACATGCGGAATAAAGAATAAATAGACTTTGAAACACTCTTATATTATAATATAATATAATGTTTGCAATTAATTAAAAATACAATTTTGAAATGTCAAATATCTTATTAAAATAACGTTTTATTATAATGACGAAATTTTCGTGTCAGTATAATATAAATCAGGCCAATATAAGACAGGGTGAGCTTACCCTTATCACTAAAATAGGTACTTAAAAACCGAAGTCGTCCAACCAACTAGAAATTGACTTCGAGTTATAACTATATTATTATAAATAGTTTTTATATTTTCTTTATGACAATATTACATTTTTACCTACCATCACACTATATTATACCAGTAGTGGTTTACAACCTTCTTTGATTTGCAACTTATATATCCCTTAAATACCTTGTATACTTCCAAAATATACAATCATCATTATTTATTATCACATTGAATTTTTGGTCTGAAACCTTACGAAGAATAGCTTCAATTTTATCTAAAAATTAAAAAAAAATAATAATAATAATACAAAGTAAAATAAAAAGCAAACTTTTTATTCTGAAAAATTAAAAATTCTCTCATGTTTTTTTCTCTCAATTATGCGTCCATCACTGTCTGGATCCATGACATGACACAACCATGGTTAAGCATAACTGCATTAAATTAAATATAAATATTATTTGATAACTGATGATTATGTGGGTTTATTTAAAAATAAGTGATCAGAAAAACATGCTGCTACATTGTGTGGATTGCATAATAACTATACACTTATATATTATACACATAATATAATCCACACCGTTTTTGTGAAACAAATTTCTGATCATCCTATATGTATTATATATCCTTTCGAAACTATAATCGACAAAAATGAAAAAAATATAAAGAGAGCGAGAGTGAGAAAGACTGAGAAAGTGATGAAAATATGTCCGAATTCGAAAACGTTTTCGAATCAATCGACTTAATAATAATCCGTTTTCAGTTATAATATTATATCGTATATTGTATTATATAATACACGATGATATTATATTAAATTTCGACAGCCAGATAACGAGCGCAGGAAAGATATTCGTTATTTCGTCCGAATAGATATATATTATATTATATTGGACCGTCGAAGGATCATCGAATACGATTAGGTTACGGAAAACATGTGTGCAACGGATAAACCGCGATACGAGTCGGAATCCAGATAAACGTCCGGTGCACGTTCGTCCCGTCAACGAATTTCGAAAAGATATATGATAGAATATGCATACAAAGTTTTTTCTCAATTTTTATGAATTAATACGACATATAAATCATTTTTAAAAATTGTATTCTAAAGGTGAGGAGACTGTCGCGGACGTCATCACACCCGCCATAATAAAATTGTTACAGCGGAAAAATGAATATCGTACAAATTCTGCATACAATTATCGTACAAATTAATTGCAAATCGATAGTCGTAAAATATTTTCGATATTCGTAAACGTGTGGAGTAGTAGCCACGGTGACGACAAAGAAAATACATTTTACGATATTTTTAAACGTCACGTTGCACACGTTATATATATATATATATATATATATACGAGATAACAATAATAATAATAATATAAATAATGTTTGTATTGGAGATGACGAGCGGTTTTGTAGGGTTAAAATTATTTCTAAAAGCAAAGGATGAAAAATTAATTTATCATGCGCCGCCGCCACACAAACCCGTGTTAGGAATTTGGCAAACGCAACCCCCGCAAACACCCTATAACCGCGCCAACCACCCAACCACCCAAAATCCCACACAAAGTAGTCGTTTTGTTAAACCAAATGCATATACATAATATAGGGCGAACAACAACCGTGGTATAGGTATATAAGTGTACACACATACACACACACACACACATATATACCTATATATAACCACCTTGGAAATAACGGCACTTCAAGTACACTACGTATACAATATTATAATGTATGTATAGAAATAAATATTTATGATATTGCGCAAAACATGAAATAAAAAATATACTTTATAATCATATAATATAATTTGTTCTCTGTATTATATGTAAATTAGTGGCTTACATAATATTATGTTACGTCATTATTATTATTATTCACTATTTATAGTAACATATATCATAATATTTAATTTGCAAAGTTCACTATAAAACAAATTGGTAAAGTTACACGAAAATTATCATAAAGAGAGAAAAAATAGAAACCGCAATCATTAATACAAAATCATTAGCGCGGGTCCTATAAAACATAAGGGATAAAAGCGAACGTTTCAAAACATAAATTACTACAAGATAAAATGTTTAACAATAATATATATTTTTTTAATTATCAAGACTTTAAAAACGTATAGGGACCAAAAAAATACAAATAAAATAATATAATAAATAGTATTAATTTTAATATTATTAAAAAAAATTATTGATATTCAAACTACATTATATAAAATATTACCCCTACAAAATTAAATCGAAATTATTTTACTTTGTAAACCCTGTCATATTATTATATACCATCCAATAACTGTATAGGTTAAAAGAAAACATAACCAAATGCAGTTTTGAAATTATATGATATAATCGCAAATACCTTCTGGTTTTATATTATTTTGATAAATAAAAATATTTTTCCCGTTTATAATATAATATACGGTCGTATATAACAGTAGGAATTGTATTTTATACATTTTTTTAAAAAAGTTCGGCAAAAATACCGTTGCCCGCAGGTATCTCATTTTGCTCATACCATTCTATACATAGGTACATAATATATTTATATTATTATGAAATTACAGCAACTCAGTGCAGGGTCGATGAGGATTTCTCTTGTGGACCATTTGTTTTCGAAAACTTAAATAACTGCTATACAATAAACAGCTATAATACCTGTTTTCGATATGCTTTCCGCGTGTATCTGCCAGGGTATACGTACGAGAGTCGTTATTTATATTTATACAATATATACCTAGACGTAGAGAAATATATATATATATATATATATATATATAAGAAAACGTCCATCATAACTTACAGAATTTATATATTCACACCACAATGACGACGAAGTATAACATATATACAGGGTGTATCCCCCAACCCCCGCGTAATGTATACAAGAGACGTCAATAACTTGTTTTTCCATTTGTTATATTTTGAATATATATACTACGTTTTCGTGAATCTATATCTCATCTCGATTCGAAAATACAAAATGTCACTTTTTATAAGTGTCTTTAAAAAAAACATATAATGTCGTACTTTTTATGCTATTGATATTATTTATGTAACAAAAAAAAAAAAATTCAACTTGATATAATGCAGGAAGGAGGATAACGTAACATAATATAATAACGCGTTCGTATAAAACGAGTCCCTGACCGTTTAGGTATAAATAATAAATGAATGCCAGTCTATATACACGGCTGCGTAATTATAACATGGACGTTTAAAGTTTGAAATTAAATAAAATTTTTTATTTTTTTACGATCATTTGGCGAGTAATAAAACTTGATACTACTTAGTAGTTTGCGTAGAAATACACGAAAAAATACGGTCATTCGCGTACAGGACTTTAATGTATAACTCGCAAAAGAAATAAAATTGTAATATAACATTGTGTTTTTCATGGGGAATGAACAACACACTCTGTACGGCGTCTCAAACGGGAAAGGGCTCTGGAGTCTAGACTGCTAGAGAGAAATACAGAAATTACAGACGGCGGTAATAACGCGGAAACAAGATCGTATAATAGTATATTATTATTATTATTATTATTATTATATATATTATATAATATAATAAAACGCGGACAAACGTATATTGTTTATTGTATTATACATATATATAAATACAACGTGCGCGTCGAATCGATATCCACGTAATCAAACAACACGTAATTATGATATTATGTTGCTCGACGGTATAATATTGCTAAAGATTGTGTATTTACGACCATCCCTAAGCACATTTGTCCGGAAACTGGCGATTTTTAACGAGTAGGGGTGATAAAATATAAATCAAAGGCCGCCGTCACGGAGAAGGAACCTGTACGATTTTAGAGGACGTTATAAACGAATGCTTTGCATTATGATGCTGTCTCAGTCCATCTGTATAATATGGGCAACATACCCATCATAATCACAATTTAAATTTTTACAATTATGTTTGGTTCGTTCGAATTACAGTATGAGTACCTAATATATATTAACAAATTAATCGAGAGAAGATTTAAAAGAGTAACAGTTTATTCAAAATAAATAAAATTCTTAAACTGTTCATTGTCAGACAATATTTTTGTAAAAATATATGACATTGTCTCCAAAATTAAAACGATCTATACACGCGTTGTGACGTTATTTTTTACAAATGAAGTCCAGCACAGACCAAATCGAGTTACTTAAATGATCAAATTTTAATTTGAATGTTTCATGATAATCGTCCAAAAATATTAATAAAAAGAAAAACAAATATTCAAGTCAAATTAGTATAACTTATGATAAGCATCGTGTCCAACGTTAAAAAAGAAAAAAACTTTGCTAGTCCGTTAAATAACAAGCCCTAATAGTAACATTTATATAAAGAATGTATATTATGCTCTTCACGCCAGCCACGAAAGGTCTGTCAAAACGTGTCATAGATTACTTCATCGACGAAAAGCACTCCAAGAGTTGCAAAATGGCCTACAAAAATGTTATTATCGTTATTATATTATCAAAATAGTGACAAAAATCATCGTTCGTATCTTTGTCTATTTATGTTATTTATGTTTATACGTGTTAAACACGTATAAACAAAATATTAATACATATAATTATTTATATTATCTTTACTATAATATAATAGATATACTTAAATGTATAATAAAAATATTCATATTTATTGAAATTTTCGGTCTCGTGTTACAGTTATTATGAGAGTTATTAAATAGTTTAGGTACATTGTTTTTATTTTTAAGACAGCAGTTTTCGGCATTGTTGGCTAAATTAAGTTAATCAGGCTCAGATTAAGGGGAGGGACAGGAGGGGTCATTGCCACGGGCTCATGAGTGTCGTATAAAAGTTTGAACTAGCACAAAAATAATGTATCAAAGATGTTATAAAATATAATGTGTAAACTTCATAAATTTTAACTTTTTTGTCAGATGACATTTTACAAGAGAGGCTAATTATATAATCCGTCAAAAATACATTTTCTCTCTAAATTTTAAATTATGTTCAAATCCAGTCTGGAAATTCAACCTAAACGTCACAATTTAATTCCGGGTAGTGATTTTACCAGACGGTGACAGCAATGCGGGTATACCTAATATTAACGAATTTAAATTATCAAAAATGTAAATAGAAAAACAAAAATTCAAACGTTTGAATGGAAATTACCATTTACACATATCTAAATCGAAATTATTGATAAATCTGTGTTATTATTTAATTTGAGGACTTCAGAATTTTCATATATAATAATATCTATATAGGTCACAGAACAATGTGAGTGATCTACAAATATTATGTTTCATAGGTTATATTTAAAATTGTATTTTGCATACAATTGCATATTTTGTCATTATTGCATATAAATGTATATTTAAATGTATTAGAAAAATTAAGAACATATTATTTAGAAATTTTTCGATGATTGTGATAATTAAAAGTATAAATTCGGAAAAGTATCATGTAATTATTTTGGTGTTGAATTGAAAAATATAATTTTTATATAATATTTTTTCAATTCATACTATATAGTATATAAGTATTATATTCATATAGGTATGTGTAACGAAACGACACAATCGTGACAGTGTATTTGACAAAATACAATTGGCAATTCGGTGCAAACACTGCACCGTGTATAAAAACCACACGCAAAATGTAACGAAGGGAGGAAACAGAATTTGTGAATTAAAAATATTTTTTTATGAATTAAATTTTATATAATATTTCAGTAAATTAAATAATGAGCATTTTTTAATAAATTGTTTTACAGCATATTTAAAGCGTATATTTTGTTTTTAATTGTAAACCTGCATACCTACATATTTTGATATATTTAAATACTAGAAGTCTCCAGCCTTAATTATTATTATTTATATGAACATAACGTTTCTACACGTTTTTCAAATATATTTTCAATGTAGGACGGTGGTTATGGGATACCTATTATATCATTATTTTTTGTATAATCTATATTAGAAAAAAACAATTAACAAAATTAAATAACCATTAATCATCCGAATTTACTAAACTCTACATCTGATAAAATATTGGTTTAGATATAATATGTAGAACCGTTATCAAGTTATTAATATGTGAATTTTATCAAGATTAATAAATTAATAAAACCATTTTGTTCTTTTTTTTTTTTTAAGGGCTTAGGTTATAGGTTAACTTAACCTTAAGTGATTGTTGATCTAAAAAAGACTTTGACTTGAGTCATTTTGCACGACACCGTAGTTTTATTATATAGGTTTATCTATATAATGCAATTTTTAACATGAAGACGAAAACTCAGTGCAAATATGAAGTCGATTTATAACTAGTGTGCGGATTAAAATGCAAAATAAATTTTTTTCTAAATGTCCTAAAACATTACTTTCCAAGCACAAAATGAATTTCATGCATCAAATAATTTAAAATTGAATCTTTTAGTTTGCATTTTTTTACTTTTTCAACTTTGTTTTATTTTTAGAACATTTATTGGCGCTCTTGGTAAACTTTTTATATTTCTAAGGCATGTTTCGTAAATAAAATAAAAATTGAAAAGTTTTAACAAAATGTTTACTAATGTTTAATAATCCACCTATACAAAAACAATTTTTTATCATTTTTTAATAGTTTTTAAGCTAGAAATATTCCTAAATCAACTAGGTATATGTTCAAAAAATAAATATTAATGCAATTTTCTTATTCTACATTCACTATTCAGTATTATTATCCATTATTTTATTATAATTAATTATAGCATATAAATGTAAAATAATTGTTTAAACTTAATAATATTTCATCAGCATTACATTATTTGTTTAGGCATATTACTTGTTTTATATTGCATTTAAATCCGCATCCTAGTCGATAACTATAGGTTAGGTTAGGTTAGTAATATATTACTAATATATTATAATATGTCTTCGAGTAGAAAATTCAAATAATACATTTCATCGATCAGACGTATTTATATATATATATATATAATACTTGTATTCCATACAAGTTTAATAAACAAATTATTTATTCAGTATTAAATGCAACATTACTTATTAAATTGTTTTGAATATTTCCACGGATTTTACAGCACAATATAGTTTTTGTACTGTATAATAATTTTTTTTTTTTTTATAGTTTTTATCTATATCATGCTCTACGCATTACACAACAAAAAAAAAAAAAAAAATCGGTTTGCTAAAAATAATAATATTTCACGTAAATAAATAGAAATAGAATATATCACCGGTTTTACGCGCTTAACCAATATAATAATAATAATAATAATAATAATAATAATACTTGTACGTGTGTGTGTGTGTACACACATTGTCATTGTATTCAGTAGTGTTATAACGCGCGGCTGTGGTTTGTTTTTGTTTTCAAATCGTCCGCGAGGGAACTCGGTGGCGTTTCATGCTTGCGGGGCGTGCAGGGCGGGCGTAGGAGAGGGATTCATACATAGTAGTAGTGTTGTAACAAGTATACGCGCGCGAAATGAAATGGAAAAAAGAAGGGCGCCACACCGCCCGCCAAACACGCGTCATACCGAAACGACACCCTGTCGCCGCCCGCGGATCGACGCGGCTGCGGCAGGCACGTGCCGCTATCAATAAATTATTACGTAACGGACGTGTATGCGGCTCGTGGTGTCGCGCACGAACGCTCGGCGACGGGACCGTCCCGCGCGCATAATTAATTGACCGCAGCAGCGAGAGATGTGACGAAAAAATTTAACAATAATCATATACGTTATTATATTCATTGGCCAAACGATTATAAAACGAACGTTATAAATAACGACAACGAGTCGAAATCGTTATACGATACACAGCCGCAAACTAAAAAAAAAAAAAAAAACAATCTACGACACGACTTTAATAAATAATTAATTCTACAAACAACCAATCCGATAAAGGTATCGATTACTATATCCGTGTGTTTCTCAATACTCTTGTAGATGGTTAATCGGATCAGCAAACCGTCTGACGAATGTCAAAATAGAATAGAAATATATGAACCAAACCATATATATATCATTATCATCGCCCAACTAAGTAAGTAGATTAACAGAGTAGCCCGATTGCGCGCAAAGGATTGGGATGTCCAAATGATAAGAACACTACACCCCTGTCGAACGATAAGCCCAAATGCGCGCATTTAACGTGCAATCGATGCACGACATTACGTTGTCGTTCACTTTTTTAAATTCTGAGAATTTTGAGAAATATATTGTGTATATAAGTTTTACACTCTGACAGTGATTTATTTATTTATTATATTTCTGTGTGTTAATGCGTTTCCTTTCAGTAACTTTTTAAAATCTCCAAAACAAAATATGTAAGTTTGTATAGATAACTATTATCAATATATATATGACAACAATTTTAAAAAAAAGTTAATACAAGTTTGTAATTTTTTTTCTTAATTAATGCATTACAAATTTGAATATTTACATCGATCTTGTTGAAAGATTATATAACGGTTAAAGTTTGTGTTGTACTATGTTCCAGAATACATATAAACAACGTTAGTTGAGTATAACGTGTTTTTACTAAATATATTTTATGCAGAAATGGGCTATGATTTCGGATGCAAATGGACTACACTCATCCGAAGCATGGAGACGCCGTCAGATTAATTAATTAATTTTTTTTTGAGGAACATACAAATTATCCATCAGTTGATTTTCTGAATAACCATCAAGAGTATTGATGGGGAACACACGGTATCTATATAATATTAATAATTTAGAGATTTCACTTGCGTATAAATTCCACGTTATTAACATAAAATCGATAAAACTAAAAACAAAGACAAAACAGCGTCAAACTATATATTTGACGTCAAATTTGGAACAGCAACAAAATGTAAACATTGTTTACATTAAAAATACAAAATGGAAACAGAAATAAAATACTATGTTGTATTTATCAATTAAAATAGACAGATGTTGCTAAAACGGAAACAAATCATAAACATTTTGATATTTACTGCTTGCGAGCGGACACGAAAATGTCTTCAGAAATATGAATATTTTATCGTAAGTTTGGATAATAATTGTTTCTATTTTTTCTTTTATTAGTCGCAAACAGAAAGTTGCTATTTTTTAGGCTTAGTATAAACCCGTCATTAGGTTAGGTTAGGAAGCTAGTAGGTTTCAAATTTTAATCGTAATATACAATGGATGGAGCCGTAACACGATTTAAAGGGATAAAAAGAGTCTTTATTAAGGGGTTGTGTTTAGGAAATTTTAGATATTGTTAATATTGCATGATTCGCTTGTATGAAGGTTAGCTTATGAATGATCTTTAACGAATGCCTTAGTTCCTAACGATAAATTGTTTGAACATATATGTTTCCTTAAATTGATTGATTTATCATTTTGTCCAGTATAATTATTATTGAGGTAAAATTATACCAATATTGAATAGTTTTCAACAGCAGTCGTTCACCATTTGTCAATTAGTAAATGTTTGTTAAATATATTTTTGTTTTTTAAACTAAACATTTCGGGGGGTATATGCTAGGTTAGCCACTTTATGGGTAATTAGCCTCAAAAATGTTTGGAACCGCTGATCTATAGTATATAATTTAGTGATGCGATATAAAATCTGAAGACAGAATTGAATTTGTCGCGAGATCGGCTTTCCCACTATTTTCAATTATTAAGACTTTAGAAAGTAAAAAATTATCTTTTTTAATTTGAAATTTGTTCCAATTCAATTTGTGAAGAATTTACGGAGAAAAATACGAAACGTGAAAATCCGATTTCAAGTATACAACCCAAATGCCTTCACATTTTATATCGCGTCAAATTACCTATTATGTGTACCTGTACAACGTAAATCAATACCGTCTTAAATACCCATTATGTGCGCGCGTCAATCAGAAACTGCAAAAAAAAACCATTATTATCACGCTTCATTTTAATGAGAAAACGCAAAATCGTGAAAAATCAATGTATTTTTAACGTTTAAAATTTCTTACTCCCTTTACAACTACTAACATAGTGTTTAACGCTTATAATAGTATATTAAGCATTTTTAGGTTGGTACATTTATTTCACTTATAAATGTTATAACAAAATATTGTTACGCGTTTAATTGGGTATTTTACGGACAGTGGGGTAAATTTTAGACATGATAAATCTATATTGATTTAATTTAGTTTCGGTCGCGGTATCTCGCGTAAAATAACGTCCACGTGGATTAATATTTAATACCTATAGTATGTTTCGTCGCTGACCGGCGGCGACCGCAGAGACGCCGCAGGGCTGTCTCAGGAACGACGGAAAGAATAACGCGCGGCGGGGGCCGGTTATCGAATCCCTTTTGCAACACAGGTAAACGATTTCGAAGCATCCTAATTGGCTCCGGTTATTCCAAAATTATAAAAGGTACTCGGATACCTTAACGCAACTGTCTAAATTGATTTCAATGGAAATTGAACCTATTGCGGGCGCACAATCCACAAATACGATAAGGCGAAAGTAAATTGGCTAAAAATAATTACATTTCTGAAGATCCTCTATTCGCGATTGAAAGCGAAAGGGGTGTTACCCGGTGAAAATTATCAGAACTATTGTAAACGGGGAATATAACGTGAGCTGCGGGAGATGGGACTGCGATGTGATACCTACTTTCAACTTTTTACAATTATAATATAATAAGCAATTAAAATTTATATATATATTATTTTTTATTCATATTGTACATTTATACTAATTATGAATGATCACAATTATTATGCGCATAATTAAAAATTAAAAAGAGCCATAAGGCTTGTTCTGTACCATAATGTTCAAAAAGGTAGTTATACTCCTACATACATTTTAATGAAGAAATAAATGCAATAAAAAGAACAAAACAAAATATTATTTACACATTTTACATGATATAATATATAATATATAAACTTAGTATAAATTAACTGTTAAATAAAGGTAATGAAATTAAAAATATTTAATTTTATCAAACTGAAAAATAGTATTTGATATTTGGACATAATAGATACATATCGCAAATACACGTGAAAATGATTTGTTCGTGAACATGATGATTTATACAAATTCTGAGTATGTAGATATGTATTATATTTTAAGTGAATATAATAAAAAACCTAGAAAAGCCGCGGAAACTTATCGACAGCGACACCAAAACCGAATTCATTCATCTTTTATGACTTTTGTCATATTTAACAGGAAATTGCGGGAATTTGGCACCTTACATCGTAGACAAAAACAGCGTGAACCTCCAGTTAGAAATTAAAAAAAACATTAAAATTAAAACATTAATATTGTTTTAGCATATTTTACCGAAAATCTACATGCATCCATATTAAAAAGCATAAATGTATCTTTATTATTATTGCTATAAATATTATTATTTATTAAATTTATTTTATATACAGTAGTACACAAAAAAGAAATGTAAATTCTGTAATTAATAATGTTAATTTATTAAATATTTACTTGTAGTATTGTTGTTTTAATGGATATAATGAAAAATAAACAAAAAATGCATAATATCTATTATTTACGCATTTTATTCGTAATTTAAATTCCCTATAAATCGGTAAACTTTGGGCATAGAATTAAAAGACTTTATAAAAACTGTATAGAAAAATATGAACAAAAAATGAATATGTAAAAAAAACTGGGTGTTTCCATTTAACTTTCAAAAGTTTCATTGTGCATGCGCAAATCGCGTAGGCGGAAAATTGTATTATTATACTAAAACAATGCTTTAGTATTAACATTAAGATTCTTAGACCTAGAAACATCGTATTTTCACCTTGTACAACCTTGTAACGTTACTGGGACACCGGACACCCTGTATAATAGTATTGCTATTACAGCGTCCATATTTCCCGTAATCTAATGATATTAATGTATCGACTAGCGTGCTACCTATATTTCCTTTTAATCGCGAATATTGCGCGACATTAAAACATCATAGACGAGGGTATACAATATTGTAAACGTGTTATATTAATTACTTTATGACTTAATGTTTTTAGGTGAAATTACAACGGATATATTATTGAACTAAACGCATTTGTATAGCAATTTATAATTGAACTCAACTTGGCCCAATAATATTATATATTGTTTCGAATCGACTGGGACGACGTAAAAAAAATATTTTAAAACGTTATGATTTATAAACAACAACGTAAATACCGCAATTGTAATTATTATGGTTACATACAGTAAAAATAATATCATGCAAAAGTTAAAAATTGAATGTTTAATTAATTTTTAAAAGAAAATAACACATTTTACTGTAATTAGGTTATAAGTTAGGTATTATTTGTGTTGTTAAATCAATTAGCGAATAGTTGCCACTCGAATATAATATAAAAGCAAATTTGATTGCATGTTTTATTTCATTCGTATACCTGTGTTTAGGATTTATTTCGAATTTCAACAAGTTCGTTTTGGGATAATCGAAATCAAAACCAAAACCAATTTAGTATAGACTCCGCGCCCCGCGGTAATGGGTTCTTTCATGGTTTCATACTGCTAAATCGTAATCGTATAGTCGTATAGGTAACATTTTACTAGTGAGTATTATTATACCATAATTGTATAGGTACATGATAATATATAGATATAATATCGTGTCATCATCATCACGATTCATGACAATCAAATGTCCGAATATGAACCGCAAACTTCGCTTTAGTGGTCGCTGGCCAAGTGGATATTATTATTATTATTATTTGAATCACGCGATTCACAACTAAATTTGTTATACTATGAATTATAATATTATATTAGATTAGAAATAATATCATTATATTATAGGTAGTTTTACATAATAAATACCTGCTGTTGTTACTATAGTCACCGGATACTATAAATACTATAATAATATAATACAATTGGTTATATTTTTATACCATAGTTATTATTATAAGAACACAATATTTAACAATATTACCTTTATTATTATTGTTATTATTATACACTTAAATTATGAGTACTAAAATAGTATAATAATAATAATAATGTTATTTATACATAAAATAAAAACATAGCTTGTTAAATAATATTCCCTAACTCTTTTGTGAAAACAAATTGATATTTACATAGAGAATTCTCGGGGAAGCGAACACGATATATTATTATACACCTGTTGGCGGTTGCAACAACAAAGTGACGTGATTTTTTCTGTATATTGTATGAGGTACATTTCTTTGGTATTTAGAACTATGGTGATCCAAAAAATTATAAATTATAAAACATGTTTTATTTGGTATATTTTAAATTACAAGAATTAATACAATTCATAGCACATCCTGACATAGTGAAATCAAGTTGAGTTATTAAAATTGTGTCGTTTATATTATATACATTTATATGTTACAGATGTGATTTAATTTTTAATTCCAGGCATACAATATACCTGACAAAATGTTCAATTTTATAAATTAATAAATTTACAATTTTTGTAAAATGTCTAAGTCAAAATTATATTTATTGTATACTATTTTTTTTTCTAATTAATTATTTGTTAATACCTACGCCAAATGACGAAAATAATTATTAGAATATTAATTTTTATTATTTATGTTAAATTGTTTTATAACCTATCTACCTATCCCAAAATCTTGTCTTGTGTCATTTTACTCGTACATTTATTTAATTGTTGTAGCAAAACTATGTTATAATAAATTATTTGAAAAGTAAGTTTCTGTACATTATTAATTATTATGTTCATATTATTCGTATAATAAAGATATAACAAAAAAATTATAATGTATACAATATAAATTGTAATAATTTATTCAATGAATATATCAACTGTCATAGAGCTAGTCGCTAAGGTGATAGAAGCAAACGAGGGCAGCTCAAATTCAGGTTACCTAACCTAAACCAAACCTGGAAACTAAACCTAAATCGATGAGACTTAGGAGAGTTGGGTTCATAGTTAATATGGTACGAGTACGAAATTAATTTAAGCGATTCAAGTATGCGAAAAATTTGAAAAACACCATTATTTCCCGCGGATATTTCCTATTCCATCCTACGGATTCATCACAGTATACCATCGCTTCAATTATCAATTATTTTTACACAAATAAAAGCCAAAATTAATACCAATTAAAAAACAATATAACTTACAAGTAAAGATAAACATGATAAATATATTATATTATAATGATAATTAAAACAGTAAAATTTGTATTTTTCTTAGCGGGCAGCAAAAAACGCGGGCGCTCGTTGTGACGAGACAAAAGGCCGAATCGTCCCATAACAAACTATTATTATTATTGTTAACGTCGTATCGTTTTTATTGCACAAAGGTTATGGTGCTACAGAAATCTCCCGTACCTATACAGATATTTTAATAGCGGCACGAGTATAATTTGTATGTTAACTATGCAGGCAACGTTTTATAATTAAATAAAATAATAATATTATCGTTGAATACTTATTCAATATTTCAATATATTGTGCGAAGTTTGTGGAATAACCTGAATTTTACAAGTAATCGTTTTAAAACGATTTCGCCGAATCCAATATCTTCCCATCATAATATAATATTATTACGTAAATGCTACACTACCACTGTATCAGGACAAGCCGACAAGGTACAGACGAATATATTATTAAACTATCTTTTCAATATAAATTATAAAATATTTAGTTATTAAATAAATTTAGTGTATATAATACGGATAGACACGAACAATTAACAATCGCAAACTGCAATGTACTGTTTGATAAATTATCAAATCATCATATTGTTTATATTATAAATACCTGTAAGTTAGTTCTAGTGAATATCTTTACCAACTTAGATAAAACTGATATAATAATTAGATAATATAAACTTGCCATATTGTACATATTATTATTATCATTATGTTATGCAATAAATTCCATTATTAATATTATAGTTACTTCCATCTAGGTACTTTTGCTAATAAATAAATAATATAATTCACAAATGATAATATTATAGTACTTGTACCTATTTATAATAAAGTACTTTATCTATATATACTTTAAATTATGACCTCTATTACTTATAATCTACGAGTAATATATGAGGCAAAAAAGAAAAATGAAATATTTGTTGATGTTGGTGGTTTTATAAAAAAGTAATTAATTAAAATAATGATTCGAAAATGTTGTATTTTAACATAGGTACTTCTTTTAGACTATGAGCAAAGCGAGGAATGTATGACTTTACAAAGATGTTTTTTTATGTCTGAAAAAATTTTTCGGATAGAAATAATAATCCGATTTTCACAAATAAGGTGTCCTTTCCATACCAAATTTCATCTAGTTGTTACTTTATTTAGCTTATTTATTTATGTGATTACATATACACGCGTGGTAAATTTTTTCCAAAAATGTTTAATATTTCCTGCTGTTTTTGGTATAACGGTTTGAAAATAGTTAATAGGTTTGAAGCATTGATTATAGAATAGACTATTCTATAATCAATGGTTTGAAGTCTACATATCTTAATCTATTGACAAAATATTATGAAAATCGTATCAATTTTTTTTATAAACTTTTAAAGTTTTATCTTAGTAGAATTGAATATTATATTTTATATGTTTTTAATAGTCTGAAAACATTTTTTCAGGTAATGGTCCGATTACCACAAATAGGGTATGCTTTCGATAGAAAATTGCATTTTCCTGGTACTTTATTTGATTTATTTTTCGAATTTCTCAAAAGTTTTTTCTTGAAAGAAGATAATTATCAAAAAATGACGGAAAATCGGCAAAATTACTATTTACCTACGTTAATTTGAATTTTTATATTTAGTGATAACTAATTCAGTTTTGATGATAGGGACTTCAAAATTATTTTGAGTCGTAGGTAATTTACACATGTGGTAAAATTTTGAACTGAATTTTTAGTAAATATATTGTATATCTGACTGAGTTTCACTCAGAATCGAATTCGTATTTTCTAATGCAATACCATTGCATTTAATTCTTAATTTTAATAAACCATTAATTTCGCCGAGCACCGAAGGGACGAAAGAGGAATGTCCAGAATCGACCTTCCCGATTTTTTATTTATTAATTATAGTGAATTTGTCTGTCGAAAAATCAACGTATTTGCATTTTGACTATTTGTCTGAATACGTTCCTTCTTGGCCGTGTTTGGACGATCTTATGTAGCCACCAACATGAAAAAACGAGTGTTTAATTTTATCATATACGGAGGTAGTGTACCCACGACCTAATTACGTGAGAAATGGCAGAAGAAATCCATGAAATATGCGTAAAATAAATGGTAATAACTAATATTATTATTATAAAATAATATGTATTAATAGGTGATACAGAATTGGACGAAACAAAACAACAAACATTATATTTTATAATATAATATATTATTTATACATTACCAACTAATTAATATGTATATTAATTTGAACCGTCCTAGTGTGTGTCTGGGCGATAATTAACAAATTATTATATTATTATTATGATTTAGAACGTATACGATGACGACGTCGTGTCCGCCACACATCTGTTCATGATATTATGGCAATTATTGCATATTCCAGAGCGTTTTAGTTTTATCGCCTCCGGTCCCGAACACGACCCACAACAGGTCATCGCGTCATATCATATTATGTACACACGATGAAAATAAAACACGTGTTCAAATGTTTGGATTAATTACAACAAAATAAATTATAACGACTAGGAAAAACAAATCAAAGCGTACATATCATTTTAATGCAACCTGGTCGAAAAAACACAAAGTGTCTTGTCGTCGGCCACTCTCGTTAATAAAGTACCCGGTAAGTGTTAACAGTCAACAGAAACCAGAATTAACTATTGCGGTTATGAAAAACGTATTTTCGCCTCCCACCCAGCCATTTGTAGGAGGAAATAATATTATTTTAAACCCTCGCGTCCGATGTACCCGATTGGCCTGGAAACGTTAGACTTGTGATTTACTCTTATACGTTTTAAGTTCAAACAATTCACTTTTATTTATTAAATATAATAATAAATTGCACAAACAAAGGTATATTGAAATATTGTAATAATAACTAAACATTTCGATTGAAATACAAATATAACAATTTCATTGTTATCATTCTGAGCTCAACATTTAAAATAATAATATAAAATAAAATCACAATGTGAATTTTAACCATCGTTTGCGCGCGCCAATTGTTAAGGTGATTTCTTCGAAGACAATTTTAATCTGTTGCCACTTTCATGCCACAATATTTTTTTTATAAAAAAATGTTTTTCTTATTGTCGAGAAACTGTTGTATTTTATTTTTGGCGAATTCAAAGAATCGGATCAGAGAGTTTTAAGAATATTTTCAACACGAATAAGCTCAAATTAGAATTGTTCCCAAATCGAAAGACTTAATATTTAATGTCTAAGTCATGTTTTATTAGTGCCGTTCGAGTCAAAATTGTTATACGATAAAGAAAACAAAAACAATTATGTAGATTTTTACATTTTAAAAAAACCTAAATTATTAAAATTAAATTAAATTAAACTAGTGACTTATTTACAGAAATATTGTGCATCGAACATTAAAAATCATATTGTTTTAATTAATAGGTTTATTTTTAATCAATTTTATGCATTTCTACAGTTTCTGAAAAAACCATTGAAGTAGACTTATATTAAAAAATCGCGCACAAAAGAAAATATAACGAAAATTTTTATAGCATCACTATTTGCAGCCTGCCCTTTTAATTTTGGTAATAAACGTTACTTTATATTTTATAGTTGAGAGAAATGTATAAAAAAATATAAACACATAAGTTATGTGACAATAAAGTTATAACTTAGAACACATGTCGAAATATTTATACTACACGTCTATATAATATTGTAACATATAGGTTTTCTATAACCGAGGGGAATCGATTTGTCGAGATCTTGACTTACATTTGAGCCGCACAAAGTCTACAAATAATGATATGTTACGCAGGGATACAAGAATCCTGCAGTATCTAATTATAATATCAAAATAATGATTTATTATTGTATTTTATATGAACGCACGATTTTTTTTTATACTGTTATTTTCTCTATACTGTATAAATATAACACATATAAAAATATAGAATGTATTCGTGCTAAAATGGGTCAGTTTTTGGTCCCGATTGATTTTCTGTTCCAACTTCCAAACAAAACAAGATTCACTACCATTAATGTATTATAATATAAAAAAATGTGAAAAAAGGACGTTGACGAGGGTTGGTTTGAACACTTTGAGCCACCCATATACAAATATAATATTATGTACAACGAAATGCGACTAACGATTTAAGGAAGGGTGGCTAAACAGTCGATTGTGGACAATATCAAAGTCGATCTTCCATTGTTCGATTTTATTATACATTTATTAGATAAATCTTAATATTATAAATTAATACTCATAATTAAAATATTTCGTTGGAAGTCGATTTTTAAAGGAAACATATTCATAGAAGATCTTAACCAAAAAAAGTTTGGCCACTCCTGACCTATGGGTTAGTTTGCGTGAGTGATTTATAGTTAAAATAATTGCAAAATGACTGCATTAAATATAATCAATGAATAAATTAAAATCACGACGTCGTTAGAAACTCAGAACCGTTGTCACAGGCTTAGGACTTTGTAGAGTAGACTAGAATTATATATCAATTAACAGATAGACTGCGGTTCCAAATAATAGTTTGTGCTCTTCATGACGAGATAAGGAAAACTACTGAAGACAAAATTAGAAAGACAAATTTGCGACTATGACAAAAACTTATTTGTCACGCTTGTGTCCAAGATTTCTTGTAATAAATCGGCAATAGATAAATTAATGTTTTTTTTTTTTTTTTAAATACAGCAAGGCAGCAAAATATTGAAAATACGTCAAAATTCGTGGAAGAAAAATAAAACATTTTTTTCATCCAATAACTTATGTTGTGGACAGGATTATGTAGAAGGTGAAGAAGCGGAGTCCATTTGTTAATAGATCTACGGCTAGAATACATTTCAGTACCTGCTACCCTCGAATCCATTATGATCGTTCATTTATTTTCAAGTAAAATACCTATAATATGTTATACCAAGAAGACGGTCACGAACGAATAATAAATGCCGGTACGTCACACAGACCTATTATACGATTTGTATACGACAGATAGGTCATTTTTACCGTTTCAATGTGTTTCATTTTTGCCTACAATCACTAATATTATACAATCGTACCTATATTATTTACCCGTGCACAATGGATACGTGTACGACCGTACAGGTTTTCTCAGATCTAGTTTCGACTGTTCTGGTAATAAAATAATCATAAAACATGTTATATTATTATTATTATTGTCATTATATTATATTGTAATTTATTGTGTCCATTTTTTCGACGAAAACAGGGATCTCCATGCGCATTCGGTTTATAAATTTATTTATTATTATTTGAAATAGTACCTGCAGGCTGGCTGAGAGAATTTTAAATTCTAAGACATTTTCGTTTAACCAAACTAATAAAGTATAGGTATCTAAAAACTATTATATTATGTTACGCATATAAGTACAGGTGGCAGATTTTTCAGTATATTTAACACGTCGTTTTGATAATATGTATTATAACAAACAAAATGAACGTGTTTTATTTTTTTATTTTTGATCGTTTGAAACCCTGGGGCCCGATATAAAATGTATTTAGAAGGAACGTGACGTGAATGCAAAGGTCGGATTTTTCTCCCGAGAACGGTGTAACCAAACGACCATCGGGCAACAAAAAAATAATACGTGACCTACCCAAAACGGTTTTTCGTTGGGTTTAAAAAATATTAAAATTATAGTTCTACATAATGGTATAATATACGGATCGTTTAGACCTTGTAATTAATATAATTTCACATTGTTTTTGCATATCACGCCTATCTATAAAATTCTATATTTCTAAAAACAATCTAAATGATATTCGGTTGTCAGGAATAATCTTACTCGTAATTATAAACGTTCGCTTTATTATTATTATTCTTTTAAAATTAAATTACTAGTATAATTTAATTAGATATTTTAGTCCGGCGTCATTAAAACGATCAAGGTCGGTACGGATTGAGCTAATTATAATATTATCGATAATACATCACATCACGTAATTAAGAGAAGGGGGAAGGGGGGGAAATAATGAAATGCTAATTAATTATTTTAACCGCATTGGAAGAAAAAATGTGCCCGTCACAAAAAGTGTTAACATACACAGTATAAACGTGCGATTAATTCGCGGTGCACCCATAATTATATATATATATATACATTATTATTATTTTTATTATTATTGTACGCATATTGGAGAATGAATAAAACGCACGGTATTATTGTTTTATTATTCAGATTATAATATTATCAGACAATAATAAACGAAAAAAAACGATATCGTTTATTTTTTAAAGGTTCGCAATAGTCGGAGGATAATGAGTATCTCGGCGGAGATAACTTTTTTTTTTATTATAGAAAACATTATTAAATATCTAAAAACAAAACGAGTAAAAATCTATCCATATATACATAATTCCTGTATTGTACAGTGGTTTGCAATATGGCACGGTTGGTCTTATTTTTAGCTATTTATGTATACATCCCTTTTATGTTTTTTGTATGGTTTTGATTGATGACCCAGTAATTATTTATCGTTTAATATTATTATTTATCCTATTGGTATTTCACAAATAAATTAAATTTTTTTAAACGCCTATAACGAATAATTGTCAGTATAATGGCTTAAATAAAAAGATATAAAATCCTGACTACGTGCCTGGTGGTGCATATAATTATAGTTATCTATCGAATGGCAGTGTGTCGCTATTAATCGGTAAGTAAATTTATTTGAGAAATAATATTCTTCGATTACGAACGAATTAATAAAATATCTCACAAATTATGTATTATAATAATAATACTAAAAACCAATAGGAAACATACATAATATTATATGAAATCATTTTTTTTTCTATAATAATAATATTACTCGACGAGTAGGTGTAATGTGACTATTTTCGAAACTTTTACCAGTTTTTAATGTTTTTCTAGAGCATATTAGCATAAAATACGTATTTTGAACTTTTATCATGCCATAAATTGTATACCGCTATATTAATTGATAAGACTACTCGTGTGGTTATTAGTCTATTCACGACCGTGGTAGGTAGAACCGCGTCTGGGGCTAGACGACAGAGTTGTTTGACACATTTTTGCGGCCCAAAGAGATAACTGATAAAAACCCGTGTCGGCCGCGAGATGGAGCTTCCTCAACGGCCATAGCAGTTATTAATGACTAATAATAATATTATAATTTTTATATTATTATATTATTTATAATACCGTCACGTGACTGGCGGCCGCTCGATTGGATTCCGCGCGTATCGGTTACACCGGCACGCAACAGTATACGTATACGTTTTCAAACAACGAAATAAAATATTTCTCTAGCTGCGTGCAAAATATATCCTAACGAAACGACACGATATAATAATAACGTACAGTATACAAACTCGCCGATCGTATATATTATTATTATTATTGTTATCGATCACCAATGTTACGAACACAATGTTATATTATTATACAGCCTTCGTAATAATAATAATAATAATACAATAATATATTATTATTATTATTACCAACACACACACACACACATACACGGTCAGTTTTTGTTTTGATGGTTTTTCTCCACCACCTCCAACAACTTACAAACCGTTTACTCACCTCCGACGTTGCCGATTCATATTACCATATGCGGCGCCACGGACGGCCGCCGCCGTGATTTTTACGACGTCGACGGCGACGGCGGCAACATCGGCTACGCGTCTACTACGATTACGTTACTACGGCGGCGGCGGCGACGAGAGTAGCAATCGGCCGTCCGACGGCGGCACACGGACGGCCGTGTTTTTCTTAGAAATACCGTCAGACCCGTCATCGTCTCTGCAGCACGCATTCACTCGCTCTCTCTCGCCGCCACAAAGTTATAACAATATCATATTAGCGGCTTACTAAGTAACGAAACGTTCGTTCTGTTATAATAATCGGTGTCAAATGTCCGTCGAATAATACAAATAGTACAAATCTTATTAAGATCACTTATACCTAGGTATATCATCGAGTCCAAACGATGTAAAACGCGGTATGATAAAAAAAATTACCAAACTACCTGTAACTATATTTTTGTCTTATCCGTGCATATCTTACGTTGATAACAATAATAACGTACTAATGCGAAAAAAAAATCTTCGTACTCGCTTGAAAAACGTATTATCGTTCACATTGTTCGGACGGACCCTACGCGTACTCGCGCCCGATAAACCCTCGACCGGCAATCATACGAGCACACTCGAATATATCGAAAATTCCGACATTACATTATTATTACAATATCATATTTATAGCCGCATACCGTATATATTATATTACACAATATAGCCGACATTTTGTGCACAGTGATCGGACGTACGAATAATAATCGTAATTTAAATAGTATTTTGTCATCTTACCTTGATATCAGAGCTCCTCAATATAATAGTGACTTGGTTCGTCAGCAACACTAATTTGCGACAACGAAAAGTATCCTCCTTTCGAACGTCTGAAGGTTGAAATATCCGGGATATTATTATAACGAGTTGGTATTATTAAAATCGGACGAAATAGAAAAATGTCAAATTTATAATAAAATCATAATACCATTTACCCGGTAATCGGTGTAATTATGAGCCGTTAATGATTTTAATTATACTGTAAATGGTAACGATAAAGAAATTGGTCTATTCGGCGTAAAAACCCGATGGCCGACCGTAAGTTAACACCGCGAATAGGTAACTATTATTAACCGACAGCGACGCGTGTCGGATTTATTATTATTAATATTATTGTCTTACGAACATTAATAACCGTATTTTTAAATTAATATGCAATATTGTTTTTTTTTTTTATTTATATATTTTTCGTTATAATTTCACACAGTCTCACAACGTAGGCGAACGGTCGACGGAGATGAACATGGTAGGAAAAACAAAAAAAATTCCAACGATTCGTCCGAAACACGTTGACAAATATTTACGAGTGTACGCCATCGTCGGTCGGACGGCAAAATGTAGATAACATGGCGACGAACGAGAAACGCGATGTAAGATATTAATTTTTTTTTTTTATGCTAAAAACAATTTTTTAACGTTTATCGTACCGGAAAATAAATAACCATTCTGGTCACGCGAAACGACAGACCAAACAGTGTGTTGACCGAACGGCGGCAAGCGGCGGACTGAACGGCGGCTACGGTACGGCCGAGAGCGAGCGAATGAAACTGTTGCTCGGCGGCCGTGGCGACGGACGGTTGAAAAAAAACCACCTGCTGCTTCTGCCGCACCGACGCCGCGAGCGCGTACCGGCGCGGTGGGGGTTGTTTGCCGCCGACGAACGGCGAAACGGTCCGCGCGGGTTGCCGAACAGGTGAGTGGCGGGCGACAGGTTCGGCGGGGATCTCTGTGTGTTCATAACGTGGCGCGTATACAATAATATAATACGATAATATTATAATATTATATTATTATTAATAATAATAATAATAATAATATCATAATTATACGAGCGCCCTCTACCGTTCACCACGGGCGCGTAGCGAAGATTTTTTTTTTTTTTAGGGGGTGTTTTAATTTTAAAATGTGTTAACATTCAACATGTTTGAAATGTTTTGTTTCATTATGTAATTCACTTCGTGGATAGAGAAAGAGTATTACATTATATTATTATCATTTTTTTTAATTTGCATAATAATTAATAATAATAATAATAAAAAAAAATAGACAAAACAATATTATGCGTAACAAAATGTTTTGTCGAAATATAAACATTATACAGTTTAGTTTATAATATATTTTGGGCGAATGTACTATCGAGAGGGGTGTTTTAATAGCAAAAATACCCCCTGGCTACGCCACTACAGGATCACCTGCAGATAATGTCATAATTTACATTATTTTTATTACTAATCGTTACCGACTGTCGTTAGTGTATTTTTGTAGGCATGGCCGTATAATAGTAGGTAAACAATAAACAATAATTAATAATAATTATTATTAGGGCCCGGATTGAAAAATGATTAAAAAATTACGAACTATGCTCTGAACAATATACGTTTAAATGTCGTTTATGTATACCAAAGACGCCTGAGGACGCCTGGTCGCCGTCTATTCATCAGAGTATTTAAATAGGTATCTAATATATTTATTAAAAATATACTAAAGAGATGTTTGTGTGGGAAGAAAAGTTTTGAAACGCTGTTTTAGGGAATTATAATCTTTAATTTTTGGAAATTTAACTAAAAATTATTACTATAAAATGCATATGTTAAGATACAAAATAATGCGATGTATCATACAAAGACCAAATACAATCTTATAAAATTGTAAAATATGCCCTAAAAAAATTTATATTATTAATTACACCTTCACCATAATGGCATGATATGCATATCTTCTATAAGAACCTTATATAAATACTTTGAAATTTTATAAAGGGGTAAATATATTTATTTGTATAGAATAATGGGCTTTACTCGGTATCCCTACAATTCAATCTCTGCGGACGGTGATTAACGATGTGATAACTGCGATGACGAGGCATAATAATTTTATATTTTTTCACGTTTGAATTTTCGGAAGGGTGCGTAATGTTTGTAAATATTACTAATATTACAATATCAGTGATTAAGTAGGAAAAATAAAATAAAAAAGACTATGAGACTTAGAAAAGAGCATCCCATATTCCCATATAATGATTGATTTCAACTTAACCTATTATGGGCGCTTAGAAAAATTAGAAAGGGTACAATAAAAAGAAAAGCTACTTCGTCCCTCTACACGCCCCCAAAATTCAAGCACTGTTACCATATTATATTTTATAATTTGTCATCAAGATTAACAGTTATACTTTTTTATCATATTGATATATTGATAGTGAACGGACATTTTTATATAGTGGTATCATTTTATTTTTATTTTATTATTTTATACGAGCTGAGCCCTTTTTCCAGATTTGCGTATAATACTCATAATTATAATTATTACATTTGATTAAAATAAAATCGTACATGCTTAGATAATAATAATTATTAAATATATATATACGATAGTGTCTACGTGAAACGATGACGGAAGAAATTACAAAATATTTTTGTTTTAAATGTCACCAGAAGACAAAAATATATTTTTTTATTTATTAACTAATTAGAAAAAAAAATAGTAGTACAATTACTTGTATCGTCCGTTCACATACACAACATTATATACTATTAGTACTAACCTAATACTATGGCTAAATATATTTAGCCATGTTTACTACCAGCTAGTATGACGTATTTACAGAGGGTGATAACTGACATGGTGCAATATAAATAGCATATTTGTTATCACACCCATTGGCCATTTTTTGGAGGTATTTATAAATTATTACGATAATTTCACCTATATTTTATACACTATTATACATATAATACCTATACCTATATATTTTTTTTTATTAGATTTGTATGTTATATTTTGTGTGTACATTAAATTATTTATTTATTCTATATTATAATATTATTGTTTATTGTAATTACTATTTAAAATTTCATATGTCAGATGTCATCGAATATTACAAAATATTATAATTTTTTTTAATAGTTCATTAAAAAAAAAAAAAAACACTGTGGTTTAAGACATATTAATGCACTGCATGCAGGAATGTGTAAATCAAATGTATTAATGTATTAAGATATAATTGCTGTTACTTGCTAAGACCCAGAAATTTATAATTTGTTGTTTTGTTATAGTATATAATAATTTTAAAAATATATATTTCGTAATATTATTAACTATTAGGTAGATCGTAGATAGATAATAGATATACATTTATAGAATGATCAGAACTATTTGTTACATTATACAATACTTAATTAAATAATTTATATAATAAAATTACTATACTTTTAATCGAATATAATATATTGTTACTAATTATTGTTAGATATTTAAATATTAATATAGATAACATTTTTTTTTTTTATTACTGTAATTTAATAACATAATATTGATCATATTTTATGTCTAAAATACAAATATGTTCTATTAATTATAAGTATTCAACTTGTTTTCTTCGATAGCAAGTAAAGGTTTGTTTTGGGTTCTTATAAATAATTTTCGTATAATCCCCGATGTTCATTTTAATCAATTAATGATGATTATTATTATTTTTTACTTATTTATAATTTATTATAAAATACAGACATTAATTATTTTTGCTATTTTAGTTTTGTATCCGTCATTTCAATTTTTAGTAGAGTGGGGCAATAAGAGAAAATTGCAAACTGAAAAATGTGTTCACCCGGTGGGGAGAGCACTAACAAAGTATTTTTTTTTTTATCTACCATTTATTTAGAAATTATATACATTTTTTCCGCAACGTACAAAGCCACAAACTCGTTAATTTGTTAGGCGTTATCTACAATATGTTTTGTCACAAAGAGTACTATATACTAGTTACTACTTAGTATAATAAAGACTATGCTTACATTCAAGGCTGACGAAAATATTTTTTGGGCCCCTTTAACTTATTTTTTTTATTCAAATTATTTAATACTTTGTAGTTTGTATGTACAATACCTATTACAATATTATATAAATCATCTATATTGGAAAGTATATTTTCAAGATAATGAGTATGACGATTCATAAATCATCATCTTGTTTCATTTTAGCATAGCAAATGCCTATGCAAATAGCTAATTATGACAAATTATTATAAAAAAAAAATTATAATATAGATCCCTCAGAAGGCCCCCTGCAGAGAGACCTCCCTTTCACCGACCCTGCTTACAGTGAAAAAAACACTATATTATTATTTTTATGTTCAATATAATTGTTGGTATTATTATATTATAATATTATTCAATATTTTTTCTCAAAATAAATTTTAAACATATTTTACTTATAGGTACAGTATGTTCATAATTAATATTACATAAACTATGTAAGCAAGATATTTATATGCCAACTATTTAAAATTTATTAGGATTGGGCAAAAGTTTTTGCCCTCCCCCCCTAAAAAAAGATGCCCCTGTTTTGTACATACCTATATCTCTCGAAAATTGTATGTACAAATTAATATAATATACGAATATAATATACTTCCTACTAGGTAAATGTTTTTAGGAGGTACCTACTTATAATTTTAATAAAGATATACATTTCAATATTTTATATAATGTTACGTCTTTGTCACATTTACTATTTTGTTCGTATAAATGTTAAAATAATATTTCTTGACAATTGAATTTATATTTTTATTTAATTGTGGTAATGAAACTAAGAATTACTCACAATTTTTCACTAAACAAATTTTATTTGTTTGATTGTTTTTAGTATAAAAAAAAATTATTTATGATAAATAATATGAAACACAAATATTCATTTTTTTTAAAAAAAAATATTTAGAGAGATGAGAGATAATTTAATTTTTAAAATCAATACGAAAATTGTCATTGCAGTATTTTGATATAGAGTAGGTCAAATAATTATAAATAATATGCAATAATATTGTATTATATTTCTCCGTAAGAATGTATTAAAAATCCAAACAATAGAAATAGACTAAATATAATATTCGAATATTTGAAATTAAAAATAATGTAATCTATGACGAAAACATTTAAGATTATAATAATATATAGGTACCTTCTAATAAGTACATTAAAAAACAGTGTATTTTAAAAATAGTTCTCGTAATATATAATTATTAATGTGCGCGTACCAAAGTAGTCGCAATCATTTGCATACTTGTCGCAAAAAATACAACGTCATTTACGTGTTCTACACATAAATAATGATAAATTATCTCGCTTACACAATTGATTGTATCTATATAATATCGTGGTCTTGTCGAGTTGTCGTTTTGACATAGTGAGAACTATTATCATGGGTCACGGCATATAAATCAGTCGATTATTCAGACAATTACTTTATCATTTGGAAGATTTTTATAATATTTAAAAAAAAATATCTGACATACGAAGCGGACACGTCATGTAAAATAACGTTTTAATATTTAATATTTAAATTGCATTTATCATAAACATATTTATCTCGTACACCAAATGACAAATAATAATATAGTAAACGTATTTCATTTTGTCTGCCCTCTGCGGGCTATGATTTATCGAAGTGTTTATAATAATAATAATAATAATAATATATTTTTATGAATATTCCAATGTATATAATATGAGGTACTATTACGTATTATATTTTATAATGGTTTCGAAATATAATTTTTTAAATAGAATATAATAATATTATTTGCAAGTTTTTTTCTAAATTGTAATTATTTAATGAGTAATGACGCAAAAATTGATTTACAAAAAACTTACGTTAATTTAAAATATTATTGTTGTTGTTGTTTCAATGCATGATACTTCAGTGCAAACTAAAATATTATATACTATATATTGTAATAATAATATTATATGCATTATAGGTTATACGTATGATTAATATAGATATTATCGGTTCATTGTTTTCTTTAAATTTAGTTCGTATATTTAGACATGGATGATTTCATAAGAGACTATATAAACAAAATGCTCAAATTATAATTTAACACTTATAGTTTATAATATTAGATAAGAGTATCGAGTGTCATATAAATATAGAAGTGTTATAAACTGTTTTAAAAGTTTATTCATATTTAAATAATGTGAATATAAATAGTTATTTAAAATATAGTCTTTGCCTTGTTTTGTTTTATTTTACAGAATTATCCACTATAATATATATGTTCTGCTTTAAATTTATTAAAACACCTAATAAAATGTTTTGATTGATCTACCTTATGAGTAATAATTATATTACACCGAATATCCCATACAAATATGTAATATAATTATAATATTATATAAAATATAATTTATATATATATATATATATACGTCGTATGGATGATGGATAAAGGTAAAAGCACTATAAAAGCTAAACATAATACAAATCATTAAATATATTATAATATAAATTTTGAGTATATTATATACATAATACATATTAAAAAACAATTTAAATAATTTAACAACATAATAATACAATTATAAACAAAATACGAAAAGTTATTATTTACATTTTTAATTCGTAATTATGTTTCATACTTAGAAATTGTGTTAAATATTACTTTAGTTTAAACTAAAAAAAAGAATATTAATTTTAAATTATTTATAAATTAATTTTATATTTTCGTAGTAAAATATTATTCTATAATATTCTAATATTATTATATTAATAATCGCAATAAAGTATTTATTTTTTTGTGGTTGTGGTAGTGGGGGGTGTATAATATTAAATACCTGATGTTTGATTTTAGATTTTTTGCTTGTTTCTTTTTCGCTCTATATTTACAATAAAAAAATGGCAAGTTAAAAATAATGTAAAAACAGAGCTTTAGTCAGAGGGCACGAGCTGGGGAGTTTTTTCCGGGCCCGTAACATCCTTTAGCGGTCTGAAAAAATAATTAATAATAAGTATGTTAAATGTACTTATAATATTTATTTTAACCTTTGTATAAATTGTACATATACTTTATAATTTTATAATTTTATAAAATAGTAAATTGCCAATAATATTTTATTATACATTTTTAAATACCTAACTCCAAATAAATTATTATGAAACAATGAATTATATAGTTAAAACAAACTGGTAGATTTTTTATAAATTGTAATAGTTAAGAAATACAAAACTATGATAGGATAGGTATTGTATTTTGTAAAAAAAATGGAAATTTTTCTATAACACTATGAAAATTAAAAAAAGTAGATAGGTACAATATTATAAATATTTTATAATACAAATTTGCAAATTAGGTATATGAAATTCATTATAACCAATCATAAACGTTACTAAAAATGCTTATTTAAATTAAGTCAATTACAATTTATAAAAATTTCTTTGTAAAAATTAAAATTAATATTTTGTTAATAGCACTTAGAATGCGATTTAAAATTTCATATACAAGTCTAAAATTAACATTTCATTTGTTTATAGTTTTTAAAAAATGTCTTATATATTTTATGGGTATACATATTATTATAGGTACGTGATTTACATACATAGATCGACTTTATTTTTATAAACTTTCTTCTTTTAAAAACAAAAAGTGATTTATTTATTAGTAAATGACTTCCATCCTGCATTAATGGTTTTAAAATGCAATGAATTATTTATTCGAATTGTTTTGTTTTTGTTTTTTTGTGGTCTTAATTTTTATTTTGATCAAAAATCGTTTTTTATGAAAAAAAAAAAAATAATAATACATCTTGTTCTGCAACTAAAACTTTTAAATTTCCTACAAAAATCATTAACACACTTCCTGATAATATCTCATTCATAACTGTATCATAATAATGAAATATCAATAAATTAAAATCGTGTTGTTTTATATTGATTATATATATTATATAATATATATCTATGGCTAAAACAAATATTTTCTATATACAAGCCATACAAAAATATAATAAATATAAATTTATAATAACTTGCGTATAGTTTATTTTAATATTTTATCAAAAAAAATAATAATTTAATAATAGATTATTTAAAATTACAATAATTATATAACAATTTGATTCAAATTTCAGTGTCCAATAAATATAAGAATTAAAAACACAGTGAAACAAAAATTAAATTCGGATTATATTAATATTTTACATACTTACCTTCATTTATGAAAAAATATTTATCGATAATATTATAAATAAATAGACATATTATATTATACATTTTTATGAAATTAATGAGTTAAAGTGTAAACTAACAACTATAATAATAACTACCTTATATGTATTTATTATCATTAAATTATATCGAATAGTTAAAAACAATGAACATTAAAGTTAATGATTTGTACACAATTATTATTATCGAATTGATAATATAATAAAACTATTTAATAATTGATAAAGGGATTGGTTTATCTACCGTATTGGTATAGGTATAATGATTATAAATAGCATCGCTTCCTGTTTAGTATAACATTTTCATTCATTATTCACATACATAATATTACATATAGTAATATAATATAATAAATATTATACTTGTACATATATATATATATATATATAGAACTCAGGTCAGGTTAAACAAAACTAAATGAACACGATAACAGCCAATCGAAACGTAAAATTAAATATTTTTCCAATATGTTAAATGAATTACAAATAGGTACAAATTATAATTCGTTTATCAAGGTTTTATACATACGTTGATTTAATTTTACTCTTTCGTTGTAAAACGAATGTCGATTGAACTGAATTGAATTTGTATTATTCAGATCACTTGGATCGCGATATTGTAATAAAAATATATAATATATAATACAATCACAATTTTTCGACTAAACGCTTTACAACAAGGATAAAAACGACAATATATATACAATATTATTTGCTGTAAATATTCCGTTTTAGAGACGAATGTTAAAACTTAATACCACTTTTCAACGATGGAAAACGTCAGAATCGTCAGATATAAAATGTCACCGACACGTTTTAACTTTTGTTACGTATACCTGCCGCGATGCGCTTATACCTAAATAATCCACTCTCGTTTTTGAATTTTTACCGTCACACCGCTGCTGCCAAATAGGCATAAACATAAATTACTTTCTAAGAAAACAAAGTAGGTAAGTATTGTGGCTCACGTCACGATAATTAAGCATACTACTTATACTTATGTCGTAATATGATATACATATATTATATATATATATTATTCGGCGTATTTTCGAAAATAACAATCCAAACATTTACCGAATAGGATGAACTTGGATTTAAATACAGCTTGTTGGTATAGGTACGTTTATTTTGTAGAAGCCTTTTAACCCTTTCAGTAATTTTGAATGGAGGACAACTATATTTTATTATTATATATATTGTTTGGTGAACGATACAATATTGTCAGTCAATCATTGTATGAATCGTACAAAATAAATTAGTACCTATAGCTTTTTAATTTTTTTTTTTTTACAGATTTTCAGTAGGTAATATTGTTTTTTCAATCGAGAATTAATCGGCTGTTTTAGAAATTTAAAAATTATAATCAGAATTCGTTCGAATTTGGATAGTTTTGGTTTTAGAACTATATGAAGTATATTTGATAAAAGTCCTTCTATACCTACCAAAATCAAGTATCAAACAACGGTCTATATACCTATTAGTTATATTAAGATAAACGCATGCGTGGTTTGCGCAACAAGAGAATTAAACTATTTAAATATTTTCTAATTATCCTGCTATATAATACCAAAATATTGAGCTTACATTATTTTTCATATCCAAAATTGTTGAATTTAGATTTTACTATTATAGATCATTATATCATTATAGATAAAAAATTGAGTATAGGTTAAAACATTTCAAATCCAAAGTTACCGAACCAAGATCATATTATTTATTATATCATTGAAGATCAGATTAGTAAATAGTAAATATACTAAGTATATATTATGTGTACAATATGATAATATTGCAATAATTCTTTAAATTTTTCTATTATAATAATTGTGAATACTTTTATCCCAGAGAAGTATAATACGACAATACTTATTGCCCATAAATTATAACATCACATTGCATAATATTGCATTTTGTATGTATAATATATATAGGGTAATGACTGTGATCAGAATCACGTGTTACAAATGTAATGAAAATAATTAATTAACATTTAAATCGTATGTTATCTTTACCATTTTTATCACTCTGTATATTATATACTATTATTTTATTTATCATATAGATGTACAATTTATACTTATTATACATATTTTTTTTAATTGAAGTACTGTTGTTTAGATTGTAGTACAGATTGTTGCGTACCTGAGGGGAGGGATTTTGGGTTCAGATCCCTTTTAATAAAATTTAACTTATACAACTTATAAACAAATACAAATATACGTATACAAATACATTCAATTTAATTAATTAAATTATATTATACGAGTATATTATAATATGTACAATAATCTATAACTACTGTACAAATTAAAATTAGTTTTTAATACAAAATATACATATATATATATATATCTATTAGGTTCATTTATTTTTTTCATTATTATTATTTTATCAAATTTAGTATTTGATATTTGTTATGATTCATGGGTATACGCTTCTGCTGTAGTTGAAAAATCGCATTAATAATTAAATATCGATTATATTTCAATAAATAATTATATATTAATATGTATAATAATAATATACCTAACCTACCTATCTAGTTGCAATTATGATATACCTATTTAAATCACGCACATTTTATAACATATTTGGTAAATATTTTATAACTTATGGCTTAGTAAAAGTATAATATATTATAAAAGTCTTTACAAATATAAAAGTAAGTATTTTTCTATTATTACTCATTTTTTAGTGTTTATTATTAGGCCGATGTTTTTTGTATCAAATTAAATATTTTATTTAGATTATCATTATTATCGTATTATAATATATAGGATGAGAGTCGCAGTTTACTCACATATTATATCTACACATAAAATGTGTATTTACTCGTTTTTGTTACACTTCCATATAATCATGTTTTAATCAATTTCCGGTTATATGTCCGTTCTATAAACTCGTGATCATAACTATACAATTATATTAATTTAACTATAGTACAATAATAAGTTACTATATCAATCGATTTGTAAATACTATTGTCTATTGTGTTGATATTAATTATTAGACTATAACTTGGGCATTATTATTATTAAAAACAAAGAATTTGCATATTTTGTAAGATTAAGTCTGAAAACTTAGTTCATTGATTTGAAAGTAATACGTTCCATTTTTTGCAACTCGTAGGTTAGTTTGCAACTTCTTTTCTTCATTAATTACGGTTATTTGCCTTTTATTTTAGTGCTTTATAGCTTCCAACTCCTGCTTCCTTCTTGATTTGTCCAATACATTTATTGCGAGGTCGTCCAAGTGGTCTTTTTCCTTTGATTATGCCCTCTAGTTTGTACTATTTAGTTCTTTCGGATGTCTTAGTGCATGTTCCACCATTTTCCATCCTTTCTTTGTAATTTATTTCTAATGGAATTTATTAATAAACGTTCTTCGCAAACTATTTACAGTACATCTTGGTTACTTTTTCGGGCCATCTAGTTTATTATTTGCATGTGTCTCCAGCATTACATCTCAAATGCTCCTCAAATGTTTTTCTTTCAGTTACAAAAAATATTAATTTTATAATTCCTATAATATTGTGTGGGTATCATAATATTTAAAATTATTTTTTAAACATAAATTCGTATGGACATTTTGAAAGTTTCTTTTATAATTCATAAATAGTTTATGACCATAATAATTAGATAACGGGTAAAAATTATAATACTCGTGGTATTTTAATATATAAAGCATATAATGATTTTAGGGTGCTCCCCGTGAACGTATTATTTAATCATGCCATTAAACACGAAATTATTGCTACTGTTTTTGATATTAGATAACCTTTACAATACGGTACTACAGCAGAATTGCCGGCAAACAAAACAATATAATAATTATTTATATTGTAATAACATTTTTATCGACGTTTTCTAGAAAACAAACGACCCGGTCTACTATATAATAAGACCTTGTGCTTATAATAAATCCGATTAAAAGTACGCATCAGTCGAACAGCGCTACAACTTTGTTTGTTCCGTTGCAAAAATATAATTTACTTCTGTTTTTTAGCGATAATTGTTGAGAGTTACGTTATTTTATTTTATTCTCGTAAAAATAAACGCGTTATATATTTATACTCACGTATTATATTTATGTAGGTATGCGTATATAATAATATAATAATATGTACCTACGTCAAATACTCGTTAAGTTTTTTCCATGCCACAAAATCATAACGTCATCAATGGTAATGTTGTGCATTCATAAAATATTATAAAAAAGAAGTATGGAAAGAGGGCAAAAATGGATTTACAAGATGTTATTCAATATAATATATTTTATAAATTGCTTTATTATAATAATAATACGTACCTATATAACGTTTTATATAACATAATAATAATATCGTTTGTGAATTTTAATATTTTACAAAGTGAATCGAAATTTGAAGTAAAATATATATAGGTATACATATATATCAAGTGGTGCTTTAGTGATGTAAAAATATAGAGGTATTTTTTACTATTTACCTACATTAATTATTTTAATTTCTTATAATATTATGGTATACATATAAAATAAATTAAGTAATTACTTACTGACTGCAGTATAATTAAATTTTTTTAATTAATAAAAGAATATTTTTAAAAATTTTGAAAACTATCAAGACGTGTACTAAAATCGATTGTCATGATTAATGACATAACTCTTGTAACCTTACCCATATTTTTAAAAATTATATTACAAAAATCAATTTAACACAATATTATAAATTTATAATATTTAAGTATATTTATTAATTCTTAGATTAAAAAACTACGAGCAATTTAGAAAGATTCTTATCCGATGGTTTAGGTTGGTGGACATAGTCAAACATGGCTGCTTTTGTTATACCTACAGATAGATAAAGACGATATTATTGTAATTATAAATAAAACGAAAAATATTTTGAATTAAATAATTTGACAATTACACCTTATATATAAATTTTTAATATATACACAATTATATACTAAAAATTAATAAAATAATCTTAAATTACTAATGAAATTATTACATATAAACGTTATTAAGTAAATTTTACATTAATTGAATCATGTATTTGGAATGCAATTCACATTGAAATCCTAATTTAATATTAAATAATATTCTAAATTAATAATATGATACAAAATATAATTATTTGTACTATTAATACAATTATTATAAATTAATGACATATTGATATTACAAAATAATATGCACTCAATAATCAATATGTACTTATCAACCATAAGGTGAGGAAAACTATCAACATTTTTGCACAATATCCTAAGCTATTATTTTATTCATATTTTCATAATTACATAACGTTAAAAAAAAAGCCGGCCGGTTACTGATTCTGAACGTTTCCTTCGGTCTTCGACGAGATTAGATAATAATAAACTGATGGAACATGGAAGAATGTTACGTTGTGTTATAAGTTTATAATTTTGAAGCAATCAGAAATAATTATTGCATTCGAAAAACGATTGTGTACTCGGGAAAATAGACCATAGACATTAATAATTATTAATAATGAATTATTTTACAACATTTTTTTACCTAATATAAATATATTAATTTAATCTAAACATATATATTAAATTTATTTTAATAATTGTAGTTTTGATGTAGTTGCATATGAGTATTAACTAATTCTATGCAACAATCACAATTATTAGATGTTAGAAACTTATAATATGTACTTACATTATACTACCTATAAAGGTTTTATACATTTTTAATATATGTTAGGCAAGTTAAATTAATTAAAACATACTCTCATAGACGCATATAGTAATACGAGTAAATATTCAAATTTTTAAGTCGTAAAAAAATTAATTGCGCATACCCATTTTCAAGATATTTGTTATGCATATAAAAGGATATGTCATAAAATTCTAATATCAAAATTTTAGCTTAGTGTATTAAATATCTTATATTATATAGGTAGTAGTATAATAATACACTGTATTTAATATTACATTTTTCACGCATAGTAAAAAGTTGTAAATATTTCTTATTGCGTGAATTTTAATTAAAAATTCAAACTTTTAAGGTTTATAAAACAAAAATGTGACTTATGATTTTTAAGAAATTTTATATTTAGTTAAATTATCTGTGGTAGAGCTTGTATTAAATGTGCAAATCTAAAAATGCAAAATTATAGATTTTATTAAACATTTATTATAAATAGATAAATACATATTCTAATTCTATATTAAGTCTAAAAATAATCATAAATGTTTGAAAATTTTATCACGTACTTATGTGTATATATAAATATCCAATACAAATGTTAAGTCTCTACGATGAACATAATTTTTTAAATTTAACAATATAACGAAATTAATTTCCTTAAAAATTAGTTTCTGCGATTTTTACCGGATAATTTTAGGATAATTTCAATAATTTTTTGATTGCCAAAAATGAACTATAGATAAAGTACCAATCAAATAAAATTTGTTACCGGAATCTTATTTTACTTGATACTATCGGAATAATATTCCTAAAAATGTATACATATACAAAATAATCACATGATTGTAAAACTATTACATTCCTCGCATTTCTCAAAATCTAAAATATCTAAAAAATAATTAGAGAAAAAGTATGTTATGTGTTTCCGTTATCTAAATATTCATCAATCACTAACCGAAATGTATATCTCATATAATTTATATAGGTATATTATATTGTGTATGAATAAAAGTACCGAGAAACACAATCAATAACGTTTAACATATTGTTATTATTATTATATATTATTTATTAACCCGATTTAAATCTTATAAATGGAAATTTTTAAATTAAAAAAAATCAATAACAATAAATTACGATTGTTATACGTAGTTAAATCTATTAGACTGCCATAGCTGTTATCGCAGCGTTTTATTTGTTTTGTAACGTATTTGTTTATGTTACTCATACGTAGGCAAGATTAGAACGTACTTGTTTTCTAAACAGGTATAGTTTTCAAAATATACAATAATATATTTATATTATGAATAGAATATTATATATCGAATTTCCATCTTACAAAAATGGTGGAAATTATATCCGGTTTCAATGTTAATTCCATTATATTTTCAAAACCCTATTCTGACCACCCTGTTAATATTTTCTCATATTAATAAATAAACGAGGGAAGAGTAAAACGAAAATTTACAGAACAAAATGAAATAAAAATATTTTAAAATATTTTAATGTTTTATTATTACTTTTTCGTCGTTATTATGGGTAAGCCGTGTGAAATGTTTATATAAACATTATATTATACAAGCCTGAAAATTGAGTTTATATTATTATATTAATAATATATCAACATATAGAGGCGCCCACGGGGGTTATCAAGTACTGCAACTGCACTGGTACCCAACAAAGGGTGTGGTATGTTTACAACACTTTTTAATGTATATATTTGATTGTGGTAGATGAAATTTATAAATTTTTGGGGTGGGTGGGTATATTATTATTATTATTGACTGCACTTGGCTTATAAAAATTCTATGGGGGCCTACATATACAGGATAATCAAAATTTCATGTTACAAAAATGGTGTTCATTATTTTTAATGTTGTCTGCAGATAATCTTCAATTATATTTCTATTATAATATTCTAATCGCGCTGAAATCTTATATTATAAGATACTTACTATTATGCAGAGTGATTTGCGAGAAATAATACTAATTAAAATTTACAACACAAATCGTGGATTAACTATGACACATACGATATGTATACTTTTCAGGCTATATTTTTGTACATTTAGTTTTATAAATACACTTTTAAATTTATATAACAGTATACATTATGTTATTATTTTATAGTTTCACACTCCCTACCCTCCACATAAATACCCTCCCTTCCTCGTTTGGCCGTTGTCATATACATGCTGACAAATCATTTATATTTTCCATAACGAAAATACATCGTTATCTATGACAGTAGAATGTAGAATATGTTTTGCATATGCTGTCAGAAACTCTTGTACTCTTACAACCATCATCCACTTTGCGACTTTCTCCAGTCCATAAATTAAAAAGAAAAATAATAGTTTAGATTAATTTTTAAATTTTCGGAAAATTGTTTATAAAGGGCTTGAGTAAGTCTTATACATAAGTATCAAAATATGTTAGGTACATTTTCAATTCAATAACCTAACCAATGTTCTACATCAACCCATCACACATCCAATAATTTAGGCATTATGGTAAATTGGTAATCTAACCGTACTGAGTAGCCAATATTTGTAAAATCCACTATGGTTGCATCCCATAGAATGATTGATATTACATTTAGTGTTTGTAGAAATATTGGAATGACCTCACATCGGTCTATGCCTCACAATATTTGACCATAGGTTAAGGGTTCTTATAAAAATACGATAAAGTGAGGTACCTACTAGCATCGTTCCTTGTAAAAGTTAGCTAAAACTACTATTTTTATATCGTAGAACATGTTTCCTATACAATATTGTTGTAATATGTTATGTGATTTATCTAATACGTACTCACGTATACCGTAGTCACTTAATGTAATCGAAATTTCATAAAAAATTAACCACTTCATGAAAATGAAACATGATTTATACTTATTGAAATAAGAAAAAGTCATTAAATTATTAATTTTTCTGTATTTTCTCATAATAGTCATTGAATTTTCACACTGTGCAATTTATATTGTTAAGTGATGGATCAATTTGTAGTATAAAAAAAAAATAGATTTTTTATATGGACATAGAATGTGACAATAGAGGTTTTCTAAACCGCAGTTGTAAATGAAGTGTTAAATTTAAGTCCAAATAAATGTGTAGAAAATAATATTTTAATAAAATATTAATAGTAATTATAATCAGTTTTTTTTTTTTATAACAATAAATGGTTTATTACTTCTATTAAATGTTTTTATTCAATTGGTTAATATGGAGAAATAAATTACGCAATAAGAAAATTCACTATTAAATGATATTTTTTCATGTTTTACAATGTGGAAAAAATGTTATCATTTTATGAATATTAAAGTGGTTAACTTTCCATAAAATCGGGGATTTCACCAAGTGCGACTTAGATACTTGTGCGATATTTTATAATGCCAGTTTATAATTAAATACCTATAAAACATAACGCTTAAATATGACTTTTTCTTGAACTTGATAAGAATACATTATAAAACACGTAACTGGAAGTGCAACTATATTCTATATACTTATATACTTACAAAGCCACAGGTGTTGCACTAGCTATTAAAGTAATGTGATTGTCCGGAAATGAATACAAACGAGAATGCAGGTACCTCAGTACCTAACCGTTGATAGAAAAAAAGAATTATGATTAAAACATATTTATAAAAAAGATTGATATAGATACTTGTACTAACTCAATATACATTTAAAATTCAGTTCTATATTTTTAAATTAATTACGAAAAATTTCAATATTATATAATTTATGAATATAGATAAACTTTGATGATGTGGTTTTTGTATAATAGGTCGGTAAGTAACTATTATATTCAGACAAATTCAAATTATGGAAATAGCACAAAACTATATTATATTCTAATACTGTACAAAATTAAGTACCTATTAGATAATCAAAAGGAAAAAGGTATAGCTAAAAGATCAAAGTTAAATATTATATTAACCCTAATCATATTTCTAATGTAAAATGTTTTTAGAAGGTCGTGGTTCTCCAATTATTATCAATATTATATTTCACATAAAGAAAATAAAAATAAAAATAATTTTCATAGTTCGTGTAGGTACAAGTATTATAATAATAGTATATATTACGATGACGCGGACAGCAAATTGTATATTGTAAACATCAAAAGAAGTTGTAAAAAACAAACAATGTTTATAGGTAGGTATATAATATTATTATTATAAAATTATTATTCTATCAAATGTTTTGTAATAAAACATTTTTGTCGACATAAACGTAAATGCGCTGATGAGGTATACCGTCTACTGTTTAAATTATTTGATTAGTTATTTTTTTAAATAGATACATTTTGAAGATTTTTTTTAAGGGCCTCTGTTATTATAGGTTTATAATTATATATTTTGGAATAAATATAAAATTCTTATTAATATTCAGGATGTGGTGTACTTAGACCAAATTATGTGGGAAAGTTTATAACTTATTAATTAGGTAAGCCGAACAAACTTAAAAAGTACCTATTTTAGTTTAAAAATTAAATTTCTTATAAAAATCTTTCCTTTTTACCAAAATTTCGGCGACGAAGAGGAATTCTCCCCAAACCCCTCTCCTACATTTAGTACTGCAGTCTGAAATATACGTCGTGTCCGTCTTTACTTTATTTGTAACCTTAATCAGATATATTATTATTATTATTGATATTAATCGATCATCATTCTCGTTTCGAGAGGAAAGAAATGTGGGTTCTTCCTTCTCTTGATTTACATACCTTATATAACTATTATTGAAATATATATACTATCATAATTTGATAATATTATTTTATAAAAGTATGATATTTTAATATTAACAGATATTTGATTTGATTTTTGGTCGCTCTTCACAATCTTCTTAAAATTAAATAATTAATAATTTAAAAAAAAACGTCCCTTCTTCGACGTATTGTTAAAACTGTCACTTTCGAACTAGTTCAACCAACAAACAGCTGTAAAGTATTAATATAATATTATAAAAGGAATCCCGTTTAAATCATTAATGAAGCTTCTTAAAAAGCTATAAAAAACTAACAAATTGAACAAAATCTGTGATATTAATATTATTGGAAGATACCAATGCATTGGTAACTTTAACATGATAATAATATAATTATATTGATTTCATATTATAATGCAAATGGAAATTTATCATTAACCGATTTCGAAAATGAACAATTTATATTCGATCAATAACATATTTTAGGTAATAATAATAATAATAATCGTCTAGTGGTTTTTTTTTTTTTTTTTTTTTTTTTTTTTTAACAAACTTAATATCGTAGTAAAGTTTTTTCTTTTTATAAACCGCAGGTAGGTATTATCAGTTATTATTTATTATATTATTATTATTTTGTCTTTTATAAAACGTCGTACTTTTTAAACAATTTTTGGGTTATCCGTTTGGAGTCGTTAATAATAAATACTTAGTATCTTCGACGACGGTCGAATATTGCTTATATATTATTCAAAACATGACTACTGTCGGTGATGGTGAAGCGACATTGACGTTTACGTCGTTGTGACGGTTATAATCTAAACACACGCGCGCGCGCGCACGTTTATATATTTTATGGACGAGTTATTATAAATTATTCAATACCAGATTTTACGTATAACAGTTCATCTTTTAAAGATTAGAGTGAGAAAAAAAAATTAAGTGCCGTACTTACCAGTGTGTATATAAATGAAATATTACGTAATAATATTATATTTCGTAAATATAATAGTTATCGAAAGAGATGTATAACCCCCATACAGTGCGCGTTCGTCGAAATCGATTATTATTTTTTATGAATTTAGATAATAATTTATTTTATTATAATTGTTTTAGTAGAATTCGATTGTTATCAGTACAATAATAATATCACGCATACGGATAAACTCGTGTATTTTTTTTTTTTTTTTTTTTAATTTAATAATTATTTTTATTCGTTATTGTAAATAATAAACTATATATAAATATACTAGACATTAAAATAGTTAAACGATAAGTGAAATCTACATCGCGGATTCGTGTTATTATTTTCTTGTAATTATATTCGCTAAAATAATGATAAACTATTAATAACATATTTTATAAATGTTGTGCTTGTGTTCCTCATCAATATTCGTTATACCTTTACCTTAATATATACCTATTTATTGTTTTTAACTGTCACTTGTATATATTATACATATTTTATATGTTTTTTGTCCATTGAAACACAAAATTATAGAGGAATTTCATTATTTCTTATTATTTTTCTGAAGTTATAATGTTTATTTATAATATTACACTATGTTTATATTTTATATTACGGACGCTTTGTTATTCACTTTTTATAATTTTAATTGTTTTGTAAGGAGGTCAGCAGAGAAATAATAAACATAACAATATATTCTTCTACTATATTCCTGTCCATAACTATGTACAATATGAATATACCTAAGGGAAATTAAAAATTATACCTAATGTTAGCTATACATGTAAGATAAAAAATAAGTTTATAAAGTGATTATCTAGTATATTATGTTTACAAACTATAAAAACTATTTATTTTTGTAAATGATTATGATTAATTGGTTATTACTAGATATTTTTTTAAAAATTTGACTACATTTTCTGGTTTAAAAAACTACTTACAAAGATTTTATCATTTTAACAAGATAGTAGATAGCATTATAAATTTATAATAGATTATTAATTTGTTATACAGTAATAAACTAATAACAAACAAATAATTTTGTTGATAAAATAATATATTGTTAGGTACATACAAAAACAAAATACTGAAAAAATATGGTTAAGTAAAATTGAATGTAGAATAGGTAACTAGAACAATGTTTTGTCATTTGTGCCAAAGTTTATATACATAAAATACTAGTAGTTTGAGATATAATTAATATTTAAATAATTGGTTTAAAATTTTTTTAGATTTTGAGTTTTTTAATATTAAAAAAAAAAAAAAAAAAAAAAAAACTATAATATAAAAATGGGTTATTAAATGCGATCTATAATCTATATATTAATTAATTTACTTTACGATGACTAGTAATAGAAAATTATCAATTTATCAATATTCATATTCACCAGAACGACGCTGGTTATTATGAATGATCGGTTTATGAAACAGATTTTGAAAAATCGTAAACACTTTATCATATTCACTAAGAAATTTAATTATTATATAAAATAATTGCTTGTTTTACCTATACACTAACCAAATGTATCAAACCAACCGTTACAATAAGACGTATATATTATGACGTACATTGATAACGTAACTTGTTCAATCAGGTAGGTGATACTCTTAAAAATATTTTACAAGTATTCAAAATTAATACTTGCTATTAATATTATTATTAAATATAGAGATGGGATAATAGTACTTTAATAAAATATATCGATAATCTTAATTATTCAATCAGAAGATAGGTACTCAAACTAAAAGTGGTTGAATTATCTAAAGATATAAAAATTGAAAATAATTAAAGTTATTATATAAAAATTAATGTATTTATCAATATTATTTACTCGTCTATTGGTATATTATAAAAATAATTAATTTAAAAAACGTTGGTGCTGAGTAATCGAACGATTAACACGCATCATGCGATTGATATACGATATACATGTATATACATATATTATGCAAACGTAGTTTGTAAAATTTCATACGAATTTAATTTTTTTTTTTAATTACTACCTACTAAATGTCACTATTAACTTTATTCAGTAATACGTAATTTTTAATTCCAGCACGACGAAGTGTCTGAACAATTATTATTATTTTTTTTTTTTTAAACAAATTCTTTTCAAAAGTCTGTATACGTTCATTATTATATATATTATGTATAAAAATATATATTATATAAACTTGTTCGTGTTTACGTTCATTAATTCACAGTAAAGAATTCAATTATAATTCATCCACTTTCATTGTGTTTAATTTTTGTTTTACAGCACTTTTATTTTACGGGAAAAACGTGTTTTGAGTTCTTATAAAACGCGTATAAAATACTATTATTTAAAGTAGTGATTTATAATTATAATAATATAATTTAAGAATACATTTAAGAAAGATTAAAGGTTTAAAAAATTATTTTTCAAATCACATATTTTGTTAGTTTTCTTCTCAGGCATATGGTTTTAATCTTAATAGTGTTCAATCAATAGATAATATTTTTCACGTTGATATTATTTAACTTATTCTTATCATAAATTGGTCGTGTTTTTTTAAAATTAATTTCAAAAATAATAATATGCATGAATTTATTAAATATCAATTATATACTATAAAGGAAAATCGTACCAAGGGTTTCTTTTTAAAATTATTATATAAAATTGGATTTATAAACTAATTAATATTGAGTAATCAATTAAAAATGCAAATATCTACGCCGATGATTAAAAAAGACAACGTTAATTGTATATTTAGTGAAGGTAGATAATAAATTGAATTTTAATTGCAAATTCATTATCTCGTTTTATAGGTGTTCATAATAAACGAGATTGCACAGTCGAACTTAATTATAACTCAAGTAAATTTCGACATATAGTAGACAAATTTTCCTTTATTGAAATTGTATTTTATACTTACTTATAATTGATTAACAGATAATTGTAACGAAATAGTAATAATTATTGTAGGCTTTTAATATTCATGGTAAATTAGCATTAAATTGATATCTTTCTGTAAACTTTATATCATAATTTATTTGCAATGTTTTTTTAGACGAACTTAAATTTTCATAATATATTATAAACAAAAGTGGGAAGGTTGATTGTGGACGATTCTCCTTCGTCCCTTTGGTCCTTAAAGAAATTAGTGGTTTATTATACTTAAGATTTGAATGCAATGATATTACATTAGAAAATACGATTCTGAGCAAAACTCAATTTATTACAATATGCTATATTGATAATCCATTTTAAAATTTTAACACGTGTGTAAATTACAAATGTAAATATTTAAAATAAATTTCATGTTCCTACGATCTAAACTAAATTAGTTATCAAGAAATAAAATGATGAAACCGTAATTTTGCCAATTTTTAATAACTCTTACTTTAAAAGCTTATGAAAAAAAATTGTCAGTCACGATTATCAAAATATTTTGTAAAAAAAATTATTTAGTATACTAAAAGTCTAGACTTCGGTAAAATTTTCAAACCAATAAACCAAAAATTGCAGGAAATATTAAACATTTTTGGAAAAAAGCCAAATCTCTATACTAAATCAGAAAATCACCATTCGTTTCTAAATTTTTTGTTGTAATGATGTTCAACTAAGTAAATAATCAAAAAAATTTTCAAGACACAAGAATGATTAAAACTCAATTAGTTATCATGAAATTAAAAGATTTAAAATAACAGAAACCGGAATTTTGCCGATTTTTTGGTAGTTTTTCCCCTCCTATCTTAAGTAAAATGTTTTGAAAAATTCGAAAAACGAGCTAAATAAAGTACCAACTAGACACGATTTGCTACCGAAAGCATACCCTACTTGTGGTAATCAGACTACTATTTCTACGCGTAAAAGTTTCTTCATACATAAAAAAAAATTCTTTGTAAAACCAATACATTCTTTGATTTGCTTAGAATCTAATATTATTAACGGTCGTTTGAGTATTTAATATACTATAAAGTTATAGTTTTTCAGTTTTACTTAAAATAATTTGTCATAAGATAATACGTAATATTGATAGCAGTATAGTGATTGAAGTCAATGAATGACCAGCCTATGAAATATTTTACCAAATCGTATAGGTAATGTATATTATTTATTTAAAACACTATCTAATGAATAATTGTCTTACCAATTTAGAAAATAACTATTATAACTAATCCATATTAATTTTTTTATTTTTTTTTTTTATTTTTTTACTATTATTTACTAATAATAGTTTTATGTGTAAGATAACAATGATCTTTATAAAAAACAACGATCTATATTATAACGCGTTTAACTATTTATTTATTTATTTTATAACTAGACTGATAAAAATAGAAACTAATTATTTTTGTAAATTGTAAAATTTAGAAAGGTATGTAAATTAATCTAAAAGGTAGGTAAGAGGGGAATAAAAAAACCAAAGAAGAGATTGACAGATGAATTTAATCATATAAAGTGATTCTAAGATAGTTGGTGTTTGAAATCACGAGATGTCGAGATCGAGATCTATGAAAGTGTAGGACTAGAGTAACCGATTCCATTTAATTAAAAAAGATAAGGCATCAATAATGGTGTAAGACATGGTGTAAGAAGAAATTATAAGTTAAAAATGAACAACCAAATAAGGGAAAATATTTAAAATAGTTAAATACATGGGTACATATTTTTTGTGCTTTATGTAAAAATATATAATTAATTTAAAATAGTAAGTTGGTCATTAACAAAAAAAAATTAATATAATATATCATTCATTTAATGTATTTTATGACATTTTCAAATCTTATAAGTATATGTTTCACTCTAATGGTAACACGAACTATTTCAGGTAGCATGAACTTAATTGAAATGGGTATTATTCAGAATAAAAGGGAAGTACTAATACGATCTTAATGAATTTACAATATTTCTGATTATAAGAATAGAACAGTTTTTTTCTTCTTTGAAACTTTGAAACATAAATTTAAATTATTTCAAAACGTATATATTTGGTCATTTATTTGTTACATAAATAAATATAATATATTTCTCAATATGAAAAGTTTTACTTTTATCTGTAAACAGAGAAACATGTAAGGGGATGTGTCAAAATTTGTTTTATTAAAATTAAGATTGTTGTAGTCAGACGACAGTTTTTGAGTTAAAACAAATGTTTATAAAACAAAGTTGCTTAAAAATAAAATAAAAAATAAGAATATTTTGACTCAAATCTTATGTGAAAAATAGATATAAATTGTCATTTCAAAAGATACAAGTTTTTATCTACTTAAATCACGCGGCTTTCATTGAAGTTTTTATGTGTTTCTTTGAATATTTGTAATTTAATAAGCATATCATATTCTCATAAATGCTATAGCACCTATTATTATTAGTAGTAATCTAATACCAAACCTATTTAATTAATGAAAAAATATATCTTATTAAATATGAATAGTTCTAGTTCATTTGATCAATGTCGAAAATAGATAACTGGAATAAGTTATCAGCTTTTAAGAATTAATAATAAATCATAATATTGTGTACACATTACACTCGTTCAAAAGTCAATATGTTATTATAGGAAAAAATATACAAACTAATATACCTTTTAAATAGTTTTAAAATATTATCATTGAAATATTTTTAAAATTAACTAATAGGAATATTTGATATTTTAATTTTAATTAACACATGATAATATTATTATACTATAGAAATTCGATTGTTTTTTAATAATTTATTAAAGAACAAAGAATAAAGTATATAATTATTACAACATGTTTTCAAATTATTTATAAGCGACTTTAGATTATTAATCGTTTCATAATATAAATTCTATATATTATTTTAAGCTTTATTGTTACCGCAATAATGATGCAAAAAAAAAAAAATGAAATAAATATTAAGTATATTAAAAAAAAATAATTCAAAAAATTCAAAATCGTAGTTACAACTTACGAATATCTTGTTTGTGTATGTTGTTTGTGGTTAGAATAAATTATATATTATGAACATTCTCTTTGATAAACCTCGTATTTGTTTACAAGGGATGACATGACTTGAAAAATATGCAAATAGCTAGAATGGAAAACTAGATTCAAAAAATATATCTGGCTAAAAAATTTGATAAAATTATTCAATTGAAATAAAATAATATTATAGCGCGTTGACGTACTTCCAACGTGTGTGTTTTGCTAGTTATATACAATATAATATATTATACCGTAAAAAGTAATTTTAGTTACACGATAAAAAATGATATTTTTATAATTAATATTAATAATTATTATTAATAATTAAGTTAAGGTTTCGGAAATAACGATTTAAATATAAACATAATTTCCTTAAATGTCGTTAAAAAAATTTAAGTCAACCTACTATATATATATATATATATTAAAAGTGTATAAATGTAAACCAAAAATTGTATTTATATTATATTCATTAACAATAACATATTATTATTGTTATTTTTAATTGAAGTTTTAAGACCCAATTTCTCGGGAATATAATGGTTATTTTATAGTACATTGTGCATTTTAAACCAGTTAATTAAAGAAATGTTAATGATTCTAAATTTGAATTGTATTCTTATAATAACAAAAATTTGTATTGTTTGATTTAGGATTTATTATACTGATGACTAATACGCAATTTTAACGAACTGTAATGGTACGGTGTCCAATGGGCGACAGGTCGCACCCAGTGTTGCCAGGTATTATTTTGAAAAAAAGCCAATAACACAATAAAAAAAGGCTAGAATTCGGCTAAATAAAAAATTAAAGATTTATAATAAACAAGGTTTTTTTGTATGGTTAGTAATTTAAATTAACATTATTAATATTGTGGGTTATATGGTGTAATGCAGTAACAGACTAACATCTATAATTACTTGATTATAATATAATGTATCAAACTATTCACCAACCCTTTTAATTTTTTACCTATTTACATATCATTAAATTATTTATTAAGTTAAAAGAATTTATTAGTAAATAATATTATAGGAAACATGTATACATAACCTATCTTACATGAATTGAGTTGAATATTTAATAGGAGAAATGAAGCTTGCCTTAAGTTTATTTAAACATATTCATTTTAAGTAAATTTTAATAAAACAATTATATTATCATAATTTTGATATTTATTAACGCGGTTAATACGTTTTCTATGCCGCTGTCTTTTCGAAGATGATTTTAATGATATGCATATGGATATAAAACAATGTAATAGCACAGATTATCTAAATAATAATAGTATATAATAATAGATTAATATAACAAGTGATAACAGTTATTAATTAAGTATGATGAAAATCATAAATAACATAAAGTATCTAAGAATTATTGTAATAAGTACAACATTAAAAATTTTGTTACAATTTAGAATTAATCTATTTCAAAATTATAAATAGTTAGAAAAAGGCCAGGAGCTAGATCGAAAAATTTGCTCTCGAGGACCGAAGGGACGAAGGAGGAACGTTCATAATCGTCATCCCCACTTATCTTTATTTTTTTTTTAATTGAATGTAATATCAATTATAAGTAAGTTATGTTTATTATTATGTTTTATTTCCATAAATTAGATAGTTATTATTTAAGTAAATAATACTAACCTATCCTTAACTATTAACTAAAATAATAAATAATTAATGAAATTGAAATTATTAAATATTATTATTATACTATTTAAATTATTTGTGTTATATTAAATGTAGAAACTCATATGTATCGTATGTACCTATTGCAAAAAAGTAGGTACAATAATGTTTAAAAATGAAAAATGTCTGTTCACAAATAATATAATATTTATATTAACTACCTATAGAAATACAGCTATACGAGAAGTTAGTGATTGAGTATCAAAAGATTTTAAAATCATTATTTATTTTTAAGAAATTGACTCATAAAAGAATCTTTTTTAGTTTTTTTTTTTTATATATAAGAAGCTCGTAATAAAAGAAAGGTTAATTTAATGTCAATTAACAAAAAAGATTTTAATCCATTAAAATAAAATTTGACACGGAAAGAGTTCCATAATTGATTTCCATGAACAATCACATAATATCGATAAAATACTTTTTTATTTTAAAAATTAATTCAGTCAGTCTGCATATACTTGCGTCTCAGCAATTCGACGAAAGACTTGCGCTAGACAATATATATAGACAAAATCAAAAGTTGCCGTCCTTATGAATTGTAAAATCCCATCTCACTCAAAACTCAAACATGTGTACCTCAGTCATAGATTATAGTTTTAAATTTTACTTTGACTCTTTTTTTTATTTTTAATAATTTAACCTAACGTATTTTTCAATATTTTACAATGAATCATTGAAATAATTTCGTCGGGTAAATATTTCATATTTTGAAGTCACACTCCTATATAAGTTACCAACATAGACATTTATAATTTCTTAATCCTCTGCTGACATACCATTAAAGTAGTTAATTTTGCCTTCGGCATATTCAAATAAAACTTAACTTATTTAAATTGCTATTCGAGGTTTTCCCTCTCAGCCATAGGTGTTAAAGTTCATAGGAGTTTAAGTTCAGAGGTAGTAAAAATATATGACAACAGGCCATTCTTCTTTCTTAACCGCACACAGGATACAGATAATTTTTATATTCTGGGCGACACGATACGAATGTACCTGGTGGCTTAACAATTATGTGTACCTATTTTTTGCTAAGAATTGCATCTATTTGGTACTTTATTTAGTTCATTTTTCGAATTTTTCAATAGACTATTTCTCGGAATAAAAATTATCACGTGAATATTATCATGTTATTTACATTCGGAATAGATTAACTCATAGTAATTGGATACATTTTTTGTATAATCAATTTAGGTATTTTATATTGACACATTATATGGTAGCACAGTTTTGATCAGTTCAACATTTTCAAGTGTACAATATCGTTCAGGGATAGCCCTGGATTTTCATTTCATTTTTTTTCTCTGGTCACTATCATAATATGTTTCTCGTAGTTTTGAATCAGCATTTTGCAAATTATATTTTCTCGCGTTAATTTTTTTTCAAAACCTTATGCAAGCCCACTTATTAGCGTATATCTATATCGTTGCGTATAGGAACCTTACATGTTATATTGATATGTTTCATCTTTATTTTCATCGCGCATTAGGCACCATGAGAATTCGTTTAAATACTTCTTCTAAAAATTGACGATAAATCAGTCATGACCACCAAGAATCTGGGAAGTTTGGTTACCTGGGTTCCTTGGGTTGTGCCCAAGTGCGAATCTAGACAATTTTTTTTTTCTTGAATATTCATATATTTATCTATTTATTTTTATACAATAATAATATTAAAATCAAATTAATTTTCGACTTTAGTGTAGTATCATATGGTCTTTGGAGAAGGAGGAGGGGGTCGATCGCTCGAATTCAAGTTGTTGAAATATTAGTTGAGGTTTTATTACATACGAAGTAGAGACAATTGTATCACACAAAAACATTTTAATAAAATATAATTTTATTTAGTACCTACTATCATTTTTCGATTTTTTTCGATTTTTTTCTTCCAATTTTATATGTTTATAATATACTTATAACATTTTTATAGTTTATTAGTTTTACTATTATTACGTGTTTATATTTTAATTATTAAGTTGTGTAGTTGTGTTGTATTATTTAAAAAAATAAAACTATGAAACTAAATAACAATGGAGGTATAATATTTATAAACGTTATTTTACCATAAAGATCGGTTGTAAATAACTTCGGTATAACATTTTTTGCCGTGGTTATAGTTCGAATGGATATCCGTAAATCTCGTTGTTCAATGTGCATTAAAATAATCATATATTTATTATTATATTATTAAATATTGAATAATTGATAAGTTGTTAATCAATTGCATCCACAGAAATTCGCGATATGGTATAATAATATTTTTACATAGTTGATCGACCGGGCGGCATATTAACAAAATACACATTGATTCGGCTTTCATAGTCAAACCACGTTTTATGATTGGTCCATTTTGAATTGGCTGCCAAAACTATACTTTTCCCGTCTTTTACCGTGATAACAGGATAAATTATAAAATTAGATATTATTATTGTTTATTATTGTTTTATTATACACGACCACACGAGTATCTTCTAGTCTTCACGATTAATACTAAGTAACTAACTAATTAAAAATTAAAAATACTAAAAAAATAAATTAACTACAAACTACTTCCTTATCAATATAATGCATGCGCGTAACACCGCTCGTGGCTGGCATTCGTCGCTATCACAGAATAGAACAATCTATGTATCTAATGTCACTACGCTCCTCGGCACCATCGCTTCGGTCCGCAAATTGAAAACATCCCTCGATTTGTTATGCAGTTATAACCTAACTAATCAGGGTTTTATATCAGAAATTACGAAACTTCTTTTCTCGTATTTTTTAAACTTTCGACATAATGTATATTTTTAGCGGCAATTCAAAATGGACCAATCATAGGACGTGGTTTGACTATGAAAGCCGAATCAATGTGTATTTTGTTAATATGCGACCGGGCGCGCGTATATTGTCCGTCCGTTCGTTTGTATTAATGTTTTGACATAAGTGTCGGATTATATTATATTTTTATCGTTTGTTTTTTTGTTTGATATATATCGAATCATTAATATATATATATATATATTATGGTATCGTGAATACGTCTTGTTGGCGATATGGCGATATACTTGTTGGTATGTTGTAGTAACAATTATACTTACTTACATTATTTAGTATCGCGTGTGCGGTCGGTATTTAATTGTTCGTTTTTCCTCAATTTATAAATGTTAAATATTCTAAATAATTTAATTGTTAATTTTTTTGGGAGGGTTTATCAATATTAAATAATTATTTTAAATTATTTTAATTGTTGATTTTTTTTTTTTTATAATTATCAATTATTTGAAATAATAAGATTTGTGTAAGTACGTAAAATTAATAATTGATTTATTGGCGATGACACCCGCCAAATATCACCTAAATAAATTAACGGTAAAGAAGTCGCCAAACACTCGTTTTAAATTAATTTCGTTGTAACTAGTATGAATACTAGTTACCGCTACTGTTCATCTACGGTATTTATAAATGTGATTTCCGTTAGTTTCCTATTGAATCGACGGTTCAAATATTATTATGTTATTCGCAGTACTCTGCGTGTATTGGGTAAACATATACAATAAATCAAATTGTGTTCAGAAATACGCGCTTATGTTACAAAATATTTAGTTCGCTACTAGAAAATATTATCAGATATAAAACGTACACATTTTGTAATCTTCATTTCTTTCCACGTCGGAATTTTTAAATAATAATTCATCTCATTTAGTGTAATATTCGTTATATTATAATAATTGTAGTTTAAGAATAATATTAAAGGAAACGGATGAAGTGGCTATTTATTAGTAAGGTTTTGCTATTTACATAGAAATAAAAATTACATAAATTGTAGTTGATTAGGGAAAAAATTATATTTAAAAATGTCATCGTCTATAATAATTCACACTTGACAATCACAAACTTAGTTACTATACCTCGTCAATATAAATTTTTCGAAGCGGAAAACATTTTTTAGATCAATATTAGGAATTTTATTTTTTATAGACCCACGTATATGAAGACGATTTTTTTTTTACAATACTGTATTTATTTTCTAAATTTTCATTTTAAACAATTTTCTTGTGCTTACTACTCGTAAATTTAACAATCGAGAATTTAGATAATGATTTCCTTTTTTTAATAAAAAAGAAAAATTCTTAATCCGTTCGATGTCACCTCGGAAATAGTATTTATGTTTTTTGCTTAGGGAAATATATAGTTACTTCCGTTCCTTTAAGAATTAATTTGTCCATTTCTCTAAATGTTTGATGTAATATATTAGGATATTACAGGATAATAGTTTTTTAACATTAGGTATTTACTCTTCAATAGATTAGTACTTTGGTACGAGTATGTGGCAGTGGTGTCGAACAGATACTTTAGGTAGTTCAATTAAACTGCCTTAAATAGGCTTGTTGAGTCTACAGTAAAATTCCCTCCTTTAATTTTGCTAATACTATTTGAATACTTGATGCTAATATTGGATAATGGGTAAAAATAAAGATGGGTGAGTATTAAATAAAACAAATTGTTTCAAACGTTATTTTAAAACGTGTCGGCGTCACTGGTCCGTAGTATATATGATTTTATAACATTATCAAAAGAATATTTTCTAAAAAAGATAGGGATTTTTAGATTATTAAAAGTTTAAAAAAACAAAGTATTCTTTAATTATTCCATTGAAAACTTTAAAAAAAAAACATTTTTCTTAATTATTCTAATTATACATGTATAAAATATATTATGCTTACAATGAATTTATTATAATATGAAGTTATTCTTTGTATACCTAATACCTATATGTAACAACTAAATATTATGCTCATAAATAACTTTTAAATGTTATAGTAGGATCTAAGTGACCAACATTACCAATTTAATTACTAAATAAGTTATTGAAGATTTCCATCGTTTTTTATGCACACAATTTTTTTATGCATAAAATTTATTTTTAAAAACCAAGCAATTATAATTTGTTTAACAGGCAACAAATACATTAGGTACTTATATAATTATTTATAAAGCATGAAAAATATGCTAAAATACAATACATATGATATATATTTGTTAAAAATGGTCAATATATTTTACTTTCTTCGAGTTGCATAAAATGTCAAAAAATATTTGCAAAATCCAAAAGTTTTCTCTACGTATGTATAATACTAACGTATAATTAAGAACATTTTAAAAAATATATTGTGCAACATTTGTTTTATTATTTTATATCAAAACTAAAAAAGTATATAACATAGGTAGCTGAAATTATTTTCACTAAAATTGATTATATTCCAAATATATAAATAGCAATAGGTGTATATGAAATATTATAAATATAGGTACCTATATAATATCGCACACAATACGTCACACTGTCTGGAAGTTTTTGCATTTATATTAGCACTTATACTAGTATTATATTGATTTACTCATTGTTCTTCTATCTTATTTCAATAATATTATTTCCCACATTTATCTAAATGTTAATTATATAAAATAAAGTATAACCAGAAAATAGGTTAGTTGATATTATTTATTTGAATTTTGTGTGATGGGATAGAAATATATGGTTAAACAGAGGCAACGTTCATAGTTTAGTTGACAGATTGTCGATAATCCCTGTTATGCACAGGGCCGGATTACCATAAGGTAGTGTGAGCAATTGCCTAGAGAGCGGTAATTTTTTTAAAGGCGCCAAGAAGGTTCCAAAAACTTAAAAATATAAAATATATATTTTTTTATTTACGGTTTTTGTATTGTATTTTATTGAAAAATTACCAAGTTATGTTTACATTGAGAAAGATAATAATAAATTCATATAGGTATTTATTTTCATTATTGTGTATTTGTGTGTTAACAATATTTTTCGATGATATATGTAATAATCATCCCTAATAATAATAATAATAATGCCTTTATGATAGTAATTGTTATAATTATTATATTATATAATATTATAATTAATTTATATTTCTGCTACACTCATAATTAAGTGTTCTGGTGAATCATCTTTTTTAGCTTTTAAAAGAGTTAAGAACTATATAATGTCTACTATTATCAGCAACAGGTTAAATGTCTTATTAAATTAATAAATAAAATTAAATTATGTTGAATAACATAAATGTTATAAGTAGGTTTATTAATTGAAAAAATTTCTGGAAAATCAAGAGTTTTTTTGTTCTTTAAATTAATTTTTGAAATAAATTATTCAAATAATAAATATCTTTTTGCTCTATTATATATTTTGATATTGTTATAGATAATATAAAGAATTAATTTTAATACCTAAAAGTGTTGTTATACTATATGAACTTTAAATTGATTTATAATAATATACTTGAGTCCATTTTTTTTTTTTTTTTTTTGTATACTCGCTTATTTCATATTTGAAGTGTCGTAGTAACTTGGTATTGTATATTTTATATGCTAATAGACCTATTATAATACGTATTTCGTGATAATTGTATGTTAAAATATTATATATTATACAATATAACTATTTTTGTATTTTTTATAAATAAAATTGACAGTGCCCAAGAAAAATTTAGGGTACCAATTGGGACGCAGGTAAAACTCTTGTTATTTTTTATGCTTATTACTGTATAGATAAACAATAATAAAATAATAACCTGACTATTCTTTAATTAGTGACAATCTATATAAAGAATATTAAATATAATGTATATATAATATATTGCACCATTATTCTGTATTAAATATATAATATTTTGAAATAATAAATTATTCATTTTCTTTACAACTTAAGCTTGGTACTAGCTTTTGAAATATTATTCTCGTTTTGATATTTTCCGATAAATATGTCAATGTCCAGTTCCATCGAAAGTGTCAATTAAAACATATGAATTCTATACATATTATATTATATGTTGTATCCAATCGATTGTTTTATAGATATTAAATGAACCATTATTAAAGTTAACAAAATATATCAATCAACACTGACAGTTACTATTTTTTTAAATAATATAATTCGTTTTCATTTGTATATAATCAAATTTAAAATTATAAATACTACATATAAATATAAAAACCGATCAAATACATATTGGTAGTGAAATTTTATCTTTCGGTCTTCGGACAATATACCTTTATATTTTGAATTAAATTTTATAGAAATGACAAATCGTCGATTCATATATCACGATTTTATAGCAATCATCGTTCAGACGTGCCTCGTATAATTTTCAAAAATAATTATTTTTTGTAGAATTTTATAAAATTGTGTTTGATATTTATTTTTGGATAGGTAGATATAAAAATAATACATATAAATACATTGTATGTGCTATGTAGGTACAATATAATTACTTTAATAATTAATAAAAACAAGTATTTTACTAGAAATTAAAATGTCTAAGATTTTTTTTAAAAATCAACTGTGCCAATTAATCTTTATAATATTACATTACTATATTTTTACCAATTTCAATATGATCAGACCTATAAAAATTAAAAATTAAAAATTTTAATAAACATTAACTAGAAAACAATTAAATAATGTTCGAATATTTTAATACTTCCATATTTAATCTAAAAATAATCAACGTACTATATTAAACAATTTACATGTTTAGCATGTTAAAATAAATATTCAATAGAGTTAAAATATAAGTGTTATTATTAACAGTATACCATTAGTTTTAATAATTCGAGTGTTACAAAATGATCTACAAATATAACCGTTTTTTAGTGATGTAATAAAACATCGTAAAAGTAAATAATTATACTCAAATTGAAACTTCAAAGACTTTATTTCAATGTTTCTTTACGCTCAGAATAACGACGGAGGGCAATAAAAACATATATTATATACACAAGATTAATATTTTTTAATTTGTATCTTATAATATAAGTACCAAGTTATCGTTTTTAAAGCCAAAATAATAGTCTCTTAAATTAATTATGTTTAAAATAACTATTAGTTGAATATTAAGTTGAGAGAATGCACTAATAAGCATGAAGAAATGTATAATTAAATATGGTTATCGATATGGAAAGAAAACATCTTAATGCGACAGATATGAGTAAGTATCTATAGTGTTACTCCAAAGATAATTGATAATAAGTTAAAAACAAAAAATATTAAATTAAAATCATATTTGAATATTGTTATAATGATCTATAAGACAAGTCTCTGCTCAGCGAGCAAATTAAATTTAATCCCCTCGTCTCAAATCTAAAAAATATGGTCATGTTCGTCACCTATCTGATAATATATCAATAATATTGTATATAATAATACAAATAATAATATCCTCATGATTCGCTTAATAAAACAAATAATGTTTGAGTCGAATTTGCATTTTCAATCATCGAGTTAAACTTTTATCTAACGACGATTTATTATTTTATAAAGTGCCAAATTGGAAAGTATATTATTAAAAACATAACGTTATATATTTTCATGGTTTAGTGATATTATATTTGACAATCATTGATTGTATTTCTTACAAGCACTTAAAACTTGAAAACGTCCCTCGATCAATTATCCGAATTTATATTGTCTGTAACACTGGACCCTGCACCCGTTAACAATTTAGATGTTTTGAGATCCCTAGGTAATGATGCTTCTTGGGACAAGTTGGTACTCACAATATTTAGTCCTTACTCTCGCTTTAACAATAATATTCAATTATGTAGTTGAACGTGACAAACTTTTTAACTGGACTCGGGTTCAAGTACAGTCGTAGATATATATAAATATAATAGATATGCATTTATGAATGATTATTATTTAAACACCAACAATAATAGTTTAAAAAAGAAAAGACTTCGTCGTTAAAACTGTTTTCTTTCTTCTTTAATTGAAACAAATAATTACAACCAAGATTGATTAGGTTTTCGAAACGTTTTCAGATGACCTTATAAACATCAACACGAGATTTAAATGAAGACGTTATTCTGGTAAAACAACAATAATATTATAATATTTCAACAACATAACATGTTGCACTTATAAATTAGTTTATTTTCCATACCTATTTATAAAATGATAATATTTTACATTGTCGAGATTGTTATCTTCAAAACAAATAATAATACTGAAAAAAAGGTAAATTATCTCCAGTCTCTATTTTGCTTATACAGGAGTGTTACACAAAATTAGTTTTTTACTTACCTCTGGGACAAACCGTCAACGCCACTTTTTCTACAAAGAAATCGTTGCACACACGCACAAAACCGTCAAACGGAAACGGCCGGAGATTGGAACCTGGAAGCTTCACCACGACAACGCACCAGCCCACACCGCTTTCGTTGTAACTGCCTATCTGGTCCGGATAGATGTTTTAGCCTGGTCACAACAACCGTACAGCCCCGATGTCAGCCCGGCACTATTTCCTGTTCCAGAAGGTGAAAAAAGACACCTGAAGGATCACCGTTTCCAAGATTTTCGGCGCGATCCAATAAGCTGTCACGAAGCCTCTGAAAGAGAAAATGGAAGATGACTGTCATGAGAGCCTTTGCAGAGTGGAAATATCTTGTCGGTTGCGGTGTATCGACAAATAAATAATTGCCAATAAATAATTTTTATAGACCTAGTCTCACCAATTTATACGGACAAAATCTGTAGTATAAATATTTGTGTGATTGTAAATCGAATGGTAATTATTAGAGATGGGATTTTATGTCCAAAAATCCCTGAAAAATGACATTAAAAAAAAATGTAAAAATGACATGAAAAATTCAATAATTGTGCTAAAAAACATAAAAAATAATTAATTTAATTTTAATTTTACCGATTTAATATTATTAAATAGGAATTTTAGTCATTATAAATATACCACGTTAATTGTATTGTTAACGCCACCACTAGTTATCTTTTGACATTTTAACTATTATCTGATAATATACCACGGTTTTACCTACTTTATATATTTTTATACCTATATTATATAAATCACATTTGTATGTAAACATTTTAAAATACAATTTGAAGTTTATATTTTGTATCCAAATACTTTAAACACTTTAAAATTGAAGAAAATGACCGAAAAGCGATTATCAAAAAATGTAAAAAATAAAGCAAAATAAATTTTCTTATTCTCATTCAAAAGTCCATGTAACGGATTTGTATCCAAACGAGCATCGCACAGCAACGTTTGGAAAAACATGAAAAATGTATCTAAATCCCAACCCTAGTAATTCGTGTTTGATATCTATTTAGAAGTTTTCAAAATAATATTATTCTCTTTAGGTACAATCGGTGGCAGATAACGTTTTCGTATTATAAATTGAGTGACATGTCAACACTTATGTTGTGCAGTAACGATTGTTTATAGGATTACATTGTTAAAATATTATATCATGCGAAAAGTTGATAAAATTTAAATTTGACACTATAATATGAAATAGAAATAATTATAATGAGTACCTAGGTATAATTACGTCCCATTATAATTTATAATGTCACAGAAATTGAACATTTTGCTTAGGTTATTTAATAAAAATGTTACCTATTAAAATATTTATTAAACAACCTAAACTCATCTATCCTAAGTCGTATTTGACTTATTTAATACATCGCATTGTACTCGTATTGATCCCACATGATCGTCGTGTTGGTATTATTTTATAATTGGATTTTAGAGATGTTACCAAATAATACAAATATTTGTTTTGGTGTTTGTGTTATTTATTATATTATAGAAATAATATTATAACAATTGATTGTTTTAATGTATTATACATGGTGAATCACCAATATTGTTCTCCGTTTAATTTTTCTAAACTATATCAGTATTTAATAAACTAGTAAAAACAATATTTATATAGGTACAATATATTAAAAATAAATTGTTTTATTTATGATATAAGTAGTATTATTCAATTATTGTGATAAAATGTTCCAAAGATTATTATATGTTATTTTAGATTCTCAGTGTAGATCTTAATTAAGATAAGAGGTCATCTTATAGCGTCTTATTAATTATCCTAATGTGGTTTTATCTGATTTATAAATGTCGTATATTTATATAGGTAAAACTAGAATTCGCACAATTTTATTATGCGTTGTAGGTACCTAAACGTTAACTTTAAATCTATAGAAGCATAATATAGTTAGAGGTTTATTATTATTGTACCTCATTGATTTAATTTTAAAATGAAAATTGTTGTTATTGTATTATAGTAATATAATATAATATAATATAATATAATATAATATTACTATTGTTTGTTATTAAATATACAAAATATTATTACGTCTTAATTTTCAATTATTTTACGAATTTTATCAATAATAAATACATAAATAATTGAATTACGATAAGAAAAAATAATATATGTTCATATAGTTCATGTGATTCGATTGGGTTAAAAAATTGGAAGAGCATTATAACAAGTAACAAAATATAATAACGTAGATTAAAATTCTTTTAGGGATAAATAATAAAATAAGGTACATTTTACAAGAATGAAGAATGTGATTAATCCTGTTGACATTTTTTTATGGAAATTTTAATACACCTATTTCTATATATAGTACATATATTAAAAGTCGTTCAAATTATATAATCTTTTCAGAAACATAATTTGTATGATATTTGAAGGTAGTTTATGTCAGGAATTTTCATTAAAAAATACAAAACGTATACTGATACTAAATATAATATTTTATCGTATTTAATCCATAAACAATTATTATTTGCGTTTTGGGATTAAAATAAACATACCGGGCGTGATTAAAATTGCTATTTTAACGAATTATTATTTATTATATTAAATTATTATTTAAAGATAAATCACAGAATAATAATAATAAATACAAATAGTCAATAATACATAATAATAATGACGCAATAGTCAATCATTTATAATAATATGTATAATGTATTATTAATAAAAAACATTATTTAAAATTAATTCACAATTTGTTGTTGTCCTGATACTTTCTGATTATGACGTTTCCTAAAATAATAATCGTTTCCAATTACTGACGATTCTTTTATGAAGTTTTTCATTAATATATATAAAACGTTTAAAGACGTTTAAAATAATATTAGATATTCGACTTTTGTTATTTATTTATTGGCTTTTTTGAATTTTTTTGTTTTTCTATACACGATCCGAGATCGTTGCAAAAAATACTTTTCTCTGTTTTTGATATTTGATATCCTAAAACCAAATCTACTTAATTAAAATATAAAAAGAAAAAAACACATTTAATTAATCGTTTTAGATTACTTTGAACATTCGCTTTTCAATTCGATTAAGTATACGTAATAACATACTATGCTAAATTCTTTACCATTATTCATCGTCATAAACAATTAACAATACATAGCGGGTTAATAATAATTCTTATTTATCTATACTATATCCCAACTATTCAATTGAATGAAACCGAACTAGTGAATCCAACTATAATTAATTTAATATATATAGAATTGAACTTTTTTGTTTAATTCAACTATTCGAAATCGAACAAAATATATCAAGTTCAGTTAGATTTTTCGTATTTAAAGCAGTTCCTCATATTTTAAAATTTGATAAACTATTTGTTAAACAACGGTTATCCAATATATGGGTAAGTACCTAATTACTTAATTCTTATTTTAATAATTTAATTTTTTTTTTGAAATTGTACGGTATACACAATACACTATATAATTACTGTTAAAACCGCATGTAGTGTTCATAGACATCACCTCCCTTCACTCTTATAACTCTACATAATGGTAAAAATCACAAGACGTTTAGTAAAAAATAGTATGTGCAATGAGTAATTTTGTTTAAAACGATATTCGCTTTCCCAAGCACATATTCGTTAAGTGACACGAAATGTATGATTTGTCTTGTATAGTTTTTTTTTTTTATATTTTTTATTATTTACATAATAAAATGATGTGTAGATAAGTATTTTTTAGATGTTTCTACGTAAGTACATATTTTAATCTAAAGGTAACTGTGTGATAACACTATAGATATACTGAACAGTAGAGAGATTAGAAAAACATTTAACATGTAAAAGCACATAATAAAAATGTATGATGTCACAATTAAAATAATAGTAATTGTAAATTAATTAATAAGAAAGTGTTTTTTTAAATTTATTATAAATAAGCAAAATTTAAAGTAGCAGATAAAATATGTAAATAATAATAATATTTCACTTATAGGATATTTACTTATTTCACGTAGGTATCTAATTATTTTATGATTCACTCGAATAAAAAAATGATAAAGAATTGTAATAGTATCTATTTGTATCATTAGTATCTACCAGTACTGTTTAGACAAACAATAATATAAAAACTATAATTTTTAATGACGCAATCTACAAGAAGTATTTATTAATTAAAATACATTTATAGTGCCTATATAATATAACTGTAAACAATATGAAAATGGAAATAATACTATTTTTTGACCGCTTATTACAATATTATTAAATTATTTTTCATTCGAATATATTAAATTCTTGTAGAAATTAATAATAATATTTTTCCAGACAAAGATAAATTTATTTAAAATAATTTTATTATTTTCATTTACAGAAATTATTTCAATTATTTATTCTGAATTCAATAATAATAATAATTTTATTAAATTATATATTATTTTATTGAAGTTTAAACTTAAACTTAAAAAGAAAGAATTACTTAAATTAAGGTAAGTTAATTATTAGTTATAATTTATTTTAATGATAATGTGTATGTTTTATGATTTTGTATCGATATATTATTACAAATTTTATATTACAAAACGTAAATTAATATTAAAACAATTATTAATTTTCGTAGAAATTATTATTAGTTTTTAATATAAAAAACAATATTCTAAATTCTAACATATAAAATTAATTTGTGTGTAGTTTAATTCAAAGTACCTAACTCATAAGCTAATTGAAAAAAATAAGAAATTTAGGTAAAGTATTTAAATTAAATTAAATTAACATTATCTCTTAGACTTAACATAGGTCAATTTATGCGATTATATTTTTCAGAAGATATTAATACGCATATATACAAATTTATGTTATTGTTTATAAAAACATGAATATAATGTATAAATCTCGAAAAAGTAAATAAATAATTAAGAAAAAATAATATATTGAATTTAATATTTTGTATAGTTTGTAAAAATCTAATTACTTCTCGGCAATAAATGCTAGAAGTAGGTACCTACAATAATATAATATATATAAAAAAAAAAAAACGAATCTGTGATACTTATACATTATACTGATATTTATTTATTTATTATTTCGTAAGTTGTGTAACTGAAATATTAGTTTGGTACCATAAAATTCAATTTTGTCAAAAATATACTATTTGTAATATTTCTTATTTTATTAGAAAACTATTGATTTCAAAAAATGACTTAAAAAAGGTACCAACTAGATAAAATTATCTATTAAAAGTATACCTCATTTGCAGTAATGGGAACACATCTAGTACTCTAAAGTGTTTTCACTTTTAAAAAAAGCGGAAAGGTCGATTCTGGACGGTCCTCTTTTATCCCTTTGGTCCTCGGAGAAATTAGTGGTGTATTAAGATTTGAAAGTACGATTCTGAGCGAAACTCAGTCAGATATTAATATCTATCATCATTAAAAATGACATAAATTGGCTTAGTTTATATTGAAAAAGCTGATACGTATACCAACTGAGCTATACTTGTGTCTGGTATATGGAGTTCCTATGTCTATAAATAAATTGTGATTAATTATTTTATTTTTTCTACTGAATAATACTAAAAAAAATTTTTTTTATACAATTAAGAATACATTTATTATATTTTTCTAAATAAACAGTAGTTAATAAATTTTGTTATCTGTCGATATTACATCAATATTCTTCAATATTTATACATATTTACTATTAAATATTTGGTTTGTACACAAATGGTCGACATCGCTATTTTACTAATAGTTTGATTTTTATAATTTTTATTAATTATAATTATAATTATAATTATAATTATAATTATATCATTAGTTATATTTGACCAAATTTCACATTAATTTTTTATTAGATTCTTTACATAATTTTTTTAAACTGTTGAATATAATTCTAACCATATTATCGGGTACGCTTTTTGTATTGGATGGTAGTGATGTATAAAATGGTTTTATGTAATTACCTGTTCTTCTATTTATTATTTCTGCAATATCAAGTACTTGCCTATGAATCGATTTAATCAGTAATTGTTTAATGTATAATTTATAGATTGACAATGTGTTTGTATGTTTAAATAAGTCAGCTAAAGAATATGTTGGCTAAAACGAATAAGCTATTTTTATTAAACATTTATGGGCCGTTGTAATGTCTTTTCTTTTAGTGCCACCCCAGCATGTCACACAATATAGGTAATAGGAGTAAATTACATAGTGCCTATATAAACTTTTCGTATTAATCAGTTATTAGCAAAGCGAATTTTCTATAATTATGTAGCTAACCTTCTAATTTTATTTTAAATACTATGTATATGTACCGACCATTTCAGGTTATAATTTACTAATACTCCTGAATATTTAAATTGTAATACCATTTTGAGTGGTTTACAGATTGTCTTATTTGCGTTACAATTAGTGTATTATAAAGTTTTCTCCAACATAAATCTATGATCGAATTGTAACTATTGGCATACATACTGATTTATTTATGTTTAGTGATAAGGATAACAGATTTGTTTCCATCCTATCATATATAAGCTGTAAATCATTTTCGACAATTTCTTTTAATTTTAGCCAATTTTCTTCAACATCAACTAGAGCTATATTATCGGCAAACATGAATAATTTACCTTTAAATAAATATTATACTGAAAATCCATTCCAAAATTTTACGACGTGTGTAAATTACCTACACAAAATAATTTTAAAATATCTACGATCAAAACCGAATTAGTTATCACAAAATATTTAAAATAAAATTAACCAATTTGGTAGTTTTTCTTCTTCTAAGGAAAAAGTTTTGAGAAATTCAAAAAATGAGCTAAATAAAGTACCAAATAGAGGTAGATGTAATTTTCTATCGAAAGCATACCAAATTCGTGCATATCGGAGTATCGGACTATAATTTATACCCAAAAAAGTGACTTTAGACAAAAAAAAAAAAAAACATCTTTGTAAAACTAATACATTCCTGGCTTCTCTCAGAATCTAAAAGAGATTTTAGAGATTTTATTTATTTAATAACTTACAAAATGACAATATATTATATAAAAATTGAGGTTAAGTGATTAATATAAATATTATGCTGCACAATACGTATGTTATTCAAAACGTACTTTAGTAAAGTATATTTTAGGGGACTATACGATTAATCGAATAATATTTTGAAAATTGATGCCAAATCTTTATAATATTATAGTTATGATTTTTTTATATTTAGTAGGTTTAACTTAATATGATATATATATAATTGAAGTTACATTTATTTCCGTTTATACAATTAATCGATTAATATAATATATAATTAATAATAGATTATCGGTTATGCAATTAACCTATTAACCACTAATACCAGGTATTATAGCTTATAATTTATACTTATAACGTAAGTATTTCGTACTTTCGTATCAACGTCAAACTTTATTTGGAATATTAGAAAAATAAGGAAATGCTATACAATATATAGATACATATAATTGTTTCGAGTTAATCATTATTAACACGATTCCATGATTATGATACACTTAAACCACATAAACAATTACTTTTTCATATTTAATTACCATATCTTATTGAAGTTTTAATTTTATAATTTTGTTATTAATTAATCATTTCCGAGTTTCAACTCTTTTTATAGTTGAAATAGAGTAATTTATGTTATATTATTGTCCAAGTGGAAAATAAAATAACAATGCATGCGATCGAAAATTATAACGTTGTAAAATAAAGATATTATTATAATACGGTGTTTATTTGAAAACGAGAAAACAATAACGTTTTGTTTTTTTGAGTATAATGTCCGAGTGTACTATTATATTTTTTCCTGAAATAATATGAAATAAACACGTTTTGCAAATCCTTCTACAATAATTATATGTACGTCGTTAGTATTTTTATTCTTGTTATTATCATGTATTATTATACATTTTTTTTCGCATAAAAACATATTCTAGTCATATTTGTTTTTAAAGGTATAGTTTTTAAACATTTATAACAATATAATAGTTACATAAATTCGCTAAACTTATCGAAGGGGTGCGACAGACCTATTCGATTTATATTGATGAATGTTTATTTATATATATATATATATATATATATATATATATATATACACATATATATATATATACTCGCATATATATATTTATTCATATAAAAGTGTTAAGTTTTTCGATAAAAGGAGCGCTCGAAAAGTTTTGTTTCTTCGATCTTAAACTACAACTATACTATAGTTTGGAAATTGATCTCGGATAGCACTTTGAAAAGCTCAATTTTTAGTCGTTTTCTAGAAAACTATCGGAAAACAAGCTAGTAAAATTTACGACTCAACAGTTTTTGATAAAATATATATACTCATGTTCTTTGTACGCGGATACTTGGGAAATAAGAAATCTGAGATATTAGTAATTTTGTATGAATTTCAAAGCGTAGAAAACGATATTAAATACTTTATTTGGAAAATGATTTTATATTGAGTGTTACGATTTTCAATACCTTCTCGTATTCGGTTTGTGCGTTAATAGTAAATAAATTTCAGATTGGCAATAATTTAAAGTTAATTTAAATATAATAATATAATTGATATACATTATCAGAAATATGTTATAAAACCAAATGATTTGTTGACATTTTCGATTTCCTATATCATTGTAAAGATATTCTATATTTTATTGTGTATTACTTCTTTAACATTTGTCAAATTTTCAAAGTGAAACAAATAAATATTGAGCATTTAACATAATACATTCTTCTTCTTCTTCAGCTTTTACAATTATATATTATATACAATTATACATTACATAATAATAATTAGTAGTTGATAAAATAATATATGATAAACATATATGAAATAACATATTAATGTATGCAAATAAAATAAACATCAGTACATTACTGATTGCCATATAAAGTTATAAATGCTTTAGAATAATCAAAGAAAAACAATTATGGTTAAATAACGCATACTATTATATTTCTGATTTCTCTATTTTAACATTTAAAACTGTTGAAGTTATGTATCAAAAACATATTAAACTAAAAATAATTTTACTTATCTACTAGACAAATCGAGAAAGGATCTATTTAAATTCTGCAGCGTGTCAATGTATGTCAAATTTACTGCAAAAAAAAAAAATAATAAAAAAATACCCATTTATAAAATATTTGAATTGAATGTTTTCATTTAGAAAAAAAAAGATAAAAGATACATAAATCAAATCAAATAAATAAACGAAAAAACAAACGTCATTGTCATATATTTATGCATATGATATATTATTAGGTTTAAACTGATGAGTATTTATTGAGCTATAGGCGAATTTGTTATCTGACCGTATAAAAGGGTTCCAACCGTTTTGAACTTTTAGTCTTTCTTAATGATCCTTTCCCCATTTCTGAAAAGTACTTGCAAAAAAAAATTATCTTCTATTTGAATCATGTAAGTTTTATAAAAAAAATTCTTTACCATAATTTTTGGAACTTAATTTCACCAACGTTGTTGATAAATAAACATTTTTAGATTAATCAATGTTTACAAACTAGCAACTTATTATAATATAGTACATTAATTATCCACAATCATATTAAATTCGTGGCAGTCGTCACTAATTATGTCTTTTCGGTCTTCGAAAAAGATTTGTGATGGAGTGTTTTAGGTATTTAAATTAAGATTTGTATGCAATGATATTGCATTTGATAAACGATATTGATTTGATAATACTGATAATATTTATTTTTATATTTTAAGTTCAATAAAAAAAATAATAACATCAAACTAACATAATATTAATTCAAAATTAAATCACATATCAAATTTTCAACTTAGCATATTATTTAAAATCAAAATAATTTTACTATAAAACATACAAATATCTATATAAAAATATCTTATGTAAGAAATATATTTCTTCAATTACACTCATAATTATAATTTAAAATGCTTATTAAAAAAAAACACTTGGAATTCAATATCGAATTGATGAATATTTGATTTATTGGTGAATACTATATGATTATGATCCTATCAAATTTTAAAACCCTAAAATCCAAAATTGAATATCATACATTATTAAGAAAAATTACACTTTTGCAAAAATTTCATAGTTCTATACTGAGACATAGAATATATGCAACAGTTCAATAATTCATACATATATGTAAGACAAAAATTATGTGAATACTTAATTTTCGAATGCAATATAGTTCAATTTATTGCATTCGTTATCATAATATATTTAAAATATAGTTCGTCAAAATTACAGTTTCCAATAAATTTCATAGTTTTTCAACCATTTTTCGTTAGTTTGTTATTTAAAACTTTTTTTTTTGAAAAATGAACTAAATAAAGTACCAACTAGTTGCAATTTTTTATGAAAAATATACTCTACTCAATAGTAGATTGCCAATTCAATAGGATCATTATTTCTGCAAAATTAAAATGCACATATCATTGTAAAACAAATACATTCTAGCTTCGCTCAGATTCTAAGATAAATTACAATAAAATTATAATCAATAATTAATTAAATAAATATAACATGAGTAAATAAGTTCACGATACAAAACTTAAATATTTTTTTTAAAAAATCCCAGTCTCGTGTATCGTCCAGCTTCCGACATGCAAGTTGGATTATTCATAGCAGACATTTCTCAGTGTCATAGATGAATAATAATAGTTATTATTATTATGATAATAGTTTTCTACCGTTAAAACGAACCAGTAATAAATTATTTATACATTACAAATTTAAATAGTAATATTAGTAAGTAAGAAGTAAGTAAAGGAGATGTCAAACTTTACTTTGTACTTATAATACTATAGTATTGGATAATTGTCTTTATCGTACCTACTTTTGTTTGTCAGTTTGTCGCGATATGATAAAAATAACAACATTTTCTTTTGAAGAATATTATATCTCACATAAGTTTGGACAATATTTGTCTGTAATAACGATAGTAACGAACGCATGCATAATTTACTGTTTAGGTATGAGTGTCGGAAAAGTACCTACGTACGCATGAAATGTATTCAATTTGATAACGATTCGTCCATATAATAATATTATAATAGTGTATTATAATATCGTTCTAGTATGCAATTGAGATAATATTATGCTTAGTCGTTAATATTTATATTATATTAGACGTGTTCTGGGTAATAATTTAGTTATACTTTTGGTTATACTTGGATAATGGTTTAAACTCTATATGTTTATGATAAAAATAATAGGCGTATATTTCATTTTTTTTTTTTTAAATTATATTCTAATTTATTATTTATTAAGGAATCTTTAATTGTGAATTATTATTTACTAAATAGAGTCTAATCACACTAATATTAAACTGTTTAGTAATCTAGTATTTTGTCAATAATCAAGCACTTATAAACATTTTTTTTGTTCACTTATGAAATTATAACAATATTACCCAAAAAGCTTAAATGAAAAATTATTACTAAATGTGTAACCAAAATCACAAATTCAACTTTTACTTATTTATAAAATTCTGTTACCCAGTTACATTTAGTTAACGTGAAAACACGTTTAATGTCACTATTATCCAAATTATTGTATTCGTTATTATATCTGGGTATCACGTCTTATTGTGTATCAGGTAACATTTGCATATTATATTACACCGGACCAACGAGTGGCGAGCTTATACAAAGAAGAGATTTCGCGACACCTCTGACTAGACCTCTACTAACCCCTTCGGTGTTTTTCACCAAAGTATGATTTAACTATTAAAATAGGTCAATGATACCCGGGTCCGAGAAGTAAATAATATTATTTAAACAGAACGTGCGTTTCACTTGATCAAGAATTTTTCAATAACAAACCAACTGCTGATATCCTTTATCAGCTGTATTATTTTCAAAAGAAATAATTGATAACAGTTTTTATTTATTTTACTCGTATTCTCGTGTTTTCAAATTATTTTATTATTTTATAATTATTATATTATTATCTCTGTTGTGTACAGATATTTTTATTTATCTCAATATTAATCTTAAGTTTTAAATTTAGAATTTGGACATTATTATTAAACCAATATTTTTACAGTATGTTATTATCAACTGTTAAAGTTCTTTCAAGGTCATAGACTCGATTTATCCAAGAACAATCGATTTTCTAAGAGTTCGCCGTTGTAAGCCTGCTGTGTTTTTTTAATATTGTGCTCTCAGCTCGGTAATTTTATAATATATATAATATAACCCGACTAATGTAATAATATACTATGTATGATGTAGACACGGGCTCTATAAATTTATAAAATTACATACTTGCGAAGCAAAAACAAAATATTATATATAGCACATGCGGTTTAAATAACTTTTATTATTATGATAATAATAATAATAATAATAATAAACCTAAACATTTATCAAAATTTAAATTGGCTAATAAAACAACCCGTATAAATAGGTAGGTGGTATGTAGTGTTAAAACTTTTAGACTTTGTCTTCAAACAAGCACGTGTAACTTAATAAAATACATTAAAACAATATTATATAAATAACTGTAATTTACTCATCTTATTTTTTACGTTGATTACGTTAGACTTAAACATTAAAGAATTCTCCCAAACAAGATATTTTTTTACAGAGATAACGGTTATTTTTCATTCGTTTTTTTAGATAACACACACACACACACACACACACACACACACACACACACATATATATATTTAATTACCTATCTACTTGAAACACAATTTAAACAACTACAATAACTCAAAATGTAAGAATATAAAAATAACAAAAGGATTTAAATACAAAATGGGTAGTTAAAGGCAATTAAATATAATGGTTATTATCACAATTGAAGTTATAACTGAGTAATCATCTTTCTTCGGTGATGTGAAGGGTTTCGGGACCATGGAATCAAAAGTGTCCAATATATGTATGTACGAATCACGTATTTCGCTTGTATTGTACTTACTATTTAAATAATATTTAATATATATTATTTAATATATTTTATTAATATAATATAACGTAAATACCTTCTTATTGATAAAATGATCAACAAAATTATGAAGCTTAGTTTGCGAAAATTTATTATTGTAGATAAGTAACTCCACGTGAGTTGATGACCTTCTGTGAAAGTCAGCTACTATATTAAATCATAAAGTCCAAAATGAGGATAGCCGTTCTAAAACTGATTTTAATATTATTAGAACAACTTTAAAATCAATTCACGAAACTCGAGGAAAAAAGAATAATGACTCGTATGACAAATGGTAAGACTTGCAACGGAAACGATCGGTGGAGTAAGGACAGATTTACATTTTTGTCTTTTTTGGGATATATTTAGACCTTGAATGAATCTGAGTGAATAGATCGACCGAAAGAACTGACTGATTGTGAGGAGGCGCTCAATACACTTATATTTTATACCATGTTTGACTATCGGCAAGTCTAAACGAGTATTCCCTCGCTTCATGGCAGGGCTGTCCTTGATACTCATTTTAGGTATGGGCGAATTTTAAAAACAATTGATTATCAATATAAAATATAAATGATTTGATAAAAAAAAAATCATATTTATTTTTATTAATAAGTTATAAGTTAGATATATTAGATACATATATACATTATATACACATACATTTAGTTATAATTTATAAATAATTTGGTACATTTTAGCTGATGTACTGCACGATTGAAGACTAGGGTGCAATAACTAGACATTTCCAAATTATTAAATTGTTCAGGAAAGGCATAAACCTGAATTAAAAAATATATTTGAATTCTAACTGCAAATGTGTAATTGACACTCGTATCGAAATTGTAATTTTTAAATTTTTTATACTAAAAAAATATTAATTAAGGCTTGGATATGTCTGGTTATTGCACTAAAAATAATATTTTATCGAATCATTTTTTTTTTTCGAAATTAACATTTTTTATTTACGGTTCCCTTTGATATTAGTACACCCAAATTTTTTAGTCCTTAGCGCTATTATTTTACTCGATAAATTATTTATGTGTGTATTCGTATAAGAATATTTATTTTTCAAAATATTATTCAAAAATAATATAACTTTACTTATTATTAATTATATAATGAATTTTAAAAAATCTAGGGGGGCGATCGCCACGTCGACTCCTTCCTAAAATACGCCAATGGTTCTTAGAACGAAAGGTACTAGGATTTCTTTGAACTACCGATAGCATATCCCATTCTTTCTTTAATCCCTTTTAATCGTCAATAGTTGCCGACTCTCGCGGCGTCGGTCGTGTTCGTTCGGTGTAAAACTATTATACTAATTTCTTTAAAGTAATAAATATTTTTATTTATAGTAGGTATTAATAGTTATAATGAATTAATCTTTGTGTTTCGGTTTTTAACACAATTTTCGGCGCGTCGCTTTTTATTTATATTTAAGAATATCGAATTTTAATGTGTTATTTTACGTCTAAGTGAGTATTGTTCGTAGCACGTTTTTATTTTATTAATTTGGTCTTGACCGTCAAAAGCAGCATCTATATCAAATAATAAATTCCATTGATACATGAATATTACAGCCATAGCAAAGGGGGGGGGGGGGGGGTTGAAAGGTGCCTGTGCTCCGGGTGCAACAATTAAAGTGCGCAAATGAAATTGAAAACTTATAATACAAATATTTTTTAAAACATTTTTTTAAAGAATTATTAATTTAAATAAACTTACTAACTAACGATCGTTTATTTATTTATAATATATAGTTTATACATTTTTTTTAGAATTAATTCTAATTTAAAACTCCAAGGGGGCGCATTTTGAAACATTATTATATTTTTATAATTTTTGGTTGTTATGGCTCTGCTTATATCTATTCTTATTTTTAAAGTCTACTATAAAATTATAATTGTGTGTCATCAACTTGTAACCTACATGATATGTCATATCATTAAAAAACTTGTATTTATAATATTTAACTATTAACCTGTAAAATTGTAAACGATAAGCGTAGGTATGAACTAAAAATTTATAAATAGACAGAAATAGTTTGATTACATGAACTACATGAACTTTTATTTTAAACATTAAAAAATAATCTATTTTTCTATACCTACATTTAATTTAAAAATCTTCAGCATTTAAAAAACTTAAATGAGATTATAATTAAATGAATTATAACTATATTTTACTATTCTAAAGCTAAATTTTAACTATTATTTCTATTTTTCTTCTTTATTTTAAAAAATAATTTTGCAATTCAATTTTTAATATTATGACTAGGTAGCTTCAATTTTTAATATAATATTTACATAAACCAATTAAACAACTACCTGTATACTGCGAATTTATAACTATAATAGTTAAATTAAAATTTGACATATTATTATTCTATAATTATCATTCTTATCTTTATTATTCAACTATCACATAAACATATATTGAAGAATATTACGTACAATTTAAGTTTTAATGTAGCCAACCGTAAATATATGTGGTTTTATGATATATTTAAGTTACTCCACATTTTTTTAGATTCTAAGCAAAGCGAACGAGGAATATATTGGTTTTACAAAGACGTTTTGTTTTTTTTATGTATGAAGACATTTTTTCGGATATAAATAATGGTCGGATTGCCATAAATTGCATCTACTTGGTACTTTACTTGAATCATTTTTCGAATTTTTCAAAAGTTTTTTTTAGGAGAAGAAAAATTATAAAAAAAATGGCTGAAAATCGTCTATATATGGTTTTTGTTATTTAAAATTTGTGTATTTCATAATAATTCCTTGAGATTTGATCGTAGGGACACAGACTATAAACTATACATTTCATATAGTCTATGTTAGGGGCTTTAAAATTGTTTTGAGTACTTACATAGGTAATTTACACAAACGGTAAAATTTTGGAATGGATTATCAGTATAAAATATTGTAATATATTGAGTATCGCTCAGAATCGTATTTTCTAATGAAATATATCATTGCATTCAAATCTGAATTATAATTAACCACTAATTTCTACGAGGACCGACGGGACGAAGGAGGAGGAACATCCAGAAACGACCTTCGCGCTTATTTTTAGATTGTGTTTTAATTTTTTAATATTTACGATTTTTCGTGTATATTATATTATTATTACGGCCATTAATCAATATAATATTTTAAATTACCATAGCAACTGTAAAAAAAAAATAATAATAATAATAAATCTGGTCGAATTTTCGTGTCGGTTTTTTTCCAAAAGGATCTGCTCAATAAACGTTATTATAATTTATGGTAACAATAAAAAAATAAACTTTTCTAAACGCGAGTTTAAATTTAAAACTTTATGCATTCACATATTGGATTATACAACAATCAGTTCAATTTTTTAACCGTATAGACAATATACATATTCGACGCAATTAAAATGTTTTCTGTATTCTTATTTCGTAACCATTACAGTGTACCGTTTACGACGGTTTAACCTCATCATTGCTGTTTAGATTATTTCCATAAACTTGAATTACAAATAATAGTTTTACTAGGAAATTAGATAAAAAAAAAATTTAAAAAATCTTGTTTAAAGATAAAACTTTCATTGAATGGCACACAATAATATTATGTCATATTATTATGTGTTACACCTAACATATTCATAGACCTTACTAAATATAATATCTACGACCATAATATTGACGATAATTATTATTAACATATTGTCGAAGACCACAAAAAACAAATACAAAAATTAAATATACAATTAAAGGAAATTATGAAAGAAAAATGATATATTTTATTTATGAAGATGTTTTCATTAAATTCATTAAATAAGTACATTGTTTAATATTTATTTAAACCATTTAAAACTTTATTTGTTGTACACATTTAAAAAAAAAGTCTAAAAATATTTGTAAAATATATAACAAAGAATATATTTTTACATAAAAAAATACTATGTACCTATAATAGATAATACTTACGAGGTCTTTTTCAACTCCCATAATACTCCACTTATATCTGTTTCTGTGTATAAATGGAAAGCAAAGTAATTCTCGCATTTGTAGAAAACAACGGGCTTATGTAAAGTTTATAACATTTTATACAAAAAAGTGAAAAATAATTTGAGATTTAAAGTAACTAATATAGAACCTGACATTGACGTCCTTGTAAATTCAAAACAACGCCCAAAATAAATCACATGAAAATATTTCAAGAATAATAACATAGTACCTATAGTAATAATATTGTACATAATAAAATATTCAATTTTACTTTTAGTGTAATAAATGTTTATATTTTCATAATATTATGTACCTAAGTATAAAATAAAAGCTTTTAAATTAAGAATATCTCTATATATTTAGATATTTAGTATAGGTACTTATTTTTTTTTTATAGACAATATTTTGCCCTTGGCCACGTTGTCAAGTGGTATGCGGAAATATGTAGTTTTATTCTGAAATAAAATGGTTGAAAACTATTGCCCAAGCGCGTCCACTGGGGAGGGAGAGGGGTGTAAAAAGAAATATGGCTACCTCCCCTGGAATATTTATATAATATTTGTTTATAGCAAAAATTAATACTGTGTTAAATTTTATGTAGATAGTTGTAAAAAAAATGTGTCGTATTGTTCTGCGACCTGTAACAATTAATGACGAATTGTCGCATGTATAATAAATATTTTATTTTGTTCTTTTAATAACTATGATCTTGCTCCAGGTGGGACTTTATTCCGTTGGCGCACTTGCCACTATTCTTTATAATATATTTTACATAATACATAATAATAATAATATAAATTATTCTAATGATAGAACTATAAATAGTGTTTACGTATTTTTCAGAACAAAATTGTTTTGCTATTTTTGTGCTGTATCTTCTTTTATGGCTGACATAATTATTTTCCCCCTTAGACATGTGTGGTGATGTTTGATCATTTTTATTCCATGAATGTCTTTATCGAACTTGTAATAACATAAAATGTTGTAATTTTCTATAAGTACTTAATGTACTACTCTAAGCTACTTATAGTTTAGTAATTTGTAAAATAAATAACTACTGTTTAGAAAATTCCGAACGTTGATGTACAAGTTATATTAAAAAACTCGAACTTAAATATCTTATTTGTCTTAATGTTGATTTAAGTATGACTTATATATAAAGTCGAAAATGACCTAAATTTACAGAAAAAAAAAATGGAATAATAATCCTTTTTAACGAAATAATATCGAATGAATTAATACTCATACTCATTTAACATTTTACAAAAAAAGAGTTAACATAATACATTAATACTTCGTAAATATTTAATTATATGAAGTTATGAATATTATAATATTTCAAATAATAATATTAAAATGTAAGTAGATCATTATTTGATAATATTGTTATAAATTTATAAATTGTATTATTATAATATGATACAATACGTAATAATAAGATAATGTTTCTTCATACCAATTATCCTATTTTGAGAGATTTTTCCTTGAGATTTCAATATTTGAATCTCAATCAAATTTTTCATATAGATAATTTTTAAGTTTATTTATTAGAAGTCCAGATATTAATTGCTATAATTAGTAAATTAAACTTAAAAAACTGAACTGAATTGCGATCATTTTTGTTTTTAAAATGATTGAAAAATCTGATTTACTTCATCAGAGTTGTAATATTGTTATGATTAAATGAACATTCATATGGTTACAAATATTAACGGTAAAACGTAATTAATTATTAAGTTTGTTTTGATGAAACACTAAATTACTCAATAAAATTATATAGAATATTTAAGTACTTATATATATATATATATAAACAAAATGGTTTTAAATGATTAAATTTTTTACATTTATTTCCATTAATTATATTTAAAAAGTTGTACTTTATAGATGTTATTCACTAGGTAGTAAAATACTCGTAAATAATAATTAACATTAAACTTTGGAGTTTTAAATAATTTTAGCTTTTAGTTTAATTGAACTACCATAATATAATAATAGTATACCTATAGGAAAATTAATTTTTTCATACTTTTTCATACAGTTTCCAGTGGCGTGTTTAGGATTTCAAATTTTAATTCAATTATTAATATGAAAAAAAAAACATTGTGCATAAAATATTTACTAAAAAACAGCCTCGAGGTTTTCTATATAATATTAGGTACCAAAAATGTAATCGATATACCCATCCGTTATAAGAGAATTTATTTCAATGCATTTGTTTTTCTGTATCTACGTAAATAACGATAATATTTAACGGAATAAAATATAATAGTTTTGTTCATATATGATACCTAATTACAATATTATATTCTCTGTTGTAAATATTTACAACATCACAGTGGAGTGCCAAAGAGTGATTTTTTTAGACAATTGCCTCAGGGTAATTTTTTAGATGGGTGGATGATTTAATAAAATTATAGAATTATTTTTAATAAAATAATTCACAGAAACAATATATTGTAATGATTCGAGAATCGAACATAATTAATACTATGATTAGATATTAATGTTATAAATATTATTATTTATGACTATTAAATTGACAATTTGTAATAATTTTATTTAAATTATAATATGATAATATAATGTAATTTAATATTGACTTTCAAATATTGTAATGGTAAATTAGGGTTTTAATACTAATAACCTATAATTTAGGTATAATGTAATTTTTTTATATTTTAGTTAAATTATATGTAGTTTAACTGGGATATCTGAAAAATTTTCTGCGCGCCACTGCAACACCATGTCGTCTTTTCTTATCAATAGTTGTTTCAGTTATGCGTATAACCAAACACATTGTTTTGGCGTATATTAAATTATTAACATTATCATCGATAAATTTTTTAGTCGACGGGGGGATTATTATGTAGGTAACTTAGTACCGCGAATATCTAATATTATATTATATTCAAGTGATGCTGTTGCGCTTAGGACTATAATACCAGGATTAATTGAGGCATATCCGTTTCAAGATATTATACGGTAAATCAACGTTTTTCATTAATAATAAACTATAATAATACGCGTCATAATATATTATGTACCTACTTCTACTTATGTAGATGCGTAAAATATATTACAATCAGCATTCAGCTGTGTGTATTTAGGAAGGTTGTATAATATGATGGTATCCAAATCGGTAAAACGTATATAAATCGTCTTTTTAATAATAATAATATAATATAAATAACTTTACGTTTCATATTATTATGTATTTCTGTACGAGTCTAATTGTATTAAAAGCAAGTTAACACTATTTTATACAACTAGGTTCAGGGCCGTATTTAGATTTTTGCCGCCCCTGGACAACACGATTTTGTCATATCATCCCTCATTAAAAAAAAAAAAAAACACATATTTTTTTTTAAAGTAAAACGGAAATAGTCAAACAGAAAAAATATGTACCCTAATTTATATTCAAATAGATATAGTTAGAAATACATACATAATAAAATAATGAAATGCACAAAATATTTAAGAAATATAAAAAAAAATATGTTTAAAACCATCAATAATTTTTTTTTTTTTATAATTAAATGTCGATTAATGACACGACAGCTGTCTTAGTTTTACATGAAAAAAAAAAATACCTATTAGTTGAAATTTGCTGATCTAGTAAACATTTGCTGCTCTTTCAAAAAATGACTCTATTTACCTTAACTAACAGTTTATTGTACAAGTTTAACCCCTGTTACCAACCTTAACCACAAGTATACAGACCATATTATACAGGTAAGTGTATATGAACAGGGATGATGAAATATAAAAATGCAATTTTACATAATTTAATTAAAATAATATTGTTACTTGTGTAATTACAGTATCTGTTATTTGAACATGATATGTTTTTTTAATGCAATAAAATTATCTTGTAAATTAAAATAAAATTTAACGGTAATATTGTTTTATATTCCTTAAAAGGACCCCTTCTTATGAGGACCTAACCCACGTGTCTTTGCATTTGTTTTAGATATTACGAGATAATATATACAAGATGGAAAATATACGTACATATTAAATATATAAGTAAATTTACTTATCATCAAATCTTATGAGAAGAATAAAAACTGTGATCTAGTGATGAGTTTCTTACGAATATTTTTTATTATAAAACTAGTTGTACGCGTAAAAAAAATTGAGTTTTAAATTATTTATAATTTTTATAACAATAAAACTCAACGCTTAAGCATAGTTAATATTCTCCTTTATAAACAAGAAAATCGATAAATTTACGCTAGTATTATTTATAAATAAACTGTACGTAGATATTGCTACCGTTGCTAAGAGTCAACGTCCTCTAAACGCTTGAACCCGGGCCTAAGTATCGACCAATTCAAATAAATACCTAAAGGATTTGGATAGTATTGAGTTTAGTAACGGTATAAAGAAAGCGCGTAAATAGTTATAAATAAATAATTTTATAATAATTATAATTTTTTTATAGTTAAATGTGATTGGTATTTTGTGCTTAAAACACAATGTTTATAAATTATAATATATTATGATTACGCGTAATTGGTATGTTGTAAATTGTAATAATTAAAGTCGGTTTTGCCGACAGCCGGATATAAAATAAATAGGAATTTAATAATGCACATGGTTCGGATACTTGGTTAGGCTGTTAAGGTTTAAACGTTATTACAATATAATATTATTATTATTATAGTCGGAATGTTGCGTTCGTTTATTATTATTATTATTATTATCATTATTTATTTATTTATTTTTTGTTTGTTATTAATATAGCTGTTTTCCTTGCACGGTCGTTGATTAATGTTCTACCGTTAAAATCAGACTATAGAAGTAACACAGTGCTTTTCTTCCTCTGCGAGATTCTTAAAGGGAATTCACAGAAACGTCTGTCGGGCACGGCCGGTTTTTATGCTCTGCCCACACAGCTGCAATATCGTTTTTTTTTTTTTTTTTTTTTTAATTGTTCGGAATAAATATCAATAATGATAATTTACACTTTACTATAAAAAAAATTTCCACCCCGGGTCGATTGTGTGGTCGATAAAAAAAAAAAAAACTCGCACAAACATACGTTTCATTAATATCGTTGACGAACGACTTGCGTTCATGTTTACAGACAACTCTTAATTTGAAAATGGTAATTGTTACTCGTTTGACACTCTAACTGGTTAAGGACACACTTTGTTAAATCGATGTGTGCGTGGCGAATATATACGTTTTCTGTTACCGAGAAATCGTGAATGATGACGACGCGACGCAGCCTCGGTTCTACATTATAATATTGTGTTCTTGGAAACAGCTCTTTTGAATCGTTGGTAGGTCTACGATAATAATAATAATAATAATAATAATAAACGATATATTTTACTGGTGATTAATTTTTCATTAAAAATCTGTGCGATTCGGCAAATTTGGTAACATTTAAGTAACTGCAAATAATTCACCAAGTTCAATTGGGACGTTTCGGTTAGACTCTTTGGGTATGAACATATATTACACAATTTAAAGTTAACCATATTTCGGAGATTAAGTGTTATCCTTTTTGTAAAATATCGTCTGACAAAGAATTTATAGCGTATTAAAATAATAATGATATAATACTATACGTATTACTTATTTGTCAGAAGATATTTTACAAAACGGACATGACATCAACTCTAAAACATATTTATCTTAATTATTTTTTTAATAGATGTTTTTACTCAGAGTTTAACCTAAACGTCATAATTTGAGCCTGGCGTTTCTGTGTTTTTGCTATATTATCTTAACGGATTAGACAGAGAGCAGTATTATTAAAAGATTAGCCGGTCTAAAATGTACGATTAAATCATGCAAATGAAATTGAACTTACGGGTTAAAAAAGTTGACAAACGTAAAAAAAAAAAACAAGTAATGTTTAAGTTAAGTACGCTGTATAGAAATTTCACGTTTTTATGCCTATACAGTCTATACACACTATCGATTCGTATTAGGTACATACACATATTATAGGTATTAATTGTTACTTTACTTTTCTTCCAATTCAACCCACACCAACTAAACTACACCGTTTTTATAATCGTTTATCACTTTAGTATGATAGTTTTGGGCTTGCCGCCAACAAATGTCAACGTCAAGGCTGCAGCGATGTTTATTTTAGTAACCATGTTTTAAGTATACGTAATTTAAATGAATATTAAGTAAAATAAAGTATAATTCATATTATCCGATAATCAATCACACATGACCACATCGTCGTAACATAATATTATTACGCTTGAAAAAGTTATAATCGATTCGAATACGTTATCAGTTGTTGGCAGTGTTTGAATATTGGAAAACAAACTGCGTTGGGACGCAAAAATGAATTCACACTAGTAATTAGTATGCATCCCACTGAAAACGGATGAAAATTATATAAATTAGAAGGGATACGGGAAATTATTTGTGAAAAAATAAAGGGTACACCGTCCCTCATCCACGTAGCACCAAATTCAGCACGTACTGGTATAGAACGAATTACGACCCGACCCGTGTTCGAATCGGCATAGGTGTATAATCATTTTTAAAATATTATCGATTCTTTAGGTGTAACAATATTTTTTAACTCTAAATGCTAATTAAAAAGAAAAAAAACAAATCGTAAATATATGGTTGAACGATTTATCCTATTGGAAAATACAAATATAATACCTGTAAACAACGTTTTGATTAAAAATAACGCGTGTATGTATAAAATTATGATTTTTTTTTAGTGTATTCAAATAAAATAACGCATTAATTAAAATCCTCTTAAAAGTACTTAAGAAAACAAAAATGGATGGACTAATGGATTTATAATTTATAAAATTAATTCCTCTTCCTCAGAAATAGTTCTGGAGCAACTCTATCTGGAGTCCAGATATTGAGTTGTATCACATAATAATTAATATTAAATGTTAAATATAATTCACTAATTTTAGTGTAATTTTGATTGAAGCGAGGTTGAAGCGAATGTATTGGTTTTACAAAGATATTGTTTTTTTTTTATTATAATTATTTTTTTTTAGATGTCTGAAAACATTTTTTTTTTTTTTTGAGAAGAAATAATGTACTGATTACACATAGTATGGTTTGCTTTCGATACCTAGGAAAACTTTGTGAATCCTATTTAACAACAGTAATTATTATTCTCTACATATCGAACACAAAAAACTGTAAATTCCATAAAAATACACACATTTAAATATTGGTAGTTATATATTTAAGGTATTAAACCACGTTATTTTAAAATAATAAACGAGTATTCAAAATCATATTAATAATAAACTATACAATAATTTTTAAACTAAAATTTCCTCTCGTGCACAAAATCTAAATTCATTGCCGGAGAACTTCTTCTTAATCGGTAACTTTTCGACAGTAATTCCGATTAAGGTGATCAATCCACTGCTTTTTATTTAAATTTCTGGTTATATTCGGATGGTAAATGAATAACACATTCAAAATCAGCAATGATATATGATCCTAAGTATTTTCGACGGGACACGATTCGTTGAGTTTTGAAACGCACAGTGTTGTTAAGACGTCGGTAGCATATATTATAGCAATAATATAATGCAAGTATATACTACCGTATTTTCGAGGTTATTCATTGATTGAAAAATCATCAATTATTATTGCGTTTCGTCTCCCTACTCGTAAGACAATTAATTATAATGTTTTAAATGTTTTACATTCAAGTGGACGTGTAAAGTAGTTTTGTCGATCATACGATAAAGACCTTATAACGAGATTTTGTCGGGGGCGATAGAGACGTGTTTTTATTTTTTTTATTTTTTAACATTCTATTTGATATTAAACTCGATAAAGCGGAAAAAGAAATCGTATAATAACGACGCGGTGTAATATAATAGAATAATAATACAACGCAAAGTGATGGGAGAACGGGTGGAGGGTAAAAGCGCAGGACAAGACGGAGAGATGAATGGACTTGATGATGAGCGAAAAAAAAGAGTGACGATGCGGAATATTATATGGAGAAAAAGTTTTTCATTTCTATGCACAGTAAATTCTTTACGAATTGTGTGCATACCCGAGTCCCTTATATCGTAACATTTCTTCTATATATTTGCTTCCACCATCACCGTCACCGACAACCGTCGTGTTCCGTAGGTATAATAAATGTGGTACCTATAGGAATACTTGCCGTACGCAGTTAGGTCATACCTTTGCAAACCGAAATCATAAAAGAAACAACAATGATTTACCGAATATGTTATTATAGCTATTTGCATTGTATTATTCAACTAACGATATAATAATATAATATTATAACTAAATTTAAATTGTATAGATTTGAATGTCCTTAAAAAATGCAATTCGATCGAAAAAAATGCCTCTAAAAATACGTTTTGATATAACAAATGCATAAAAAAACGACGCAATTTAACAAAAATGTATAGGTACGTTTTATAAAAATAATTTTATGTTATTACAAATTCTATTTAAATAAGAATTACACATATTTAAAAATAATTACGCGAGGAGTCAGCTATAGTTTTAGAATTACATAATTCATTATAAACATATTAAAATATAAAGCTAATGATTTCGTTAAGGTAATATTTTGAAATATATAATTTAACACAAACATTTCGTAACACGTATAAATATGCATTACAAATCAAAAAAATACTACTAAAATAATACTAATACAACTTAAAAATACTATAATATCGGAAAAACATCGATAAATACAGGTAAATTAAAAAAATAATTTTCTCTTCTGAAGTATAGTTTACATATTATTTATTACATGGATGGTGGTATTATATTACTGTTGTACTCATTATTATCATTATTATAATTAACTATTATTTTTATTATATTAATATATATGAAAAACAAAAATAAAATATTTTTGATGCTGTGTACCTAGATTGTTAAAAATTTTTTTTCAGAATCAGTATACATTCTCGACCCTCATGGTTGTTTTGTTAACTACATAAAGATTGACTTATTTTTTATCCTGATTAACAATATGTTTATTAGATTAAAAAAAAAAAACTATCAAAGAAAGAAGAAAACAATTAAAAAATTATAATTTTAATACAAATTCCACTTAATACACTGTAATATAGAATAAATTATTATTATAGTATTTTGCAGTTTTTATCACAGTACCTACAGTACACATTGACTGATGAGCATACATCGTTATTTGGTTTTTGATTTCTATGTTCTATTTTATTTTAGTCTTACAACATATGTAAATATTAAAATCTCATGAAAACTGTATGAAGACATACAATGTTACAAATTTTAATTTATTTACATTAATTTAAATACAATTATTAACCTACACAAAATAAATAGTTAAAAAAATTAACATAGTTATTTTTAGTAACAAACGATAAAAACTGTATATTTTAGAGACCCTATTAGTGAAAACACCTGATTACAAATACTTGCGCATGTTTATTTTGGATATTTATTTGAAATATGTTTTTATTAAGTGTTTTTCACTTTTAAGTTCATTTTCATGGATTACAAAAGATTTTTGTCAAACAAAAACATCCATTAAAATAAGTTTTCTGAGATTATTGTATTATAGGTATTATAATATAATAGTAATGCAATACTGTTATGCATAGCAATGCATAGTAATACACAAAAGGACTACTTTTTAAAAGAAATAGAATTTTGATTTATACAATTATATACGGTTCAACCAACAATCTATACCTAAGGCATCCTTACTGAAGATACTCAAAATAAACTGTAATCGCCTGTTGCTCGTTATCTTAACACACAGTCTTCCAAACTAGTGATACCACACGATATCGACGACTACAGTTGTCTTCAGTATTCATATTTATTTTTTAAAAATTTATTATATTATTTATTTTTCAACAGACTATTTTATTTCAATAATGTCCAGTTAGCGACTCTAGTTTCTAGTAACGATGAGGATATTATTCTGTATCATTATTATAAAAATCACATAAAGAAAATAATACAATAGGAAATTTTGGATCAATCCTTATATATAGAAAAACATATTAACTGTAGATTATTCATTACTGTATTATAATTTTATTTTATTTAATAATAAAAATTCGTTTCAAAAACATATACATTATTTTGATTGGAAACCTGCGCGTTTCACTTCAGTGACCACTTCACTCCAAACTTGTTCAGTTAAATATTTTTTTTTCGAGTAATCGCATTAAATGTAAAATTGTATTGTTCGGAATATTTCTCAACTTCACATACAAACTTAATATTAAAATTTTTCTTCATTTTAATATAATAAAACAATGAAACATAATATAAATATAACATTGTAAGCGACCCGGGCGACTAGAATTCCGAGAAGTGTCAATTTATCAGTCTCCACGATTTTAGTAACGTTATCTGAATGACACCATATGTATGCATACAGGTTGATTTTTTTTATCGTATTATACTCATTTTTTTCGATCATTTAAGTTTTTCAATTAATTTTTTTAACAAAATATTTATAACCTATAGAAAAGCCTTAAGACAATAATTGATAAATAGGCGCCGTTTATACCTATGTGTAGACTTCAGCTCTAATTTCTATACCATATAATATTATACCTATTATAGGCATTCATAATAATATGATGTAAGGCGGTGGTATATTATGATTTAATAATAAATTATTTTTACTGAAAGAGTTTGTGAACAATAATGACCAAAATTAGCGTCTACCAAGAAGCAGTTTTATTATTTACTAAATATTCGTTTTAGCACTTAATTTAAAACCTCTGTATTTCATTGGAAAATTGACAAATTAAAAATAACAAATAAAGATTATTTTTTTTCCTATTTGATGATGTAAAAATGTATATACCATGCAATTTAAAAAAAATATAAAACTCTAAAAATATACAAGGTAAAAAATTATAAAAAAATTATTTCTAAGTATAAATGAAGATTACTAAATTTCAAATATTTTGTAAAAATAAAAATTGATAAACATAAAAATTAACTGAAATAATGAGTGTAGTACAATATCAAAACATTCTGTATAAGTACAGTTTCTTTAGAGTATCGCCGTGTGAGAAGAGTTTAACTGCTGATAATAATGACAAGATACTATTATAATATAATATAGTATTATATATTTTTCTAATTAAAAATTTTAATACGTCATAAACTCATAACAGTCATAAGCATAATTATAATAAAGTTATACTCACTAAAATTATTTTTTTTTTTTAATATAATGAATACATCAAGTGTTGATTGACGTAAGTAAATTTCAAAAATAAATAATGCGTAGGTATAATATATATAACTATATAATATATTTATTTATTTATGATCAAAGGAATGAAAAATGTCAGAAATCAGTATATAATATACACTTCAACTACTTGACCTAAATGAACTTTTAGACTATTAAATATATTACAAAGAGGAAACAAACGTGCATTTTAAATCTATAAATTATATAAAGGTAGTTTACTCCAGTAAATCAAGTACATCAAGTACTTTATACAGGAGAGAACGCAAAGAAAAATCCGATTAAACCAAATTAATGATGTTGTTTGGAATTATTTATATAGTATACCTAATGGCTAATATAAAAATAAAATACAAAACAGAATTAATAGGAAATACTAGGTAGGTACTTATTAACTTATTCAATAGTATGATTTTATTTATTTAGAAATTGTTTAATTGGATATTTTAAATAATTATTACTTTATTAGTGTTTAAATATTGAAAGTATAAAAAAATTACATTTTAATTTCAATTATTTATTTTACCTTGTTAAATATTTGTATAAATAGTTACTGGTTTTATATTATCACATTGTGACACGACACCATACTTTAACACCAACTCAATACAATTTGATGACGGAACAAAATCTAATTATATTAACTTTCTACCGGGGTAATTTTTGTTTAACGAAATCATCCAGGATATAAGTTCCAAAACATTTGAAAAACGCGATCACATTAATTATAATAATTGTCATAATTACCAAAACTCCCTCTCGCTCTATACACATCTAAAACATTATTTATGAGTTCTCTGATGGATTCAGATTTTGGTCAATGTTTTTAATCGTGACAAGTTAAACTCTAAGAAGAAATTGCATTCAGCTGCTGATCTTTTGAGTACCTACATAAAACCATTTATCTGTTTAATTAGACATTAGTACAATAATAATAATAATAATATAATGTATCGTTATATTTGATTTTTTGGGTAGTGTATGCCTAAATGATTGCAGCGACAATAAATTAGTTTTAACTTTTAAGTTATTAACACCAATGATTTAAATTTAAATATTTCAAGATTTTCATAATAGTTTCTATGGTATTTTTTATAAACACTTAAAAATGTATAAAATATGTTTATGATTATATAAAATGATGCCATGATTTATATGTGTAACTATGTAGTGTTATATTATGTCAACTGAAATATCTCTTAGAGCGTTTCTTTTAATTACATAAGACATTATGTTTTCCTTTTATTTGAATGTCATTAAAATTAGTATTTGTATTGCCAACAGAATTTTTTATTCAAATGTAAATTGTGTTTCTTACTAGTACAGTAGTCAGTTGAAAAATAACACTCAAGTAAAGGGACTAATTTAAAAGCTTTATGATTATAACTTTATATATTTAGTATTAAGAAGTTAAGGTATTAAATTGAAAATTGAAAATTAAACTACTAAAACGTTAAATCTGACAAATTTTATCAATCATTTTATATTATACTAAGCCAACGACTTTAAAAATAATTTTTACTTGTATATAGATTTGGTATATAAACTATTTACGATCATTAGAAAATTAAAAGTGTTACGGAACAATATCTTTTGAAATAATTGCGTGAAAAATAATTTTCATTCAAACGTTGCAGACTTGTCTTTTGCAAAACTATGTAGCATTGTTGTTTAAACATTATTAACACTTTTTACTAATTTTACGATTTCAAAGTATATACTTATAGCTTTTATATTGTCTTCGTAATATAACCTCTAAGTTCTTTTGACGTACTTCAAACTGTTTATTATTATGAGATCTGAAAATGTTTTTGACGCGCGACATAATACTGTGAAATATGTATTAAAAGTTTAGATACAAAGTGTATATTTTAGAGAAAATGTTACATATATACTAGTTAACTTTGAGCGATACAAAATATGCACTGCAGTAATGAACATTTTATGAATAATTAAAAAAGCATAGCATAAAAAATTTAAAAAATTACAATGGTAAATTTTAAAACATCAAATTAACTTAAAATAATTACACAAAACGTCTATACAACATCTTGAGAGGCGGGAAATCAGCAAAATTACGGTTTACGTTATTTAAAATATTTTTGTTTCTTAAGTACTAATTGAGTTTTGATCGTAGGGACATGAAATTATTTTTGAGTACTAACATAAGTAATATTTACGGTTAGTAAAATTTTAGATTGGATTGGTTGATTTTTTGGCTAAATATAAAACTTTAAACTTTTTTTCAAAAATTTTTAATATTTCCTGAAATTTTTGGTTTATCGGTTTGAATATTTTATAGAAGCTAACTCATATAGGTACTATTTACGTAATATTTTGAAAATCACGACTGACAATTTTTATAATGAAATTATAACTCCTTGAATTTTGATTGTAGAGATTTGAAATTAATTTTGAATATTTACATATGTAATTTACACGTGTGGTAAAATCTTGGAATGGATTATCAGTATAATATATTAATATTCGCTCAGCATCGTATTTTCTAATGCAATGTCATTGCATACAAATCTTAATAATTATAATAAATCACTAATTTCTCCGAGGACCGAAAGGACGAAGGGGGAACATCCTTAATTGACGTTTCCGCTTTTTTTACTTTTCGATTTTACTATTGATATTATGTCGTTAATTATAAAGAAACATAAATGTAGTTTTTCTCAAATAAATATTAATTTTTTTTTTATATATATAAATATAATAACCTATGTATACAATTTCGATGTAATAACGTTAGTATTATTTTGTTAGTGTACTCATAATCAGGTTACATCATAGTCATAGATTTAAATATCTTGAAAATTATCAAAAAATGCTATAAAAAATGATGAAACATATTTTTCTACCGCAATAACGATCTTAAGGGACGGCCCAAATTTTCTGTTATATTACTAAAAAATAATTTTAAAAAACCTATTGCAATGAGCATTGGCAATATTTTTGATCACAGATTATTTTTCATAAGAATAAATGTGAAGTCAATATATGCTTCTGATAAACATGATAAATGATTATTGGTTTGTTAAAAGTTGTTTTAAACTAATATTATATTAAAGTATTTATAGCTTTTTATATTTTAATCGAAATAATTATTATCTATGGTTCTTGATTTATTTAAAATTCACTTTATTACATTTTTGGATTCTCAGTCATTTAGTCATGTTTATCAACTAAAATCATAAAGAAACTATATTAGACAAAAGTAAACGGTAGAAGGTGGTAAATTCTTCCTTCGTCTATTCAGTCCTTGAAGGTTGGAGAGTATAGTATTCGATTAAGTTTCGATTGCCTAATCTGGTTCAATCTAATACGATTTTAAACAAGAACAAAATTACAAATTTTACCTATATTTTTGAAGTTTTATATTGAGATTAAAACTCCGTATGTAAAAATAACTATGTGAATATTGTCCCTTTCATTAAATATATAAGATCAAGTATCTACGTGATGTTTGCCGATTTATTTTTATTTTTTTTTTTTTTTTTTGTGACGGTTTGATATAGTTTTTATTATAGGTATGATAAAATAATAACTAGATAAAATTCTCTACCGGATACCGAGCGATCGGATCATTATATTTTTACTCAAATAAATGTCCACGTGTATAAAACAAAAAAAAAAAAAAAAAAAAAAAAAAAAAAAACGAAATAATACGTTATCAAATATATAATGCGAAATCCTAAATGCAATTCGAGTTACCTATTAGCCTATATGAATAATGTCATTAATTTTCATTGATCGTGATAAAAATGATTATTCATAGTCAATATAATACTCGCGATAATAATATAACCTCTGAGGTCTGCACACGTGCAGAGAAATAAAAATACCAGTTAGGTTTTTTTAATTTTTTATCCGTCCCGTGAAAATGTTTAATTTATCGCGTTTCTCACAAAAATAAAACCCGCCCATATAATTTATTTTGATTTTTAATTTATATAATACGTCTCCGAGTCGAATTTCCGAGTACAAACTAACTATCGTGTATACACTTTATATTATAATCATATACAGTGATACCTGTATCGAATATACACCTAAAAAAATAAATTATAAAAATAATAATAATAATAATAATAATAATACGATATTTTACGAAATGTCTAATTAAAATATTTCTAGCGTTAAGTGCAATGTGTCCGGCCGTATTATTGTAAATCATTCGAAGAGTTGGATCCCACTGTGATTAATTCCGTGGAAATGATGTCGTAGTTTCTGAGAAATAAATAATCACAGTGCCATCATCCTGGTTACGGTTCGCGCCGTCAATATTTCGACCTGTGACATATTGTTGTACGGTCACACGAGATAATAATAATAATAATAATTATAATAATCATTTCAGTGATGTACAACCGCAGACTCGATTATGTATTTTTGATAATATTGTAATTTATTTTCCGAAAATTACCATAAATCCGAAAACGAAATATAATATCTAATTACTATATATATATAGAAATGCTAAAAAACCAAAAAAGCGGGAACCCATCAAACAGTTTGTTGACGTTTTGGCGTAGAAATAAATAACACGCACATGTAATGACCATATTATTATTATACCTATATAGGTAGTGTAAAAAATCGTGAAAAATGTTTAAAAAAAAAAAAAATTGAAAATGTTCGCGCGGATAACGTATATAAATGAAAAAATTAATTTATCTGTCAAAAAACGCGTGTTTCGTGTGAAAAGTAATAATTTTAATATTATGTATTTCTCGATTTTATTATTTTACACGTATTTAATATGAATACGATTGCGTTTTAACCAAAAAATATATTTTGGCACGCATCAGTATTAATAGTATTTACCATCCGAACGTTATATTCAATATAAATAATAATTTGATCCTTAACAATAGAAATATTGGCGCTAGATTTTCTAAACTATATCACAATAAGCTTCGCTTGTAAACACGTTTATTGACCTTTTTTTTGGAAATTTCGACGACTTAAGGTATACATAAATAAGCAAATAAACAACAATATTATTTTTTTTATTTTTTAATAAATTAAAAAAGGTTAAATGAAAAGTTTTACAATAATATACTGATTCTTAACTTTTTGAAATATTTTTGTTTTTGTATAGTCATAATAAAAGTATGATAATAATAATTATAAAGCAAATTAATTTTGTAAATGGATATAATATTAATGTTATGTTAAATATTTACCTATACCTATTTATATAAGAAATGAACATTACCATTAGGTGTTCGAACATCTCGGTACCTAATTAGTCGGCGCACGTGGATAAAAATATGTACCATATTTGTTCAGAGACTTAAAGGTTATACGAAGGTATAAAATACAAAATATACGTGAATATATTATAGTCCAATATATTATAATATTATATACGAGTAGTTTGAAAAAATTTTACGCTTTTTTTTAAAAAAAAAAGGCATAAAAAGTACAATATAAAAGTTTGTTATTACGCCATAGGATATAAATACCTATTACTATATAAATTACAAAAACTCTAGTTAAAAAACTGTGTTTATGATAACCAAATGTATTGTTTTACTGAAATTTTTTTATAGGTGATATGTGGAACTCAGTTCGTAGTAAAAATTCGATCCGATCTGAACTCAAACACAAATAACTTTTCGTTTTGAAATAATTCGATTTCATACTAAACATAAAAAATTCGTGTCGATTGGAAAATAAATCATTTAATTCGATTCAAAATAGACATTCAACAAAGATATTTTGAGTTCGATTTTAATATAATTTCATTAAAATTATATTTTTAACACGTTCATAAATCGTTCATAAATCATTCAATCGTCTTCATAAACCAAATATTGTAATAATCAAATAATAATTATTTTATGATTTTACAATAATATAAACATTTTTTTTTTAAAAATAGTTTTACGGGAATTGCGAATTGAAAGCGTTCGTTTTATGGTTAATATGATAAAAAAAAGTAATATAAAAACTTACATTTGAGTTGTTTGTGTTTAAGTTATTATCACGGATTTGTTTATATTAATGTAAGAGTTTCCTTTATCATTTTTTACTTTAATCGAATAAAATTATTTAATATATAAATGTAAGCATATATTTTATTTGTTTGTTATTGTTTGTTTTGTATAATAATAAATTGCAATATTGTCGGTTAATAGTTTGGAAAAAAAGTTTTTTTTTTTAAATAACTATACAACGGTTCAAGTAAATTGAATATAGGTATTTTCATAATAATATGTATTTATTACATACCGTTACGACGAAAGTCCTCAAATATTAAAAATTATAGGTACATACTTGTTGATTTTTTCTCTAAAGCCAACTTACTTTTAAAAAACACAATATTAATATAAAAATGTAATATTATGAGTATTAATCGTACTTAATATATTTAGACTGAAGTCACCGTTTGAATAATTATAGAATACTAATTATAATTTCTGATTTATTATAATAATTGAGATCGGAATACTGTAATAATTTGATACTATTACAGTAAATTTTATTATAAAGTACTACAATTCAACGAAACGTGGTCGTTAGTAAACAATTTCGCTTAATTTCTAATAAAAAAAAAAAAATGTTACAAGTTCCTACGTCAAAAAATAAAATTGCTAAAAATAATTCATTAGGTAATAAAATGTACTCAAGGTAACTTTTTATTTTAATGATTTTTTATCACTGGACGAAATTAATTAAATTAACTAACTGGTATTAATAAACTCAACACTGATATTAAAATAATCTAATTTTCGATCAGATAATGCTTTTTAATGCGATTAAAAATAAGAAAATGGAAAAACGAAACACCGTTGAAAATATAATGGGGAGAAGGAGAATACTATTACCTAAACACAAAATCAAATACATCTGAAAATAATATTTTAAAATGTTTTTATTGTCCAAAAATCAAATTTTTATAATAAACTGTATAATAATTATATGACAACGTTTTATTCTCATATAAAACAATATTTATTTTTATACGTTACTTAAAATTAAAATTGAATGCTTCATATTAAAATGTAAGAGAAGTACAGAATTAAAATTTTATGACGTTAACAACTTTAAGTTAATAAAAGAAAAGTATTGATTATCATTAAAGGTAAATATATATATATATATATATATATATATATATAATTTAATTCGACTGAATAATGTTAGTAGAACATTTTAACTTTTTTGTGTGTATAAAAATTGAATTTATAGTTTTATACAATACTGTATTCTAATAAAACTGCCATTTTCTATGATTATCGAGTTCAATGATTTGTTTTTTACTACATAAACCAAATTAAACACAGTGTGACTGAATCAAAAATATAATTAACCATTTAATCTAATTATAATATTTGGAAATTACAAATACAGATAAAGATCTAAAGATACACATTTACCAATACTAACAGGTATCAAAAAGGTAATTAAACAATGCTATTATCCTATCCTTTTAAAACATATTAATGAAGCTATCATTAAAACTTTAGCCTCCAAAATTATCACTTTCATACTTGTGAATGGTTAGTTTATCCCTGTCTGCTATCATATATAGATACAAATTATAATCTAATAACATCAGTAATTGAAATAGTTTATTTTTAAATAAAAAATTAAAGATACAATTATACAAATGTTATAATAATAGGTATATTAATTTCATTTTTCACTTATGGGGATTTTTATATTTTTTGTATTGAACAATATTAAAAATTTCTTTTTTTTTTTTAATAAAAATTAATAAATATTTATTATCATTATAGATATAATTATTTAAGAACAATACGTTTTCATTTGTTTAAATATATATTCGTTTAATGACGATAATAACTAATATTATTATATATGTATTATACGCGTATATATTGCCGTCTTACGCAATTACATCTTTGAATAAAGTAAAAACAAGATATGGGATTTTGAAATATAAGAATGATCGAAATTTCAAATTGTAAAAATGGTGGAAATAAATGGGTATATACATTTTCAATATTATCGGTATTATTTGTGTAACATGATAATATTCTGATCGCTCTATGTTTGTTTAACTATTTGAAGAATTTGCACAAAAACCTCTCGACGAAAATAATAATAATAATAAGTTCCTATAGGTACATAAAATCAATGATTATAATATAGTATAAACATTATGTAAAATATATGTTTGTATGTGTGTACATATACATAATACTATAGAGTCTTAAAAAGTTTTTTGAGGTTATGTTATATTATTATATTCCTGAAATTTGCACCCATCGAATATTTTATTCAACAGTTTATGTATGGTAAAGTATATTAAACTCGTTTTCAAACTCCAGTGCTCTAATCTACCCCTTCATAACTAACCTTTGCATACTTACATCTTCTGAGTGAGATTAAATTAGCCACTATTTGCCATCGAACTTTAGCGTTTATTATCCCATTTAAACACCGACGAGTAAAAAGGTTAGTATATAAGGTGGTAGGTTACAGGTTATACACACCATACGCACAAACTAAAGCGTATAAAAAGTATAGAAACACATTGTTATATTGTATATTTAAGTTTGTTATGGAATAAATGAAATTTATAATGACTAGAATGCATATTAGAATATTATAAAACAAAAGTAGTTTCCAAACTGTGGGCTGCGAATCCTCGATAGATATTTTGGCGGATCGCTAAACATTTTATGAACACGTGTATTGCGTATACTATATTATATATATATATTAGGTATACACGTGCTCATAAAATGATATAATATTTTAATTAATTTAAAAACATAGCAGGTCATCGAAATAATCAATATTAATAATTAGGGCTTGAATTTAAATGGTATATATATACCAAACATGTAATAAAAAAATTTAAATATGAAATTTTAGTAAAAAAATACAAAAAGTACACTTTATATAATTAAACCTTAATGTGGATCTTGTTTAAAATGTTATACCATATACATATACACAAATTTTCGAAGTTAAATGATCTACGATTTGGTCGTATTTGGTCGGATTTGTAACGTCTAAATCCTAAAGTAACGCTTGATTTCAACAGACGTATTGGATGCAAATCAGTGCTTAATTATGGCGAAGGGAAGGGGGAACGGAGTACCTATCTTTTTTGAAAAATATATATCTTTGTCGCACCCCATCTAGTTTTTCAAAGTCCTTCCACACAGGTTAGGTTGAATTCAATAATAATTCCAATTATATTTTTTACAAAACGAAAATGACATTTTCTTTAAATTTATTTTATTCATAAACAATAACAAGCTTAGACCTAATTCAATATGTAAATTATTAATTAGGTTAGATTGGTATATAATAATAATTATTTAATAAGGAAATAGCTATTTTTAGAAGAAGGAGATGTTTTCATTTGCCAAAAACGATGTGCGTCTTGATGACGAATTGAACGTGCGAATATTTTAAAGTTAAAAAGTGAGAGGTGGGAAGGGCAATCTATTTTTGAGTTGACGAGGAAGTTAAGAAAGTTTACGTTACGTGAGTGACGACGGTCACATTATAATAAGGTTAAGTATATTCAGTACTGGAATATAATAATAATGAGAAGAGGTAATTTTTAATTTATGTTTCGCAAAACTTAGAAATTGTCTTTTAACTCGTTCGAACTGCCAGGTGTCATCTATAATACCGTGTGGGTACCAAACAACCGAGCTGTTTTCAAGAATAGGTGTATACCTAGGGTATAATACACGAGGGACTTGAGTGAGTTGTTCAGTTTAAATTCATTAGCTATTCACTTTACAAAACCTAAATTTTTGTAAGTTTTGCTTAGAACATGTGATGTGATCTATGTGGGAACGAGGTGACACATTTGGAACAAAGACAAAACCGAGTGATGTCAATCGAGAGACATTGATTTATGCACTAAATTCAACACATATATATATATATCACAATTTATTTAAGTGGTGCATTTCAATGATTGTTATATACTCCTATAAAACCATATATTTAAATTAGTTCAAAAACACGTGTTCCTAAAATATTATTTAAATATATAATATTTATGTTCACATCCACCGGAAATTAGATACATATATTTTAAACTGATCTTTAAATATTTTAGAATTTTAAGTTACAATTATAGCAAGAATTACATATTGTTATTATGTTTTCAATATTTATAAAACACGAAAATCTGAATTTTCAGTATGTAAATAGTATATCTAATTTTGGGTTGATGGTAAACATATATAAAATATAACATTTTTAAGACACAGAAACTGTCTTAAATCTAACCTAACCTAACCTTGAACTTGTTTAAATGAATAGTTGACAAGTATGTGTACCTAATATACGAGTATAGTAGTTAAATTTCAAAGTTAATTTGTCCTTAAATAATTTTATTTTAATTATACTAAATATAGAAAAGTCATAAGTGGAGTTTTACCTAACCCTTATAATATCATTATTATACGTTTTGTCCAGAAAATATAACTTCGACATTATTCATCACGGAAAGTAATATACAACCATAAGTACGACATAATTCAATAGTTGCCAACCTTTTTTATGCGTGACCCTATAAAAAATTGTAAGTTAAACTTTTTGTGAACCTTAAGAACTTTATGAACTCATATTGTAATAAACATAATCACTTATCTTTACCTACTCAAATATAATTAAAAAAGTAATAATTCGATAAAAAATTAAACAATACGTATAAAACAATATTATAAAATGTAACTCAAAAATATTAAAATTTATTAAACAAATTTAATAAGAAAATCATTTCGACAATCCACAAATTTAGGACGTCGCTACTTATTGTTGGAACAGCTGACATAACTAAAAAATGTAAATGATATGATTTTAGTTATTTCTCTACTTGATTCTTATTTCTTATTATTACTTAATATTATATCCTAAATATTGTTAGGTAGATTGAAATGGTTTAAAAACTTCATAATGAGGATGATTTATTAATTTAATTATCTTTGTTTATAAATTATTAGGTTATCAAAAATATTCGATTTTTTAAATATAAAATTGTCAATAGTTCTTCTCAATTTACCTAATTTATGCTTTGTTATGAATATTGAATAATAATAAATAAAATATTCAACAATTTAAATCATATTTATTTTTTGTATCAAATTCAAATATAACAAACTTGTTAACATAGGAGGAAATCTATTAAAATTTCATGGAGGCCTTACATTTTTAAGATCAATATAGTAGATCGATAAATCAATATTAATATATTATTATGTCAAAATAATATTTATTATATATGTAAAATTCAAACAAATTTTAGGGGAGCAGATATTAAATTTGAGGGATTTTATCTCCCTCAAGTCTTCTCTATTTCCGCCTATGCTTAAAAATAAAACCATGACGGAAATAATAACAAATTATTTTAATGAAGCTATATTGTGATAATATTTATATTTGCTTTTATAGTTATATTTATATATATGGTTCCCAGATCTATTTACTAATTAGAATATCTCCATGAAAAATTAAAATTTTTAAATGTAGTTTATTTAAAATTAATATTTAGGCAAAGAACTATAATATTACCTAAATTACTTGTTTAAAAATTTTCGTTACATTAAAAATAAAACTCTTTATTTTTTAAGTTATGAAAATTTGAAGATTTTATTTTAAGGAGTATTTTTATATGAGAATTTTGACGTGTCGATATCTTAATTTAATCAAGATTTCAATTTTTAGGATTTTTTTTTAATTATTGGTAAAATCAAATTTCTGAAGTCATTATTATAGCGTATATATTGTGTGATACTGTGATAGTGTGATACAATCATAATATTATTATGATATTTTTGCAGCTATAAAATTCATAGATAATAAAGATAAAATTATCTATGATTACATTTTAGAAGTACTGAGAGCGTTCATGATAATATTGATAAAACAAATTGCACGTACCATGATATTAAAATATTAAAAATAATGACGTCAGAAATATCATTTCTCTATAATTAAAACAAATTCCTAAAAATCGAAATCATATTAATATACTCTTTGAAATGGCTATCTTCAAATTTTACATAACTTAAAAAATAAAGAGTTAAATTTTTTTTTTATGAGACGTATTTTTTTAAAGTAATAAAAGTAATATTATAATCCGTTACCTAAATAATAATTTGAAAAAAACTGCATTCAAAAAGTTTAATTCTTCGCGGAGATATCGCAGTTATTAGTAAATAGATCTGGGACACTTGTTATATATATATATATATATATATAATATATAGCAATATATTGCTGATAAAATTATAAAATTTGATAAAAAATTCATCTGTAAATAGTAAAATTTGGTCTAATATTAAAAAAAAAAAATACTAATATATGATATTCTATAGTATTTATTGAATCTGATTATATTATCCAATTGTCGAGTAGTGTCTATAAATTATATAAATGTATGTTAAAATAATTAATAACAATGTTGTTTTAACAAATGAAAACATAATAATATTACAATGATGTTACGAAAAAAATGAGTTTCATACGTATAAAATTATTACAGGTGATGTATCTACCTGCTAGTAAATTATAAATTGTATTCCATATAATATAATATATTATTAATAATTTTTCTTAAAATAAATATTTCTCTGATGGAACGAAAAATATTTTTTTTCTTCACAAACATCAGCAAACATAAATAATAAAAAGGATTGAATAATTAATGATTCTTTTTTATTTTTGTCCGATCCCATACGATGACTATAATGTTTGTTTTTTTCTCTTCTTTTTCTTTTTTTTTTTAATGCAAGTATTAAAAAATACAATAGGCCTATCGCCTTATAACATAATTTAATATGCACGGTCGTCGTCGTGCTGCAAAACGTATCTGTGACGTCATTCGTAATTTATCTTCAGCTGTTCTTGTTCATGATGAAATAATAATAAAAATAATAATAGGATTGTCGAAAATATTTGTTTTTCTTCTACCCGCGAGTATCATTAATTTTATATCGTCGTACCTATCTCTTTACCAGCGCGATTTAATATTTTAAGCCAACTAATTTTTGTTTTTGTCAGCTTAGTTGGGTAAAATTGTTATTTATTTTTTAATATAATGTTAACAAAATAATCGTATGTTCGCGTAGTATTGAGTGCACATAATAATAATAATATGTTAAATGCAATATCGTATTAAATTACTTAAATAATTTGTTTATTTCGACTTTGAAGAATAACCAATGTTCTTCGGTTCTATAATCATACTTTGGACGAATTGAATATGATATAAAATTAATAATAATAATAAAAAAAAATAATAATACGTCCGTGACGTCATTCGTAATCTGCCTTCAGTTACTTCATGTGCATGGTTAAGAAATAATAATATTAACGTCGAAAACATTTTTCCCTCACAACTAATAATGAGATAATATCATTAATTTTGCATCATCGTATATTTTATATCCGCACGATTCGTTAATTTTTTTTCATTCAATTTGACTAATTTTCCACTTTTAATATTTATGTAAAATTATTTATTTTTTAATATTATGACATTACGTTCAGGTAGTATTGGATAACCTAGGTAGTTAATTGTTATATGATATTTATTTGTGTTTTGTTTTGTTATTTTATTAAAAACGATCTATAAAATAATAGGTACTCATTTGAAGTGTATATAAGTTGTAACCAATGTTATACCTTATACCATACTTTAGGCGAGTTGGAAAACACTTTTGAATTGACGAAGAATTTCACAGGAATAAAAAAAAAATCTCATACTCGTGTGCACGTGGTACCTGCCCATATTATATTTAATTCGTGATGTATGTGTAGATATATATATATATATACGTACCTAAGCACCAGCTGCGGCTCGGAAGTAATATTATTATTACGTATATTATGTGCCTACGTGACTCGGACGGAACTACGCAGCAATGATTCGGCAAACGTACGTAAAGTATACTATATACAGATGTAAAACACCCAAAAAGTCCTAAGCGATATATTTTAAAATTTAATATTATTATTTATACGATATTATCCATAATGGAATGACCGACATTTCGTCCGAAGCACAGATGCCGTCGGAAAGCTAGAGAAGTGATGTTATCGTTATCGTCATTCATCATCATCATCTTACCATTTTAACCTATTATATAGTATTATATTATATTATACGTTCGAATCATGATAAGCCATTGCTAAGAGGGTGATTTTTTTTTTATGCATTTTCGATTTTGCTTCGGAGAAATATTTAACATAATATTTTCCCACAAAAAAAAAGTGTACGGATCAACAAGTCTTATTATTATTTGAACACTGATAACACGTGATTGATGTGATAAGACGTGTTCTATACGTGCGTCGCCTACAATATTATGTCACATATAACCAATATATAAGTACCAAACTATTATGTTTACGAATATATTGACTTACAAACGTGTTGTGAATATCACGACCAAAGTACACCATATAATAAAAATAAATATCGAATGATCCGCACGTATCTCATACGAATGTAATAATTGTTTACCATACAGATTTTTTACGAAATTTTTTATATTTTTTTCACAAACACTACACGATGAATTGATAATATTTATATATATATATATATATATTTATTATAGGAAATCAAGAGTTAATCAATCAAATGTTTAAAGATGCATTTATTTTATTTATACTCAAACAACTTCAATTGTATAATAATGTTCGCTGTTCGTGCGATTGTTCTTACATGGAAATGTTAAAATCAAGCTTAATAACATTTAAATTTCTATTAGATGATGAGTATGGAAGAGAAAAACTTATGTTTTGATGTAAAAATATTATTTAAATTGAATGAAAATGACGATAGGTTGGTAGACAATTATAAATAACTAAATCATTTATTTAGACAAAATTAACTTGTTACAAAATTCAATTAAAATTAACTTCACTTTATGCAAAAGTATAAAATACACGGTGACTTAAAGTTTTGAAGAATCTGATAAATGTTTTTTTAATAACTTTTAATGATGATGATGATAAAAATAATGTTTTATAAATTCTATAATAACTATTGTAATTTTAAATTGTTTATTCATTTTGGTGTCATTTTAGTATATTTATTTAGCTATAAAAGTTTAAAAATGTAATTTAATTTGTTTTTATAAAATTAAAATAAGCCATATCATATTATAGATATACATTTTTTAAAAAAATGTTAATAATAAAAGTTTTTATTTACAAATTTTGGAAGTTTATGGAAATATTTTATAATTATTATTATTATTTTTTTTTTGTAAAAAACTGTTTAGGTGTTTTATGAGTTATATTTAGTGGTTATATTTGTAATAATATCATAATATTATTACTACAGCTAGAGTAAGTACCTATAAGTAATCATATAAATTTATTAAATTTAAAAATCATAGAAAATAAACGACCAGAAATTAATCATTATTTAAATTTCTAAATTTAATACCTACTGAATGTTATTAAAGTTATATGATATGGTCAAATAAAATATTTTCTATGTATAAACCATATTATAGTTTATCAAATTCTTGATGTATAGTAGTAATATATTATATTGATAATATGAGAATAATAAATATACGAAATGATATTATACGATTTAAAAAATAAAAATAAAACGCTAAAAAATAATAATTTGTCATACATACTTAAGGGATAAAGCTTATTATGTAGCTTATTTATATATTTGATAATATAATGATTTTAACGATTCTAATTACGAGAACATAATGCCAAATTAATTTGGCAGACTTCCTGGATCGGTCCTAAATTGTAGTACGACGCGTACAAGTGGATATTATGTAGTTTATGAAAAATACAAATTTTCTACTCAACCAAAATATTTATACCTAACCGAAGTATGCTGTTGACTGGTGATGGTTACCAGAATATATCAATATATAGTGACCATTCAATCGTTATGGGGATTTTTTTTTTAATTTTCGCAACTCTGAAAATATAATATTATAACGATGTTCGCACTATACACATACAGAGTGACCATGGTTTTATATTAGTTATACAAATAATATATATATATATATATATAATATGTAACATTGAAAACGTGTGTTTACCACCATATTTTTGGCAACGCGAAATTTTGATCGCTCTGTATATCCATTGATCTATCATCCATCATACGGATATTGGATGTGATGTATATTGTAAAAAATATCAATTAAAGTAGAACGTAAAAGGGATGTGACGTGTGACATGATATACCATGTACCCATGTACTACGATATTATTATCGAAATGAAGATGAAATATTACGTTTTTAAAAAAAATTGTAGTTTTCTCGCAACACGTTTCGCGAAAAATCAACGATCAAACGTATAATGTGTTTTATTTCTGCAGTTTTGTAGGTACCTGAAAAACGAACAAACTGCGAATATGTTTTTTTTTCCTAGCCCATATCACGTTTTCAAAACATTGTTTTGTTATATACGTGTTCAGGACGTGGCCTCTTTGCCCACAAGATTATATATCATACTATATTGTACCTATTATTATAAATATGGTTGTCGTATTTAATTTATACCTACAATATTATAAAATACGAGAGAAAAATATATATTTATATAATCAAACATATTCTGTCAAAAGATTTACTGCAGATATAGTTAAGAAGTATTATACAATTCCTCGAACACAAAATATATTATTTCTTATATACGGAATGGCGTTTAATTATCATACGAATATACTTACATTTCATAATATTCCACGAGTATTATTATCATCATCACAAAAATATTGAAATATTTAACGAACTCCCTAACGATTTATACTTAAACTCGTATAAATATTATACAACATTACATCCCGTCTCATAACACAAATATGTATTTTCGTACTAAGCACCCTGGTTTAGATTTCTCCTCGGACTCATTAATTAAAATTATCAAATGTTATTTTAAATTCTAATACTTTATATTATCTTACTCTGTGTCACTATGTAATTTTTATTGACTGATTTACTATATTATTAATAATAGTTTGTTTTGTAGCTTAGCGTTAGCTTTATGTTTTAAAATTAATTGCACTACTTAATACAATTTAATCTACAATTTTTCTGATTCTGATTTCTGAGTGAAGTGAACAATGTATTAGTTTTTCAACGATGTGTGCTTTTTTTCATGTCTGAAAACACGATATCGGGCAGAAATAAAATGCTCCGATTATCACGAATTTGCAGTTTACTTTCGGTTATCTAGTCAGATTTTTTTTTAATACATTTTTCGAATTTTTCAATAGTTTTTATTTGACAAAAGAAAAATTACCGAAAAACTATAAAATTTACAGTAACTAATTTTGACTAACTCGATTTATTTCATATTAACTAATGCAATTTTCAAGGTAGGGACTACGTTTTATTGAGTATTAACATAGGTGTTTTACCACTACATTTGAGATAAAATGTTGCAACTGTTAAACTAATGTTAAGAAATTGTATTTCCTTATATAAAACATGATATTTTACCAAAAATATAATTTTTTCTTATTAATATTTAATAAAATGTAAAATTTTGGATTTTAGAGCTTAAAAATTTAATAGAATCATAATTATTTATTCCTTAATACATTTATAAAACATTTGCCAATCGAAAATACCAAATTTTTAAGCATTTGAAATTTGAATTTTAAGTGAAATCGAAGATATTCGATATTTTTTTATAGATTTTTTAAATTATATAACATAAACATTTTGATTTTAAATAATATTCTAATTTAAATAACATTCTACCACTAATTTCTCAGAAGACTGAAAGGATGAAAAAGGAACGTCCAGAATCCACTTACCGGCTTTTGTTTTGATTTATTTCTCATATTTAATAATTCTAAAAATAACAATTATTTGTGTTAATCTGGTTGCTTTAACCCATTTTATTATTACGAATAAGTACTAATATTTTATTTAATATGCGTAATTTATTATATTATTATCATTTATAATGATTTACAGAATATAATGAGTATGAGCATTCAAATTTGATAAATAATGTGTAAAGTTATTCAAATTCGTAATTTAATATTACATATTATTGTTATATATCAACATCTGATAATACAGAAATATTAAATTTGCCTTAATACAGAAAATGCAGACTTAAGTACAATATTAGTTTTAACCTATTTGGTGGTTTAATATTTTTAAAACATTTTCCAGTTGCCAATATTCGAAAATCTAATGATACCTCTAATAATTATTTCATTTTTCTTTAATATAAAATATGACCATAAATTATAGATTTGTATAATAGTGATACATACATACATTCGCCGCATATCTTTGAAATTAAATTTTCACTATATTGTATTATCAGTTAGGCATAACGAATATCTAATAGCTATTAGTTTATAATTAATATAGTATGGGAAGCATAAAAATTGTCGGTGTTAATTAGAAAAATTTTATCACGTATTTGTTATATTATCAAGAAATCAAGAAAATCATGAAAAACTTTTTAAAATACCTGTTGTTTTTCGTTAGCAAAATCGATATTATGTTTACGGTGATTTTTTTTCGACAAACTAATGGAAAATGAGGAATTTTACAAATAAACTTTCAGAATTCTTATCTGTATCAAATTTCCAATCCGTAGGGAACTAGAAATTGCCTTCCCACGCAAAACTTTTCAAACGTAAAAACTTGTTCTCGACGATGCAACTGAAGCAAACGCGCTGTCGAAATATTATTTTATTTTACGTATCGTGTATGTATTATTGTTTTATACTCGGAACAATTAAGTACCTATTTTTTTAATGTGAAGATAGAAATAATATATTATTATCTAATCTAACCAAAATATTTTTAATGAAATCATTATTATTGACTTTATTATTTATATAGTAAGTGGCCAAAATTTTCATAGGTATACCAACTACTAATGTTCCAAACTAAGTTTTAATAATACAAGGTATTTATATCTAGTTTTTTCTTAATTATTGGGTGGAATCATAGGCGATACTGATACAAATTTTCTGTCCGGTCTACAGGCTCAATACTTAAATATTAAGTCTAACAAAACTTTTACGTGCTCTGCATATATATAATATATTTATTTATTTATAAACGGGCGAAAACCCTTTAACATAATATGGTAGAAAAAATACAATTATATCCAAATAATACTACAAATAATAAAACAAATAGAAATAAACGAATTACAATACACAATAAGATAACGCATTATAAATATTCAACTTAAAGACATCACGAGACATCAGAGACATCATCACAAAGAAAAATCAGCAAAGTTTTAAACTTTATTTGCTAATATAAGGATTCGTGGAAAATAATATGATGCTGAGCTATAATTAGTGGTACAGTATGGAACATAAAACAGTTTAATAATTCTTAAGTTGATTTGACTAGTTTGAAAACCAACTATTGAAAGTAACTCTGAGCAATCTACATAACCATTTAGTAAGTCATATAAAAACATAAGATCATTAACCTTCCTTCTAAGTTCAACAGGAGTAATACCTAACTGAGTAGAATGTAAACAATTTGAATATATTATATATCTTTAATACATAAACATTTTATTGAACTAATTAATTTAAAATATTCAACTTTTCCCCTCATATTATAATAATAAATGTTAATATTTTAATATACAAATCGTATATTATATACGCATCAAGAGCATAAAAATTATTGAAAATTGCCTTATGTTAATGAAATAAAAATTATATTTGTTGTAAAAGTAGATTATATTTATCTTCTCTACAAATTTTGGGAGGCTTAATCCTCCTAGTCACCCCATATTTTCGCCTATTTGGAGAGTCCTGACTTGGAGGACATAAATTACGCTACTGATGATATACTATAATATGTATTTTAAGTTGTATTGATTATTTGTTATTATTCGATATTATACATGATTTATTTTATAACTCAACAATGTGGATTATCGTATTATTTATTATAATCATAATAATTAATTATAATAATTATAATTTATAATAATTTATTATAATATTATCGTATTATGTAGCAACAACAATAAGTTGTTTATTATATACTGGAGAAACTTTTTTTTTTTTTTACAATAGGATTGTAATTTTAAATTAACAAGTTTTTAAAAGTTTTTAAAAGTATTTCAGTATATTTATATAATATTGTTATTTAATATAATTAGTGGTTACGTTAATAGTATTTTAGTGTAAATGAATACACACTTTTATCACCCACCTCTTAAATAAACATTTTGATTTATACCAACACATTTTTGATATAATCCGGTTGATAATAATCGAAAAGAACACATAGATTAATTTGTTTGAAAGCTACGCAGTAGGATTATTTTTTATTTTGAAGAATTAATTGATGAAATTATTTATTTTTTATTTTTGGCTGAAATCATAATATCAAGTATTGCACGGAACTTTCATAAAGTAGTTTAAATAAATTTCGTAAATGATAAAAATTCTATAGATATGTCCAATAAATTTTATCCAGTAATGTTCATATTAAACACAGGTACACTTATTATGTTGAATGATTAAGGGCATTTCACAGTTATTATACGATTATGGTTGAAGAAGAGATTGTTAGATTGAAAAGATTAAATAAGTAATATAAAGATGATATAGGAGGTGTAAAGATGTAAGAGATCGATGGAGTTGTAGTACTTAGAGTGGTCGACACCATCGAATTGGGAGTGTAAGGAAAGGTAGAATAAGACGATATTATTTTATTTATATACTGACTAGTATTAAATTAATAAGTATATTTTTTCAGGTTGTGGAAATTATAATAAATTTGTCTTTTTATTATGTACAAACTATAATTATTATTTTAATCGTTTCTCATGGATATTATTATTGAACCTCAACACACAACGATAATCGTGTTTTATTTTATTCCTTTATTTATCTATTTATTAACCACAATTTGATGTAATCCGTTCCTATTGGCTGATTAATAATATATAATATTATGATTTATACTTTATACTCAAGGTTAAAATATTTATAATTATCGCTTTCTTTCTTTAGTCTTAATAATTATTATTTATTAGATATGTATATGTTAGATATCGAAAAGGTATAATAATAATATGGACAACCAACAATCGTACGATTGAATTCCGGGCGGAGCGCGGAATTCAAAAATAGACAACTGTGATTCTGGGATAACTTCTCTCCATATTTTAATATTAATTAATAATTTAATGTTTATATTTTTTTATAAAACTTTAATCATTTTATAGTAATATGATGTTATGAATTTGAATGTAAATACTAAATATACGAATAAAACGAACGAAATTTGGTATTTATAATAATATACTTTTAAAACAGTAAATTATGTAGGTATTTAAATACTCGTATATAATTTAAATATTTTTATTCTCTCACAAGAAGAATATAGAATACAATTTTATTGAATCAAAAACAAATTAATAATGATATAAAATGTATATTGTAGCATCTCGCAGCTATATACGTAAACCTTTTTCATTACTCTAATGGCTTATACCCAAAGTATCATAGGTGTAATGTATATAGTATACGAAACATGGTGTACTCGTACATACTTAGACAATATTATAAATTAATATATTATTATGAATGTTTATTTAATTGTTTTATTCGAATTGGAAATTTTGTAATTGCCAAAAATTATATATTATCGAACAAATTTACAGGTGAAAAATGTATAATAAAAGTATCGTAACAACAAAAGCAATTTTAAAAATATTTAATATTGTAGATCCCAACGTTCATACTCGGTATATACCATAGTTGTTATTATCATGATTAATTTGTAAATATTATTATTAATTATAAACAATCTAATGCTTCAGTTAAAACTATAAATAGTGTTTACAGAGCGCGGTTTAAAATAATTTTGTGTCATAATTTTTTAAATCATTGATTGAATAATTATCTAGATGATTATTTTCAGAGAGCCTATTTATTTATCTAGATAAGATAAAAAGATAACTATATTTTATCTAGATAACGCACAATACTGGCTATAAGCATATTATTTTCCTAACTCCTTAACTCCTATTCCGATTTTATATATGTATTTGATTGGTGGTTGATCGTTGTTGGAAAAATAACTACGTTAAATATTTCAAGGAAAAAAAAAAAATAAAAAAAATACATCTAATGACTTTGAAATACCCACTTCCAATCTCGTTAATTAATATCGGTTAATTGTGTGATTCAGTCACGTTAACGATTTCGACCATCCCTCGGTGAATTTCTCTCTCCGTTGATATGTAGAAACAACTCGCCGGACAAAACTTAGTTTACTGCTTTGTGATGGTTTCGTGCATAAATAATGAGCATCCGCTGGCCGTCGTCGTAGCGAAAGTCCGGTGTTTGAGAATTCGAAATCAACACGCGCTCAGCCCCGAGAGCTCAAAGCTATGTCAAATATATATATATATGCCAATCTCTGTTGATTTCGTCGTAGACTCTATATAAGTTCGGTCTTATAATGCTTTGTCGGTACATATCACGGTAAACAAGTCGCTCGCTCCGGGCGATAATTTTCCCTTTATGCGCCCGATAGATATATAATATAATTGGTATAGTTTTCTTTTACCGGCCGTCAAACGGATCAATGGATTTTTTTTCGTCCATATACAGTCCGACGATCAAAGATCAAAAGTTAAACGATTTTAGATTAATAAACGTATTCGCGTGCATATATTAAACATAGACAACATAAATACTTTGTTTACGCATCCTGCGGACTGATTTTAAGTTGTTGAATACTTCCTGTTGTGTTTCCTCTCCGATTCCCGCGGAATTCGAAATATAATAATAAATATATTTCGCATTAATCAAAATATATTATAATCACTCAATTATTTCATATTAACTATTGCGATGGCTTCCCGAAACCAACAGCTGATTGCCCTATTTTTTCTTATTTAAACAATTCTTTCCGAATATACGTACATTTTACACATATCACATTTTACTATTTTATAGTTTATTAAAATATTTCAAATACGAATTTAGGAATTTTGTAGTATCAGTAATTTATGTTTTTAATGCATTTTTTACACCATATTGTAATAATATACTCATTTACAAACTGTATAATAGCTATCAAATTTTATCGGAATGATTTTTAACCACTTGACTAAAATTCACATGCGTTCAATATAGTATATCTAACTTAGTCCTTAACAATTTCTTGAGCTGTCGTGAGAGGATGGTAAATTTACCAATTTCTAAGAGGAACTTACAATCGCTCGTCCAAAGAGGATGATTTTGAATTCAAAACAGTTACAAACAATAGTGTTTGTTATTTTAGAATTTTAGATAATAAATGTATATTAAAATTATTGCGTTTGTAGTATTATACCTATATAATAGTGTTTCCCATAATCATTGATAATAGCTGATATGAAATTGCATTTTCGAAAATTTTTAGAATTGCGCAGGTGCTAAGATATTAAAAAAATTATGTAGTGGGCTAAGTATATTATAATATTACTTATTATTTTTTATATGTAGATTTTTTTTTTAGTTTATTCGGCCATTAGGACCATCCCATCACAACCAATTCTCCAACTATACCTATTTTTTGCCAAATCCTTTCAGTCTGATCCGCAACCTAATACTTCTACAACCCTTTTAACTGTTACTTCCCACCTCAATTTTGGTCTTTTTAAATGTCTTTTTCCTACCGGATTCTATTCCAACACTGCTCTTAATAGAGAGTTTTGGCTTCTCATTGTATGTTCTGACCAGCGTAGTCTTCCTTTCTTATACTATCTACCACGTCATTTTCGTTATACATTTCTTGTAGCTCACAATTTTTTTATTTCTTCACTCTACTATTTTATCATCTTTTATTGGTCCAAAAATCTTCCACAGTATTTTACATTCTAGTATCAAGAATTTATTTTCATCCTATTTTCTATTTTCTATATTTTATTACTTATTATACTCAATTATAAATTCAATTTGTTTTAAATACCTACTCAATTCATATATAGCGTTTTAAACTCTAAGAATTACACTTCAAATTCTATAACTAAAAGATTTACATGAATGAAATACAACTAAAAATTACTCAGAAAGAAATACTAGAATTATTGTTTTCTGTCAAGCCCTGTTTAAAATGTAGATTAATAGATACCGAATTAATCGTATTATAATTGTATTAAATTCATACCGTTTTTATTATTATTGTTATTATTTATATTTTATTGTCTTTTTTTATCTTGTGTGCTTGTGTGAATTGATTTCGTTAATTATTATCATTACAATATTATAAAATTATAAATATAATGCGTAAAAATAAGATTAGGTCAACGAACATGCCAAAAATTTAAAAATACATTTAAAGTATAACGACGGTTTACAAACCTTTTTTTTAATTCCATTAAAATAGTACACACATGACGACATAATGTAATTATGTTTACTTTATCACCTTATTGTTTGTTGTATTTATAATAAGTCCAGTATTTGTTAGTACGACATACGATATTTTATCACTTGGTATTTTGTTATTAAGTAAATATGTATGCATGGGAATTGTAAATTAATATACCCAGGTAGGTTAGGTTAGGTTATGTTAGGTTAAATTAGATTAGGTTAGGTTACTATATTATTCCTGTCGACTTTGTATAACCTATATGTAGACACTGTGTATCTGTGAATATTTAATAATAATAATGTTAGTCCGCGTGCGGCTGATGTTTAAATGTCAATCGATTTTCCCCACTGGTACTTACCAAACCAATAATCGTATATTTATTTAGTTCGCATGTTTGGATATGAACGTCTTGAATAAACACTATTTACTAGTTTTCAGCACATAATAATTTAACGATTTAGCATCTTATATATTAATATTAAATTGCGCGAAAACAAAATTAAAAACGACGAAAAGAACAATAATAACATGATGTGACGTACAAACCGTTTTGGCTTTCGTTTAGATTTATGTTGTATCATGGATTCACAATGAACGTAAATTTGAAATACGTAGGTTAACGTAGATAATAAACTATAATGTAATACACGTTTTGACTTTTGAGGATATCTAACGATAAGTGAATGTAGTCTTTTTTAAAAATTTAATAATTTTATTCGACTAGTCTGATAAAAGTTTAAAACGTAATATGATGAATATACCTAATATTATATGCGTATTTTCAAATTTCTAAATCATTTTAATTATATCTTTTAAATTAATTAAACTTTTCGCAGAGTACCTACGCATAATAAGTATAAATTAACTACTGCAATGACTAATATTACTAATATTAATGTACTATATTACTAATGTTGCACATCAAACGAAAAACTTTCCGAATAATAAATTCAAAAGACAATTTTGTCGCCGACGTGAATGTACCTATTTTATTTCTTTTGTTCCCACACCATGGATAATGGATATATAATACAATTTTTAAATATCTCACTTTGACTTTGTTTAATATCTATGAAATTTAAATTTAATTATTAAAAGGTTTAATATTTAGTTACTATTATTGTTATTATTATTATCTTAAAGTATATTTATTAAAAATAATATATACATTTTTTAAAATGTTTTTTTCGACAAACTATACATAAAGATGCGAGGTAAATGTTTAAAATACCTTAACAAAATATTTGTATTGAAAAACGATAATCGTATTTGGAGCAAATCACAAATATTAGAAATAAATCTCAAAAAAATAATAAAAATAGAACAGTCGCAATAAATAAATTAAAGTAAATGTAACATTTATGCAGTAATTTAATTTAGTAAAATATTAATATCAAAATATTATTTTAAAAATATTAAATTTGTAATATAATTTATTATATTCAGAGACGTAAAAATATTTTATATGATATTATTTTATTACAAATTAATTCTAAGTAGTATAAAAGTATTTTAAATGGATTTATTATGCTCTCGTTTTGGTTAACACACATAAAACGCACAGTTTGGGAACTGTTGAAATACCTCATTGTTTTTTTCAAGAAAATAATAAAATATACTTATTCATTTTATTTTTAATATCAGAAAAATACTTAAAACAAAATAAACAGATAATACTTGAAAATACTGTTTAGGTTATTACATGTTTTTAAATATAAATTCATGATAAATTATACATTGGACTTCCAAAAGTAGGTTGATAGAGCACTATACGATTTGTTATAAAAATATAATCTTATAAGCTGAAGTGTTGCAGAAAGATAACCTAAAATTAATCTAGATATGATGACAGATAATTGATTTTAAATTTATCTAGATGAGATAAATAGATAACACTTAATTAATCAAAATTGTTTAAATCATTGAATGAATAATTATCCAGATGATTATTTTTAAATAGCCTATTTATTTATCTGTAGATAAGATACTTAAAATAATTTTTATCTAGTTAAGATAAAAAAATAACTGTATTTTATCTAGATAATGTACAATACTGCTTATATGTTGTAACAGTTAATCAATTATCTTTGTTTATAAATTTGTATTTTGTAACATAATACAATTTTTGATGCTAGATAGATATTCAGGTGACGAAAATAAAAAATAATAATTAATTAAAAATGTTATGTGAATTTTTTAGTACCAACTCATCAACACTTGCATATAAATAAACAATAAGTAAAAAAAAATAGATAGATACATTGTTTTTAACGATAATTATCAAAATAATATAAGTAATAATTAATAAATACTAATTTAATTGTTGGTAAATTATTTAAAAAAATATATTACTATATACTTTATGCCACGATGTTCAGTAATATCGCATAATATCATTTGTTGATTTACTTAGAAATTATTTACTATAAAAAAGAAGTAGATTAATATTTTATTTAGAATATCATTATTGGAAAATCGATTCACACGGGAAAACAATTAAATCCAATCGATATATTATATAACGTATTACGATATACCTTATATTAGTGTTTGACAATTTAACTTAATATGCGTTTTAAGTAATTTTTTTTTTTATATTTTATCGGACATTTTCCGGTCCGATATTTTTTTGCAGGTTACATTCATTAGAAAATTAGTAACTATGTAAAGAAATAATCATAATTATATTTATATTTCCAAATTTTCAATAGGTAATATAAAATTTATATGAGGGCAAAATAATGGACAATTATTTTGAAATTAAATTTAACAGTGATCAGACACTACTGATGGATAATATTAGTAATATTAATAATAAACGTAAATTTTTTAAAATTAATTTAATTAAAAACGGCTCGGAAAATACTTAGTTGGAAATCCTTGTTTAAAATGTAGGTATACAATATACATATTATTATAATATACTTATTAATATTGTATTATGATTGTATGCTTATTGTATGTTTATTTACTATTTATTACCATTTTTGCATTTGATCGAAACGGTTATCATATTATTATAATATATGATGCAGTATTTGAATTGATAAATAAAATAGAAGTATGGCAAAAATATATCTTAATAATATTTTGTCTCGTAGAAATCATTATTTTTAGTCTTATAATCTAATTTACTGATTATAATATTAATTATAGGGTATACGTAATAAATCGTGCATGCAGATTAAATTCAATATCATATTATAACGTATAAACTTCCTCATTTAACAAAATTATAAATACAATCGGTTTGTTTTGTATCATGGTTTGTTTGTTATTGTGTGTAATGGGCTGGACCGAATATAGTGGATGCAACGCGCAAAAGATTAAGTGAGTGATGGAGGACAAAATTCGATATACTTATTTACTAAACTAAAATATACCTAGTTGATGATATATATATATATCAAATAAATACATTTTGTCTTAACTTAAACTAAATAACAATTTTTTTTTTATGTTGTATTGTAAGTGATTATTATTTTCAATCAATAGATGAATAAAAATGTTAGATGTGACTAGAAGTCTAGCCAGTATTGACCGGATACTTGGTGATAAAAATTTATAATTTTTATAAACCAACACCCGGTAACCGAATTTTTAGATATATGGGCCATATGGCCCGATCTGGGTGTATTTTATAAGTCCAAATATTACATACTTATATAATTGTTTATTATTATTGTGAATGATCATTCGTCGTAAAATTTTCGTTTAAAAATACAAACATTCGAAAAAAAATACGATTTAAGTGAATACATTTTCTTTATAATATTATATTTTATGTTTGTTCAGTCCCTGGCCACAATATTACATAAGTACATATTATTATAGTTTTTTCTTCTCTTTGTTGCAACCCATACGATTGTGCTGTATTTTATATATATATATATATTTTTTTTATCATTTTTACTCTTCGTTCGCCAACCTGCGATGTATAACGCCGAATATATTTCCCAACTGTATTTTGACGTCCCGTCGAGCCCGAGATCTGACCTGACAACGGTCATAGCAGATTCCGGGTAAAAGAAAAATAAATAATAATAATAAACGATTCGGGTTTTTATTTATTTACTTTTTGTTATATTTCTTTATAAAATTGTTTGTATTCACGATTTCGCAGACAATTATTTTATATTAAATTTTATATTTTCTTTAATATTATATTATTGTTATTATTATTATTATTATTTTTATGTACTTCCATTTTTTTTCCCAACAGATACCTAAATCGGTTATGGTATAACCTTTTATTTTGTACTTATACTGCAACAATAAATTGAGCCCAGATAAGTATTTTTCTTTATAGAGAAAATGTATAGAGATAAAGGTAAAAATATAAATTGTGTTATCTAGATAACAAACAGATAATTGTTTTCGTATGAAATATAAACTAAAAAACCAAAATATTTACTTACTGTTTAACTAAAAAATATAGCAGATAGTTAGATACATTATTAAATTATACATTGATATACAAACCTATTTTATAAAATAATAAAATTTAAAATGTGATGAAGTATTAAAAAATGACATTATTTTTATATTATTTATTATTTATATTACATTTCTTATATTATTATTATTATTTTTTTTTTTACATTTTGCAATAATAAAATATAAATAGGTACATAACACATTATATTATGCAAATCAAAATGTTTTTGTTTTATACTACGATATGCTGAAAAAAGTATTATTTAATAATTAATTTTAAATTGAATGTAGTTGTGTGTTTTATTATATTATATATTTATATTTCAATTTGTTTTGTTAAAATAAATAACTCGGAGAAAACTAGTTTATTATTATACTTCTTCAATGTAAATATCTACCTAGTAAATATTATATTATGTATATAAATTTAAAATTATAAATATTTTGTAGAAAATACAAATTTTAATTTTAATTTTTGGAATATTTTAAATGTTTTAAATAATTTAAAAAGTATCTTTAACATTTTATCTAGATTAATTCAATTAGATAAATTAAAAATTAATCTAAGATAACACTAAAGAATTTAGATTAATTAAATTTATTTATCTAGATAAGATAAAAGATAAAAAAAATCTCATCTATAGATAAGCCTGTATACTGTTTGTGGACCAATTGCCAATCTAGAATTTTATACGTATAATATAGTTATACTTGATAAGGAATAGTTTTGCAATAATTAGAATTTTTAAAATAAATAATTAAATATATATTTTAAGATTTCAATAATGAGACTAAAACACTAGCTATCGTTACAAAATAAAATAAAAAATTATCCATGTACGTAAAACACTCATTTAAATATTACTCCTCAAAATACTGTCAATTATTTCTATTAATATATAATAAAATGAGGAAAATAAATTTCTCCAACACGAGTCACCGTTACTGTTTTTTTGTTTAATTTTTCGATAGTGTTTCCTTACCTTGTTTGAAAATTCGTTAAAATTATAGCTCTATAAATTAATAATTAGACCAATTTTTCTCCCGATAACCCACTGTGCCATCCACTAGTGAAATTTAAATAAATAATATCAATCGTAGAAAACAGATTTTAGCGGGTCACAGTGGGATTTTGTAATAAATAATTAATATAATAATTTTATCATACACGATTCTATACATAACGTCGGTACGAAAAATAATTAAAACTTACATCGCACAATATATTATACTTACGTAGGTTATTACGTTTATTAAAATCGTACATAATTTTTCGATTTGATTGGTATTTTTCGTTTCAAATAAGCAAAGAAAATTGTAAAACCTAGGGGTTTGTAGAATTGCCAATAATTGGCAAATATGATTTACCGTCGAAATATACCGGAAAACGTTATTAAATCTTATAAATACTTGAGTGGTACGTGGTTTTTTTTCTTTTTTCAACTACAACTGCGATATTATTAATTACACGGTCAGTGTCCGTTTAAATTTGAATTAAAAAAAAATATATATATATAATTTACTGACATTTACTCGGAATTATTCGACTCGTCATAATTAAAACGGATGAAGGTGTGTCTGTATTATACCACTGCAAAACTATGTTATATTATATAGAGGTACACCGTACACCCCATAGTAAATTAATTTCACTTTAAACGACTATACTACGCAAATAAACGTTTTTCAGTGACTGGTTTTTTATTTTATTTTTTAGTTACATTCACAATAGCACGTTTTATACGAAATGCACAATTTTCTATACTGCAACTAAAAAAAAAAAAAAAAAAAAAAAAAATACAAATGGTATTCTTTAAACAGAGCGTTTCCGATTCGACAATGAAATAAATTAATAAAATCGCTACATGTATACCTATATAAATATTTAAGTCAAGTTTTAACTTTTAATAATGCTATTATTAACAATTTTTTTTTTTTAAATAAAATATAAAAAAAAAAGAATATCCTGAAGAGTAGGTATTCTTTATTAAACATCAAGAAAATAACTTTTCGTTATTATTCCTTTAAAGTTAAGCAAACTATTTTTTATCCAATGTTTACGAACATAATATTAATGAAAAACAATATTTATAATTTACATAATATTACTTTTTTATAGAGGTTTATATTTAATATTTTTACTGATTTTTTATTTTCAGAACTAAATTTTTAATAAACATTTATGGATATTTTATAATTTACCTTTTAATTGAAATTTATCACGTTTAAAGATAAAAATAGGCAATTAAAAGCAAAATAATATTTATTATAATAATATAATATGTCCAAGAGTTGAATAGTCAAATTATTTGTGTAAAATGAACAAAAATATAGATAGGTACCTAAATAAAAACTTAAAGATTTAATTCTGGAAATTAAGGTTTTTTTTTTTTAGATAAAAAACAAATTGCGAAATCATCATTTCGTTATTATGATTGCTTTTCGGTGATAGATAGAAAGTTGTAGTTTCAACTCAGCTAAATAAGTTTCGCTCGCATAAATTATTTCCTTATTACATAATAATAAGTATAATTATTATTAATTATATCAATATTTATAATGATACGAGTGGAGACGTACGAATTTTGAAAATAATACGAAACTTTTTCTGGAAAATTTAATGTATTTTCTACGTATAACAAAACAATATATTATTATCATTTTTAAAACGAAAAACTGAACAATATTCTAACAGTTGTGAATATTTTAATTTTTTTTTTTACTTGTTTAATTATTCTAAAACTTTTTAAAAGTATTTTTCTATAAATGTTTCTTTCTCTCTATAAAATATATTATATTATTTTATGATGCATCGTTATAATTTATTTGTAAAATTATAAAATGATTTTTACATTTTGTTTAAATATATATTTTTCTGATAAAGCATCAAACTTTGCTGCGAATTGTAATTAATAATATTACAAACGCAATAATTTTTTGCGCACAATATTTGTAATTAATGGTTTTATTTCGAAATATCAATATTTGTATTTACATAAATGAGTAAAATCAACCAGGAAAACTTTAGTTCGATTCGTAATATTGTTCAAATAAATGTAATATTTATGTAAATGGACTTTTAATATAAATACTCCGTGTCGTATATGGTCAATACGTTCGTGGCTTTTTTTAAGATTTAATGTAGTATTTTTTCCTTCTTATGTGCCTTCACAACTCTACAAGAATTTTGGCTGCCACTGTAACCGACCTCCAATAATCCCGATCCTAAATCCTTCTTCTCAATCTGTTGCTTCCAGTATCTCTAGATCTTGGCGCACACCATTCATCCATCTTTTCTTTGGTCTACCTGTGGGTCTTCTATCTGTTGGTTTGTATAAACCTAATGTATTGTTTAACGAGTATTTATCAAACACATTTTTCAGTAAAAACTTCTAAACTTGTATTAGACAGATTTGCAATAAATTATATTGTGAATTTAAATTAAATAATAATAAAGTTCTAATTATTATTGTTTTAAGAAAAGCTATTAAAAATCGAGTGTGCTCCTCACGATTATTATTTAACTGTTTTCTAATAACATGGCTTAGAAACGTTGTCCATTCGTTGATAGGTATACCGCCAACACAAATTTTATTCATAGGATTTTATCTGGAATTTATCTTCTTTTCCAGATTTTTTTTAAAATCCAACTTGACTGTCCTGAAGTGTTGCTCGTTTCCATTTCCATCGACTACATACTATGGTTTTAAATTAATAAACCTATATGACCACCGTGTGTACTTCTTTTTAATTAATTATCGATTGAATCGTATAAATAAAGTTAAAACTAGGGTTGGGATTTCGACGCTTTTTGCATTTTTTTCCAAATATTTCTACGCGATACTCGTTTGGACACAAATTCGTTACATATACTTTTGAATAAGAATAAGAAAATGTATTTTGTATTTTTTGATAATTTTTAGATTTTAGAAAATTTTCTTAATTTTTTTAAGGAAATTCAGGTTTTTAGCGTATTTTTTAATTTTTCAAGTCCTTTTTGCATTTTTTTAAAGACATTAAAACACAGTCATAATTATAAAAATTGATATTAATAATTTTAGTTACAATTTTAAATTATAAATTTAAATCGATTTAACGTCTTCGTTGATTGTTCGACTTATTTTTAACGGCGGATATTATGTTCGTGGTGACACCCTGCGCACCCGCGCAAGACTTATACAGCGGAGAGAAATGCGGTTGTTCCGAAAATAAAAGTTAAAAAGGTCACCGCAATGCCGTTTCATTCGTGTTTGTTTTCAAAATATATTCTCATTATATAATAAAATATTCAGCAGATTCAATGAAAATAATACATACAAAACATTCGGAAATTTCTCTCTGGCCTTTATATAGGTATTATTATTATTATTATTATTGTGTATGCCGCCGTTGACTATACAATGGCAGAGGAACGTTTATTATACATTTATATATATACACTCGTAGGTACAATAACACCATAGGTAAACTAATATGTATTTTTATTTTTAAAGAGTATCATTCAATGGAATATATTATATTCTCCTACACAACGAGAGAAATTATACATCTTTCATTTTTTATTACGGTCGTTGCGTTACCGTTTATATTCATTATAATAATATAATATATATATATATATTATTATATCGAATACACTTCATAAAACGATAACATGTTTTTACCATATTGGTGAAATAAGTTACAAATTCATTAAACGTGTATAGTTTTTCACAAAACGGACATTGAATTGTCCCTCTGATTAATATATATTTTAGAGCATCATATCACGACCGACCAATTAATTAATATAAAACATATTGTAGAAGATATTGTTGAATTAAACGTATTTTACTATCATTAAAAAATTATAAAATATAACTACCTACTCACTTATGTATTGTTGATAATTACTTGACAGTTTGTTAGAATATTATTTCTTATATTAGTTACGTTTGCACTTTGGCCTAGCACTTAGTTTTGGAGGTGCAGGTTAACAAATCTTCATTTTCAAATATATTTCAAAGGTTAGAGAAGTTTTCTTATTTCACAAAACGCAAAAAAAAACACGTGATAATTTCATGAAATAGTTTATGACCTAAGTGATCACGATTTAATAATAGATATACATTATACACAAATAACTTATCTTAGTTTATTGATAAGAAAAATAATTATTTGTTTTAACCACCTATGAGTATACTTATATATTGTTTTTTATACACACTACACACAAACATATATATACATAGATGCGTATAAGTATAACGATTCAATTTGTTTTAAAATTAATATTAGAATTTACTTTTATATAATGGGTAAGTAATTGTTCAGAATAATTGGATTATGAAAATGTATGGTCTATTGGTAATATAAAATACGTACCAATATAGGATGTCTTTTTTGCAATAATTTGTCAAAAGAACTATTAGATATTATAAACATACAATATTTTCTTAATAATTATATTTTTGCATATTTTGTGATTATTTGTTCGGGATACATTAAATAATTTTATCTAACGATAGTGTTATATCTCGATTATTGTTATCGGCTTCGGCTCGTAAGTTAGTGAACGGGTCTGATAGAATTCCAGTTTAGTGTATAAAAATCGTCCACTCCGAACTCGTCGAGAAATCTTACTCTAATAATTATCTTAACTAGTTAAATTAAAAATTAAAAAAAGTTTGAATCAGCTAAACGAGTGGTCGTTAATTACTACATTTTTTAACGACACGAAATATTATTTATTAAGATTATTGTATTATTTTAAGATTTTAACATGATAACACAATATATATGATATAATTGAATTTTGTAAAATCTGTCAAGTTTTTCTGATTTTTAATATAACTGTTTAAGTACCTAATAATAAAAAATGATATATCCAATACTATAATAATTTTCAGATTCACACTAATTGTGTGCCGATACTTTTAATACTTTTATAAACTGATTTCATACGAAGTATTATAATATTTATAATATCTCGAATATCATTATTATTATTGATGAATCGCATGGTCCTCTTAAAAAACGTAGTTTTTTTAACTGGTTTCTTATATCCAATAATAATAATAATAATAATAATAATAATAATAATAAAATAATAATAATAAAAACTACGTTTTCTGTATTTTTGTCTAGGCGCTTAGGTTCGGTTATTTGGTAAAGTTTTAGATGTGTTTGGGATGCATTCTGGTCTCTGAATACTCTGATTATTATAATCTATTTTACCGAAAATGTCCAGCTTATGTGTATTGCAACATTATTGTTTTATGCGCAAAATAATAAACCACAGCTTCAAGAACGGAGTGTTTGATTTCAGATTAACCGATATCTCAAACGCAGACGTCGTTATGAGTAGGTAGGTATATACCTTTATACGACAACTACCAAAAACTTCATAAATATAGTATAATATAACATAAATAGCGATTTGTGAGACGATCGATTCCTCCACAACTGAGGGAAAAATATTTAGTAATAAAAAATAAAAATTTGATTTAATATAAACGACAAACAAACGCAGATTTATCCAATAACTCATATCATGCGCAAAAATGTTATATTATTATTGGTTGGCGTATAATATATTATCTAATAATATCATATCGTATAAATAATCTGTTGGTTCAATATAATATAATATTCTCATATTCTATTTATTTTGCGTCTTATAGTATACAAAAACAAAAACGTTTTGAAATCGAGTTACAACTAAACTTCAGCGATGCACAAATAAATGAATAAGCACATAAAAAAAATCTAAGTAAAATAACGTGACTCGTACTTCGTATACCATTATTATCACTGGATTTTAACAATAATATTTGTTATTGTTGCAAGAAAATTTCATCAAATATTTAATTTTAATGAAATCTATCTATATATATATATAAAAGGGAATCTATCTTTAACTCTCGTATTATTAATTAATAAACATTTAATTTTGAAATGTTATGTCGTGACATTTTCCTAAAAATTGTTCAATTATTTATCCTTCATGAATAATATAAGTATTAATTATTATTATTATAATATTATGGATTCTTATGAAATATTTCTAAATCGAATTCATTGTTGTTTAATTTGTTTCAATATTCCATTGAGTTTAATGTAATTCATATGAGATAAATGATATTACAAAATAAAAATTTCATATTGTAAAATATTTCATGCTCATTTTCATCAATAATATCTATAAAATATATTCTGTTATAGAATACAGTAAAATTGATGGTACCTTTATTTGATTAAATGCTTCAAATAAAGTTGACGAAATATTATTAATATCACGCATCTATAAATTTAATTCCATAAAATAAATGTTGGTAAACATTAGAGCATAGATAATTTATAATTGTTCTTACTTTGTTTTTTCACAGTATTCTCTGTAATAGAGATTTCTCCTTACCGCCTTACCAGTTATCTATTAAATGTCTTGATACCTATACCCTTTGTATTGCTTTATTGTTGAGTTGTAAAATATTGTATATTTTAATTTGTTTAGAAAAAATAACAACGATATGAAAATAAATATTTCACTATATGCTCAAAGTTTAGAAAAACCGTGAATTAACTATTTAATGGTTTAAAATTATTTTCAATAAAATTGTTACATATTTATTCACATAATATTACGATATATTTTAATAAGAATGTAGTCTTTCGAGACATATAAATATTATTTTATATTCAAATTGAACATATCTAAGAAATCGTTAAACATAATATTAAATCGGCTATATTAGGGTATCTTATAATACTAATGACTGTACAGATTGGAAAAATATCGTACTTGTACAATGTTTGCTCTAATATATTTTTGAGCAACAAATGAATGAAAATAATTACTGGAACAAAATCGATTCGGATAAATAAATGTTCTTTAGCTAATCGTAATAATGTGTAGGTACCTATAATCAATAATGATACACCTATAGGTACTTTAATAATATTTTTGTTTTATATTTTAAAGTTATTGTTTTTAATTTTTAAACCAATGGGATGTTTATAAAACACAACGAATAAGTAGGTACATTTTCTGAAGCCGAGAACGATTAGATACACTTATAAGTATAGGTAATATAGTAGATAACAATAACGATGATATAAATGTGTGAATGGAATAATATTAAATTAAAGCAATCGGGATTAAAATGTCAAAAAGCATTTTCGTACGATGCTAAATTATTAATCAGAAAGTTATTGTTTACAAGTGGTGACACTGTGTCATGGCGATCAATAATATTATTAAGTATTTATTTATTTACGATTTTAAATAAATAACTAATAATACTCACTGATTTAATATTTACTTCGAAAAATTGTATTTTTTCAGAACTTATTAATTAAAATTTGAATCAATTATGAGAGATCACGTGCTCTCATCTTATCTCATCTTCTTATCTTCTTAATGAAGGACATGGAATATAATTTCACGTGTGTATTTATATCATATTGTTAAAGGGCGCCCTGAGGCTGAAAATCAGCTGTTGTTGGAAGCAATTTTAATTTGGCTATTATTTTGGCTTGTCGTGTATCGATAGTATTTTAATTCGTGATTATAACTTTAATTTATATACCGCGGTTACTTGTATTGACACGATAACCTAGGAATCCATTCCGTATAAATAGTTCATTCAATTATATTTATTCGAACAACCTGGGAGATTATTGATATATACGTAAATATATTTATAAAACGCCCAAAATACACGCGATAATTTGCGGGGAATTCGTTTAAGTAATTTTTTTCAAATTATGGATCACGACCTTTAAGCGGGTAATAACTAGTAAATTTTAATTTAACAATGATTTGGAAAATAAAATGAAATAGTATCATATCCATCAGCACTGTATAATAATTATATAATATATTAGGTATAGTATTGATTTTTTTTAAAGTTTTAATTATTACTTATCTAACAACCTTATAAATAAATCTTAACTTACCTAAAGTATGTGTTATACTATATTTTGTTGTGGGAAAAATTGCCAGTTTTTTAATATCTAGTTTATTTTTACTATCGAAACACATAATTCTGGAATTCATGTGCAGGATTTATATTATCACAGAGAAACAAAACAGTTTGTTCACTGGAAACGATGATAATGTCCTGTTGAACGACGAACTGTGTATCCAGTGTATCCAGAAGCTCGATTTGGATCTAAAAAAACAACGAGGTTTATTCACGATTTTTTAACAGCAAAACAGAATTTAGATGAATTATATAAGAAATAGACAATTATCATAAATGTTAATTCTGTACCTCTACAAATCCTAGTCTCTCAATAATCTAGTAATAGTTAAAAATAATTTAATTACAATAAGAGTAATTAGTAAGGTTTTTTGTGATATTTTACCATTAAATGAAGTTGATAAATATTTTTGTACAGAAAATGTAAAATCTATAAAAGCCTAATATTATGTTTATTCTACATTTATTACGTTTTTAGATTTTGAGCGAAGCCAGGAATGTATTGGTTTTACAAAGATGTTATGAGAAATAGATATTTTATTATGACATAATGTTATTATTACTATAGTATAGGTATCTATTTTTTTTGCATATAATCCAAAGATTGTCATAATACGCCAAATAAAGTAATAGTAATATTTTATTTAAAACAAAATATTTCTAAATGGTTTATTATAAACCATTTTAACAATTGAATACTACCAGTTGTGATTCATGTAATAGTGAACCACTTTAAATTTCAGTAAAAGAACTATTATATTGTAGTGATCTAAGTATTGTAAATATATGTGATTTAATATTATCTATAAAATTATAACAAATAAGTTATAGTTTCCCGCTAACAATTTCGAGAAGCTCGAGAAGTCTTCAGTCGTTTTTACGTCCGCCTGTTGACAAGTAAAGATACCATCATTCACTCACCTTTCAGTATAAAAATAATAAATAACAAATATTGTATACATTGCTTCCCGATTAGGGTTTTATAATCAAATATATCATACACACGTGGCGAGATCAGATAGAGTATTAGTGTTCAAATGGAGCTGACTCAATCACTAGGAGAAAATTCATTTTAAGAGAGATTATTTGGAGAAAGGTTCAAGGAATAACGTTGGCAATGGATATCAAAATAAAATATATGTGGTATTAATGTATGATAATAATAATAATATTAACTATATTTTTTAAGAATATATTATTATATCTTATAAATAATAAGAGAAACCTCTTCGATATAATACTAATATTTTGATTTAAAAAAATTGTTATAAATTTGTTAAATATAATATTATAATAATTAATTAATCAATTATAAAATTTTACAAGTATCAGTTATATTTTGAAATAACTACTCGCACTGTTGGCGTCTGGAAACATTCGTATCAAAGCACATTTCATTTTTACACTTACGCTTACTTTACTCAAGAACGTGGTAAATACTTTATACGTATTTTGTTCAGTCTGTGCACAAATTCAGTGTGTACCAATCAGAGGCGTATTTAGCAATTTATAAAGGGGAGGTTCATATTTTTTTTTAGAAGCTTTCATGAAAATGAACCCACCCGCCCCCTCACTGTTTTGTAATATAACAAATAAATTGCAAAATATACATGTATAATATAATATAATAATATATAACACACATGTTCTGTATCTGTTTACATTATAATACAAATTCTAAAACAGGTGGCAAAATATTATTATTAATAGCAATTTTTGTTTTGTTTTGGGCATTGAAGGGCGGGGAGGGTGTTAAACCCGTCCAACGTCCCCAATAAATACGCCTCTGGTGCCAATGGGTTTTAATCTGTTGTCAGTTGTCACGAGTTATGACCAACAAAAATATTTTATCCTTAAAAAAGATATTTTTGTGCATACAGCAATTGATTACATGTATTTAGTATTTGTCCTGAAAGTTGTAAAGTCTTATAAATATAATATTTTATTATTTTATTCTATGTTCTTTATTATGTTAACAATTATAATTATTATTTTCAAAGTGTCAGAATTAAATTTAATTAGTCACCTTAAGAAGATAACTTTTTTTTTTTTATAACAGTCGAAGAAAAATTACAATTAAAAATAAGCCGATAGGTCAATTTTGGACGTTTCACCTTCGTCCCTTTGGTCCTCGGACAAATTAGTGGTTTATTATAATTAATATTGCAATACAATAATATTGCATATGAAAATACAATTTTGAGGGAAACTTACTATAATACAATATATTATTGTACTGATTATTGATATTTTATTCTAAAACAGAGAATACTTAACAAAATTTACAAGTCCCTACCTTCAAAATTGAATTGGTTATCATTAAAATTTAAAATCAATTTCGTCAAAATTACGATTTCCGTGAATTTTGAAATGTTTCTTTTATTTTTTGGTAGCTTCTCTTCTCCCGAGAAATTAAAAAAAAAAAATTTAATTGTAATATTTCTAAACAAATTTAATCATTTTAGAGACTATGATAGATGGCGGACAAAACTATGGCCAAGCGTATTTTTAATTTCGTTGATCAGTTAATTATTTGAATCTAAGTCATCATCATCGTATCAATTGTTTTACAAATTTTCCAATAAACGTACTTATCGTATACATATAAACACCAGTGTTAATAAGTTTACAATTAAGCACAGTAGAAATAGCCAAAACAATATGCATATTATACAAGCTTTAATTTTAGCGCACCCTCAAAAAATTACAATAGTAATTCAAGAAATATTATCAACATATTGAATAACAGTAACAAAACTTTAAATAGTTTGTAGAACATTGCTATCACACACATTAGGCCAAACATTATTAACTTGTAATATTATGATAAATTGCTCAGAATAGCATTTTCATTGCAATCAATTCTTATATTTTCTAATTGACCATTAGTTCCTCCGAGGATTGAAGAGTCGAAAGACGAACGTCTGGAATCGTTCTTTCCACTTTATTATGAATATTTTATTCATAAAAATAAAAAATATAATCTTTTTTAATATGGATATTTTAAAATTTCACATAACATGAAAACAAAAAGTTTAATTTTTTATTAAAATTAAAATTTAAAATTATAAATAGTATTATGTTTTTACTCGACGATTTATATTGATAAAATAATAGAGACAATATTATAGTTTATTGCTTAAATAATAATTTTAAAAAAAACTGCATTTAAAAATCTTATATTTCAACGATATATTACAATTAATATATGGACTTATGACATTCTGTAAATAAGTATTTTATTCCTGGACCTTGGACGAATTGTGGGAGAATAGATAAATTATATTTGGTTTTATAGATGTATTTACCTAGTTATAGTTATTAAATTCTGGTAGATATAACAATTGCTTTTGACAAACGACGTCTCTTCTTCCTTTCGAGTCAATTCTTGGATGTGTTGTCGCTATTTACGTCACAGGTATTTATATATATTTATTATTATGAAATTGGCTTTTTGATTTATATAGAACGTTCCTCTTTCCGTCGTTTGTCACATAATATTTTGCGATAAATGTGTGGATTGATGTACCCACGTGACTCGTTTTTGGTTTGGCGAAAGTAAACAATAATAAAATGTTATGTAGGTCAACAGTGAGTATTATTAGAAATAGAATTTATTTTATAATAATATTATGTTTGGATGTCAACCAACCCTCGTCATCGTTTAATAATACTTTAAAAGTGGCATAAATCTCGTTGAAATAGAAAATCAATGAAAAACAAAAAAATATATATAACAATATATAAGACGATAATAAAAAAGCTACTAAGAATTCACAGGTTTTCGTCGTGTGAAAATGGTAAAAAACGAAATATATAAAATATAAACTTTAAATTAAATTGTTTTACCTTCTTATTTATCTTATTTTTTTTTTTGTTTATGTATAGGTTATAAGTTACCGAAGCGAAACAATTTCCCATCGCCCAGTCACTCTACAGTAGCCCTTATTTTTAATATATACCTATATTTTATATTTTTATTTTATATTTTTTTTCCACTAAAGTGATTGTTATATTTTCTTAATTTCGAAACACGAATAATAATTATGACTAATTAAAAAAAAAAAAAAATTTATTTTCCCACTGTACGTAGTAGTATTATATTACTTACATCTACCAATAGAGAAATAAAGTAATATCTATAAATATAATTCTTTTTATTAAGTATTTATTTATTTATTTAGGCTTTAACTATTGAGGTTAAAATCATTTAACTACAAATTTTTCTTAATTACAATTATTTCACAGTTAGGTAGTTAAAATATTTACAGATTATTTATAATATTTATATTATCAAGGACATTTATAATGTTTATACTATTCTCTTCGTTGAGTGCTTTTTCGTAATTTTTTGGAATCGTTAAGTCATTTCGTATGCCTTGAAATTTAAGAAATTTTAGGATTACGTGTTCAATAGTTAAATCTGCTTAACATTTGTTATATTTATTATATAAGGGTAGAAGATCTTTGCTGATTATAGATGAGTGGGTTATGTAAGATTGTTCTATTCTAGTTCATATTATGTAACAACTTCTTGTCTACTCATAAAATGTTGTGGCATATGTAATGTGATAGAGTCCCAGTGTTTTGGCTTTATTGTAATGTTTATTTAATTTATAATTGGAGTTTTAATGTTATTAATATTCATGTATGTACGTATAATATTAATGAATGTTCAATTGGAAATTATTTTAGTATTATAGTAAGATACTTCTAAGTGCTGCTTCATTAGACATGGTGAGCCATTGTCATACATGGGATGGAATTTACATAAATTGAATTTAACACAGTTTGGATATTTCAGATAATTAAAATTGTTGGAAAAGGAATACTAAGAGGGCACTGCGGTGCTTATGAGATATTGACTTAAAATTTAGATATTGTTTAGATTTATTGTACTAGCTAATATAATCCCTTCATGGATAGCATGGTTTTTTGCTGAAAATATACTGCAGGATTCTAGAAACAACTATTATAATTTGTGTTGTATGATGTATATATCTACTGCAAAGCCTTCTTAATTTGAGCATTTATATGTGACAGTATACATTTTGGTGAAATGGAAAATTTGTTTAAGTTATTTCTTAATAATGTCTGTAGATAAAATTTGGACGAGTTTTATGTTTGTCGTATTTAGGTAATGAATAAAACAAAGGTTATAGTTTAGTATTTATTTTAACTTCCCAAAATCCGGGAGAAAAAATATAAAAAATATATCGAGCAAGGATAGTATTGATTAGATTCTATTAAATATAATTTTTGAAGAATTAATACATTATTATAATTATAATATGTCCCTTAAATAGTACTTTAAGTCTTTCGTTTGAAAATATCTATTTTAATTAATGGCATTATAATCGGTGGGCTTGAAATAACTATTTGGAATATACTCGTACAATTATAATGGATCCGAAAATATAAACTAAAAGATGAGCAAATTTCGATTCAAAACGAATTTTCAACCATATAGGTGACGTAATTATATTCCTAAATATTTTACCGAGTTTGTTGTTTGAGATGCTACTATAGTAACGATCTCGGAAAATAATTTATGAGCACGAAAATAAAAACGTATTTTACAATATGTGAACAATATAAAGATGCAGTGTTCCTTTGGGGATAATTCAGAATATTAAAGCATTGTCTCTTATTTTATCATAAAAATTTAATTTATTTTTATTTTATATTCAATTCGTTAAAAACATTTCTTGTGTAATCTTCCTTAAGTGCGTCTTAAATAAAATTGTTTAGAATTTACCAATGTCACATACAATATTTCGAATTATCCCAATTATGAACGTAAGTATGGTATAGAGTCCATTGAGACTTAAAATAAATTAAACATTGCAGGATTCCAAATACACGCATTTCTGGTACATGCAAGCAATAATATACACATTATTATATAAGCATGAATTTATGATAAAAAGATACAAAGTGAAGAAAAACATCTGCATTTGAGTAGGATCCGTATGTATGTCAAATTATCTGAGGTAAACTTTCGGTTTTACAATAATTATTTTTTGTCTTTGAAGTTTAAACGCATTTTCGAGTAAAAATGTTTTATAAAAAAAAAGTTTATATTTTTACCATTTTTGAACGCATTACATATATATATATATATATATATTATAATAATATGGTTATATAATAATACTCACAAACGACAATTTAATATTTATAAACTTTAATAATAGACCATCATGCATATTAATATGTAATATTATGACAAATTGTTTAAATGTATATACGTATAACGTATAATGGCACCTTTAACACGTTTCAGCCTTTTAGTTAAATTTTCAGGTACTGTTCGTGGATATGTGAAATAAAAGACAATTATTAAGAAGATTACATTAGTAGATTAGTGTGAAAGATATGACTATGGTGGAGTTTAGTCGTTTGAACCGACATAAGTATTTTTAGATTTTTGTGAGTATTAATTTATAAGTTAAATAACACGGGGATGAAACGATTTAACGAAGACAATTTAGTTAGCTAAGCAAAACCTTATCCTAAGCAAATTCGGAAAACGCAAGATTTTTGGTTATTTTTATTTTATTTTACAAATATAAACAATGAAAAAAAATCGCCTCTGTCATAAACAGTTATGTGATATGAATTTTTATACGTGTATTGAAAATGTTTACGATATTATTTATAGTTTGTATATTTGTAAAAAGATAAAAAATTGCAGGAACTTTGTATACTATATATTATATTATTATACGATAGTAAATAATGGCTCGTGTAGTCCCGATTTAACTTTACTCATATTATATTCTGACTGGACAAAGTTTCATAAAAAAATAAATATAAAAATCAAAAAGAAGAAGGAGAAGAATGAGACGAAGAAGATGAAGTAATAGCAGTGGTAGTAGTAGTAGTATTAATAGAAAAAGATAATATATTCGTTTTAGATTATTTTTTTTTTTTACTTTTTAGTTTTTGCACAGAAAGTTGCCACATAAATCATCATTGTTTAATAATACACTCATTGTTATTATATTTATATCAAACAAACAACCTGCAGGAATGATATACGACGGTTAAATTCGGCATGTCGTTATGAATTTTAAAAAGATTTAGGTGCCTACGCGTTGTGTGGCCAAAACCCTAATCACTAAATGACACACCGCCACCAAGAGCGTTATCGTATAACGTTTGGTACCTACCTAAATATAATATTTCGCTGGTTCGGTCGGGAGTTTGGACAAAATTTATGTGGAAAACGGGATTAAGTTTGCCTATAAATCTATATTAAACATACAAGATATTTAATTATTTATATTCGTGTACCTGTATGCTTATAACTATAATATTGTCTCCTTCGTATCGATTAGGTATATCCGGTATAGCGAGAGTTTAATTTTAATAAATTATTATTATTATTATTATTATGTTTGGCCGCGTTGGTGAAAAACGACCTGACAGTACGATATTTAATCGATAAACTATTTAAAGTTTCGATGGAATCGACTGAATAATGTGGTTAGATAGGTTACTAGTGTCGATAAAATTATCAAAATAAGAAAAAAGCGATAAAAAAATATAGTTTTCCGACTACAACATAAACTTCAAGGAAAAAGAATATCCCAGAATCAGAATCAAAATTATTTATTTATTAGGTATTTCCTACTAATTGTATGATACCACAAATAGTGAAATAGTTATATAATATAATAATAGATAACCGACTTCCTACAACAAAAATATCATCTAACATTTAAGTCGGGAAAATGATCCATTTTTCTTGTCAAAGAGCAATTTGTTTTCATATTTATAGTTGAAAAAATTGAAATAACGTTAAACGTAATACCTTTGATAACTATACAACTAATACATTGTAAAATATTATTAAATGGTATTACGTATGTTGCCACCTATTGCCATTTCATATTGAAATCGGTACTTTATTAATACGGCAAAACAAATTGTAAAAGTATTAGAATGTACTTTAATATGCATAAAATCGTTTATTGATCCATTCTTAGAGCATAATTAAGTACCTACAAAATAAGTATGTATTTAAAATGAAAATCTAATAGAAAATTTAGTCTTAAAAATAAATTGCTTTTTTTTTTTTCTTCAGATAATAATATTTTTACAAATTTGTCATGAACAAATTTATTTTGCATGATCTTTGCATGATTTCACAAAATAGTGTCAATCTCAATATTAGTCAAGCAATTTTTAAGTATAAGTCATTTCCAAATTTGGAAAAACATTTCCTACTGAAATCTTTATGGTATTATAAAGTACTAATATTAAAGTTTAAAATTAATTTAATAGAGTTACCTAATATTCTAGATTTGAGCTTCACAGTAGTCAGTTGCTTTCACGAGAAAGTGTTTAAAAGGGTGAATTTTCGAAACGTCAGCTTAATAATTTTGCTAATCACCTTTTCAGTAAGAAAGTGTTTACGTTTATTAATATAAAACATAAAATAATAACTTTTAAATAGGTATTATATAAGTACATATATGTAAAATAAAAAGGGAATAAATAATTTATACATATATAATTCAAATAATTTGAATTAAATAAATTATACTAAATACTTGATCCGTATATATATATATATTTTGAACACTTTTGATCTCATTATCTCGAAACCCTTCACACCACTGAAGGAACATAATAACTCAATTATAACTTAAATTGTGATAATAAGAATAACCATCATACTTAATTCACTTAAATTACCAACTTTATATTTAATTTCCTTTGTTATTATTCTTTTCCTAATTTTTGAGTTATTACATTATTATACCTCGAGTAAAGATAAAATATAATTACTTTTAATAGCATAGTTATTGTTAGTGTCATAAAAATAAAATATAAAATTTGAAGTGAACTATATTATTATCGAAGTATTTGTTTTAAATTATAAAAAAGCTGGGAATTCGATTCTGTTTTCGTTTTCCCTTCATCCATTAGGTCCTTAGAGAAATTAGTGGTGAAATGTTATTGTATTATATTATAATTAAGTTTTCAACGCAAACAAATTGTATTCGAAAAAACGATTCTGAGCGAAACTCAGTATATTTATAAAATATACTGATAATATTTATTATTATAAATTATCTTTAATTATCAAATAAAAATTAATTATCATAATATAATAAAACTATAAAACTCAAGTTGGTCAAAAATTTATTTTCTATAATTATTATTAGTTATTTGTGTTATTATTTTATTATTATTTTTTCCTATTTAATTAGAAAACAAAATTTGTTATATTTAGTATAAAGAAATTCAAAATATGACCTGAATAAATTACCAACTAGACAAAATGCTCTATCAAATGCATACCTTACTTGTGGTAATTTATTTTTGCTCGAAATGTGTCTACTCACATAAAAGAAGTCATACACATCATTGTAAAACCAATACATTCTTCGCTTCATTCAGAAACTAAAGGAAATTTTACAATTAAGAATATATTATTAAAAAAAATGAAGTAATAGAAAAATAATACCAGAAACCAAATGTTAGAAACCTAACCTAACCTGCATATCATGTAGTGTGAGAAACTACTTGTCACTTTTCAAAAAAAAAACAAAACAATAAACATTTAAAACATTTATAATATAATATTTTTTTACGATTAAATGTTAATAGTAGTTGGGATAAAAGTAAAAAAAAAATAAATTTAATAATTCACATGTTACTTAAAAATAGCAAAACGTGTCATATGATATATGAGTGACATAAATCATTTGATTATTTATGGTTTTTACTAATTTGTTTATGATTGGTGTATTTACTCATTTATATTTGACTTATTATATTTGTGAAACTCAATACTATAACAGTTCTGTTTCATTAAATTTATAGAATATGGGATTTGATTATTATTTGATCTTTATATGACATATTTTTAAATTTTTTTTTTTTAATTGCTTGTTTATTAAACAATACAATTTTTCCATTAAAATAAAAATAAATGAAATATAATTCAAAAACAAATTCTTGTTGACGAGATTTACGAATAAAATATATTTTACCCTCACCCCTCGACCGTTTATGTGGAGAGGTACATTATAATAATTTTAAAATATACAAAAAACCAAAAGTAGTCTATCTAATTTTTCGTGAATGTTAATGTGATGATGGGCGGGAGAAATAAATGTAAACTACCAAAAACAATTGTTTTATGTGGACTTTGTGATGTTGTTTTCAACAAAGTGGCTTTAAATGCAATACCGACGCAAATTTATGACGTAGAATAATATTATTATGATTGCATTTATGGCGGTCTGCAGTAGATTTGGCGATTTTAATAATAATAACCATAATTTGAAAGCGCTACATTACATTTTACATTGTTATATCGTGTTTTGTTCCGTATATATAACATTGTGAATTTCGATCTGTGAAAGTTTCTAAAATAATTTTTTCTCTCTTAAATCCAAAAACTGTTCACAAACAACCCAAACTGCTCTTATTGGTTGACAACAATTTTATATTATATTATTTTATTGGTCAATGATCATATAAACCGTTTGTGTAACAACATGAAACCAGAGAGATCAGTAATATACATAATATATTTTTGTATACAAAGTGACCCAGATCTATTTACTAATTGGAATATCTCCGTAAAAAATTAAAATTTTTGAATACAGTTTTTTTCAAATTATTTTTGAAGAAACGGACTATAATATTACCTTTATAACATATTTAAAAAAAGGTGTCTCATAATAATACAAAAAAATTAATTCTTTATTTTTTAAGTTATGTAAAATTTGAAGATAGCCATTTTAAAGAGTATATTTATATGAGAATTTTGACGTGTTGATCTCTTAACTTAATCAATATGTTGATATTTAAGATTTCTTTTTATTTATTGGAAGAAATAAATTTCTGATGTCTATTCTGAGTTGCCTTTTTTTAACCAAGTAATAAAAGCAATATTATAGTCCGTTGATTAAAAAAAAATTTGAAAAAAACTGCATTCAAAAATTTTAATTTTTCGCGGAAATATTGCAATTAGTAAATAGATTCGGGACACTCTGTAGGTATCTATATATAATACGTTATTGGCAAAGACGTAATTTAGGCAATAAAATAATTATCTAGTCAGTATTATTGTAAATTATTGCATCTCCTACTACTTTTCATGGTAATTTAATACATTTTTAGAACATAATGGGACTATTTCAGTTATATTATACTCTTGTTTTTGTAATCCATATTCTGTATCTATATTTTAACTTTAATTAATATTTATTTCTAATTTTAATTTTATATTTTATACAATGCCATTTTCATAATATAAAATTACGACTGCTTACAAATTAAAAGGTGAACCACAGGTTCAATAAACGTCAGGTATAGATACTACACTATATAGATACTCTTACAATAATTTCAATTTGAATGTCTGAAAATAACTTATTATTTCTTGAATACTTCATCATTTAGTCTTGCTTGCTTTTTATGACTTATACTGCCTCTGTTCTTTAATTCAGTATTTTGATTTTGCGTACATCTAAGTCTGAAATTTATTGAAAAATATTGATTTTAATTAAATAATAAAAAGAAACTAAATTATTTTTAAAAAAAATTAATAAACGGTTTAAGAAAACAATATCAGTTTTACTTTTAAAGCGGGTTTACACGCTATAATTTATCATACAATTTATTAGTCTTGTAAAAAGAAGAGTAAAATGTTACATGATTACATATTATCATATCAACGCACAAAATATTCTAATAGTTAATTATAATTATTAAATATCGACAAAATACACTATATTTACACTATACTCGTACTTTCTTTGTTATCATATTTATAGCTACTACTTCTATCTTTTACAATTTTATAGTTGTATCTTAAATATCTTGTTTCTCAATATGGTCATCACTCACATTTTCAAAAAAATTCTCATCCTTTCTTCGGATATTAGTTTAGAAATTTATATCGTATGGAATATTTATAGACGATAGTCCGATTTTCGCGGATCAACCAAACATCGTTTCATAAAGTGCATTTTTTTTATTCATAACAATGGTTTATATAAAATAAATAATCTATGATATTATGTGACTACCGTCATAAAGTACAAATCTGAATTAAAATGCTCAATTTTTTTTATTTGAAACTGAATAAATTTAAGAGCCTTTGACCAATACTTACTCATGTTGTCTTCTATTCATGCTGAAATTAAATTTTCAACGTTTTTATTTGCACACTTTATGACCTTCACAATTTTGATATCACTCCTTAGTCCATATCCTATTAAGATTTGTAATCATTTCATTGACATTTGACAAAATCACGTTCATTATCGATATATAAAATCGTAAGATCTGCAATAGTTGTATGAATCTCTAATATAATGCAATTTCATCCTCACGTTTAGATTTTAGTAGCTGTAATAATACAAATGTTGTAAGGCGATCCTGATAATTCATTATAAAGCGAAGTCCATAATAATTCTGTGATTTTATATCGATATAATCAATTTGCGCTCTTAAATTCAAAGTACTGCGTATAATATGTTATGAATCTAAGACATTTTAGGATAAGTTTTTTTTTTATAATTTAAGCAAAATCGTAAAAAAATTTTAATCTATTCTTTAGTTTTATTGCAATATTTTTTTTCAACTTTCAACCAACATTCTATATTTTTTCCATGACCGACTGGTATGTGAGTAATGTAAACATTAAATAGTTAATCAAAATTTAAATAGTAGAGTGCAAAATCATTAATTATTGGTTTTATTCATTTTTCTTTAGCCCCCATAAATATTACATCGTACTTACGACTTACGTTTTAGCCTATAATCTTGTACAGATTCTCTTATAGTATTTGCATTTATAAAATATTGGATTTTTATTTATACCCTGTTGAGTTCATTTATGCAATGTTGTCATCACTTTGTTTTCATTACTTATTGATATTAAACAATTATCGAATTTTAATTTCATGTCCTCAATTTCCATTATAAAAATATAACACAAAATTACTTAATAAATAGACTAAAAATAATGCAAATTCACGAATCACAAATACTTTGATTGAAATGAACGTTAAACTTATGACCATAGGCGTGTGCAGACCTTGCTGGCAGAGTGACAGAATGTAATAATGTATATATTATATGATATATAATTTCATATTATTTTGGTTATTATAGTTAGTTCAATTAATATTAATGATGGAAGTATTTAAATTTTATATAACATATATAATATATATCCGTTTTTCCACTTCTCAAGGAAAAACTTTTTGGAAATTCAAAAAATGAGCTAAATAAAGTGCCAACTTAATGAAATTTGGTATGAAAATAGTACCCTATTTATGGTAATCGGACTATTATTTCTACTCGAAAAAATTTTTTCATACATAAAAAAAAAACATCTTTGTAGAAACAATACATTCCTCGCTCCGCTCAGAATTTAAAAAACAAATCTTATCTCTTCATTTCTTCAGAGTACCATTTTTCTCTTGGAAGGAGTAAATATTTTAAATTGTTCTATTACGTCGCCAATGTTTATAGGCTAATTTCTGTTCAATTGACATAGTGAACAATCCATTTAGTCAATCCTGATGCATTGTACTACGTAATTTGGTTTTTACTAAGCTTAATTTTGAAAATGCCTTTTTACAAGAACAACTAGCACAGTAACAAATATGTTTAGCATTTTAAATATCGATCCCTAAATAAACAGTAACAACACAAAGTCATCGTGCACCGCGCACTCAATGTTTATATATTTTTCATTACATAAAATAATATTAAAATGTTTTTTTAAAACTATATTTGAAAAAAAAAAAACTTTAGCCCGCAAGAGGGGCATCTGCCCACCCTATGCTACACGCCTATGTTATGACTGAGAATATGAGAGAGAACATAATAAACGATTATTTGAACATTTATCGTATAATCGGTGCTTTTTCATTATCGTAGAGATCATATTTTAAAAATATCATTAATGACTAAATCCACTAGGAAATGTTGTTATCGAGCAATCATGTGGAACTCCGTCCATTAATATATTTTTATTATTTCCTAACCAAAATATAAAATACAGCCTAATTTTATAGGAACTAAGTATTGTAATTGACTAGATACTAATGTTAATTCCTTAATTTACGTATTTTCCAGTTACACAATTTATAAATGGTTTGTCAGATAGGTCCAAACATTTTCGCAGTAACCTTAATTTAATATTTATTCTACGTATTTTTGGTCATATTTTGGTAGGTAATTATTTGTATAATTATAATCAGTTTACCGTAGGACTACACGGTATCTGTATTCGCATTTAGAAAAGGAATATTATTGTTGAATACCCAATGTTTCGGTTTAATTAAAATAACAATAAAAAATAGACGTTCTGAATTCAAATTTAAAAATATGTCGACGTATCTGAAATAAGTAAGGAAATGAAGATATTTTCAAACTAATTGGACTTCTTTTCTCCCTTACAAGATTCTTTCCGCAATCTCATTACAATGCGATGTACACGACAAAACAATGTAAAATACTTTAAAAATGACAATCGTTGTTTGGAGTATTTTTACAGATAAAGTTATTTTTTTTTTACAACAATATAATGAGAAGTTCAAATATACATTTCAAAAACTTGGGAAAATTCCAAATAAAAATTTAAGCTATTGGTTACTTCTTAACTGAATATATTACACTTCAACATAATATTATTTTCTGAAATAAATTAATTGTTAGAACACCCGGATCAACATAAATTTTTAAAAATATCGAGAGGATTTTTTTCTATCAATCTTTCCCAGATAGATATACTTTGATTTCAATTAAAACCACAATAACAATTATTATTATTATTATTTATTATTTTAATTATTGCATTGGAGTTGTAAAAAATACGACTGATTAATTTAATTAATATATTTTTAATATTAAAAAACACACAGTTTTTGAGATTTGTAGTTCTTCTAAAAGCAAGTTAAAACAGCGATAAGTAATAAAAAGTAGTGAACAATATTAATTTCTATCAAATTTTATGGATTTTGTTCTACACTGGAAATAATATTCCTCGGTAAAAATAGAGTAGATACCCGACTATAATGAACTCATAAAATTTTTTTTTTTTGGTTAAATAATATAAAATGTTGTATTTTTATTTAACTTATGTTTAATAAAATTAACGTTTTTTAATTATTATAAAATCTAAAATTAATTATTGACAATTATTCTTAGGATATATTTTATAAAACAAATCATCGTTAACATCATTCTTACTCATGCATTTTTAATGTTATATCCGTAAAGTTTGTATTTCGGGTGAAATCGTTTTTTTTTTTTGACAAATTATAATATTAATGGGTAGGTAGTTTGGTAGTTATATTTTGATAATGTTAGTTTTACCAATAGATTATTGATTACTTTACTTGGAATATTAAAATATTACTAAGCTACCTATATTAAATTATACGTACATATCTGCTAATACAAAAATTATACAACAATCATTATTTAGGTAGACTAAGTGTCAAATTATTTTTAGATTTTTCATATTTTGAGTGTCTGATATTAAAAAAAATGAAACAAAATTGTTAAATTAAATTCTGATTTAAGTCTAAATTTGTAAAATATTCGAAGAAAACTATTAAAACACAATTTTCCGTAATGAGTATTTTTATTCGACTACTATTCTGAATAATATATTATTTTTTAATTATATATAAATATAAAATAAATAATATAATATAAAATATAAATATTTGTATTTAATTATTCTAATTTAGTTATACATTGCTACATTTTATTTCATACCTATATATAATATAATTATATGAGGTACTTTTTCTCTCGAACATTCAATTATAAGTTAATTTATATTAAATTAATCATCAAACGACTTTTAATTTTTATGAAAAATATGATAATTTTTTAGTTTTAATACAAAAAAAAAAAATAAAAATATTTTCTTATTATTGATATGTAACTATATATTTTTTTATACCTATGTAACCCTCAGAAAATTAGAAATTTAAAATAAAATAAAATTATTGGTTATTTTCTTTTTTAATATCTACTCTGAATACAATACAAAAGTACTAAATGTTTAATTGTTTCCCTGGATCAAACAATGTGTTTAATCAGATAAGGAATTGTGTATTGTTTCTTCTCATTCGTCAATCAGATTTAACTCGATTCGAATGTTCTGATATCTATTAAAGTGAGGCCCACATAAAATAAATCCATATTCAGGAAACCTAATACAAATCAAATCCCCTTACGTGGTTATTTATAATATTATGTATATAATATGTAATATATAATATGTTACGTTCAATGATGATAATATTGGAATAATACGTCATCGGCTGAGAAATGTCATCAATGGCCAAAATTATTAATTTATTATCAAAAAAAGTTTTTCGTATTCGAATTTTCCATTTTTGTCACGTCAAGACATCATTTCCGATTAACTATACACATATATGATGAAACACGATTAATAAATAATTATATTGAGTACACTACAAATGTATATTAGATTTCATTATTTTTTTCTCGCATATTGTTATAATTAATATGACATTTTGAGATAGATTATATCATTTTTCCATAGGTATTATTAATTTTCTTTTTCTATTAATCTTCATAACGTCATATTTACAAAATTTTATAAAATTAGTTACTGTATTATTTGACAATAACATAATTTCTAATACAAGATTTTAATTAACCTTCCCAACCCATATGAACAGCTAATGTAATATCAACGAACCTGGTTCGGAACTTAAAGCACTTAAAATCATCAAAATAGGTGATTAGAAACTACATTAAAAGCACTCAAATAACACTTAAATACAAAAAAAAGCAATTTCAAAAACGGAACACTCCCTAACTTAATATTTTTTTAACTAGACATTTAGGAAACTCTTATGAATATGTCAATCTCTCGAAAATAAGTATTCTTTTTTTAAATTTGTCAATTGATTTTTTGGTTATTATCTAAATTTATTCTTAATTTAATTCATAATTGTAATATTATATACCTAATCAATTATTATTTTTGTGTTATTGCAATTTAATAACAATAAACAACAAAAATCGTTTTAATATTAATTGTGAATGCATAATTTTTTTTTTTTTGTTTATCTTAAATTTTAATCTAATAATAATCACTTTTTTAATTTGATTTAAAACATCTATGCATCTATGCATGTAGATAATAAAATCATAATATATCACCTCAAAAATATCTGTAAAACGTTAACATATTATCGAAACCCCCATTATCGCTAAATATTTTCAAAATAACTTAACCTATCTAAATAGACGACTCACTTCGGTAACTCACGGTAACAAAAATAAACTTACTAAATTATTCTAAACTATATTTAATAAATTATTGCAAAATCTGAATTATTTAAAATATTTGTAAATTTCAATAATAAATATATTAAATTAAATACTATTGTTGCAAATTTAATATTCTAAAATAATTAAATAAAATATTTATACTTATATATCATTCATTCAAATGCCACATTCAATTATTTTATATCCCAAAAATACAATACAACATAAAATACCACAGTCTAGTCCTTTGGGTGTCCGACGGTTTTTCACTTTATAAAGTAATATTTTATATTGAAACTATTTGAAAATTTAAAGGGGTGAGTATTCTTGAATAACCTAGATTATATTAAATTACTTAATATAATTCGGTGCCAGAAGTGCGTTTTAGAACTTTGTTCAAGTAAAAACTAGATGTTCGGTATGACTATATCACGTGTGTAATTTCAAATTTGGTACCTAATAAATACATATGGCCAATCAATTTTAACATCTTTAAAATTATACATTTTTTGACTGTATTATATTTTTCAATCAAAACTACAAATTAATTTCGATTAAACGACCCACTCCTAAATCGAAATTATCACTCGAAAAAAATTTATTAATATACAAAATTACTTATACTCCCGTATTAACCAAATATGGAATTCATTTATAAAGAGCATCTAAAAGTCTCCAAAATAAATATTATTTAACTCTTCTAGTTAATATCTTATGGAACGATAACCAATGTTCCGTAACACCCGTTAGTAATATTATCCTCTAAAAATAGTCGCAAAATAATGACCATCATTGTAGAAGAATCGAAAATATATTAACGATTTTATAAAAAATTCTTGGTACATTATCATTTAGACCCTTTCAATTCAAGTCTACTCTCTTTTGGTCTATATTATACGAAAATAATATCAGAACTCGAAAAAATTAATTATGTTTATCATATCCTGAAATTCACTTAGAGTATTGTTTAATAATATAATATATTTTTGGTATAAACAAGTTAAAAGGTTTTAAAATTAAATTATATTATTCAATTAGAAAATACTCATTGTTATATTAATAGCATGAATTTAAGCAGAAGTGAAAATTATTAATGTTACAACTGAAAATGAAATATTGTCAGGACACCCTATGATAAATCAACCAAAATATGCTACTGTCGAAAAATATTAGTGGTATGACAGCAAAAAAACTGATGTATACATTTTACAGTAGAAAACAATTGCGTGAAAAATATATTTAATAATTTATAGACATTATCGGCGTGGTCTATGTTTGAAGAAAGTCAATTTGGTGAAAGAGAAGAGTGGTCAGGGTGTAACTTAAAGTCTTAAACCCTTAATTTTAAATGACTTGCAAAAAACATAACTATTAAGTATATAGTTTTTTGTAGTAATGTGCTTTAATTATTTTAACATAACATAACTTATGTATGGTAAATCATAAGAGTATTAAAAAATAATTTGATTTTTACGTCTTTTTATCGATTATTTTAGATTATATATCTCATCAACTTTTTAACAAAAAACAACTATGTACCTACGAAACGTAATAATTTCAAACAAAGCAAATTATATAATAATATGTTTTATAATTTATTCGTTTTTTGAGGAGTTATAAAGGAGTTTATAATATACAATATTCCTTTATAAAGTTTATGTTTTATCTTTTATCAAATAATTATATACAGTTATAATTATTATAACTTACATACTGGTGCATAATATTATAATATGATTTTATATTTTTTACGAAGCTAATATATTCTCGTTATCTATTATAATTAAGATTTGAATGCAATGATATTGCATTAGGAAATACGATTTTGTGAGCGAATCTCAATATATTTTACTAATAATCCATTCTAAAATTTTACTACAAATGTAAATTATTTATGTAAATATTCAAAATGAATTTCAAGTCCCTAGGATAAAAATTCAAGGATTTATCATAAAATAAAAAAATTGAAAATAACGAAAATCGTTATTTTGCTGATTTTCTGCCATTTTTAAAAACATTTGAGAAATTCGAAAAATAAGCTAAATAAAATTAAAATAAAGTACTAATTAGATGCAATTTGCTACCAAAAGCAAGGCCTTATTTGCAAGGCCGGATTAAGGATCTATTAAGCCCCGGGGCTGAAATTTCATTAACAATATATACTTTATAAAGTTGCTCGCTACGTGCGCAAAAAATTATATTTTTTAAACCTATTTCACAATATAAATTACAGTAAAATTTTACAATAACGGTAAAAAATAGTGAATGCTCGTATAAAAATAAAAACTATTTTTTCAGATAATTTTTTTTCTTGCTTTACTTAAAGCCAACTCTTTTAAGTACTTTATTTAAGTCTATTGATTTTAACAAATCATTCTCAGCATTTAAAATCATTTGTATGCCTATATTTTCTTGGGTTTGAATGGTCTATACTTATTTCTTATTCTAGTTAAGTTTGAAAAAGCTCTCTCAGAGAATAATTAGCTACAGGAATTGTTAAATATATTTTTAAAGATGTAAATATATAAAGAAATTTATTCTTCGAGTGACTGATTTCCAAACCAATAATATAATTTGATGTCAGTTGGACCAAATAGACAGTTGACAAAATCTTCAGTATTCTCTTAATTGTACAAGTTCGTTCAACAAAGTAGAATCTACATCATTTTTATACTTTGAAATAAAGTTTGTGACAGTCAAATCAATGTTTTCATTTTAAATTTTTTTAATTAAATTAAATTTTTTCATTTTTCAGTGTGTTATATTTTTTAAGTGAATTATAAATAGAAAATTTCAGTATCACAGTGTATAAATAACATTAATAATCATTGATTTATAAATGAAAAAAATGCTTATTTTAAATTAAAGTACTTTTATATGCATTTAGTTGTTTTTGTCGATAAAAAAATTGTTATTTTAAAAATATAGGTAAACTATAATTTAAAATTACAGAAAAATGTTTATCAGCCTAATATTGTATGGGCCCCTATAACATTTGTATTTGGGAGGCCCCCCCCCCTTAATCCTTCCATGCTTATTTGTGGTAATCGCATTATTTCTATACGAAAAAGTAATTTTAAACATAAAAAAAAAACATCATAAAACCAAAACATTCCTCTCTTCGCTCAGAATTTAATATTTATGTATAACGGTGAAAGAATCACTCCGTAGAGTACCTAACTATTATAAAATTATAGCTTCTGTTTAATTTTTAGTTTTATTTATAATTTCATATTGTACTTTTAAAAATACGTATTTTTTTTAATAATTGTAACTGTATAAAAATATTATATGAATAAATTATTTTGGTTTCAATTGAAAATAAATGGGATATGATTATAAATTAAACTTATCAAAGCTCATACTTCCGAAAAAAAAACTGTTTAATCATTTTTTTTATTCTAGAAGTATTAAACAAAATATAAAACTATTTGTGTAGTATACTAAAATATATATATATTGTAAATATAATTAAAAACATGTTTATATTATTTTCTACAACATTACCGTGAATGTGTAAAAACAGTAAAATATTTTAGTATACATATTTTTGTATAAAACTCACGTACAACGTGTATAAAACAAGGATTACTATAAGTTCGTAAATACACCGACACATACATTTCACCGCCATCGGACGTTTCTATAATTTTCTAAATATACGTATAAATACGCATACCTGTTTCTCAATTTTATTTTTAACGTTTAAACGTATTTTTTTCTTTTGGTTTTCTAAGCGATTTTTTCGATTGTTATTAATATTTAGATCTCGAACATTATTACTTTTGATATCTATTTTAATGAAATGTAATTTATTGCAGTGTGAGATGTAAATTAATTTCATAAAATGCATACGTAGAACACAACAATTTTTATTGGAAAATTGTCAAGTATATTTTTTTTGATGAATGAACGCAAAATATGATGTTTTTAATGGTTTGTATCTGTAGTAATTTATCGAATTATGCATTGTGTTTTACAGCGAATAATAAATAGTAATAAAATAAAACTATTGACTGCGATATCTATTCTGTTATCAATAGTGATATAAAAATATTATTTCATTCTATTTGGTACCTACTAAGCTAATAGCTATAAATTATAATTTATTTTTAGACTAAGAATTGTATAATATAATTTTTTGGTTTTTACTAATTATTTCAGTATTTTCACTATGTTCACATTGTTTAACACATATTTTGTGTTTTTTTAAAACATTTAATTGTATTAAAGTTTTAAAATAATTTGTCTTATAATTCAAATGTATAACATAGGTACATAATATTATGCAATAAAAATGATACTAGCATTTAATTTTTGTTATTTTTATTTGTTTAATTCTATATTCATTATTATTAAGATAATTGTACAACAATAATGCAAGTAATTTTAGTCATGTTTTAATGACATGTAAAAATTCAAGTCCTAATTATTATTTTATATTTATAGAAATGTTAGCAAATTACAAATATTTTGTTAATTAAATATTTTCGACGTCTGTAAATTTTTATAAATTATAATGTGAATATTTTACATCATATAAACGTGTTTTATTTCATTATCAATTAATATTTCATCAGCATCATTATTAATAATATAATGATAAAAATTTCTTAATCGTTTATATATTTATAAAAATAATTTATTTGCAAGGAGGTCAGAATTTTCTGTTTAAAATAATCGGAGACAACACCCGAAACGTAGATGAGAACAATTATATCGAGATTCTGATCAATCTGTTTAATATTTTAGTTATCGTATGACTCTAGTGCGATTAATACTACACAGAGTTTTAATTAATATTCCTGCATAAAAGTTATATAAAAATAAACCTTATTGTATTGATCAATGTATGTGAACTTGGTGCTTTTATGTTGACATTTGTAGAAAAAGATAAACTCTTTGAGTGCATCAATGATTAAGTAATTGATGTTTTTTTTTTTTTTTAAATCTAAAAACAATTTACTAACAAAAGACATGATCGTTCACATTCGTGTAAATATTTCATGTTATCTTTACCTAAAGACATCTTAACGTTAAAATTTGTTTTCAATCAGATATTATTTATTATTATATATTATATAATACCATAATATAATATATTTTTTTATATAATATCAAACCATTGGTAAATTTTTCTTTTGCGTTTTAGCAACGACGCTTTTATTTAAAAATAATAATACTATTACGATTTATCAGCTATAATTAACATTAGGTACATTCAATTATTATTATTAAATTTATAATACAAACTAAATGTAATTATAAAGAGGAAAAAAATTCGTATCATAATTAAACATTTATTTGTTCAGTGATAATTTTAATTTATTTTAATAAATATAGATTTACAAATTGTGCAATTGCGCTATTTGAATTATTAGCGTATATTTTGATATAAAATGTATTATTATTATTTAATTTTTAAATATTGTATATTTTATATACTTTGTTTTATTAAATATTATGATAATAAGCTATACAAATTAAAAATTTAATATTGTTTTTTAATTTAGTTAGTATTAATAAATATTCGTTTATTATTCCTTATAAATTATATATAGTAATATTAGATGTTAATCTTAACATTTTATTATTTGAAAAATTAGTTATGTACTCACATAATTCATTTTAATAGTATGAAATCTCAAACAAATTGAATATTTATTATAATTTGTTTTAAATTATTACTTTACACATTATAAAAATATGTTATTTTATAATCCTAAAAAAAAACATATGAAATATATACCTATATTTGGCAATAGGAAATGTTCACATATATGCCTTATTTCATTTTTATAAATTTTAAATTTGATACTTATATTATTCTAAAATTACTAAACATTATTTAGTTATATCAGCTAAATTACACTTAAGGTCAAGCACCGAAAATGTATTTTTTTATGGAATTGTATTATTTGAAATTTGTTATTTTCTCCGATATTATATAATATTTTAATATTTTAAAGTACTATGATACAATTTTTCAATTATACAATTAATTTAATTTATTTTCGTTCTAAATATAAATGAAACCAAAATATAATATAATACCTATGTATACGATTTAAAAATAAAAATAAAATGTGTAATTTAATTTTTTATTTGTATTTTATTCACAGAGGTACTGTTTTGAATAGAAAATATGAGTGAACGAATAAACGTACTTAAAACGCATAACAAATATTTGAAATATTTATGGTGAAAACTAATCAATCATCCTCAGCAATCGGAAAGGATTATTTTTTGTGATTTAAAGGATCGTTTATATTTCATGAATAATTGCACGTTTCGTAACGGTTAGGTAACGGCATAACATTAGTTATAGCTAAACAAAAATAATTAACAATTATTGAAATTTAGAAATTATTTATTGATATTTATAAATTTATAATAATTACTTATAATATAATATGTGATCAGGGTTCGGATTTTATATCATTGGCTAATTATTATAAGGTACAGATAAAATAGCAGAGTAAATTATAAATTTGTTTTATTTACCAGGAACTTTAATTATGAAATTTAATTTTGTTATTTTTTTCATATTTGAAGTAATTTAGATTTGTATTGCTATATTTTAAGTTGTAATGCTTTTTTGCTAATACGCACAATATATATATATATTATTCAGTAATCTTTAAAATAGTAAAATATAAAAAGTCTACAAAGAAAGTCATTTTAGTTTTTTATGTAAATGTATTAATTCGTAACTTATAAGATTATATTATAGATATTAATTCAAAAAGATAAACCAAACTTTAAAAGTAATATAAAAGATAATTAATTTATTGTTATTTTGTTGCTATTTTTTAGAGAATATTATAGCAGCCCATATTTAAATATAATTTTTAGTGCTATTAAATCCGAACGCTGTAGGTATATGACTGTTTTTTGTACACATTAGATACAAGATACCTTTCTAACAATAATATTATTATTATTATTATAACTAGTGGTATTATAAATATTAGTTTATTTTAAATTTAAGTACCTATTCCACAAAGTCATAAAAATTGTTTTCGCAAACAAATTGATGTATTTTAAAAAATTAACACAATTGTTTAACAACAGTGTTTGTTTATAAATTTTACATAAGTATATTTAAAAATTATTAACTTTTACTAAACATCAAAGTGTGAAATTAATTTATGTCTGATTTTCTTACAATCATTATTAGCCGGAATCAGTAGGTACAGATGGCTTTAAACGTTTTCGCCAATTATACAATTTGAATATTAACAAAATATGTTTATTAGATAATTAATAATATTTATTGTACAGGCATCATTACAATATGTTAATAATAATGTATAGCATACACACGGGTTTTAATTATTATTTTATAAAATCATAGCTAATCAGTAGTTCAATATCACTAGCTGTACATCCTAGGATGAAGCAATATAATATAATTATTATAACCGTTCACAAATAATACCTAGATATTAAAAAAAAAAAAACAAACAAACAAAAAAGTGTTTTTGAAAACATATATGGTTACTTCGGTGCGATATTCCTCTTTTCCACTATACCGTTTTCATCATTCACATGTATTACATATAACCATTAGGAATGTCTCATCAATTCAAAATGCACTATTTCTCCACTATCACAATTAATCAATGTTCTAAACTTTGTTTTAGTTCGCAGTTTCTATTGTAAATGGTTATTCGACAGATTGCATTATATTATATTTTAGTGTTGAATAACAATAAAAACCACTTTAATATATTATTATTGTCTTGCAGCCATTTTCTTACACGCAATTGTCTGTTAGAAGTTTCTATACACAGCAATAATATACATTAATTCAATTAAAAAATACACGATTCAAAGCACTTCCAACAGCTGCACAACATTGAAATTCTTTAGAATATTATTAATTTGTTGTATAATATACAGGGTGTCCCAGATCTATTTATTATTAATTGCAATATCTTTGCGAAAAATTAACATTTTTGAATGCAGTATTTTCAAATTTTTATTTAGGTAAGGGACTATAATTTTACCTTCATTACTAAAAAAATTTGTCTCATAAAAAAATTAAAAAAATTAACTTAATTTTTTAAGTAAAATACAATTTGAAGATAGTCATTTTAAAGAGTATATTTATGTGAGAATTTTTACGTATCGAATTTAATTAAAGATGTCGATTTTTAGGAATTTTTTTTTACTTTTTGGAAAAAAATATATTTCTGATGTTATTATTATGATAAGTTTCTGTTATAATATTCATAGATAATAAAAGTATAATTATCTATGATAACATTTGTAAGCACCATGAATTAAGATAGTAGATATTTTACGTGCCATGATATTAAAATATTAAATTATTAAAAATAATGATGTCAAAACTATAATTTCTTCAATAAATAAATAAAATTCCTAAAATTTGACATCTTGATTAAATTAAGAGATCGACACGTCAAAATCTTCATATAAATATACTCTTTAAAATGGCTATCTTCAAATTTTATATACCTAACTTAAAAAATAAAGAATTTTTTTCTTATGAAACGTATTTTTTTAAACAAGTAATATTATAATCCATTGCCTAAATAATAATTTGAAGAAACTGCATTTAAAAATTTTAATTCTTCGCAAAAATATTGCATCTAGTAAATAGATCTGGGACACTGTATATACATATTTTGAATACTTTTAATATATATATATATAATAATTGATAGAAAATTTAAATACTATTATTATGTTTGTACTAATTAATTGTTTTGAGTTTCCACATTACGTTTTCACCACACATATTGCTGTGTTAAAATGGTTTTGGGAAAAAAAATTCGATTCCACATAATATTATATTACACAAACATTGTGATCCTAATATTTCGTGTTTACAATAATATTAAAAATAAACATTGAATATTCAATATTATGTACCTATGAAATTACTATCAATTTATTTTCATATATTTCTTTTATTCATATTTTTATTAAAAACAAATTGAAATAATTGCAGTTTATAGAAAACCATTTTTATTTTTAACCTTAACCGAATGTGACGTGGTATTTAAATGTAAACCTTGAATATTTGAAAAATCCACTTATCTTTACCTTTTGGTTTACTTACGTAACAATTTACTTGTGTTTTCTTATAATAAACTCAGAAGAGTTTATTTTAGAGTAGGTGTAAACAAAGGTCAATAGAGATAAAAAAAACAATAAGTAGCTGAAATAACTTAACTGGTTAATATTACTAAAATATTATTTATATTGTTATTATCTTAGTTGAAGGTTTTGTTTTTAAATTGAATGTGAATAGGTGCTGTCTATATAATATAAATCTACCTAATTAATCAAAAACCAAAATTCTTATCTTAAAATCAGAATCACTAAAATGTTGATCTTTTGTAGTTGATTAATATGTGTGCACATTATAAATTGTGTAATTTATTATTAAATATGATTATAATAGGTATATTATTGTACTAGAAAAATGATCACATTATATTTTCTTAACGACAACATTTCTGTCAACGAGTATATTATAAAAAAATATTATGATCAGTTGTTTATCATGTTATATAGTTATGATTAGAGACCAGATTTTTATGTTATTATATATTATTATTGAGAGTATACAGCTCCAATCGAATGAGCTTTTTCGACAATTCATTATCCTATGAACTGATATACAAATATTTTTAACGCATAAAGAAGCATATTTTATGATTAAAGAATATTTTGTGCAAAATGTTATGTTTTAAGAATATATTATTAAGGTTTAATTTGAACCTTACACAAAATTTATATATTATTATTTGCTGAATTCTAAAGGCTGAAGTTATTAAGGTCTAATTGTTTTTATATTCAATATTATTTTGTTATTCAATTAGGTGCATAGTATTACTTTTAATTTGGATTATTTAAAATATGTTATTAATACTTTTTTTTATTTATTTATAAGGCTGAACTTTTGGTAAGTAACTATCATAAATTGTTACTTTTAATTTGTTTTTTCAGTATTTAATGTATTTTTATGAAAAATCATATATTTCTAAAAAAGAATATTCAGGAATATAAAAGATTATTTTGATGAAATTATAGAGCATAAAAATATCGTATATTAAGGTTTTTAAACGCATATAAATCCGGTCTCTGGTTATGATATTTATGTTATTGTTTTGTTAATAACTAAACTACGATAAAACAATTAATAAATAACTACCTAATATAAAGTAAAATAAATTTTTGATAAATTTTTTTTACACAATTGATTTTTTCCAAGAACTCAGTAAAATATAATAATATATTATTATTATTATTATTAAACATTTCGATTAAAAGCATTTTATTTATAAATGAAAAAAAATATATATAACTGATTGAATAAATTATAAATACTCTCTGATTAGTTTATTATTTTGATATAAAGCTTCTCTTAGTTCTGTTTTGTGTCCGCAATTAGTAAAACTTAACAATTGCTCACTGCATGTTCATACAACCTAACCTAACAATATAAAATTATTATTATTATTTGTTTTTCAAACTCTAATATTTTCTTTTATTTATTTTAGAAAAATATATGTAATCACCAATATAAACGAAATAGGCGATCTCAATTACAAGATAGTTTAATTTCGAAACAAAATTTAAAGATAATTCGTTTAAAAAAAATGGAGGAAACAAAAAGATACCTATTTCAATAAAAATAAATAAATACATATGAATATTATGAAGTAAAAATATTCATAAAAAAAATCATAAACGAGCAGAAATTTGTTTGAAATGAAAAAATAATCAATATTTAGCTTTATTTTTAGTTAGTATTATTATATTACTCGGGTGTATTTTTTTGTTTTTTTTTTTTGTTGCATAATTAGTAATTTGAATAGTTTAGTAAGACAAGTTTCAAGACCGTTAACTATGGGTAGGAATGATGAAATGGGATAGACGACTTAAAAAATCAGAACAATCAATACTATCGGTGAAATTATAAATAGATGACGCGGACAAAAACATGTGATTTCTATTCAACTTCTCGTCTCTAACATTATTGTAATGTAATAATGTGGCCGCACATTTAGTATAGGTATATAGAAATTCACGGCGAACAAAAAAAGTAAAAAAAAAAATAAAAAAAAAATAAGGAGATGTAAAAAACAACGCGGAGAGAAAGAGAGTAAAAACAATATCCGTTTTATATTTCCGCTGGCGGTTTATGCGATACGATAATTTCAGGCTTGAGTTACCCTAAAATTGGATATCGCGTGAACATAATGTACAAACTACGAATACAACGTCGAAAACTTTAATATACACAATAAAATATGTGTAGAAAATAATAGTACGACGTTATAAATAGCGAACAATACATGTTGGAAAACAGATGGAAAAGTATGAGAACAACGAAACACTCGTATAAACTCGCGACAACTGGCAGAGTAGGACGTTTATTATTGACAATGGTACAATATTTATATACATCGTTTTACATTTGATCAGCGCAAAGTTAAATTCCGTTTGGGATATATAATTTTAATATTATATTGTGTTTACACATTCTTATTAAGTTTTTCCTATAATATAAATTTATTTTTAAAAATCGTGTACTTTATCATTACTATATTATCAGAACAATTATTACTATTTCAGTCTACTCGTGTACGATTTTAAACAATGCTGTAGATAGGATTTTTATATTGGTGTGGGGGAGGGATTATAAGATAATAAATAAAAGTTTAAATAACATATTACACTAGTATATTATATACTGGCATATACTATTTTTATAATCATAAATTCATAAAACATATAGTCTAACAATAAACAACTTATTATAACAGTATTATTTTGATTTTTCTCTATTTATGTCCCCAATCAATTTAAAAATAAATACATTGAAACACGATAGAAATTTGTATAATTCCCATATTGTAAAAGTGTAATCCCCTCTCCCTTAGCTACAGCCCTTATATTTAGGAAGATTGAGCATTCTCCAGTTAAAAAGTTAAGTTAATTTTAAATAATCATAAAATGAGCCCTTTATTTTAAAGTATTAATTTTGGACATAAGGAGGTAGATTTTTTCTAAAATATAAAGTTATTTTTCATTTAGTTATTTGTTTTATAAAGAATAATTAAATTTAAATATATTTAATACACTTATGGGAAATGTAACGTTTTTATATAATATATAGTTAAATTAGTAAAAACAGCAATGTTCCATTTTAAAAATTTAAAAATTGTCAATATATATGTATGTAGATAAACATAAAAAATATTAGTTATAAAAATTGAAGGTAAAATAAAATATAATTTATATTTTTAAATTTAATTATAGAACATATTTATATTTAAAATTTGCTATTTTGTAACTATATTAAGTTACTTTTATTTCCATTTAATTTAAACATTTTTAAAATAACTTAATTTGATGAGTTAAATATAATAGTTGACTTGTCCATGCATAGAACAAAATTATATTGAAAATAATCTTGTGTAGACACCAAAAACATAAAAATTTCCACAGATCGAAAAATAAATTAACAAAATGGAGCACCTTCTATCGACGTTTTATTTATAATAAAAAAAAAGTATATAAATCATTTTAATACAAAAAAGCATAATAACTTACATGTATTATTCACTATTCTTCTATGAGGATTGATCAAAATGTTATGTTTTAATAATCAAATTAAAGTAAAATATATTATACACAAAAAAGTAAATCTAAAACTATTATTAGGAAATGTAAATAACTTTAATCACTTTTTATAGTTTTATTAAAGATTTTTTTTTGGTGTTTACTTTTGAAAATCTTAGCGACTATTAATAGGTACTACATAATAAATTGTCGTAATACACTTGTAACAAATATATATATATATATAAGTTAGTATGTATCATAATTTATTACTAAATACATATTATTTGAAATGTGACATTAATATGTAATAATTAGAGTTCGGATTTGTAGGCAATATAATCAAAAAAGAAAAAAAAAAGGATTTAAAATGTGAAAAAAGGCAAAAAAAGTATTTAATTTATATAAAAAACAATTCAAATTTTTTTACAGTATAAAATCAATCTATCAGTTGAATAATATTTTCATCGAATTTTGTAACATACTATTTTAACTTAGAATTGTCACTTTTTTTAACTATAGGCATATTGAAAACACAGAATAAAATAAATGTGGACAATTATTAAAAGACAATTGCGGTCGACGAATGCGGACTGACGAACAATCTTGAATCTACGCATTATGAACATATTTTAATCTTTAGATGGGTAGTATGGGTTTTATATTTACATTTGAACTTTAAATTAACTATCCATATCAAATAATTGATAAGTTTATCAATTTGTACCGCAATACGTAGGTATGTCGTGTAATCTATTAGATCAATTGAAAATTAAACACAACAATTAATTATTAAAAAAAACAAAATAGGCATTTATAAATAAAAAAAGCATTTATATATATATAAAAAAAAAAAAATGTATCCATTATCTTAGATATTAAATGAAACACATTTGTATATAAAAATTATTTTATATTATTATTATAAACAAAAAGGTATTTGCCTTCAAATCCAAACCCTAGTAATAATTCATATAATAAATTGAATTTGCAGGGTTTTTTATATTTTAACTAGGATATTTATTTTGATAACAAAATGTTCCCATACCATTTATAATAAATAAATATAAATAGTATACATAAATATGCATATTATAACTATTATAGTCATTAGTTCATAATTTTTGAAATTATTGAATAAATTAATTCCATTGTGAACACGATCGAATATTATTATTGCACACGAGTCGTCGTTGTATATTTAAATACCTACTTTAAATTTGGTTTTAAGTGATTTGATATCTAAATATTATTTTCTAGTCAAATAGAAAAAATATATATATTTTTTAATTTATTTACAAATCTATTTAATTTCCGTACCTTCATTTTTTCGAAATAAAAACATCGATTTTACCCAGAAGTTGTCCATAGAAGTATCTACATAATACAGTAATACCTATATTATATAGTTTTGTCTGAACTTTATATTAATGCGTTTTCAATTTTATCAATTAAAAAGTTTCAAAATTAAACGTTTCTATGTAGTGGTTATAAAATTACACAAATAGCGCTGATTGTTTTACTAAACTATATTTTACTATCGACAGATTGATGTATTATATGATTTTGTGATATATAGTTATCATTGTTTAATAGTTAGATAAGAAAAACATAAAACTAATTGGTAAAAAGATTTGCAAAGTTGGTTGTAAACAAGTTAATAATTTATGTTAACTTTAACTGCGTTTAATAAAAACTCTTGACATCAAAATGACGAAATTGCTATAAGTTGAATTTATATCATACTCGTGTTATAAAAATAATAATAATTAATAAAATAAACTTTATTTGAGTTAACAAGTTAGATTGTTTCATAACTAACTTGGTTTTTATCTTATCAACTATTATCACCTAGATTAATTCGTTTTAATTTGGTATATATTTTTTAATATCAACACATTTTTTACTAATTAAACTTACCTACCTATATCATTGTTCAGAAAGGCATTCGACACAGTTATTATTTTGTAACATGTTAATAAAGAAATAAATCCAAATGTACTCATTAACAATAAACTTTTAACGTTACTTGTAAAACTCGGTTACATTGTGGATGTATACATAACACAATAAATTATAGGATATCAATCTAAAAAGAAAAAAAAAACACTGATGTCTTACAAAGATAGCAAACGTTATAAATTGAAAAACATTTATTTCTCTGCCAAAGAAATCAAAGAAACATCCTCGATGAATTACAATAATATAAACATAAAACTACCATGATTCCAATATTATGGACACAAATAATGTTTTTCTAGGAGCTATATTCTTTAGTTTTATAGTTATTATCAATCGATTTAAGCACAGTGGATCGCCGATGTATTTACTAATTAAAATGAAAATGATCTCTTAAGTAAATTAAGTATAATTTAAAATCGTGGTCTAAAATGTGTTAAGTTTGCGGTCTTTCCAGTAAAGTTTGAATTAAAAATACATTGTCCTACCAGTCGGACTTTTGTCTGGTCCCAGAGACGACGGATTCATTACGCGGATCATAATATAATAAATGGTGATTTATTATAATTTCCATGGACATATCTATGACAATAATACTTATATAACTATTTGAGTAATTGAGTTATTTCTATTATTATATAATGATGTTAGGTACCAAATTTATAAAATATATAATAAATTGAGGTTATTCGAAGATGTTTAAACTTATCACAGTTGGAATGCATACATATTTATAAGTGTGTAATATTAAAATTAAAACAATGGAACTAAAAAAACTATACATCATATTTAATTTTAGATGAACTGTAGTGTTGGTAGTTGTATGTATTATTTTAAATATGGAGTTTACTAAACGTTTGTAATTTATTAAAACTCTACATTCATATTGTTATACCTAAACAAAAAAAACTTGAGTATATTTTAGTAATAATTGTATAACATAATGTATACCGTGTTTTTCACCAAACGGATTGTTTCACGTGACAAGTCTATTTTAAGTTTAAAATTAATTAATTTTAATTTCTATAATTGGGTAATATTTTCATTGGTAAAAGTAATTTAGCGAAATCGAATTAAATAAAACTCATATTGGCAATTACTTATAAACAATATATTATCATAAGTCGTAGCAAAATGCTGATACCACTTTTGAGTTAATCGGATGATGTGCTGGTGCGTGGTGCTGTTTTATTTTCCGTTTTTCGAGTAAAAAAACTGAAAAGTAGTATTTAATTCTGAAAATATCATAACAAAATGTACAGCAAATTCGTAATAAAATTTTAATAACACTTATGAGTAATTCGAATTATGTGACGATGCTATCTTGATATGACTATTATATGTATATATTTTCATATACAAATATTATCTTCCTCAATGACTATGATATAGTATATATATATATATATATATACATATTTGCTTTTTCTGATTTTTGATTTATATTAAGTCTTATTTAACGATAAAGTGTTTTATAACAAAATATACATTTGGTTAAATTTTTCGATAAATTGATAAAAAAAAAAAACTTTTGATCTATCTACTGATTATGGTTATTAATATTTATGATTGACATTGAAATCATGTAATTTAATTTCTATATAAAAATCATATATTTTATACAAACTGCTCATGATAAATAACTTCATTTTAGGTTAAATTTTTGATATTAATTAATATCTGTACATTATAGAAATGTAATTCTTATTACTACTTTCATGACTAATAATTAACTATTATAAAAAAAAAAAATAAGTATTTAAACAAATATTGTTCATATATGTATTAGTGCATATAATATAATCATTTTTTAAATTATTATTCGGCTATGCACAGTATCTACACATAAATCAGGGATCCATTAATATAATAATATCTTTCAAATTCATATTTTTTTCAATCACGTAATCAACGATTTATTTGATTACATAAAATGAATAAATAGGACTTCTCTAATAGGCAGGTACCTATTATAAGGCTATAATATTAAGCAAGATTTAAATCATTATACAATTGTGTAAAATATTAAGAATTTTATATTCAAGTATCTGTTACACAATAAGTATAATTTTATACTGATCTAACAGCAAGAGTCAAACATTATGCCATTATAGTGTAATGAAAATTGAGAAAATTGAATCAAATTTATTTTAATTGTATTTGAATGTTATTTTTTATTATTTTTATTATTGACGTAAAAAAATGCAAATACTATTCTAATATCATATTTATATAAATGAACATCGTTGTATTCATTACCCATTTTATTTTTTTCGCAACGTCAAATATTGACATTTAATTTCGAGAACGAATTTTAAGATTTAAACAATTTATACGCAATATTTCTCTCTTTATTTGATTCGACATAATAATTGAATATAAAATTATATTTTCAATTTTTCAATTTTGACATTATGCAGTGTAATATAATAGTTGTACTAACTAAGCGACTTTTCTCAAAAACTGACATTAATTGAAGACTACATTATAGGTATTTGATTTCTTTTTTTTCTGTTGTATGACTCAACCGTTTTATATAACATTATTATTTCTGTATTTTATATAATTTATCAATATCAGTCTAAAAAATTATATACTCAGTTCAGAATATTTACATACAAATACAATATTTCAAAATGTATAAATGTATATAATAATTATATATATATATATTATAGTTATATATTATTATAGTATATTATAAAAAAGTTTATCGAATAGAAAAATAATAATTTAAATTTTTCTTGATAATCATTAAAAAACAAAAATTCTAAAACTTGATTGTTATTATTTATAATAATATATATATATCCTTCTATATTTTCTTACTAAACAAACATTAGTTGCTTTTAAAAATATACTCCGTCACAATATTGGAAGCGATACTATATAATTTTCTTCGACTAAAGATATTTTCGTCCTTATTTCCCTTAACCCAAAATATTATATTTATAATATTTCAAGGAATCGAATTTTGTAAATGGTCAGTAGTCTCTAGCGTCTATTTTATTATGAACATATATTAATTTTAAAGAATTCAGTTCATATGGATTTCTAATACGCGAAAAATTGTTGTTTAATTTTATTTCAATATTTTTTTTATTAATTTCTGTTTTTTTCAACACAGTATATGTAATAATAGGTTTATTACGATCAACGATGTCTTATTAATAGTTGCTAGTAATGACTGCAAACTTTTATTTTTAATAATAATAATATAATTTGAATATTGTTGTTAAATTTCTGTATTTAAATGTTATTTCGCTCGAAAAATTAATAGCAACGTATTGCCCGCAACCACTGTATTTTTCTAACCACCTACGACCGTTATTGTTATAAATAAAATTAAATGGTTAAAATGTAGTAAACTTAAAATGTTTGTTAGTTGAAAGTTTTTGTGTTTATTTTAATGAATAAACATAATTAATGCGAGTCTGTGATAAATATATTTAATTCTAAATAATGGCGCACAATAGCATTGGCAAGGCAATAATGCTATACTGCAGTAATCCCCGAGATCAACGGCGCCAACTTGAGAAATAAAGAACACAAAAAGGACTAATAATATCATGACTTTGAATCTTCAACGATAATGAATCTTCATTTTTCATTCGTAAATAATACTAATGGAATTCGGATCATTTTTTAAGTTAGAAGTCACAATAGATTTATTAGACTTTATGAAAAACGAAATTCTAATAAAAAATATATATATGTACAAGTATAATAAATAATCATTTTTAAATCAACTTTACCGCGGGTTAAAAAACAAAAGAAAGAAGAAAAAAAAAATGGAGCATTATATAAATTTAATGAAAATAAGTCGTTTCACGTAACTTTTTCACTTGTCCGGAAACCTCTCCACCATTATTATATAGCAGCGGATAACAAAAATTAACCATAATATACCTGTCCCGCGGTTACGACCCGAACGGAAAAACTAAATAACTCGGCATGGTTACAATGTTATATATGAATTAAGTATGAAACGGACGATCATAAAACAATATAAATAGTACTTAGTACGTTGGTATGTTACTTCATTGTTATATATTACCTCGGACAATATTCGTGATATTTCAGGCATTGATGTTGGTACAATAGATAATAAATTGTTAAAAAGAACTCTTTTTAGATAACTATCTCGGAATAATTTTGTTAAATCCTTAGCAATTGCGTCGTCTAAACAATGAATATTAATAACTTAGCTATCACGTATATTTTTTGAAAACTTCAATTGTCTGCCACCGAACTCTTATTTAGCTTGATTTTTTTGTAAAAAATATTACATCTATTTAATAATTGTATTTATTAGGTAGTGTTTTTTTAGTGCAGTTAAACAGTTTGTTTACTACACGTCGATATCTTAAAGCATCTCAAAAAGTTTTTTTTATTTGATTTTGCTAAAAACTCATGGCAGAGAAACAAGCAAATGTTTGTGGGATCCCAAATAGGATCTCACAACAGCCAAGTTGATTTATTTGGTTTACTAGGTCACGTTTTCACTTTCTTTCTCTTATATTTCGTATCAACACTACCCCAATTAAATAAATTTCATTTGTTAAAAACATGGGTGTTATATTCTTGTATCTATACGATTTATTATTTAATAGCCACTTTGATCATAAATTATGTGGTGAGGTATCAAAAAATCTTGGAATTTATAAATCGTAATACCTTTGACTTTAATAAAATTCTTACTTTAAACTCACTCTAACTCTATGCATCCCTTATTCATTTGATGCTCGGGTAAACATTTTTTGTTTGGAGTTCTCACGAAAAATTAAATATAGAACGTTTAATTAGAATTCAGAATAAATACTGTACGACAGTTTTGCTGTGGTGTTGGCTCTAATTTAAAATACTTTTTTACTTTTACAGACGTTGCGATTGTGATATTTCGTTATATTATAATAATATTATATTGAATTGTATAATTTTAGTTCAATGACGTTTTGTCATTCTCTGCCTTGTTTATACAATATATCCGATAAGTACCTTTACCGAAATATTGGGAATAAATTTCATAAGACTAATACTATGATCAAGAATTCCTTCATGATCGTGTTTTTCAAACAATAAATAATTTGTCAAATTAATTTTGATATATTTTACAACTCTTCACCGTATATATTTAAGAAAATTACAATCTTAGTTTAATTATATATAGGTAGGTATCGTTTTCACTTTTGTCGTGTAATATTTTTAAATTTATATACATTATTTGTTTTCTTAACTCTGTGCCCGTTATTGTGGCACACGTGTATTGGTTGTCAAAAGTTATGTAGTTTATAATTCAATTTAAAATAAACATATTTCTTTAAATTTATTTCCATTTTACGATGAAAAAGGAGATTTTTTATGGATTTTTATAGTGTATTGTTTTAATTCTTTTTGACAAAATAATTTATTTAGTTATATTACAATAGATATTTCTAAGGCATTCGTTTTTATTTTTTTAGAAGACACTGCCAAACAAAATATAAAAATAATATGTATAACTAATAGCTGATTAATTCGGTTGTGTTTAGTCCTACGTGTAAATAAATTATAATTTTTTATATTTTACATTATTTTTATTATTGTATTTTATCTTTAGCCTTTATAGAAATGTTTGGTTACCACCATTTCCGGTGACACATACGACATACACAGCGAATGATATACAGGGAAATCAAAATTTCTTGTTACAAAAATGGTGAGAATTATTTAGGTTCTCAATGTTATTTCACTACGAAATTCTCATCACATGTACATACTGAAACTTCTTTGTCAATCAATGTAGCGAAAAATTGTGACAAAACAATATAAGGTACTCAAAACATATTTTGTATAAAACGTTTCTAAAACCTATTTGGTAATACTGGTCTCGTGTCAATAGAGCATGCTTGAAAATATCAAATACAAACAAAAATCAAGAGTTCTAGTTCTGCGTTGTATTCGTTTATAATAAAACCCGTCAGATCGTCAGTATTAATGAAGTTGTTAACAAAGTTCCATTTAAAACTATTCAGAAACCGTTTACTAAACCATCTTAACACTTTAACCACTGACTCGGTATCTATGGTATATTCTACCAGAAGATTTCCTTTGTCGTTCAAAATAGTTATTATGTCAGATAATAAAAACAAGTAAATTAAAGCTTGAACGTTAATGCGTGCACAGCATATTATATGGATAGGTGTGAATACGTATATATTTAATTCACATCATTATGTTTTGAGGTTAACATCATAATGTGTTATATTTTTTTAAATAAATAATATAATTTTGGATTGATCAACAATAATTTATAAAATATAAAATAGAATATTTTAAAACCGATAAAATGTAATAATTCAGGCAACCAATATTTTTATATTTTATTTATGTGTATAACGTATAACTCATTAAAATATATAGCATCTTTCAATGAAAAGTTTGGTTAAAATTTAAATAATTTGAAACTATTCTCTTTCTCTCTTGTGTATTCCTTTCTAAAGTACTTAGTACAAGTATATATTTTAATATATGGGACCTTTATATGATATTTAAAAGTAGGGTCTAAATGAAACTTCAAATAACATAATATCTTAAAAAGTAAGTTCAGGTTATGGCAAATGAAATACGGAAACGGAAACGACATGACAGTCCGGACAACTAAACCCACTAGAGATACTCGTACACCATCATATTTCTCTGAAGATGATTCGCTAATATAATAATTTGTTAAAAAACACATTAAATGTTTTCCTGTACAACTATTTATTGCAGTTTCAATCTGATTCATATACATAAAGAAAAATATTCGATTATGTAAAAAAAAATAGTCCAATGTAACATAAATTTATATATTTTAATTTATATAATGTTATGCATATGGATTTTTTTAAAAAAATTAACGGTAAAAGAAAAAAATCACTTCAATATTGAAAACAAATTAAATTTTAACAGAAAATTAATAATTTGCAGTAAATTATTTGTATTTTGTTTAACGTGATAAAATTAATGGTAATATTTTAATATTATTGATTTGACATTACTATAATTTCGTTCGTATTTACTTTTCTATATTTTCATTTCATTGCCAAAACTATATATAGTTTTTATTATTTTTTTTTTTTTTTTGTCTGAGAATTATCCATATGTTATTGGCTTGTAACTAAGTTTAAAATATACAGTCATTATTTTTTTGTTTTGTTTTTTACCTTTTGGCTTGGTTGAAAAGTTTTTTAAGTTTTCTTTTTTATACTTAACGCATTAATTGTTTCGAGCTTTTAGGTTTTTTTAATGTTTTTTTTTTTATATTTACTTCTTCAGCATTGCCGATGAAGTAACGCATACAGAAAAATATATTTAGTTATTAACATAATTTATAAAGTTATTTAAACTTTAAATTCTAGTTACATATGTAACAAACATATAAATATTTAGTTACACAAAGTAAATACATTTAGTTGTATTTATAGTAAATTATACATAGCAAAATAGTTTTTTATTACAATAGGTAGTCGCTTTTAATTATTATTTCATAATACTTATACTTGTACTAAAATAGTGTATTTATATGGTAACCATAGCTAAAAATCTTTAGCGATTTCCAATTATCTTTTTCCACAGAAAAATTGTCTCAATTGTTTATATGTTACAATATATTTCTTATCGATACGCACTAGAATGTTGTTTATTGTTTTTTAATTTTATGTCATAATAATAAAATATGTAATTACACTTCCGTAGCAAAATAAAATAAATATGAAGTTTCAATTAACAAAAATAGTATATGATTTCACGACTAAAATGCATGACTTAAATTATTCTTATAATTACAAACCTTATTTATAAACTACGAACATTATTATTATAGAATAAATATTTAAAATTAATTTAAATATTATATCAGTTTTCCAATGATAATTATTTTCGTCATTAGCTTTGACAGTGGCGTATTAACGGGTGGATATGGGGAATAGATCTCCTCCCTTTAATTATTTTTCCTAGTGATACTTTTCGAAAAGTGATATAAAATAAATTACTTTTTATAACTACCTATAAGAATAAGAAATTAAAGAAAATAAAAATATCGAAATTGTTAACCAAACACGCATTTTTTGATGCTCTGTGTAATGAAATGTTGTTGTACAAACTAATTAAATCTTTAATAACTTATTGCTGTTAAATGATTGTAGAAAAAACATAATGGGCTAGGGGGAATTAAATTTTTTATAAAAGTACCTAAATTAAAAAAAACAAATTAATATATTAATTTTTAATAATAAATACTACTAATAATTACTAAATAAATAGTTCTATATAAATATATATTATAAATAATATGTTTGAATGAAAAAAAAAAAGTTATTTTATACAAAATAAGTTTATTAAATCAAGGAACAAGCATCAACCTATATATTTTATTTATTTAACCTACTAACATTTTTATTACGCTTTTTTTAACATTATCTGATCAAAATATTCATCTGTAAAATTCACAACCAAACTTTCCACTTTTTTATACTCGAAATTACTTGTTTGATGATAATAAAGGATTTTAGCTTTTTATTTCGTAAATATACCTAATAATATGAATATAAAAGAAAAGAAAAAGAATAAAAATGAATTTCCTGTTTTTTGAACTTTGGTTCTAATTAAATTTAACAACGTATAGATTCCTACTATGTATTAAATATTTTAAATAGTTTTTAATAATATTATTTGTTAATTAATATATGTTCTTATGAAATTTCAAATATCTTAACTAAATTTGAAATAATTATTCATATTTTTGCGCACAAAACTATTAATTTATCTTTTAAAAAATTGAATTAAAAATTTATTTAAATTATTGGATCGAAATACTTTCTAAAATGTGTGTATATACCTACAATGTAAATAGTACCTAATGGTTAAAATATATATCATAGAAACAAGTAGCTTTTTTTTTATATCAAATGTCCATATTTAAAATATATGAAAAACAAATTTTTGACGACGACTAGTAATCTGTGTTATTAAAAATATTTTTTGTTCATATGTTGCCATCAGTCGAGCTGCTGAATTTTCTCAGCTTCTGTTATTCGTAACTGATACTGACTATAGTTATAGTACGCGGGTTTTATACCTTATCGTCGTGCGACTATAATACACTCGTATACATTAATTTTATTTTTCGTCATTAATGTTGTTTTAAAGTGTAATTTGTATGTTACCGTTTTTTGTTTTATTTTGCGTCTCCACAGTGTTGGATTTAGATTTGAAGACACTGAGAATAAATTTAACGCTGCATATTCACTTTGTACCTCCCCCTACCACATATTTATTGACATAAAAAATATTTTAACGCCGATCTTTTAATGAAAAAATTTTGACGCTGGGTGAAATTGCCCCCTCTGTCCCCCCCCCCATCTTAAACACGTCACTGGGTCATCATCGCTGACACAATTACCGACTTCGTCGCATATATTTATCCTAGTGAATTTTATACAATTTATTCGTATTGTGATCCCATCGTTTCACATATTGATGTATTTTTTATTCACTGATAATATAATCTTTTGTATTATTATTTCATACTTTTTATGAATTATCATCGTGTTTCAATGTCAACACATCGCTGTCGCATTTATATTCTGTGAATTTTATATACTTATTTTTGTGGTTTGCCTCGTCGTTGAGGCCATTAAATTGTACATTGCAATCAACGTAGTTTAATATTTTTTTTGTATATTATTGAGCGATTGTGTTTATCGTTGTCACTAATATACCTACCGTAACAATTTCATCGGAAAAGTTGGTATATTTATGTTATTAAATAATTGTTTTTTTAATTATTTGATATTTCCAACTATTATTCTGTTAACTATTATTCCCGTGATTTGTAAATTATAATTTGTCTATACTATATTTTACATTAATATTATGTTATATTTTATTTATTTAATTAGTAATGCAGTCTAATTTATTATTTAATATTTAATCAATTCCATCATTTTCCTTAATTTCTTTATTAAGTTTATTTTGTCCAATTGATACCAATTAATAACCGATCTGCGACACAAATATTTCGTCAGGTGTATGACTGTACCATATTTATCTAAAAAACAAAACAATTAAAGCAAATTATATACCTTGTATATTATTGTTATTAATTATACAGTCTACAAATTTTACAAATTTTCTGTATTAATAAAAAACTAAAACAAATAAATCAATTGTAAATGTTACTTAACCTATTAGAAAATAGCATTAGCTTACTGTGTAATTTTTTTTTTTAAAAAATCTAATCAAGATAACAATAAACACACACTTTAATGGATACAATAATTTTGATATTTAATAATCGATAAAACAATATAATATTATGCTTAATTGATATTAAAGTATTTATCGTATGTGAATTGCAATAATAATTTTAATATCACTATTACTCAGAATCATAATATTCATATATTTCATAATATGATAGCTCTATGACTTTTCATAACCCACATATATATGATGTCTACTTAGTGATAATAGTATTAAATTCTTAATAATATTTTAACGGAATAAAGTGTATATCTATACTTTTGAAACATTCAAACATTTAAATACCTAATTCAATTTTATATTTTATGAATTAGTTGAAGATTTCATACTATAAAACGTTAAAAAGTGGTTAAATAATAAATGTATATAGTTGACAGTAGAATATTTATTATTTTGTCAAGGGTGCGATATGTGATGACATTGCATTACCCAAACGAGGTTTTATTTACCAAACGAAATTATTAGAAACGAAGTTGCAATTTCGATATTGTTATTCAGTAATATCATCATAGGTATATATAATAAAGTATTTTATATCTGCAGTTATCGATAAATATCAATAAAAAAAAGGTCCAGGGGGTCTATGCACAATTACCCCCTCCCCTAATAAATACGCTACTGCAAATATATAGGTACCTCTTAAAGTGTAATAAATACCTACTTCTTTTATAGTGGCAAATGCTACAGTTACTACAAAAATCCAATTTTTAGAAAAAAGATATTTTGCCTTTTTAAGTATATATTATTATCTAACATTATTTTAAATAAACGTGAACTATTTTTTGTAATTTAAAATGGTTAAAATATTATTACGTTTTAAAACAATATAGGTTTTTATTCGTTTATTGTATTGTTACCTCATAATTTAAGAAAATAAATGTAATTTAAAAATGCAGCAAATGTAAAATTCGTATTTACTAGGTAATAATAAAAAACTGTTTTATTTAATCTAAATTATCAATATACCATATTATTATACTTAACAATATATATATATATATATATATATATACTAAATATACTATATAATATACTATACTATTGGTCGAACTATCTCATATGTCCGGAACTTATACCAGATAATATAAATAAGGTATACACTATAACTTACATAAAATATAATTTAATTATTATAGTTATTATTAACTATATATATATATAATATTATGATCATTATAAAAAGGTTTACTACATTTTTTAAGTAAAGCTTCTTGGGATAGCGCGTTTGACGTAAAATAAAACGTACAAAAATAAAAAACAATGCTTTCAGTGGGGGAGGGGGGGTTGGTGTGAAATTCTGGTGGATTAAAAAAAAAAAATAACACAAAACAAACGTCAATTAATTATAATAATTCATATGCCTGAACCAACTGTTATTTTCATTAATATAAAACAGGAGTGACGGTTAAATTTTAGGGGCGGATATAATGGAAGTGAGGACTATCAGAGTTAATGTTCTTCCTTTAAACCATTTCACTTTTTAGTCTTTTATATCAATTAACTGCGCCATTTAATGACATATAAATAATGCATAATTTTTAATCAAATGCATACTATACTTAATAGCTCTTTTATACGAATTTTATACTTTATATTTTATTAAATATGATTTTGTGTGAGTTTATAAATTGTTTTTGATTCTAAAATTATTTGTTTTTTCAATTTCCAGATCTTGCTCTAGTTAAACCTGTCTCGAATTCAATGTCGTTTATATATAATATTTTGTACCGAGATTTCTCGAAAAATGTTTAAGACGTAATATTTATGTTGAAATAATCGAATCACAGAAAGATGAACAAGCAAAAAACTGTTATTCATAACTATTATATTATAACCTATTTTTTTTTTATAAATACTTAAAACCACCTCATAAAAATGACGTCCCACCTCACTTGTCAAACAAATAACGTGAGTACATACACAAATTAAACAAATTTAAATATCGTTTGGAATACCTATAAAAGTAAAAGAAGGAAACTTTGATGTGCTCCTGCGATTACATAAAACATAAAACTTCACTTTAATAAAAATAAATGTCTGTTGATTTTCTGGAAACAAAAATTTATATATAATCTAACATAACCAAACCTAACCTATCTACAATTTAATGAATAACCAAACAATATATTATGTATAGTTAAATAATATTTAGGTACCTATTCGGTTAATCCTGAAGACCGTTTACCAAGACTCGTATGTATCATAGAGTTGTATAATAATCAATAAGTTTTAATGGTCATATTTCAAACTAGTTCAATATGAAGAAAACTTTTGATTATTTGTACGGACTATATTATATTATTTACAAGTGGGTACTCGGTTCGATTACGCGTTTTCTATTCCACTTTACTTTACATTTAGTTTGAAATAAGATATACGCATGGCTGTTCAAACAGTATTTTATTAAAACGAACGGACCAAATAAGGAGACGGTGACTTATATAATATTATCATTTTATATCGTCTGTTTTGTTATACATTCAACTTAAAAAAAAATAGGTTTGACGGGTTCGATATTGGAATACCGTGGTTAGGTTGGGTTACAGTGTGCATTTATATTAATATATAATAGTGTGCATATATATATATATGCACACTGTAACCAAGATCTGATCCCTGATCTATTATACTAATTGCAATATTTCTAAAAATTTAAATGTTTGAATGTGGTTTTTATTAAAATTATTTAATTTATTTAGTTAATTAGCTACCTGTATATATAAGATCTATTTTTTATTTTTAGTTTTAAGCGTATAGTAAAATAATTTAAAAAAAAGAATTATATTTTAAGTTACCTATGCAAAATTTGAAATTAGCTAATTTAAAATGTATATACTATTATTATTTACAGTTACCATTATTTCTCGAGAAATGATTATGTATAATAATTAAGATATTACCTGATAAAGTAACAAATTCATTTTCTTTGCGGTTATAGTTTAGACTGATCATATTTTTATTATAAAAAATTAAATTGTTCATTTCCTTTAAAACAAGGTTCTAATGATATTATTTTTTTCTTGATATTAATATTAAAAAAATTTAGACTTTTAGAAAATAGTTTAATCATATTTAAAAATAATTAAAACAGAACAAAAAAGTGCGTATACTTAAAAATTACTTTTGTAGAATGTTGAATGTTGTCGACATAATGACACTACGTAGAACAAAAATCATAACGATTGGGTTAAATTTAGAGATTAAATAAACAATTACCAAAATCGTTGAAGGGATTATTTTTGACATATTGACACATCCATTTTTAAAATATTCCACAAAATATTTACTGAAAAAGAACTAACGAAAGTTTATTTTTTTTAAATAGCTGTAACTGCTTTGTCAGACAGTATTTTACAAAATCGTTGTGTCAATTTCATAAAAATATATTTTTCTTTAAATTTTATAATAGATATTTAGGCTATACATTTACACGAAAAGGCACAATTGTTATTCCTCTTATGGTTATTTTATTGGTAACATAATATGTTAGACGAACAATAATAACAAAAACTCATCTTAAATTTAAATTTTATTTTCCCGCAACTACTTTTGATTACCGTTATGGGTTTAGTAATAGGTTTTTACATTTTTTTTTTAATATCACACGAATGAGTAACTAATATAATATTCACATCCGTTTACTTCTGATGTTGGTAAAATTACTATACAATATAGTATGGATCTACAAATAACACGAAAACCTGACGTTTTATTTAACTATAATTTTATAAACTATGAACTATCCCTCATATACTAAATTATAAATATATATTTCAAATTATTAATTTATTTTAGTACAAATGTCAATTAACTTAGGTAGTATAGATTAAAGTTATTTTGATAATTGATTAATCATTCAATAAATTGTTTTAATTTAAATGTGTGTGATTATGATTGATGAATATTTAATATTTATAAAATAAAAAATGGTAGATTTTAAACAAATATACACTTATATATTTGAGACAGTTTAAAAATTAAAAATATATCATTAATATGTATAATTTCTCCATTAATTTTATATTTTCATAATAATCAATTTATTATATGCAATGTTGTTGATTTTTTTTTCGGTTAGTGTCATTGATAATAAGATAATATATTTGAACTATATTTTTTGATTTAATATTATAAAATATAATCTATTATTGTCTAAATATGACAAAAAAACTATTCGAACAGTCTATTTCAGCAAGTTGTTTTTAAAACATAAACAAAAAATAAAAGTAACAAATACAAATGCACGATATTTATATTCGTAAATATTATATAAGTGACTGCCAAAAGGAACCTTTCTATAAAAATCACTTAACCAACTTATGTCATAATTAGGTGCATTAATATAAAATATTATACTATTAGTATATTGTAGGCGTAGGGCGTAAATATTATTATTTTTACATTTTGGCAGCGCTAAATCTAAAGGTGATAAAATAAAATATCGATCTTAATTCTCACTTATTGACATCAATTTTTTTGTGTCTTGAGATCATTATAATGCATAACGTTAGTTATAATGGTTTTATCGTTTCAGTATAAATTTTAAATTTAAAATAAATTAAATGTATTAAGCTCGAATAAAAATGTTTGAATTATAAAATTTAAATCGTAAAGTTCGATAGGTATTAGGTATATAGGTGATCAAGAAAAATGAAACAGATGTGTAGCGCAACTGAGAATGCTAAGATTTATGCAGGAATTAGGATATCGAGACATAAAAGGTGTAGGACTAGGGTGACTGCCTCGTATAGATTAGTGGTATCAGGTATAGTGAAGAAGAAAAAAAAGAAGAAGTTCTGGTAGATAGATACAATTATAACAGTTGTGGATTAGATAAAAAGTATTACTTTGTAGCATTTTATTACACAACTCATTGAAAATTTTGATTATTATTATTGACAATGTCTATATATAATATTATACTAATAGCAGAAATATATTTATGTTTTTGGCAGTTGTAATGAAATGTAATAATAGTATTTATATCGTATCAGGGCAGAATCGATTATTATGATTTCTGTACGTAAATAATAAATAAAATATTATATTTTGTTTAATAATATATGTACGACTTTATACCTATTGTCGTTGTCGTTTTTACGTCCAAACAACAAAATGTCTCGACGTTTACGACATCGAATATCTTTTTAATATCCATTACCGTCGCCGGTCGTAATATTATTATATATTAAAACGTATACAGGGCGAACAGGGTTTTATATTTTTGCGAGAGAAAAACAAATACAATACATTCTAGTTAAGCTTTTGTCAGATCGACATATCGGAAAATTTAATTTAAAATAGTTTTTTTTTATCCCAACACCTAATCGCCGTTGACATGTAACATCTAAACTACAAATTTTCAACATCTATAAGAAGGGCAATATACATTACCTTAAACATTAATTTATATTTCAATTAAGATTTGATAATTTAGACATGTATTATTGTTATTTTTAGAAATGTCATCGAATCAAATATAAAAATTATACTAAACATCTTATATTAGAAAACTTTAAAATTAAACTTGTGATTTAAATAAAAAAGACCTTTATATCGTTGATTAATTGATTGTTGATGATAAAAAAAAAAAAAAAAAACCCCGTAAAGAAAATCTTGTGTTTTTTTATTTTTTATCGTAAAACAGGAAACAAAAAGCGTCACGTTAATAGTTAAGTTATATAAGTAAAAAATTGACAATCCTGTAATAAAACGTACAGTAAACCGCAAGAAAGAATAGAATATATTATGAGATACACTATAATTTTCTAACATTATCGGTTTCGTTTATTATTGTAAACGATTTTTATATTCGATTTCGAATGTCACCGATCGCACCCTGTATACATAAATAATATACGCGTCTCGACATCTCGTCGTTATACTGCTAATCAGTCTGCCCGCGTCCATAATATTTCACCGTCTCGCGTTTTAATGTTTAAATCATTTTGACGCTGGTAGACATTTTACGAGCACAGTGAGTTTGGGGTGGTTGTGTATAATATTATATTATTATATTTTGATATTAAATATAATATTATTTACGTCGTACGAATAATAAAATATGTACGCGCGTACGTGTGCGTATATTATACGCGTATTATTTACGTATATTCGCATACAGAGTGTGTGTCAATATTATTGCGCGCGTTAATGACTCGGGTTTAGGATTTACGCGCGTAATGCATTTTTCGATTTTTTTATTCTCGACAATTTTTTAAACCATTTTTAAGATGTTTTTTTCGTTTGAATGAAAATCAATAAATTTCGATAAAAAAAAAAAGTACCTAAGCACTTATGTACGAGTACACAAAAGCAACATCGTGATCGGCGCTGCAAAACTATATCTTCATCGACAATCGAAACGGATTATGCGGATAAAAGCACATTACAAGAATATTATACTATAGGTATTACTTATAATAATTGAAATATCAATGGTTTTATTTACGATTTCTATTACTCCACGATAAAAAAAAAAAATAAAACGCAGCATTAATTAAAATTAATTTAAACAGCATTTTTTTAAACTTTGTAAAATTATAAGGCATACAATTTATTTTTAAAGCATTTTATTGTTTTTTACTGCCTTGAAATTCGCACTGTAGTTTAGAATTGACTTACTCGCCGCAGAATCCAAAATATATCCGATTTCAGGGAACACAATTTTTAATTAGATTATGCAATTATTTGCATGAACGAAATCCCATAGTCCAAAATACCCTTGGTGATCAATATTCCTTTCAACATCTGTTTAATAATTCATAAACAAACAAGTCTAAAGATTATCAAAGCAAAATAATTTATAATGAACAGCATAATGTATCGATGGGATCATTATTAGATAGTTGATTTTTGACCATCAACTTTTGCACGTAGATAAACACACTTAATAGCATATTTTAGTTCTTTTATACTAATAATTATCAATAAATATACTTAAATAATATATTATATTGTATATTAATTATTAATATAGTATCGTATATACCTTATACATTTGCAGTGGCGCTGTAGCTGGGGGGGGGGGCATTCGACCCCCCTAAAAAATATAACGGGGAGCAAATTATAATTTTGCCCCCTGAAAATTTGTCATAGTTATACACTTAATACTTAAACATTTTACTGTTATAGTTTATATTTAAATTACATATTTATTATTTTTAATATTTATATAATATAATATATAATAAAATGAATTTTGAAAAGTTGTATAACAAATAAAATTAAAAAATGTAAAACATTAAAATTGTTTTGACTTTAGTTCAATCTACAAAATAATACCTATTTTACAAAAATCAATAAGTAATTGTATTTTATTTTAATATACTATATATATCATGATTTTCTTTAAATTTTTGCCCCCCCCTCCACCCACAAGAAAAATACTACTTGCGCCTCTGAACATTTGTCGCTTATTATATTAATTTATAATACACTTATTACTTATATCACACTAGCATACACTGTAGATTTATAATTTGATTTTTATGATACACGATATTTAAAAACTTTGTAATTAAGAAAAAGAGTAAAAATTATTCAAATTTTTTTTTTTTTTTAAACCCTATTCATAAACAATGATTTGGCGAAAATAGTAACTTATCACGATAAATTAATCTAACCTTATTGTGTTAACTCGATAAAGAGAAAAAATGTAAAGCGATTTTTATTTAATTTGGTAAAAAATAAAAGGCTTTTTTTCAGTTTATAATAACTTAATTTTAAGTTATTTGCATTTTAAACTTAATAAAACGTATTTTTATACCGAAAATACAGAAAGTACATTTATAATTATTATAAATTCAATGTTTTAAACATGAAAAATATGAAACAAAATGAATATGTCAGAGTAATGTTTATCGACATAATATATAATACCTATTTAAAATTTAACGTAAAATGTTCTTTATTGAAACTACTTCATATACTATTTATAATTTGGTTGACTTGTTATATTTTCAAATACTATTATCAAACGTTTAAAGTCTAAAGGGTTAATGAATATTGCGCGGTCTCAAACACAAAATACTTAACAGAAAAGCAAATTATGTACAAACGAGTTCGACAGAATGTATATTATATTAGTAAAATATAAATAGACCTTCTACGAAAAGTACACGAAATGTCCAGGCATACCTATAAAGCAGTTTAAATGATTTTGATTGGTAAAATATTTTATACTATTATAATACTAAATATTATACTTTCATAACTATTTTGTTAATTTATGCTTTGAAAACATTTAATGATAATTCATAATACATCAATAATTCAGTCTATAACATAAGTTTAAAAGATTACATAAAATATATATTTAAAAATAAACTGAATATCGATACTTAAATATTTTGTTCTAAAATGACAACTAAAATAATTTTAGATTTTTTCAATTCAATTATTGAAAAACGGTTAGAATAATTACTAGTTTTGGTCGACTTTTTGAACGGTAAATGTAATTAATAGATTTCATATACGTTTAAAATTAATTAACTACCCATCTATAATATTAAAGTTTATTTTTGACAATCATACCAAAACATTTACTTATGTATACATTTTGTTTTAATAATGTTAAAAATTAAAACATTTGTTTTCTAATATTGTAATTTAATTAAATATATATGGAACTTTTATAATTATTCATTTATTTTATGTAAAAACTAAAAGACAAATATTCTACTGTATAAAATGAATATACAGTATAGTAATATGAATATATGTTTATCACATTAAGCATTAATGTAATTTTAGTAAAAAAATAAAATTAAAGACTAATATTTCGTAGTTATTAAAAATTAGAATTCTACAAGTATGATTAGGAAAATAAATGTTCATTATCTCTTTTTGTTTAAATATTTTTCGTAACATTTATTATTTAATATATATATATATATTGACATATAGAATCTTAATATATTTTATATCTAAAAGGAACTATATATATGTTTGATTTTTAAATAATAAATAAATATAATTAATAGTGAAAGACTAAATGCATACCTATTTTTAAATTACAACAATTACCCCAAAAATGAGAAAAGAAATATATTTACTTCTTTACACATACAACATTTGCAAATATTTGTATTGTTAAAATTATTTTTAAATTTTAAGATCAATTTTTAATATTTTATATGTATTAGAGTAGTTATAAACACATAAAGGAAAAATTGTTTACAATGTAGTTGAGTATTCTAGCTGCGGAAAAAATATTTTCAATTATATTTTATAATTTTCTCTGACTTCTGCGAACGTTCTCGAAATAAACAGAATAAATTGATAATAAATCAATTAACTATGCTTCTCAAATCATATTCACCAATTTTATAGTTAAAAATTAGACAAATTCTGTAAACATGACTGACATTGTCACCGTGACACCGTTGCCGTACCAATTAGGGCTGTGCTTTATATGATTTTTCATATTTATTGACTTTTTTATTTTTTATACCATCCAACCACAAATATTTGGTATCAAAGCAAAAGAGAAGTAAATCAATTATGTGAAATATAAATCAGATTCGGGTCACATTGATTTTTTAATAAACAAAATTTTGTTTAAAATCCATATTTTACATATTTCTATGTGTATTTTTAAAAAAATGTAACGATAAATAAAATGATTTTGTTTCGTAAATGTTGTATAAGTTTACAATTTTATTTATTAGTTAGTATTAAAATGTATACTAATATTTTATGTGATTAAAATTTATAATTCTATTTATATATGATAACAATATAATTTTCAACAACGAATCAGAAAATATCGTTTTTGTAATCAATACTATGCGGTAAAATTAAAAAAAAAAAAAAAAAAAAAAGGAACGTTGTTTTAACTAAAAGCACTCTGTATGGCCGCGTACAATACTTACAAACTAAATAATATATTATAATAATATAGTTGTTGCCGTTATTTTATTATCGGTCTCGCGATATTGTCACGAAACGACCATTAACGCGCCGACGCCGCCGCCCTGAGACACCCTAGCTAAAAAGTCGATGACGAAATGTCCGATTCGTGTTTTTTACTTTATGCAATGCAAAGCTGCCCTTTTTTTTATATTTTTTTATTGCTTTTATTGTCTGAGGCCCGGACAACGGACGTTATTATACATTGTACCGTGTCATTATCCGCATCGTGATACCGTGATGGCATTTTTATAATAGTATATTATCGTTATAAAATGACGTGTATTTACAGCAATGTAATATACCTATGCTATATACAGTGGTATATTAAATAACGAAAACAAAGAGAACGATAATGATACCGTGGTATACACCAAACATTTTAAATAGGTTTAATATATTATTTTTTACTATTATTATTATTAAATTTTTAGCAACATCCCGCAGTGGGCAGTGGCCTTGATTTGGAATAACACTCACGCGAGCGCCGTACAAGCATGTAACTTTTAAAATTTTACACACAAATTCTACTTTATTAGATAATATCAACGTAAAAAAAGTAACTTATAACTATGGTATCGATTAAATGTGCATATCGATATAATGTCAATAACTGATTATAATTTACAAAGTTTGTCTGTTGTTAGTTTTATAAAACCATTTTTATATTGTTATTATACTAGGTTTTGAATACATTAAAAATACAATTATTTTTTTATTTCATTAAAAACTGTTTAAGTAAGATATATATTTAAAATTATAACTTAAAATTTAAAATCAACTCGTCGGCGACGATTTTGACCGATAATTATTGAAAGACGTTATTGAAATATAAATAGAACAGTTAAAAATGTATACAGCTAAAGAATACCTAAAATCTATATCATATGAAAACCTATCGCAAGATTATATTTTGAATTACACAATTTTACATTATTAAAACTATTAAAGTAGCCTAAAATTACTAGAAAGAATGCTATGAAAATGGAAAACATAGAAAAATATGTAAAATTTCCTTCTTTTATTTATTATTTTATTTCTTGTGTCAAAGTTCAGGTGATAACACAAAATATATTTTATATATTTTTATGCATTTTTGCTGTTTTTCGTTTTTAGAGCATTCTTTTCTAGTAATTTTAGGCCACTTTAATAGTTTTTATAATGTAAAATATATTATAATTATAATTATATAATTATAGGTACTAAATAAATCAAAAACAGGTTATGTTTGTCTAATATTCAAACTCTTTCGAAAATTTATTATTTTTATGATTTTATTTACAATATATTATGAAAAATTGTTTCTCAATAAGTAATTATCGATTTAAATTATTTATACAGTGATTTATTTATTTTATGTAAAATAAATGTCGTATAACTTATAGAAGATTCTAATATACTTGTCTCGAAAAGAGCAATAAAGAGAAAACAGTATCATGTTTTTCAACTTAAACCTTTAACTATAAACTATTTTTTATTGAGAGAATTTGTCGATTGTTTCGATTTTGTCAATTTCCCATAAATATATAATATGCCATTAATAAATATTTTATTTTTCGGCAATCATTAATTATTTAAATCGTTTATTTGTTAAATGCCTTTAACTTTATTCTTTATTGTTATTACAATCGATAAAGTATCCTTAACATATAATATATTTTATACGTCAATAGAATTTAATTTGGTCAGCTTTGATATAGATAGACAGAAACAATCTTAGGAGGAGATCGAGTTTGCAGTTTTGAGCAAGAATTTAATTACTTTTATTGGTACTAAATTCAAACTTGGTAATTATTTAAAATGTAAAATTCAATTTTATAAAAATATATATTTCAATCGTTATATTACTAGAATAATCTTATTGACTGTCGTGTTAAAAGGCGTCAAATTAAAAGAAAAAAAATGTATGTTTAAAGTTCACGAGAAGACATTTATAACGAACCACAAATTATATTTACATAAGTTAAATTTCAAAGATATTATAGGTACTTAAAATGCTGACTTTGAAAATCGAATGACTTTATAAAAAATTTAAATCGAATAATAACTTCGAAACCTACGAAACAGTCAGAAAATCCATCTACTGCTCAACAATAATAATATATTCACACTGTTATTTATTTATATGGCTAACAAGTTTAGTGATGACTGCAGATGACTATTACAAAATAGGCGATTTTAATTTGTTCAATAAATCATTGTTTTATTTTATTTATTAATATGGATTTGTTTAATCTTTTGAAAAACAAAAGAAGAATGGGAAATAAATACAGCACCGGACCAATATAATATCGGCAAGACGGAACTGAAAGAGTCGGGTTGAAAGTTTTTGTCGGAAAAACTAGCTAAAAAAAAAAACGAAACAATCCTATTTTAAACGTGATGTATGATCACTCTAAACGTAGCATATATAAATATTATATATATATATATATAGGTACATTATTATGTTGGTATAATAATATATTACTAAAAGGCCAGATAAGAGGACGTCACAGTTGTATTTTCGCCGTCTCCATATATATTTTACTGCCAGAACACGAAAATTACGTTATACGCACACTATCATTATAGTTCGGGGTATAAATTTAAAGTTTAAACACTTAGTACCGAATTTCAAAAGGGAATTATTTTCGAGGAGATCACTATTATCCTATTTTAATACCCACCTTTTGTTTTGTTTTGTTTTGTTTTTTTTTATTATTCATCTTTCGTCTCGCAAAGTAGTTAGAGATGTTTAAAAATGATAGTCTAAAACACTGTGAGTCATTCATTGTACTTTGCAACAAAGTACGAGATTATATTATATACAAATAAAGCTATATAAAAAAAAGTTATATTTGATCGTTTCAAAAGTAATAATATTTATATTTTTTTTCCGAGCGTGATCGACGAACTTCTAAAACTCGGTGTTGTTTTAAAACCATAAATCATAGGGTAACGAATGATATACCTGCGTATATACTAATAAATTATTAGTATCATTTTTTATTCTCAATATAACATCTATTATTAGTAATAATATTATATTTTGTACTATTTGGCGAAATACTTTTACAGAAAAGCTTCCTCAATCTGTTGTGTCCGCCATTTTCATCCATTAACAATAAATTAAACTTATTTTAACAACATAACAGTCTGATAAATTAAAAAAAAAAAAAATGTAAAAAAATATACTTGTATATTACGTATTCTAGATACTTGTAGGAATATAGTATTTGTCAGTATAATAATGTTTGTAATATCCAGTACCGTGTGAACCAATTCGTTTCCCGGGCCAATTTTTTAAATGCCGCCCTTTTATACCCTTCTATGCATTATGTAAAACATAGGCGTATTTAGTAATGTATAAAAGGGGGGAGGTCAAATTGTTTTTTAGAAGCTTTCATGAAATTGAAACCCCCCTCTATCCTTTTAAAAATATAAAAAAATGAATTACAAAAAAAATTTAATTAAACATGTTCTGTTCTTTATACATTATACGTATAATGCAAAATATAAAACAGGTGGCAAAATATTATTGTTAATAAAAATTTCTTTTTTTGGTCATGAGGGAGGTTTTAAACCCGTTCGACTCCCTGATAAATATGCCTCTAATGAAATTTCCCAACTATTATAATCATATAAATATAAATACATCATTATTGGAATTAATGCTATAAAAGTGATAGAAATGTCATAGAAACAAATTAATTTTTTTTTTGGTAATGGCGAAATAAAATATTTTATAGCGTAAATGTAAAATTTAATAAATCGTGCTCAACTTATATGCATTTAATTATAACATATTTATAATTTATATTGAAAATAATAATGATGACAGTTCAAATTCAAAATACTGGCAAATATATCTACAATAGTATAATGGACAATAAAATATTGTTAGTAACCACGAAAACAATAATATCACCACGGAATTTTCCACTTTTTCAATAATATCAATCAATAATAATAGTAATAAGTTATTCTTTAAATAAATTTAAATGAATACAACTTTTTTTCTAGTGCTAATAAAAATTTGCGGCTCGAGGTTTTTGCCCCCTTTACCCCACCCACCATTAACACGACCCTGATAATATCGTATAACTGTTAAAATTAATTTAAATCTAAAAGATAGTTAGGACCATGACGGAGGCATGGATTAATATTAATTGCCTAAATTTATTTTCGATTTAGTTATGTGATTTAAAAATCATCACCGAATAGCAACAAATTAATTTTCAATTTGTCCAAGATAAATGTTTTACATAGTGTACTAGTTGTCGTAATTTTAATATTTATTTAGTAGATACCTATACTATATAAAAACTGAGAGATAATAAAAAAACATCAATCCACATAAAATAATATGCACATTGCTTTTACACATTTTTTGATAGAAGATGTTCAAAATTAATTATAATAGTTTCTTTTTCGCTGGTTAATAATTGAGTAGATATTACGATTTTTCAAGTAGTGTTTTAATGTTTTGTGGATGGAAATTTATGGATAAAAAAAATTAAGTTATTATAGCTAGTCAAATTATTATTATATTTTTATCAATTTGGAGTACGAAATCGATATTAAAAAATACAGCTTGTTTCATACAGAATTGTTTATCTTTTTAAATACAATGATTTATGAGATAAGTCTTTCAATTAGCCCGGTTTTTTATTGAACATTTCTTTATGGGCCACACAAATAAATAATTTTTATCAATTTTGTTTACTAGCAAATTTCAGGCCTACATGATACTATGCATATATTGAGTTTACCAAAGAAAAATAAAGTACATTAAAACATTTTGAAAATATAACCTTTATACTGTTGGTTGTATATTAGTGTATTTATATAAATTATCTTAGCTCATTAATCTTGCATTATATTTTTAATCTATACACGGTGTTTTGAAAACCTTAAGCCAATGCAACAGTTCCTTCAAAAGTTAATTATTTAGATGCGGTTTTTTGCTAACCACAGACCACACGTTATAAATTATAACGCATCTGTGTAATTGATATTTAGCACAGTATTAAACATTTTAATCAGTAGCTAAATCCTCCGGGCTCCTGCACGTGTACGTCAATAAACTTTTTATATTAAATTTAGCATTATATGACCTCAATGTTGTTGTTTTTATATGATTCAAAAACAAACTGTTGTATAATAATTTACTAATAAAACGAACATTTTGCTGTATGAATTTTAAATTTTCATCAACCATAACCTAATCTACATGCGTATAGGTACTAAATATACATAATAGTGCGTAAGATTATGACACGCGACGAATTTATTTTACATTATATATCATTGACATTTAATAATTAATTAATTTGCTTCAAAATCGACCATCGTTAAATCTTTATATAGTAATTAAAATAATAAAATAGCGTAAGATCGATATGAAGAACAATATAATAATAATATTTAAATCGACTGTATATAACTTAATAAATTATATTATTGGTGTATTTTCGTTCGCAAAAAGTAAAACAAAACAAAAAACACTAACAATTTGGAATTATTTTGATGGTAGAAATTTGCCGAAAAAATAATGGAAATATTATATTGGTTGAATATATATTTTTATCGGATTTATGACTGCTGTCAGATTGAGTACGTTAGTACGCTAGGCTTAAGTTAGGTTATCAATAAAACCATCAAATATTTTAAAAAATATTATTATACTTACATTTGATATAGCCATAACTGTGCCATATAGGCACAGTAACAGATAGAGGATTTATTTTTTATTTTTTTTTTTTTTTTTTGTGGGACAAGAAAGTTTTGTCAAAATAGTATTAAATATATAATAATAGTAAAAAAAAAAAAAAACATATAGGTATATTTTTATAAACGTTTAATTAAAAAACATATACTGTAATGTATACAATATTACATTATAAGAATATGTATGATTATTAATTTTTTTATTTTTTAAGATACGGTTTTTAAACTGCGATAATGCGACTGGTAAATTGATTGCTCTAACGATAATCTCGAAGTGTGATTTCCTAGATATGATTGACGTGTGTGTGTGCGTTTAAACAACAGTCGTTGCGATTCGCGATTGTACTGCTCTGGAAACAGTGTATTGCGTTTGTATTATCAATTTTACAATTATTATACATGATTTATACTAATAAAAATACTTAATATTTTTCATTTATCGATACATAATATACGTAATATACCTATACTATATTAAATACAAAAAGTTAAATAATTTTAATAATGTCTAAAATTACTTTTCTAGGGGTAGAGAATGAAGTTCTAATAGAAGAAGTGTGCAAAAGTCCGGTTTTATTTAATAGTTTTGATGCTAAACATAAAGATCTATATACCTATTAAAACTACAGAGTTCCTCTTATTTATCTTTTTCTTCTCCCAGTAAAAGTTTAATTATTTTTATTTATAATTATTTGATCCATTTTAATACCGTAAATTAATATTATGAAAACTACTTTTAAAAGACGCAGGTCTTATCACCCTGACGGAAATTTCGAACTGATATACAAATATTATATTGTCTGTCGCTGCGTTAGGTCGTATGTGGGAAATAACTGGCCAGTCGCAGCTTGGAAACCGTAGCTTTATTGGCGTGCGATAATAAATACAGATTTCTGTTGACTTATAAATACAAAGTATAAGATAACTTATGGATAAGTAAATATTTATATATATATATTTTTTTTTTTTACTTATCAAAATAATAATAATCAAAAAACTTCATAAAATGTATTTATTTTAAACGTTTAGATCAAAACGATTAAGAATAAAGTAGTTATTTAACCAAAATCTTACGTCAGTTGAGGAGCGGGTGAAACTACCTTAAATTCGCCACTGTACAGGTATAATATTTATCGTTTCATGCTATCAAGTAAAATAATAATAAAATAAAAATTACTATGTTTGAAATGAATTCCGTTGTATACCCATTATGGTACATAAATAATTTCATAAAAAAGTATTTGAGTATTCAGTAATAATAATAATATAATATTCAGTATTTTATTAAATAAGTTCCAATGTCAAAGCAACGAAAAGTTAATGAAACTAAAATGGTTACAAGGTACAATATCAATATAGGCATGTAGTATAATATGTAATTGTATTTTCGATTGATCATAAATAAGTTGACCATTTTCTTGTTTTAGCGATAGGTATATTAGTATATTTTTAATTTTGCTAAAATCCATTTTATATTTTCATGTAAGTATTTAAGTCATTATATATATTCAATAACTCAATCTAACCTTAATAATTTATTATCAATTAAAGAAGATAACAATTTTTTTTTTAATTAAACGTTGATTATGTAGAATGGTACATAGGTACTTATTTAAAAAGTAAGACGCATCTGAAATAATATCAGGCTTTAATTTTGTTAATTAAAATGTTTTGTTTTGGTTCGTAGTATTGTAAAAAGACGTTCAAAACGCTGATTTATAAATTAGATAGGTAATCAAAAATCAAGATTCTTAGTTTCTAGAATTTTACCCCGTATTGTTTTAAAATATATTCTAACGAGAATAATTAAACAAACAACATGTTAAATTAAAACAATACGTATATTAATTAATTATACACATATTTAGTTATATTTCAAATAAATGAACCAATATTACAGGTATTATGATGTATATAATTATTCATGAATATTATATCACTTTTGATATCTGTAATTTTGTTTCTGGAACATCGGATTTGGATAACGCCGTCCTATTGTTCCGAAAAATATTTATCAAACTCGTTTGAAGAAAGATTTTACGATGTACTTACCTTTAATTGAGTAAAAATACATTCCATAACACTTTGTAGTATTTCAGAAATGTCTCGAAATTTACTGGGAACTTTGTAACCGTTATACACAAACAAGTCCTACCATCTGTGTCCAATTTTCAATCGATAATCTAACCTTCGATAAATGTGTAATGTGAAACTTTTGGATTTCATTTACCGTATTCCAAAAAGTTTTTACCAAAAAAAAAAAAAACCCCATTATTTTAATGCCAATATAATACATACTTCTCAATCCGCATCAGAGTACAATGAAAACATGACGTGAAAAGTTATACAGCCTTATGTAGAAATTATAATGTAATACTTATATTAAATTTTATAAATCTATAATAATATATAAAGTATTGTTATTTATTATTATTATTATTATTATTGCTCGCCGTTTTCTTTTTGTTTTTATATATCATTTGTGTGTTTGTTAAAAATGAATTTAAATACCTCAACTTTTGTTGTAAAAATTAAATCGTTAAAATAACAATAATTTATACTTAATAAAGGTGTTGCCTCTGACATGTTGTACTGTAAAAGGGTTACTTTATTAATTATAAGAAAAATTACAGAAAACTGCAAAATTAACAAAAACTATAATATTGACAAACTCGATTTTGAATATTTCATTATAACTAATGCAATTTTGAACGTAGAATCTTGAAAATATTTTTAATTATTAACACTGGTGCCCAACATACGAACTTTTTTTTGTAATTGATTATATTTTGTGTACATAAATTTATATATTTTTCAATATAATTTGCAATTTTGAGTTTAACAGTTCGAAAATTTAACAAAAACATAATTATTACTTAACACAGTTTTAAACAAATTTGAAAATGGACAGTCCAAATTTTTTTAATTAGCATTTTTATATTTGAATTTTGAATGAAATCGAAAATATATCATATTTTTATATACAATTTCGTATGTTTTATAGCATAACTATTTTGATTTTCAATACACAATATAATAATAATATAATATGTGGTTTATGACATACCTACACTTATATACATATAAAAAATATTGAATATCGTAATTAATAATTTTATGTACTCGCTTTAATATTGTATGATTTCACATTTATGTTTTGATTTTGTGATTTTAAAAGTCTGAAAGTAGGTACATTTTTGGGTAGTAGATGACATTCGATTACCAAAATTACGGTATGCATTTGGTAGGGAATTTTTTTCTATTTGTTACTTTATTTTAGTTCAATATTAATATTCAATATTTAAAAAAAACAAAAAATGGTTGAAAATAGTTTGATAAACGTAACGTTATTTTAATAACTTAAATGCTAAATTTAATAATCTAATTACATAATATTTAATATTTAAATAATTAAATTAAACGTATATATACTTTCATTTATGTATTCATGATGAATTCATAATGTGTTGGTACAGTATTAAATGTATACATTTTTAAATTAATAAAAAATACTTGTATTCAAATATTTTTTTAAATTTTTTAACAAAATTAGTGAAAATAATTTATTATTTTAAATACTGAAAAATATATTAAAGTTTCATTATATCACTAATAGTTTATTACGATTAATATGATTTTTTGGACTTTTTAAAATTGAAAAACATTATATAAGCTCTATAATAAATAATAAACCTTTATTATAGGTATTTGATATTACTACAGTGGTACATAATGAGTGTACATAAACGTTAAAAAAAAAAAAAAAAAATCTGGAATGATAAACAATTATTTTAATTTAATATATTCATCATTAATTATTTAAAAAAAAACATCCTATGCAATATAATTAGTGGTTTTCAGTTTTTTATTACAAATATGAATTGATCAAATAACAACTACCTCTACATTTTTTTATTTTTATACCAGAGAATTGATTTTGTGGTTTTATTATCGTTATTTATTATTCGTTACGATTATAATGGTATAGTAATTGATTGTTTCGATATGTATACGATTTTATAATAATAATAATACCTATTATAGGTAGTCATATTATGTCAACATTGTTATTGTGATTCGATTATTAATGGATATTTATACATTCCTGTCGAGCTTAACCTAATACTACATAATATATTGTTATATTTTTCAAAGTCCGAGAAGATAGTGACAACAATTTCCACAAGACAATAATAACCATTGTGGATTGCAAAACACAAAGGTATTCAATTTGTTTAAATTCAATTCGTATGGATCATAAACGCATTACTTACTTATGACAATATTTCATTATTCACGCGATGTCCTTAAAGTTTAAAACTTCAAAGAACAATATGATTAAGTATAATTTTTTTGTTTTGTTTTAACGTTAAATTATATACACACTAATAATTATTAGGTATATTAATTTTCTACTCTCTTAAATAAAATATTATAGTTTCGACAAAACCAAATACAATACAATCAATAATAATAATAAAAAAAAGTAGACTTAATATAAATAATATTATTATAGTAAAATATTTAAATATAGTTTTATAAAATGTTTACTAGGTATATTAATTACGTATAATGGTTGAAATGTCTTTTTTTTCATTTGTCAAAAAAGAAATTATAATTTAACTTTTTTTATAAAAGTAAATAATAATGATACTAAGTAAAAATGTATTATTTTTATTGTATAATAAATAATAATAATAAAAATAAAACTACTTAAAACTGAAACTTCTAATTCCCTACATTTTTTTTTTCTTTTTAGCCATCGCCTAATAAAATATTAAGTGATAAAAATAATTAAATTAAAAAAAAATATATTTGTTTCTATATAAAAGAAACAACGATAAATTGTATAAATGGCAAATTAAATCCACGATAAATTGTATCAAATATAATATATTTTTATATAATAACCATAGAAGATAATATTTAGCATATTTTATTAAATTTGTTTTAAGCTGATTTCACCGTTTGAAATTTTATAACGCAATTATTGGACTAATTATTTGAAATATGATGAAAACATCATTATTTGTAGAACCTATATACAAATAGAAAACATAATTATTAATTACAAGTTTTTATGAAACCATGTCGATTATCCTTTGAATATATATATATATATATATATATATATTTATTCATTTTCTAATTACACTAAATTATTTTATACTAATAATTCACGTACAGCTATTTAATATACAATGTATTGGATGTATTGCGAGTGATTAATATTTCGGTTTAATCCGATATAACATCTGACAACGATGTATACTTGCATGTTGAATATATTTTCGTAATTCAACCAGAAACGGCAGTGAAGTTGACAAATGTGGAATTTGTAGAAGTTCAATTCATCTTTAGACAGAATAGTTTATCATTAATAACTTCAAATCCGTAGAATTAGTTTTGAATATTCGATTGATGATTAATCCTGGAAATAGAATAATGTTAAAAACAAATGTGATTTAAATAAGTGCTTAATAAGTAAATTGAATAAAATTTAAATTAAAAAAGTTGTTTCTATTAATATTTTCTGGTCTTATTTAGTCGATACAATTATATTGCTCGAATAATATAATGTTATAATTGATTTTTTGTATAATTTGTATACAATATCAAACATATATGTTTAACGTTTTATACAATTTAGTGAAAGAAATACAAAAAACAATGTAATTTAAATTACATAATTATTGCCCGTTGGCAATAAAAATTGTTTAAAATATTTAAAAATTAGAATTTTAAAAGTTCATTTCTTTACTTTGTAATTAAACAAGTGCACTTTTTATTCAATTGACATACATGGTAAACAATTTTATAAACAATAACGCCTGTACAAATTGTTACAATTTTCATTTTATGGTTTAAATATATGCAAATTTATGTTTAGTAATTGACTAGAATAAGTTATGTAGTAACTTATACGTGGTATACACTACAGAATAATATATAAGTTTACTATTCAAAGAGTTATTAATCAATCATAAGGACTAACTCATTAGGATTATTAATCGATTACGTACGCTCAAAAATTTAAAGTTTTAATTTTTATTTTATTCGATTTTAACATCTGATAAAGGATATATGATTGTTTTATCCATTGGTTTTGGAGACATTAATATAAAAATTCAAATTAGTTAAAACTTCAAATATAGGTAATATTTAAATTATAAACAATATAGTCACAGACTCTAAATATAAATATTTTTTTTAAAGAAAAAGTATTTAATGTTAATTTTAAAAACTCAAATTTTATAATTATAATTGCACTAATATATATTTTTTTTAATTTAAAGTAATATGAAATTCGAAGATAGCCATTATAATGTGTATATTTACATGGCAATTATGATGTACCTTACGATCTCCCAATTAAATAAAGATATCGATTTTTAGGAATTTTTAAAATTTTATTTTTTTGACGTCATTATTTGTCATAATTTAATACTTTAATATCATAATATGCAAAATGAATTGCTTATCATTTTCTATAATAATTTATAGTCCTTTATTATAATAATATTATTTATATTCCACGAAATTTAAATAGATTAAATAATAACAAAAAAAAAAACGTGATAAATATTATTTTTCTAATGAATTAAAATAACTCATAAAAATTACCGCATCGTGATTAAATTATAAATTTATCTAACTAAAATGTTCATAAAAATATAATCATTAAAATCAATAATCTTAAAATTTCTCATAACATAAAAAATACAAAAATAATTGTTTAGTTGTTTTACTGGATGTTTAAAACTAAAAATAATAGAGGTAATATTATAATCGCGTAAATAATATATTTTTTTAAAAAAAAAAAACTGCATTTAAAAATCATCATTTTTTACGGAGATATTACGATATTAGCATATTATAATATACTATATGGGACACTGCGCATATTATATTAAATTATATTTTCAAAGCGATTTAAAATATCATTATTGATATTGCGTATACACTGTGTGTGTTCATTTTATACAAACGATTTAAATCATTTATATCAATTATTATTAAAACGATCCAAATGACTGTCATGCGTATATTCTTGCGGGTATATTTTTCATTAATTAATTGCAATATTTTTTTACTATACATCACTGTTATATATACATTTATAAATATGTTCTTTACTAATTATTTGAAAATACCTTTATAATGTTTTGTAGTTAACCTTTTTTTCGAAAAACCACCCCCCCCCCTACTCCGCCTACTAGTGGAGGATTAAACACAATTAATCTCAAATGTTATTATGACGACCGCACTTTCCTTGATAATTACCCAACGGCCGTATAATATACAATACGTATATTCGATTAAAGCAAGGGGAAACAGTGAATATTACCTACGGCTACCGGATATAAAAAATAATTAATAATAATTGTTATAAATTATTATATTATATTATATTATAATATATTGTTATACGATTCGACGTAAAAACAATAATAAATTAAACAGTACCTTAAAACTCGTTTTCCGAGGATTTTTTTTTATTAAACATCCGTGACATCATTATTAATAATATTTTTTATTTTTTATGTAACTTCACAATTTTTTTAATAATCTCTTTATTGGTTAACTGATCATTTTTATCGATTCATTCAGTAAAAAATATATACTATACCTACCTACGCAGCGTTTAAATTAAACCGTATTGCTTAATCATTATGTAAACCAACAGCGTAAACATATACCCGTATTATTTTATTTTAGTCGAAAGATTATAACGAATAAAACAATTATTCTGTGAAAAAAAATGATATTATAAATTTAATTTCAAACGGCAATTCATAATAATAAAATTACACTGTTCAGGTTTAGTGGAGAAAGTGCGCTGTAAAAACCAATAACGTTGTTTTGAGAAAAACGTTTGTTTGTTTTGAATTTTCAAACTCCTTAAGTACTAACTATACGGTACTGCAGTGGGCATAATATTAAAACCTACTACTTATTTTAAGTACATAAAATGCGTGTTTAGTCTTATACGATTCTACAAAAATCTAATGAAATAATAATAAAATATGTTTAATAAATCATATTATTTACATTAATTTAGTAATAACATTGATTATAGAATATTCTGTAACATTTTTTAAAAACAAAAGTAACATAATTATAAATACAAAGTGGAAAAATGTTATATCAGTTTATAAATTTGCATATAAAAATAATTATAAAGTTAAATAGTTAAAATGATTTGTATTTTTTTGGCTTATAATATTTCGAATAGAATATTTAAATTATAACATGATTATAACCAACAAAAATAGTATGAAATCATTAATTTCTATATATTTAATCGTATATTAGTGTTTTTTTTGTTTTTAACTTTCATGTGGTTATAAATATAAATTATGCATATATAATAACTATAGTAATTTATGCAAAATTACTTTAGTATTATCATAGTTATAACTAACCTCTTGCAACTAATATTATAACAATACTATGTTTTTCTATAATTAGCTACGTTATTATTCTATATATATATATTTTGAAAAAAATATCATCATGTATTTGTACGTAATGCAGGATATACAACTACAGGACTCGGATTATGTAGCAAAATAAATGGTTAATAATGCATTTGAAATTGCCAAAAAAAACAAAAAATCCTTTATGTTTTTAAGTTTGAAAAATAAAAAAAATAAAAAAGTTTTTAATAAATAAATAAATTTTTTTTTAAATAATAGTACATCATTTAAAACTTAGCATATTGGGTGAATGGGTGGTAATAGATTTTTGTAAGTACATTAAAAATGATCTAACCTTACCAAACCTAAACTACGTCAACTGAGGTTATAAAAGTCATATAATAAAACTATAATATCACTGATACTTTTATAATACCACAATAACCAGTATTTCAAAAATTACTCATACTACTACTCGTATATTATCTGAATAACAAACGATATAATTTAAACGACAAAACACAATAAATTCACTTATTTCTGGTAAAAATATAATATAATATATAAGTAACAAATCGAGTAATATAAAATAAAATTATAGAAATATAATATATTTTTGTGAAAATCCGTTAAAAAAGTCGATTTAGGGGAAAGAAGCAAAATAAAGTAAAGTAACGTTTATTTCAGTGGAATCAGAATGATAAAAAACGAATTTATATATAAGAATTACCTACCTTTTAGCATCTCAAATTTAAAAGTATTTATAGTATATTTTCTATCATAAAGTTTTAATTAATATTTTCTATATCTATACTATAATATAAATATACCGCGAACATGGTCAATCGATTTTTGTTTTTATTTCCGATTGACCAGTAAAAGCGATTCAAACATTATTATCATCTATTTAAAATTTTACAGTACATAGACTGATATAATAAAATTTGGTTTGAAATATTTTACTCGGGTTTACCTATACACAAATTATTGAGAAATGTTTGTTTTTGTATAACTACTGTTAGTTTTTGAACTCACAAACAGTAATTGAAAGTTCAGAGCACGCGTCAAGAAAATGAAATAACTACGTAACCGCACGATCACGGATAAATTAAAATAATGCGTAGAAAAAATAATATCTGTCTTCGTAGATTTGTTCTAGGTGAAATTCTTATTATATAATATCAACATTATCGAACACATGTAGTTCCCGTTTAGTTTATTACGTGCCAGAATTGTTTTATTGAATATTAAACACCTATTTTTATATTAGGTTAAGTTAACCTAAGCTAATGGGACAGTAATAAAATATTTTACAATGTAAAACTGATACCGAAACTGGTATCAGTATTTAATTCATATATGTTATCAATTTCAGAATTATGGTTTCAAAACAAATACAAATTATACAGTATGCAACAATAAATATTATTACTCTAAATTAAGTGATCTAATTTTTGATTTATCCAAATGCTATTAAATCTTTAATCGATTTTCAAGAATAATAAATAAATGATTAATTCTCTAACATCATCGTTAAATTCATTGTATAAATTATAAGGGGCATTCTACTGTCTGATGTTGAATACATGTTATGTTGTAATAATATAAAGTACCTAAGCACCCTTTTGATCTGATTGTTTGTTTAGTCAACGACTTTGAATATTATGTACCTTCTTAAGAAGTCTTGTGTGGTTAAGTTAGTATACTTGTGCCTCCCGTTGGTCTAATTTTTATTACATCAAGAACAAAATGTCATTAGGTACACTCACTATGTGAAGTATCTTTTAAAAACGTAAGAAACTTAATGAACCATTACAATATTATTAAATTATAACAGACAATTTTAAATTTCACCTCCTTTTCGAAGAATCTACCATCTAAACCACATTGTGATTGGTAGGTACGTCAAAAATTCTTTGTCAATTCTTATTTTTTTGTATTTTTCCTAGTTATGAGTTTTTACATAATTATTTCCATACATATTAAAAAAAAAAAAAAGAGAAAAAATGTTTCTCGTTTCATAACATTTATTGAATTCCATGTTTTTCTATACCTTTCATATATGTATATGATGTATACATGAGATATGACTAAAAATGATTAATGATCGTTAAACATTCTAACAAAAATGTCAATATAATTGATGATGTATGTATATATGTATGTATGATATATAGTATAAGACATACTGATAGGGATAATTTTTAAAAATGACGAACCAACATTTGCGAAAAATCGAACCAGGGCTGTAATTATTTTATACAAGTCTCAGACCAAAATATAAATAATAATATTAGAGGTAAAATATTTGTCAAGTATGTTGAGTACTAAAATAATTGTTTAAAACCAGCAGACATTATTTGGAATATGTCTCCTATAGACTATTTTTTCTAAATTATTATAATATTTTAAATAAAAATTCATCAACGAAGATATACTTGAAATAATTATTTTTTTTACTTTATCTAATTATAGTAATAAAGTTTTAAATACGTATAAATCTTTATTATTCCAACGATATCTAACCGTATCGTTTAAGAGTTGAATTTATTCCGATTTACATGAAACTGTACCAATATTTTGTTACCAACGCATATAGTATAACATACGTTTATAGGTAAAATTTCATAACGACACAGTGTCGTGGGAATTAAATTTTAAATTTAATAATATTTTGTAAATTTCAATTAAACCAAGATAATATTCTTATTAAAAATCACACTATGATATTCATCTTGAAGTCTTGTAATTTTGTTTTCGGTTTTCAAATCGAACTAATTGCTATGAAATCGACAATAATTAATTTGTAACAGTAATTTTATTGCCAATTTGGATTTTGGTAATATCTGTACGGTGCAGTTGTCGTATTCAAACACATTAGTTATGGAAAAAAAAAAATCATTAACAATTGTTTGCGTTTAATGACGTCGAATTAATACCTAATATTGTTCTTAATGCATTTTATATCTGAGCCGGAAGAGAATGGTATTAATTTTAAAATGATTTGTAACGTTTTTCCACAAAAATGATTTCAAAAACTGTTATTAAGGTTCGATATTATATGTTTTATGTAGACAGTATAGTAGTTGTATTCATATTTTATACACACTCCGCGTTTAACATAATATTAATGATAATATTATGGCGTGTAATCTATCGGAAATGATTGATGTCGTTATTTTCAATAATCAGTATGAATTTATTAAAAGTTTGAAAAATCGCATCGTTTTCTCTAATAGGTATAATAATATTTTATGAACGATTCAAAGAAAATATGCCCCTTTCATTGTACTAAATACATATTTTACAAAATTCAAGTGTGCAATTAATATTATTACGTAATTTGTATAAATTAATACGATTTGTCCCAAAAATTTAGCACCACTGATTCTGGCAAAAATTAGTTATTTTAATATTCAACGTTACCTTAGTACCCCCACTTAAAATTTTGTATTTATTTATGGATATAATTAGTACTCGATTTATATGAATTTGTATGATCTGTTTCAAAATGTGTACGCTACTTATCAGAAAACAGTGTTTATTATTAATGGGGTTTCTTAAAATATTTTTGAACATTTTTTATAAAAAAAAACAACAGAATCACAAACTGACAAAGTAACATATATATTTTTTATATTTACCCAGAAATTTAGGTAATGTATCAAGTAATTAGGCTATTGAACTGGAATTGAAAAGAAAATTTTAATTAAATACTAGTTTAAACTAATTTTTAATATTATTACATAGTATACACGATACTTTTGTAATTTTTTTTATATGTATAGTCTTCTTTTTTAAGTCATTAAATAGTTTCCAACTTTAACCATACCTTATTACATAAGCCATGTAATGCCCTCCTGAATTTCGCAATTGACTATTACTTCTGCGAAAATGTATTACATATTAAAAAGCCATGGGAGATCCATTCACACAACAATTAATAATAATTATTATGTAAACAATTTAATATAGTATTAAAAATCGTAAACTTGACTTTAAACATAATATATATGTTACACAAAATAAGATTATCAAAAAAAAAAAAAAAAATATTTTTAGAAATAAAAAAATTTATATTTATGGATGTATGTCTAAATTATGCATTATTGTTTATAAATAAGATAATTTTATATCCAAATCAAAAATGAAGAATATTGGTACCGTATTCGAAATTAAACTTTATACAAAAGTTTATAAAAACAATTATTTCTTTTCGTATTCTATTATAATTTATAATACTATTTTTATATTTCAGATACTAGTTCTTGAATAAGAGTGTTAACTTATTAGCCTCTTATGGGTTATAATTCTCATTTAAAAGTAAAACACAATCAAATTATTTTCTAATATTGTATATCGATCAAAAACCCAAACTGTATCTGTTAATATGTTATAATAACAATGCAGCTACTCTATAAATTATTTAAATATTAAATTTCAATTAATAATTTAATAATTTAATTATTAATATTTGATTAGTTTAAAGTTTAATCACAGATTCCATAAAAGTAACTTACACATAAATAATTCGTATATAGAATTTAATAATAAAAGTAATAAAAAATAAGGTGCAATTGATGTATTTTGTAATTCGTAATTTGAAAAACGTGTACAAATTATACGAGTATAACACATTTACTAGATTTCATAGTCTAATACGAAAATTCAAAATTCGGTATATTAATAAATTGAAACAATATTCAAATCATAAAATTTGAAGTTCGATAATTATTAAATTGAAATCGGAAAAAGTTAATATCGATAAGCAAAATTATAATTGAAATTGAAAAATTGTATTTCGATTTCAAGCCCTGCTTAAGATGTAATAGATTTGTATAAATATAGCAACCGCTATACCAGCATATAGGCTGGGCGCCACTGGTTTCTTTTAAGACAAAAGTGTTTATAAATAAGCTAAGACATCGCGAAAACAGACAATAGGATAAAAATATACAATATTAACAAATATTAATAATTAATATTTGCAGTTGATATTATTCTATTAATGAATAGGTATTGTGTGTTTCTATAATAATAATAATGTTTTATTGGATATAGAAAGTATATTCTATAAATAACTTACTAGTCAGGGGTGCCATTTCAGTATTTTTACTGGAGGAGCGAAAATTGAAGCAGACGAAGTATTACACTGATAAGGCCAATTTTGTTTGATATTAATAATTATGTAAGTAACTGACAACTAAATTTGCGATGCAATATTTTTTTAGGAATTAACAACGTTTTTTAGTTTTAATTATATTAAATATATGTCATAATTCATATATCACTATATATCACATATATCAGTACTAAACAAATCAAACAAAGATACAAAATACAAACCACAAAATGGTACAAATATACAAAAGTACGATAAGTCCATGTTATTGTAGATTATGATGGTGGTGTTTTCATTATATATCGGTGCTATAAAATATGTTAAAAAAATAGGGTTTTCGTGGCCCTATTTAAATATATATTTAATCAATGCTAGATTACCGCAAAAATCAAATATTTTTAAAGATGTCTAAAATCTTAATAATTTTTTTTTAATGATACATTATTTAAAAACACTAAAATATAATCTTAATTTTTAATATTAAAAAGCAAGACCAGATTAAATGACCCGAATCATAACAATTAAAATTTATTAATGTCTTCAAATTTAATAAAAAATTGATTATTATAACCTAAACAATAAAAATATGAATAGAATTTATAATAATATATAAAATATGAAAAGATATTCCTATACGTTTTTAGTATAACAAAAATAGTAAAGGTTTAGAAAATTGAGAGTGGCTGAAGTAACTTAGTACTTATTTTTATTTGTCGGAGCTGTTTATACAATTTTTAAGCTGTTTTTTATGAAAATCAATCATAATAATTTAAATATTAAAGAATATAATTTACACCTATATTTTTTATACGTTTTAAGTGCTGCGCCAATCAATATAAACTATAAAATATTATAACCCCCTATTTATTATCTAGCTGGCTCTTACGTTGTTTCCCGGTCTTCTCTATTACAATATAGTATATTCATCATTTTACAATATTGACGTTAAAAAATATAATATTATATTGTTTATTATCAGTGCGTTTTATGTAGGTTTTAAACAGTAAACACAATATTTCCGACGGGTCAATGTTGATGTTTTCAGAGTATTAAAATTTAAGCCGTAATCAAAACCTACCTATTATGTACACGATAGGAACGAAAGTTGTATGTAAGTAAAATATTGCGCTTACCCTAATTGATTAGCGAACTCTGTGGACGTACAGCCACATTTTATGAATAGAAAATAAACTAAGAGGCATAAACGGAGATTTTCCGTCCAAACTAATTTACGAGTAACTAATAAAGTTTGAGCTAACTTTATGGGTTAAAGGTGGCTGGAGGGGAAGTGGGAAAAATAAACTATAAAGCGCATGACGAATAATGTAAAATCGTTATTATACATTTATTAAATTGTTATATAGTTTTATTTTAAATTAATCTATATTGATTTTGTCGGAGAGAATTGCCAAAGTTTAATATAATAATGTTTGTTTTGATTGCGATCAAATGAAAAACTATTCATTTTGTATTTGAAACGAAACCAATAATATTAATAGGGAAATAATATAACAATAATGCGTGCTGTTGAACAATATGCGTTATGTAACAAACTTATTACATTGGTGAATCTCATTAAAACACAATACTTTACGAATCGTCCGAATGGCAAATATAACTATAGTCATATAATAATATATACTAAAATCATTATTTTTTCTTTTTTTTCTTTAACATCAAATTATTACGATTTAAAAAGTTCAAACAAATTTACAAAAAACACTTTCAAATATACTTTGATATAATACGTCTTATTACGTTTTTTTTTAAATTTTTTTTTTGCAATACGTAAAACTCAATAATAACAATAAGTATATACAATAAATACCGATATGTTCATAAATTTGTATTTATTTTATGACTGTTATAACATAACTAGTCAATTAAATTATTATTTTATTATTAATTGTTGACATGGTTTTCAAAAACATAAATCATTAATTCGATTGTAATAATGATTGTCGTATTATTGCTTGTTGGTTATCTGCTTTTATAATAACACTAATTTGATTTTAGAGTAAGATATCGGTGCACATGTTGATAATATTATGAAACGTATTTACGGACTTACGAAAAGTTTTCGATATTCTCAACCACTGAAATTCAGAATAATGTGATTCCAGAAACTTGGATTATAGTAGTAAATGATAAGACCAAGTATCTTATCATTACTCGTGTCACAGATGTGAAACAAATAAAAAATGTTTGTCCGTAACTTAGTTTCTAACGTAAACAAAATAACTTCTAAGGTCTCTTAAAATAGTAATAATTTATCTCCGAAATGTCCCAATCTCGTCGTTTATAGTAATAATACTAATATAGTTTATAGTAATAATAATAATTGATAATGATCTACATAAGGCGTAAAGAATTTTGTATACCGTATATTAATATAAAATAACTAGGTATAGCTTAAAGTATATTAAACATACAGTATTTTTTTCACGGAAAACCTATTACTACTCGTAGATATATATTAGGTAATCCTATTGTTGGTTGTGAAACATAACAGGATAACATAGGTAGGTAAATTTCATTATTGTTATTGTAATCATAATTACCTATAATTTATTAGTTACCTACTGTAAAATGTATAAAAGTATTTACTAATTTAATATGTTTTCTAAGAAATGTGAGGCCTTGGTATTATGTTCTCTAATATTTTATCATAGAATAAAATATTTAAAAAAATATATATATTTATTTTAATATGAAGCTGAAAACCAATTAATATAACAATAATATTATTCATCTAATTACTTATTATTAAAAACAATATCAATACATCAGTCTAATAAGGATAAAATTAAATTCTTTAAAAAAATAATGTTCTAACTCAACATGTGTCTTACTGATGAGAATAAAATTTAATCATCGTATCAAAATGAAAAGGCTCTAAATCAATTTTTTTGAAAAAATATTTTTACTTTTTTTCATAAAATTGGTTAATGTTTACAGATTTGATTATTTATTTAAAGAGATACAAATGCGAGAAATACAGTTATAATATTTCCATTCAAATAATAATTATGAATAAAATAGTTCTAAACGATCTTATATGTAATATCTGACAATGAAAAGGTACTGTCATAATGCCTTAATACCACTGAACACCAAAGTTGGCATTCATGAACGAATGATTTAAATAAGAATCAAAAAGTTCTAACTAAATCAGTAATATATCTTTTCAGAATAAAACAATTCTAACTAGGTAAATAAATAATTTTTATATTCAGAATAAAAAATGTTTTCAGCTGGATCTTTTTAATTCTAAAAATAATATTTTCAGTTTTATTATGAACTTAATTAATGATATTCTAGTAAAAATAAAATGCAATTTAATTTGTGTTCTGTGAAACATTATTAATACTGCATTAAATTTTTCTAATTTAGTGTTTACGATGAAAAATGTATTAAATTTCTAATTTGAAAACGCTCCCATAAGCAATTACAAAAATTTCGTTAGAACTTTTTTATTCTAAGACGACGTAATATGCTTTTGATGAAGTTTGTATAACAAATCTTCAAGAAATCTAATAAATATGTTCTTGTAGTTTATACTACAAGATCACTTATGAGATATATATATATATATATATATATATTGTTATTGAAGTAGGCATATTTTCAATATTTTAAGTCTTAAAGTTACTCTGCTGAAATAATATAAAAATAGTTTTTACTTGACGTAGTTAGAATAGTTTAATGAAATATCTTACATCCGTTTTAGATTAACAAATGTTATGAATAATATTGGTATGATACATTGAAATAATATTTAATAATTATTAACTATTCCTACAAAAATATAAACATTAAATGGGCATCATATATCACATTTCATAACCTTAAAATATTGCGCTGATAACTCGTTAAAAATATAATATGTTCTCGTTAGGTATCTTAATATTAACCGAATATTGACAAATACATAATAATAATGTTATAATTTAATAATTATTGAAAATATTGAAAAAGATAAATCTTTTATTTTGGCACTAATGATTGGTACTAGTTGTTGTCTACAAACGTAAAGGCTTTATACTGAAATAAGTAGATATATGAATTTCATAAATAGGTATGTACACAAATTTAACAAGCATGATCATGTTGTTGTTATTTTGATATGTATTTTTTTTAACATATTGTACTATTTTATTTGATATCGTTCGGTTATAAAATATAAAAACAGTATTTTTTTCAAAATAATTGGCAATTGGATGTGTGATTACAGATTGTATAACCTTATATTATGCATTGTTATATAAATTTGTTGTTTTCAATTTCTGCATAAATCTACTTTTAATTAAACTATCTTATTTGAGACGAAAGTTTGAAAAAAAAATTTATCATCACAAATAGTTCCTCTAGTTAAACTGTATTTTTCATAAATAATTTTGATAGGTATTATCACATTATTACAGAATTAAAGTCGGTAAAATAAATATACATTATGATTATTTAAAGACACTTTTATAACTACTTCTAATTAGTTTTAATCGTTTCTAAAATTTTGTTTTAAGGTGTTTTATAACATCAACATTATTTAGCATTAACATTATTTATACCATTTATTTTTTTTAGATTAAATTACCATATTTATATTTTCACAGCATGTTAAAACTTATAAAAAAAGATAAATGTATTTTTGTTGTGAGTTATATAATAAATATTTTTTAATGACTCGTTCCCGTCCTAAAGACTTAAATTAAGACCTTTCGGAAGACGTTTTTACTTTTTTATAATCAGAAATATATTTTTAAATATTTGTTATCTTGTTCTAAAATGTGTACGCAGTCACACCAATAATATGACAACAACTAGGCGATTGGGATCACAAAATCTATTGCGTGAGACAATGGTAGAGATAAATATTTTTTAACTAGCCATCAACCGTGTTTTCATTCACTTATTGTTCACTACATGGACATATGAGACGCATAAAACATAGTTATTTAGCATTTATCTACAAAATGAATATTCAAAAGAAAAATATTTCCTATAACTACAAATGTTTATATATCGCAAAATGGAAAATTTAAAATTTAAATTAATACTCAAAAATAAATTTTAAAAATTGTGTTTTAAAATAAATGTAAATACCTAGGTAATATGCTGTTTACATTCAATATCAATAACTCAAATTTGTATATATTCCAAAAATAATATTTTATTTTCTAAAAAAGGAAACAGTTCTAAAATACGCATTACTCAAAAGCGGAAAGGTAGATTTTGGACGTTCCTTCTTCGTCCCTTCGGTCCTCAGAGAAATTAGTGGTTTATTATAATTAAGATTTGAATGCAATGATATTGCATTAGTAAATATAATTCTGAGCGAAACTCAATATATTAAATGTATTATACAGATAATTGACATTCCAAAACTTTACCACATGTGTAAATTACCAATATAAATACTCAAAGGAATTTCAAGTCTCTACGATCAAAACTCAAGGAGTTATCATGGAATATAAATAACGAAAACCGTAAATTTCTGCTATTTTTTGGTAGTTTTTCTTCTCATAAAGACAAACTTTTGAGAAATATTAAATATTAAATATATTCTATTTGGGTAATCGGTTCATTATTTTTACCCCAAAAAATGTTTTCAGACATCAAAAAATAAATAAATAAAACATTTTTGTAAAACCAATACTGAATACATGCCTCGCTTCGCTCAGAATCTAATAAAAACGATGTAAACTATAGAGAAGGATCTCAGATTTAAGATTTTAAATACTTACAGAAATTATAAAAATAAGATAAATAAGATATTGTATAGAAAAAAGTATTATACCTAAAGTGATCCCCCCAAATGATATAATCTTCGTTTAAAAAATTAATCAAGTTAGGTAGGTATATAAATTATTTTCACTATTATTCATTCCTTTTTCAGACAAAGAAGTAAGTATATTATTTTATTTGTATACAAGAATGTTATTAATAATATAATTCATTTATTTGCATATTAACGGTATAATTAGAACATTTTAATTTGGAGAAATATAATAAAATATTTATCTATGTATTATTTTGGTTAATTTGTACTAATTGGATAATTGGTTTAAAGCTTAAAAACGTACAAAAAACAGATATTTTTACAAGAAAAAACAAGTAGATTAAATAAATTTTGTTTTGGCCGATCTCATTATTGTTTATTGTTATTATTAAATATACAATATTATTATATATGATATATTGATATTATTATTATTATAGAGATATAAGTTAGAACTACCTACTCAATATATTATTTTTTTGTTTTAAGTTTGTTCAATACAACAAAGATAATATAGATATCGTTATTTATAAAAACAATAAGAACTACGATTTTTTTCTCTCCTATACGAAGAAGTCGAAATCCCATTATACATGTAACTATACTATACGAATACAAATATCAAATAAAAAGAAGAACCTTCATGTTGTATAAGTTAAAATTATAATACTTAAATAATAAATAAAATTTCACAAATTTACATAATATAATAAAACATAATATATTATAGTGTATGTCACGTAGATCAATAATTATAATACGTATATTAAAAAACTGTATAGCTCGATTACTTTTACTCAGTTTTGAATTCATTGAATTTTGAATGTTTAATTTTTGTTGAAAATAAAGTTAATTACGTTTTCGCGTTTAACAGAAAAAAAAATACTCAAAATATCGTGGTTTTCGGAATCGCATACCATTTAAATAATAATAAATGTTTGATTCAATAAAGAAAAATGAGCGAGAAAAAAATTTCGTTTGACATACAATTTTTTTTTGTTTTTTTTTTTTGAATTGATGTTTTACAAAAACAATAATCAACTGTCAAAAACATAAATAATATTAATTTCGATTTATCTCATATTATACTATATTTTATGCGTTATCATTATTTACATAAACATTTTTTGACAATTAAAAATGATAAAATATAACAATAGGTCAACAACCTCTTTCGCGTTTATAATACACGTCAATAAATATAATAATATTGGAAAATAAATTGTATTATTACATCGAGCATTTTGCTTTTGTCAATGGCTTGATTTGGAAAACGAATAATAATAATAATAATAATTATAAGTAACTAACAATAATAATATGGATGAATATACCTATACCGGTTCTGCGGTCATACACATTATTAAGTATTATTCGCAAATTTAATGGTACCTATTTGTTTTGCGAAAATTCATAATCCAATGTCGTTCAATTCAACATTTTACGTTTATCAATATTAAACAACTGCTTGGCGATTATACATAAACTGTAAATAAGTTGTGTACTAACCTATAATAATATTATCAAAAGTTGATTCCTGGTATTCCGGTTCAGCTATATAATTGTTCATTTTCGTGATTGATTTCATCAATATCACGTCAATGGAATTGTTATGTTTCTCCTTCCATTATTATTGTCTGAGCACACATTATATACCTAATATTATTGTGCAAATAATGTTATCGACGGAAATCAGTAACGCACTTCGGACTGTAAACATAATTGGGTATATTATGTTTGATCGAACAGTAGTAAGTTGTTCTCAGGTAGTCGACATCGTCAAGTCAAATAAATAAACGTTCTAATTTGTTATTCATGAATCAGACTTTGATGACGGCGCGCAGTACCTCGAAAACAGCAGGGGCGACCCCAGTAAAATGGCTTCTTGGAGTTGGATTCTTGGACCCCACCTCTATCTGGGTCATTGCATTATGTTCTCGTGTTTAAATAAAATTAAAAATTTGTAAAAAAAATAAGTTCTTAGATATATTTTAATAACAACACACTGGATGCAGTGCGCCTTATTTACATTCGATTTACAGGATTCTAATCAGTATCAATATCTTTGTTTAATTACGATACATATGACTTAGGGCCCCATCGATTGATTGTGTCCTAAGTTTCAAAAAACTTAGATGCAGCACTGGACGGCAATCGTCAAAAATCTTACAGCTTATAGTCAATGTTGTGCATTATTTATATAAAAAAACAGTTATCTTTTAATCTTATCTGTATAAAAATTATTTTAAATATCTTATCTAGATAAATAAATTAGTTATTTGAGAATAATCACCTAGATAATTATTTAATTAATAATTTAAACATTTTTGACAGAAAATTGTTTTAAATCGTGCTCTGTAAACATTATATTTTCTAGTTTTAACTGGAACATCAGATAGTTTTTAATTAATAATAACTATGGTATACACCGAGTACGAACGTTTCATCTACAATATTAAATATTAATTATCTGTCTTTATCTAGATAAAATTGGTTATTTTTTATCTCTTATCTATATAAAAAAATTGAGTATTATCTACTTATATCATCTACATAAATTCAAAATCAACTATCGGTCATCTTATCTAGGTAAATTATGAGTTATCTTTGTACAACACAATGATAAGGGATATAACAAATATTTACTATTTATATTTTATTATATTTACTAATATTTTTTAACTTTATGATTTAAAAAAAAATTAATTTAAACACAATAGCTATATTACGATAAAGGCCTCTGAGCTAAGCTGTTATGTAATGCTAGTTATAAAATTTTAAAATTTATTTACAATGTTTGTTGTTTTAATATATTGGAGACGATTAAGGATTTGTGTGTACTTTTCTTCTATTAAATTGCTCGTGCAAAATTTTTAGCTTGGTTTTTTATACTCGCTGAATGGCTATAATATATCTACACGACAATTTTTGTGTTTAAATAGGAAGTTTGATCATCAACAATTTATATTTTATAACATAAGTTACATATTACAACAGTATTATAAATGTTTTTGAGGATTTGTGCTTCTGCCAGAAACTGTATAGAGTCCTTGAAATCTCGTCCGGATCTGGTCCCGATATCATCTGTATAATGATGGTAATTTGTTGATATTATGTCTTTATAAATCATATATTTGACATTTTGTTAATAGAATTTGGCTAAAATTCAGCATATTCGTCTTGAAATTTATTGCATTTTATGGATCATATTATATTCATTTGGAACGAGCGGGTTAAATAAAAATGTCTGATTTGCTGGCTCTTGTTATTAAATATTTTGTTGTCGTTTTCAAATGAACATTATAATGTATATTTAGCATCGCTTAAGAGCTAAAAAAAATATTTTAAATTTGTCTACACTACTCCCGAACCTAAGCTTCACCACTGGATGTCTTACATATGAAAACATTTTGGAACTGTTACTTTTATTTTTATTTTTTCTCTAACTTTGAATTATTTCCAAAAATGTTATTTTTTTCAATAATGTTCAACATAATTTGCATTTTCGTTTTATAGTTTGAATATTTTTTGGTACAAAATTTATAGTAAACATGATAATTTTTTTTTGTGATCTCTACAGAGATAGGTATAGGTGCCAAGGTTAAAATCTAGTTCAGATATCGAATTTGTATCATATTTTTTAATTTAAAATTTTTAAGTGCAATTTAGGAATTTTATTACTCAATGGTAAAATTGTATACTTACAGATACAAATAATTTCTATAGGTAACAGATTTGATTTATATTTATTAAATTTTATATTTGTACTTAATAATTAATATATATATATTAATATTGTAATAATATATTAATACCAAATGATTTTATATGATAATATTTGTACTACGTATTTTATTTTCTTATGTTCTTCTTGCCTAAGACATAATAATATAATATTTTTTTGCGTTTTAAGAGCTCAGAAATATGAATAAATTAATGTTTTCTCGAATTTTTCACTTTAATATTTTAATCACTCTGTTATCTGACATATTTACTATAAGCAATATGAAATAAATGAATCACCGGTAAATTTCAGTCAATTAACTTAAAATAAGTCGCAACAATTAATTACGACTATGACCCAGTGACTATACATGCAAAACTTGCCTTGCATGACTATTGCATAGAGTCATTAATATTATTAAACCAGTAATAAATATATATATTATATTCAAATATTATAATTATTTCGGCTTAGTTTTCGGTTGCAAAAATATTCTGTAATTAGTCGACTAAAATCGAATATATTTTATTGAAAATATATAATTGTAAAGAGTTCTGAAAAACCTGTATTGTTAATATAATATTTGATAATAAAAAATAATTAATATTTCTTTTGAGATTGTATTATTCAAATTGAGTCATCATTGATTAATTGCCTTTCAGAGATCTTCTACGGTGAATGAAACATCCAATATAAAGTGTTTGAAGTTTAATTTTTTTTTTATTATTATTATTTAATAGGACAACCTACTATTTATTTTTCCATAAATCAATTTCCAACCAGAGGCGTATGAACTATTTCTATTGTTGTGAAGAAGGGAAGGCAAAAATATATACATCTCGCATTAATTCATATTAATGAAGAAAACTAAGAAAACTTGTTTTTTTTCACTAAATTGATTTTAAAAAGTAAAAAAAGATTGTTTAATGTTATGCAGCATTTTTTTTTTTTTTTTTTTTTAATTACACAGCTTATATTAATAATAGTTTGAATATACATTTTTAATCATTTATTTTATAATAAAAAAAAAATAAAATAATGATAATAATGTATAAAATTAAAATTGTTTTTACTCTTGAATAAAAATTAAATGTATAATGTATTTTTGTTTATTTTAAACATAATGAATATCTGAAATTTACCTATATAGAAAATTAATAATATTAAAAGAGTAACATTTTAAATTAAATAAGAAACACTATTTCTAAATGTTTGGTATTCATTCTGATTTTTTTATAAGTACCTATATATTTTAGCTATTATAGATTTATGGACAAGAAAATCGTAGTATAAATACATCAAAATTAAGTCAAAATTCGTTTATCTGACCTTATCGTATACGTTGCTTTGAAAAATATTGAATTCCATCAATAGTTTCAGACTATTATGATTGTATAATGTTGATTAATTAGTTTTTAAAACAGTTTTCATTTTAAATATATATATAAAAAAAAAAAAATTTATATGTATACAATAATATATAACAAGTAATACAAATATGAATAAATAATAAATAAAAATGATTTTTATTTAATTATTTAAGAATAATAATTGAAAACGATTGCCATCATAATATTACCTATATTATACATTTATTTGGTAATTTCTGATAGATGGTTACTCTATTAATTTATATGCCCCACACAGATGTATATTCTGTATGGGCCAAATTGTTTATGGGATTTTATTAAACTTCATAGAAATTAGAAATAATCAAATAAAAAATACCTTTTTCTTTGGTGGAAATTTATCGAAAAAACATTGTAAGGTTAGGAAATTTTATAATAATTTAATTTCATCAAATTTCAACATATATCTTATATAGCCGTCGTCGTCGCACGGTCCGTTATGTAAAAGCACGTAAATATATTATATTTAATGAGCATATTATATACGTTTCCATAATCACATTAATGTCGATAATTGTGCCATTTGTCGTAATCATATCATGGATATATCCATTGAATGTCAAACTAATCAAGCATCAGCAACTAGTGAACAGTGTACAGTTGCACGGAAACCGTTGTCTCGTTTGAATTCGCCACGAACACAGACGTCAACGTCATTTTGGATGATATATTTATGAATTTTATTGTTTTATATAAAAGTGATATATTAAATTAACATCTTTTGGCCCCGGCTTTTCAGCCACAGGTATGTGCTGTATTATAAATAATAATCACAATTGTTGGTGACGGATAAAAAAAAAAATAATAATAAAAAAAATCCTTTGAGCTTTCGAGCATCGGCTTGAGATGGAATTAAAAAAATCTCTTAATTTTATGAGGCCACAGAACAACAACCTCACAACATATTTTATCTTAAAAATTACAATCGTATGCACAACTCAATATTATCTTCCTCTATATTCTGTGTATTCTAAAGAGTGGTAATATTAACCACTCATCTATGCCTAGATATGCTGTTTCATTATTGATTTATCCCTGTCATCTCATAATTTGTATTGGGACACTTCCTGGCACATTATGGCCTGACTACCGTAATAGCAACCCTTTTCTATAATTATTAAGTTCTCCTCCAATTGTAGTTTATACAAGTCCCCCAAAATTTTGTTCAAATTATTTGTAAATAACCAACAACTTCTTAAAAGAATGTTTCGTGTTCACCTGCAACGTTATGCAAAAATAATATTATAATAAAAAACTTTTAAGTAGGAACATATAATGTCTAAAATATTTTATATAACTCTATATTTTATTATAACATTAAATAGGTAATAAAATTATGAACCAAAGTGAATAAATATAATAATAAGAAAAACTAATATTATAGATGTAATTATTTTTTAAGTTGAAAATTTCCAACAATGTCCATGCAAATATTCTTTAGTACTTTTATTATTGAATAAAAATGAGTACTGACCTTTTAATTCGTAATTTTGCATTTTTATATTTACATTTATTATGTGGAGTTTATATGGAAATATATTTAGTTTTTTTTTATTAAGTCAATAAAATACCATATGAATGTGTGAACTGGATTTAACATAAAATTTAAATTCATTTTTCTAACTTTCTATTGTGTTGTCGGGAGTATGGAATGTCGTTTAACCTAATTCATATAAAATAATTATAAAACTAACTTATTATAAAAAAATAGTGCAAATAATGTAGTCTTTAAATATTATGGTTATATTTCTACGAATGAAATAATATTATCTTTATTTTCTCTTATAAGGTATAAAGTATATTTTTTACTAAGCTCAAAAATGTATTTCATATATCAAACTTTGATGGTCAAAGAATTTAAAAACGAAACATTTTTAAAATATTTATTAAGAATTGGTAAACATTTTTCTCATAATAACTCACCTCCCATCCACCACCACAACAACGAAATGTATTCATTATTCTCATCAATTTTTTCTAGATTTGGAGTGAAGCAAGGAATGTATTGGTTTTACAATGATGTTTTATTTTAAAAAATAAAAACATCTACAATTATTTTTTTTAAGGGCATTTAATTATGTTTTTTAGAGTCATTATTTTGTTTTTATAGCATTTAAATTTATGCCCTGGTTATCACATGAATATTACATTTTATTCAACGGTAATAGTAATTATAAAATATAATTACTAACTATACAAGATAAGTGTCTTATCCCATAATATTTGTACCATTTTTCTGCTTATAGATTTTATAAGCATTGAATGCGATATTTTAAAAATAATGTCCCTCATAAATTCCTTAAATTACAAAAGTTTGGCAAGAACAATATATTGATAAGTATGGAAGTGCACAGAAAAAAATAGGTAACTACCTACCTTAAAATAATAACACACGATTAATCAAAAATTATAAAAATTATAAAATGTTAATATAAGTATATAAGCACAAAAATACATTACATGGTTTATTTTATAAAATATTGCTTTAAAAATCATATTAACGTCGAAACTCTTATCATGTTTTATATTTTATTTGAATAAAGTACATTTGGTGTGTGCTAGATTCCTTGGAACGAGATGTGATATAAATATCGCTTATAAAATATTTATTATTACTTTATTAATAATTGATAATAACTTGTATCATGGATGTCATATAAAATCATGCGATGCTGATGTTTAGAATACACATTGTATGGTAGTCACTATATTTAGATACCATATTATTTTATTTCATAAAATAAAACTTACAGAAGAATCACTAACTCAAAGGTCAAATGTATACTATTTTATTTATTTATACGTTTAGTATAAACGTCGATTTAATACAATTTTCGATGCGATCTAAACAATAAAAAAACAATTAAAAAATAGCTAGAACATTAATTATATTAACTTACTCGTGCAATTATTTTAGTAAATTCCATAATTACATTATGTAAAATATTTACATTGACAATGTAAACAATATTGTTGTGACATCACTGCGACGTTTATGAATAAAATTAGTAACTTATTAAAATTATTTAACAATATGGATATGTGCCTAATCTAGCTTATAAATTATAATTGAATATGGTTCAAAGGATCAATTGCTAAATGGTATACCGTATGAGATGATAATATAATTAAATTCAGTTATGTCATAAAAAAGACAACTAATTTTTGACGAAATCAAAAATAATCGAATTTGTCAAAATACTGTCTGAAGATTTAGTACCTAGTCACATAACATATTTCATTAAAACATTTTTTTTTAACATTTAAATAGAGGAAATATCTAAAACAGACCAAAGTATTTGTAATAATATCTACCTAAATTTTTACACGAACAAAGAAAAATTAAAAAATCATTTTTAAAAAAAAGTACAAAATCTACTTTAATTTTGAATTAAGAATAATTTGATGTATGTGATTTTGAAAACAGTGTAACGGTAAGGAATAAATCATTAAATAATATTCTTTAGACTTAAAATATGGTTTGATCGCCTTTCAATACAAATTCTAACGAACAGATTCAAAATGTTATACTTAATAATTATACTTAATTTCAATTTTGAACGAAAATGTTCAACTATTCAATAATATGTTAATAACAAAAATGTTTTACGCCTTTGATTCAATTAAAATTTTTGAAAATTGGTTTCTGTGCGTGTCACATGCTCGTATACAAAACCGATAAAATGCTTCGAAACAACAAAGAATAATGGCATAAAAAATATGAAAGTCAACGAAGCAAATCGTGTTAGATGTCTGCGCTTGATTTTAAAAACGAACCTTACCTTTACCTATGTACTATTACGGTAAAATATAAATTTTATAATAATATGATATTATAATATAATATATTATTATACTATGAGTTATATGCATGGTCCACCGAACCGGCAAAACACTATGCATTTTTAATCGTACAAAAATACTTGAAAATCGTATAAATAAAATAACATTATAATGTAAATTTCTTAGGTGGATAATGATGCCAACTATAATTGATATTAAAATTATATATTAAAATGTTTGAAAATAAGTAGAACGAAAGAACATGTTATTATTATAAATCATAATGAATGTTTAACTATTATTATGATACTATAAATTCCAAAGTATAATATTTTATAATGAGCAGCTGGTCCAATGAATTATATTTTACAAAATTGATAAAAATAACAATATGAAATTGTTACGTTGAAATTTTGTACGTTAATTAATGAGTATGAATCAAATTTCGATGTTTAAATTCGTTTTGATTTTAATACAATTCATGAATTACCTATGTGTACATATTTATTTTTTTTAGATAGTAAAAATAGATTTTCTATAACCTTATTCCTCTTTCAAAAATAATTTTTATATTTACGATTTAATATTTACGTATTTTAATCAAATTTATAGTAGATACTTAATATTTATATGTTATATATTAAAGAATATATGAAGTATATCGTCTTCCTAAGATAAATAGGAATTAATTTATAGTCGAAAGAAGTGAAGTTTATAATAATGTCGAGACCTAGGTATTAAGTAACTAAATTAATATAAAACAATTATTAATAATGATTATTTCTATAAACATAAATTTGTTTTTAATGTTAGCTATAATAATCGTTTTACATTATATTATAGAAATATATTTACAATAATCTTACTTAAAACTTAGTTCCTTTCACTTTGTTTTTATTTGACCGCGCATGAAGTAAGATAATAATTTGCATGAAAAACATATCAAACCAAAGTTATTTTAATAAACATAAAATTATGAGTCTATATCATTTTATTAAGTAGCCGATTATTAGATTATTATAATATAGTTTGTGGCATAGATAATTATAGAAAAATAATACAACATACGAGATATGTTTATGACTGAGAAATAAAATGCGAAATTAGAAAAAAAAGTCTTCTTAAAAGTTATTGTTTAACAAACAGTAATAATAACTATGATAAATATTATAAAATTTAAAATAATAATATTAAAAGGTAGATTGATAATTTGATATATAATATAGTATGCATATAGATTGCAATATAATTAATTTTTTCCAAATTTTTTTATAATTTTCAAAAGATAAAATGATAGTTTAGTATGATAACTTTGTCCAAATTTTAATTTGTTTATCTTTACTAAGATAAAAACACAGAACTTGATTGGAAGGATAATTCTACAATAATAGTGTAGTGGTTAAAGATTGATTCTTGATATGGAAGCTGCGATATTTAATTTTAAATATTTTTTTTTTATTTTTATATTTATAGTACTATAATTCTATTCTTATATTACTTAACATCATACAAGTTTTTTTTATAATTCACATATAATACAATATTTTAATACAAATTACACATTATACGAGATAATTTAAAAATAAAGTTAAAGTAAAATAAAGTTGACCATGCTAATAATTGATGTTACGCCTTATAATAAAACTATTAAAATTGATAAAATGATAATAATTTACCTGTATTAGATTATAGACTGGATAAATACGAGTAATAAATCACAATATCGTAAAATTATTTACTACCGTTTTATAATGGACGACACATTTTGACAATATCTTTAAATACGGCCATTAAAATAATATGCCAATAATCGATTTTACCGATAAATTTACTTTATATACGCATAATAAGTAATAACAAGCAATTATTGTAATTTTTTCTTAATTACACAGTTAAACAGACTTGCATTATGTGTCTTAAAAAGAAATATAATTAATAATATGAAACAAGAAAAAAAAAATGATAAAAACATTTAGGTTTGCATAAATTAAACTAAAATAATAATCTAGAGTTTTAAAATAATGTTTGTAATATTTTTTATAAAAATTTATTTTGCATTTCCTTCCACCTTGTGACTTTGGTTAAAAATCATGGTTATCCTGCTAATTAAATTATGCATTTATAGTAAATTTCATAAAAAATCTATGATACCAATATCATTGTTATATACAACGTACCTATATCAGTTTTCCTAATTGATTAGTAGATTTTATACGCAATGGAAGAGACAACTATAGATAATAATCGAAAAATGATATGTCTAAAGTAAATATGGACTGTACCTACATAATATATCATATTTCCTATACATAAAACAAGCCACGTAAAACTTTTGTGTCTGAAAACGACACTACAGAAAAAGTTTGCAAAATAAATAAAAACCCATTATCTTAAAATCAATGAAACAGTGTATAATAATATAGATAGGTACCTATACTTGTGAAAACAATTTTTAATGAACGTAATGTAGTTTTTATAGTAGCAAAAAATGTTGGTTATTCTATAATATTCTAATTAGTCGGCATAAAACTAATAATAATGTAGAATGATAAATTAAAATTTCTATTTCCGTTGTAGAAAATATATAAAGTTGCTATATTATGTAGTATAAAAAATAAGTTTAATTTTACTTCTATTACCTTAAGGCTTAAGTGCTCTGCAACAACAACAACAAAAAAAAAAAAAAAAAACTAAATACTCCATTTCCATTTCCATTTATATTAATCAGAATTATTATTTAATGAAAGCCGTCGTAGTCATCGTTTTATAGAAATAACAATTTATAATAATGTCTCTTTTTCTATTATACTACGTGTAGGTAGGTATCAATCGGCAATATTTTTATACTTACATTGCGTTATAATAACGTCGGTACGTCGTTCAAAATATTACAACGTGGTATATTTTATGATTTGTAAAAAATGAAATATTTTCGGAAATTATAATGTTACAAGGGACCTATGTATACTATATATCTGGAGTCAAAGTCATAATGTAATGGAAACGTAATAATATTATAGGTACTACTAACCAAATTAGTATTATTAACCGGTACGGCGATTCCAACGTAGGTATAAATTACGTTTCACCATATTATTAAATATATTATACTCGCCTATTAAACCGCAGTTTTGGTTTATGGCCCGAAAGTGGAGGTCGCGGGGGCGAAATAGGTATATTTAAAAATATATATATATATTTTTTTTTTTTATAAAATTTCCACTTTGCATGTTCAACCCGAATTGATCATAATCCGGTGTCCAAGTCTATAGGTAGAGACATAGAGTTATACTTATTTTTCTAAAGTTGCGTTCGAGTAATATTAAAACAAATTTTTTGCCGACGAATGTTGTCTACTACATTCTAGACGTATTTATGGAGGAGAGGGGGGCGAAAACGTTATTTTTAAATTTTTCAATATCATCACCCAATCAAATTTCTATTTACCACGTATGCAAAAGAAACAACAAGATCCAGTCGTCGCTTGCGAAGTTCAGAGAATTAAAAATGGTGAATGCTTTTTTTGTTGCTGAAACCTGCTATCGATAAAGAAGTAACAATAATAGATTTTTTATTAGATGAGAAATGGGCAATTTTTTAACAAAAAACATGATCGAAAATATTCAGACCGGACAAGGGTGACGCTCTAGTGAATTGTGATGAACGCTGAAGGTGAAAATGCATAATATAATAATTGTAAGTAGTATATAGTTCTCCTGTGCGTCAGTCAAGCACGAATCTATAGGGGAAGCTAAGGTACTGTGCTCCCCTATTTATAATTTCTAGATTTGTGCCTGATTACAGTAGATTTAATTGGGTTATAGGTACCTACTACGAGTAAGTCAACGTATGATTCATCGTACTGTGTAGAATGCAGTTTAGTTAGTGTTAGGTCAGTTTTTCTCTTGATAACAAAAAGTCAAATGTAAATAGAACACGCAAACACACGCATATTACATTATGTGTTCACTGTTCAGTAACAACGAGCTGTACGAATCAGTTGTAAAACTGTGTAAACATATTCGTGATTAATTGTGTTATTTGTGTTATGTTGTTGTGCCATGGCAACACGTCCATAGCTGGTCCTTCATAATTCGATTAAAGTTAACAACAAACTACTACCGTACTTTAGCAAAATCCGGTTGGTGATACGGACCAGTAATCTCACAAAAGACCCAGATTAAGCCAAAGGAACATTCGAGGATAAAGTTAAAAAGGATGCGAACGCATTAAGAAGGATGTCCGGATTAGAATAAACGAGCAACAGATAGGATCGTGTGAGAGACAGGATGACCTTAGGCTTAAAGAAGAAGAATATATAACATTAGGTATTTATAATATTGGCAATTATGTTAATTAATGTCATTAATAAATATTACTTCTAACTTAATAACGTCAAATAAAAAATACAAAACATTTTTGTTTTAAGTATTTTTTTTTTTTTTTTATATACTTCATAGGTAAGTACATTTATAGGATTAGATTTATTATTTATATTATATAAAAAGGTAATAAAATAAAATAAGACATATAATACCTTGTAAATATAATACTACCTTTAGGTATATTGTATAATATGTATTTTTCAATGCATTTTATTTATTTCTTTGTACAATTTTATTTTATACATTTTGAATATATAGTTTAAGAATTAGTTTGAAAATACCATATTTTGTTCATTAACTGCAATAATTTCAGATATTTGTTTTAAAAAAGGATTATTTTTTTCTCTTCTTGTACACAAGTTACTTTAATGGGGAGACGTAATAATAAAATACTAATAAGGAATAATGTGGAAATACCTTTATAAGTATACCTTATAAATATTTTAATTATTTATAAAATATGTTTAACATCGTATATAAGTTATAAGTCAGTAGGTTGTAGATATATAATATGTGACTTCAAAGAGTTAAATGCATTTTAAATTTAATAATAAATAATAATATTTGTAAAGCAGAATCAGTAGGTCTACATAAGAAAACTAAATAATAAAGAAAGTAATAATCTAAATAAATAGAATTTAAATAAAAGTAAAAATTACATAAAAAGAAACCATGGTAGGTTTAGGCACCTTTGTGTTTTTACCCCATTGATAATTGCTGTAGAAATACTATTCTACACAAACATTGAATCGAAGTTTTATTTAATTTCCAATTGTCTCGATGAAAAAAAAATTTACTTTTTAGCAATGTGAAAGTTATTATTTTTTTATAGAATTATTGACTTATATTTATTAGAAAACCATGGTCACATGAAATTTACTCTCTTATTGTCTTATTGCAATTTAAAACACGATATGCTAAGAATAAACCATTGTATACACTTATTTAACCATTGATAAGATATACAAGAGAAAATTATTTTTAAATTATATTATATACAAAGGTAAGGTTCGACATTTATCCATATTTCTTGATTTTTTAATAAATGTTAAGTTAGCTTAATTTTAATTCTTATAAGAATTAGGCCTCTAATGTTTGCTTTATTTTCATATTATGCATTTTCCACCGATATAATAAAGATATAAGAAAGGGTCCGGAAATCAAAAATGAGAAGGGTAACACTAAAAAATCTCCATGCCTGATAATATCTTAAATATATAATAAGAGTTTTATTTTCTATAGTTACCTACACTAACAAACAAAAGAGAAAGAAGTTTGAGCAAACTTGTAAGACATGCAAAATTAAAAATAAACAAAACTTACATATTATTATACCTAACATTTTTTCATACAAATATTATCATTTAATATTTGTTCAATATTTTTTTAATCGACTTAAATTTCTAATTTTAATTTTAGTCAATAATTTTTGATCACACAATATTTTTATTAAAAAAGAATTAATCGTTTGTTTTTTTATTAATTTAATAAGATTATTAAATTTTATTAAATTCATGTACCATAAAAAAAAAATAATAATAAATTAACAAGACTATACATAATTATCTACACATTATTATAAATTAAAATCATATTATTTTCATCTCAACGTTATTTAAACCCGTATTATCCTTTATCGACGAAAATATAATACTGAGTGACCCTATTTTAAATGTATGCAATAATCAATGACATATTATTCTTTTGGTTTTAAATCTAAGAGTAAGTCAATTTCATTAACAAATTACAATGTAAAGAAATATAATAAGTAAACTTTTTATTGGAAAATATAATTCCTTTCTTTTTTTCCTCTAAAACCCGCATAAATCGTATATTGTCACATCTGTTTCCTATATGGTGACATATACATTACGGATGAAAATAACTATTCTTTCTAATATTATAATTATTGATACGATAAATATAATAATAAATAATTAATAGTTATTATAATAAGAATTTGGGAAGATTTAAAAATAATATGAAAGTTACAATATTTTTTTTTATAAGTAATCTGCCTAAAACCGCAGGACCAGGGTAGCCAAATAGCCCATATAGTTGAGAAAGGCGAAGAAAAATTAAAAAATAATATGTAAACTACCTATATCAATATTCAAAATTATTTTCTAGAACTACGTTCTTAATTGCAACATCTATCATAAAATATTTAAAATTAAGTTCATCAAAATTACAACTTCCGTAAAACATTTTTCGCTATTTTCCTTATCCCAAAGTAAAACTTTTGAGAAATTCGAAAAATGATCTAAATATAGTACTAACTAGATGCAATTCTCTACTGTAAACATATCCTATTTGTGATTATCGAACCATTATTTTTGCCTAAAAAAGTGTCTTCAGGCATAAAAAAAGTAATACAAAAACAATACATTTCTCGCATCTCTCAGATTCTAAACTAATAATATTGTATTAACGTAATAGTTTACCTTAAATAAACATAATTCAAGATTAATAAAAGTATTATTAATTTTATTTTTTTTATAAAGTTCAATACAATCAATTTCATTTTTCGGGTCTTATATCGATATTGTTTGTATATTATCCAAAGATTTATCTTGTTTGTAAAAGCCAAAATTGTAATATATATTCTGATATATTTTAAGGTTTTATCGTATGATTTTGTATATCCTAGAAGTTATCGAGACCTATGATAGTTAAATTTTTAAATTCGGACATTTACTGAGAGCAATTTTGAAAAAAAAGGTTTAACCGCGGTTCTCACATACGTTTTACCAGTTATATAACTTTATAAGTAAATCGATTTAATTCGATTTTATAAAATATAAGTATGGGCTATTTCGGCCCAATCGCGCTCCAAATACCTTTTTATTTTTTATAGCTTATTTGCTCGGGCGCAATCATGACCCGTCTGAGTCTGAAATATTTTTTAGTAAAAACACGTAACTTATAAACTACTCATACGACGTTACCATCTAAACACAATAGTATAATAAAAATATCAATCTTATTAACTATTAACACTAAAAATTTTAAATTTAACTTTTAAATTTTATTTATACAATTCATTTTTATACATGTTTGCAGTGTTGTACTAAAATGTTCAAAGTTGATTAGTGACCGCCGTTATCGCGGGCTTTTACGCGGACAACCGGTCGCCGTTTTGTCACCATCGCCGATCGCCACCGTGTGGCTCATACACACATACTACGCGGCTTTTGCGTTTTTGCGAATCCGAGTGAGTAGTCGTTCGACAACTGTCGTACTTACTTTTTTTCGTTCTACGGGGTCTTCCTTACGGAACATCCGGATTCAGCCCGGATCGCTGGATGACATTGACCGTGATAATATGATTTTACAAAACGTCATCAACAAATATGAAGTTCGGTATTAAAAATTTGGCATACAGAGTGGATGAAATTAAAACCAGTGTAGAATATAGTGTAAATTGTTTGATAGTGGAATACAAAATTATCAAGTAAGTAATAATACTTATACTTTAAGTATATTAAGCATTGAGTATGTTTCAATTGTAAATAATGAAAATGTACTTCTTTTGAAGCTGATCGTGAAAATTTTACTAAAAGAACACGAATGATGTGTTAAATATGATTATTATTATTATTATTATTATTTAATTTTATATTTATATGAAATTTTAATCTATTAATTAATGTTAATATAGGTTAAAGAGTTAACCAGATTAGCTGGAAAATCTGTGACTACACAATACGGCGCATAATGCAAAAGCTGTTAGATAATAATTGGCTTAAATGTTATTCTTGCATAGGTGTTAAAAGCAAAAATAAATTTTCTGATTAAATAATCCAGTCGTGCGTTAAATAAAGTTTCCGTGACCGTTCGCGAAGTTCCGGACCCTTTGTGGTTTAAATGGAGTCGACATTATTTCAAGTCAACATCGTATCGTGTGTTGGTGGTGCGTCTCGTTGAACACCTAACCTGTTGTTGCCTTAGTGTTGCAAATACCTTCAATAGCGGTCGGTCGATTACGTATTGTAAAATCACCTTTCTTAACTTTGTATATATATATTAATTGTAACGAAATTAATGTTTAAAGATGTAGGTTTGTTATTTGTACTTAGTGGGCGCCTACAATAATTTTTTTATAAGATACATAATAATAATAACGATACTAAAATACGTTATATTAAGCTTAATAAATTTATGGGTCAGCTATTGCGTCACATTAAGATAAGCCTTTGTTATTAACTGTCCACTGTTCTAAAAATATTCCTATATGTTTTTTTAATACGAATTATCGAACCAAATGCTAGAGAATAGTTCGATACACTATAAGTAGGGTTTTACAAAGACTACTCATAATTTATCTAGATAAAAGACAGATAATTAATATTTAATACTGTAGATCGAACGTTCGTACTTACTCGGTGTAAACCATAGTTGTTATTATCGTAATTATTTTGTAAATATTATTATTATTAATTATAAACTATCTAATGCTCAAGTTAAAACTAAAAAATAAAATGTTTACAGAGCCTTAAAACGCGGTTTAAAACAATTTTCTGTCAAAAATGTTTAAGATAGCTAATTTATTTATCTAGATAAGGTAAAAAGATACATAAAATCATTTTTATTTAGATAAGATATAAAAATAACTGTATTTTATCTAGATTATGCACAACACTGCATATTTGTAATATAATGTGTTACAGTTATATCATACATTATTATTTACATGTTCCTATTCTTTCTTTCTTACTATACGTTACGGTCTTTATATTATTTGTGGAGTTACATTATTATTTATCTTTTTATCATTATGGAAGTTGCTGAAGTCGGAACCGAATTACGTTTGTACATATAGACGCAACCACACTTTATTTTTTTTTGTTTTAATAATATCTCCGCAAATAAATGATTTTTTTTGTATTTTGAAATATTAATTGTTGATATAAAAAAATAATGTTTGGTAAGATTTTTATATTTTAATTTTAGTAAAAATGATTTATAGATACTTAAATTATATTCACACTCAAGATGATTCTACGTTTTTTTTTTCATTGCTCTTTTTTAAGGTTATATTACAAACTGTCCATTACCATAAACGTTTTTAGGACTCTTAGTGCCTCTCATTTTCCCTCGACTTAAAATAAAAAAATATATTTACTTATATATAGTATTATTGATTAATAATAATAAATTATTCTCTGTAATAACATTTCATCAATTCAGTATGAAACATACCTTTGCTAAACCCTTTCATTTACTCTTTCACTTACGTTACAAACTAAATGATTTCATGCCTACCTTTTTGTATTATAATATATGGTCCTTCGGATCTTGGCATTAATTTGGCTCCCTTATTCTGCTTTGCTTTGCTTACATTCAATGGTTTAATTAATAATTAATTTCCTATCTTAAATCTTGTTATCTTTGCGTTTTCATTCATTTTCAGCATCCTATTCATTCCTTTTATTTTTCTTTATTGTTGCAATTAATTCTATGATATTCGTGTATTATCGTAAATTTTTCATGATTTTAAAAAATACTGTCCCGTGGTCTGTGATTGGTTGTTATCCAAACATTGCTTCAAATGGTATCATTTGGTTGGTTGAGTGGAATATAATATTATTTGTCTCTCTAAATATTATCAATTATTAATACCCAATAATTTTATTTATCATTTACTTATATTGTATGATATGTTACAATATCACTATTTACTCTTTCCAATATATTCCAATATACTTCCCTTAGAATGTTTTATTTATTATTTAAATATCATTCCCAATTTTTAGATGTAAAAGCTGTTCTGTTATCACATAAAACATTATTTAGTGTTATCTTAAACTCTTCTTATAGTTCATTTATACTATTTTTAAATTACTTGGTACCTAGTTGTTAACCTTACTGGATAAATCCAAATATATTTTGTAAATTTATCAATACATACAAATAGATATTTCATTCTCTTTGCACCGGCGGAAATGGGCCTAGGTGATCGACAGATATTATATTCATCTGATACTATAGAATGCATTAATACTTTTGCTGTTTCCGATGGCTTACAATATTAACACTTATTGTATAGGTACTATATTAATCTGCTTTATTTCAGTTTTAAGTTTCTTACAATAGAACCTTTCCCTTAATAGTCTAAATACCTTTTGTACACCTCCATGTATGAAATATTCACGTGTTCTTTGAATTAATGGTTATATACTTTGTTAATACAATTTGAATGTATATTCAGCATTCATATTTTCTTGTTTCAGAACGCTAATTGTTCTTTAGAAATTGAAATGTATGTGACAGATTATGTATAAAATGTACGTTTCATATTAAAATTTAAAATTATATTTAATTTTCGTCAAAATTGTATGAAATTTTAATTTTAAAATCGAAAACCATAATGTCAATACGAATTTAGTTATATAAAATAGCTTAACTGAAAAACAATGTGTCAAGTTTGAAATCAATAAAATTTTTTAATCTTTTTAATTTGATTTTTTGTTTTTATTCTCAATGTTTAGATTAGATTTTACTTACAAAGTACTATTACATATTACTTTTTTATATACATACAAATTACAATTCAATAAAAATGCCAAGCATATTTAAAAATAAAAAGTATTACTTTTTTTTTTTTGTAAAATGAAATACAAATATTTTTAGAATATTTAGGTATATTCTAAAAAGTTTTCATGTCTACTATACTTTTAGTTTTGTTAATTTTTTGACCAATATACTTATTGGTTTAAATTGGAACACATTATATATTTGTAATTTAAATCAATTGAAATTTAAAAGGATGAAAGTTGTTTTTTTCTCTAAAACTATAATTATAAATGATAAACAAAATGTGTACATTTTTTCATTCAATATTTTTATCGTAAACCTAATATTCCGTTTTATTATAAGTATGATATTTTGGTATAACAACTGACAATTTACTACTATAGATCATTGATGTGGTTTGTACAATTTAACAAACATATAATTTACTAAAGACAATATCAATAATAATTCAAATAAAAACTATTGTTGGAGTTGTAATTTAAATTTCAACGAAATGTCACTAAAATAAATATAACATTATATAACTAATATCTTTAACACTATAAAAATATTGTAATAAGATTTGTAACTTTGAACACAAAATTATACGAAAAGTTTTATCTCAAGGTTCTTGTGAGTTGTCATCATCATATAGATCGGAATTATTTGATTAGATTTGAATCATTAAATTAACAGAATCTGCTTTGTATAAAGTTTAATAGTATATACACGGTATAACTATATTTTGTTGTTAATATAATTTCATCTATTTCTTTGGTTAGAAATAAAAACAAAATGTCCTTATCATTTAGCACACTACTCAAATTATTGAAAACGCAAAACGTGTTACTTGAGCAATTGGACTGTTAATAATTAAATAATCAGTAATGTCTATTACGAACAAATCATTGTAATGGAAATGCGTTTAAGTTTACTAAATATATATGTATGTATATGATACCATGTTAAATCAAATATGGCGTAGGTAACTTCGTATATAATACATTTATCTCATATTCATTTACATTTCCTCAAGTACGGTGCACAATCATAGTATTATTTCAAGTCTTTAGATAATAACTATATTTGTTTTTTTTAATGTTTCGAAAAAACTTACATATTTATTACATATTTTATTTACCTATTTATTCTTTAAAATGTGGTTCATCAAAGCTTCCTAATGAGTATCATAACTGATATTGAATTTCGACCCTTAAGTGGTGAAGTCTTAATATAACTACCAAAGTACTTAAACAAACTTTATTTTTTGCTGCCTCTAACCCCGTTTAAAACTCCACGAATAAATTATGTAATGATATTAAGAATATGAAAATAAATTGTTTTAGGGCAAAAGTTTACATCTAATATTTATAAATGTAATTTTCTTTATTATGGAACGGGGGTGAAAAAGTTTTTTTTTTAAAATAATAAGTAGACTAAAAAAATATTGCCTATAAAAACATGAATATATAAAAATAGCAATAATATTGATTTAAAAATTAAATATAATTATAGTGGTCTGACAAAGATGAGAATGTTTTTTTTTTTTTGTCATATTAGTTATCATTTTTTCGTGTAAACGTGTAACGTATAACATTTTATGTAACCTATTTTTAAACAAAACAATGTGTGTATAAATTATAGAGCATAAACACCAGGTATAATTTTTCAATTTCCATAGTTCCTCTGAATTCCATTAAACAATTATTAATTTATATTTAATCAATACAAAAAAATACGAATTCAAAATAAACAAGTAGGTAGGAAGTAGGTACCTAATTTATAATTGAATTTATTTTAAATAATAACATATCGGTAATATTATAATTATTATATTTAGCATTAAATGTTTTTTTTTTTATAAATTAGTGTACCTAAGAGGAACTCATTTTTTATTTAATTTTTCTATTAAATGGATTTAGGTATCGTGTAGAAACACTACATTTTTAACGATTATTTTTTTACGGACCTGATAATGTTATGATATTCTAACAAAGTACGAAAAATCCTTCGTTAAATAAAACCCTAAATAAAATATATTAAAATGTATAGAATTATGAAATTTATGGTCTCATAATTGTAGACGAATGATAAAACTTACAAAATAATGTTAAAATATACTTTTTACGAACTATTCAAAATTTAAGTTAAATTTTTTTCAAGATGATAAATAATGTTAAAAATAACATTAAAGATGTTTAAGTACCTACTGTTATTTTAATATTGTATGTTTTTATAAGGGATCGGACGAATATACGTTAAAATACAATGAAGTGAATGCTATAAAATCGAATATATAATACTATATAATTATGTAGTAAATTTATAGATATTACATAAATTATTTAAATTCCTATGATTGAAATATAATACTCAAATATTATTATAATAAAATTATTATAAAATATATTTTAAGTATAATAATGTTATCAAATAGGGTTTAATCGATCGAGAAAAAAAATTTATATTACAGTGACCATTTTAAAATGTGGTGGTGTTTCTGTTTGACAACAAAACACGAGTACAACGATTGGTTTATAAAATTGTACTTCAAAATGTTCATGAAGTATAGGGAGGGTCAGAGAAATCTATTCATGAAGTATAATAATAGGATGCAATTAGTTCCTCATACCAACAAACTATTGGCCAAGTCGCTGTAAGTACTTACTTAACGAGGAATTCAATAACATAATAAATTTAATTTCTGTCAAATTTTGTAAGGTCTGATGAAATCGTTATCATTTCAATTTCAAATATTATTTAGAAATATACGATGTTCGGTTTTCATATACTTTTTGTAAATAGTATAATATTATATTATTTCATTCAATTATAGTAATAACAATATATTTTTATCGATTTAAATAAAAGTACGACCTAGATGTTATATATAAGCGTTAAACACTCCGGGAAAATAATATTAAAAAACCGCGAATTATTACAAAAAAAGGTTATTATTATTAAAATTTTACATAATGTCCATAGTAAAATATGTATTTGAAATTGCAATAAGTGCCTGTAATGGGTACCTAAAATTTTAATTTTAATTAAATGTTTATAACATTAAGTGTAGGTACATTAAACTTCTGCTGGTTTAACAGATTCCAATATTTCCGATTAATCGTAGTAGCCTTGTTTGCTCTTTGTTTTACCGAAGTTTCGAAACCACCGCGTAATAAGTCAACTGAAATCCAATTTTAAGTATAATTAATCAAACGTTAGTCGGAAATAGTGATCTGTTAGTATACCAAAGTATCGAACGTGCTTACAATATCTATTCGGTTTAGAATGAACATTATCAACGGTGTCCATTATTGTTTACGTTAGTTAACTCTTAAAGTATCAATATGTAATTAATTTACTAAAAATCTTTTGAAACCAAGTCTCGTTGGTAACACAACGTACCTACATAGCCATTTGCATACGACGTATACATATTCACAATAGATTCCTTGATAATTAAAACCACGTTACACGGAATTCCGCTTATTATAATCATATGTTAAACACTATATAATATACAGTATACGGTTGAAGAGGGAAATTGAACATTAAAATTTTTTTAGTATTTTATTTAAAACCTTGCAACAGGCATACATTACTTGAACATATTTCATTTATACGAAAAAATTACACAATAATACAATGATTTTATCAATATAGCAAAGAAAACGTTAAAAATCAAAGATACATTCTGATGTTGTTGGTCAATTTTGTGATTATACAGCAAAGAAAATGAGTACAGATATTTGATTATTTGGCTTAATTTTGTTATTGTTATGTAAAAGTATTATTATTAATTATTACTGCAATAGTTATATAAACAAATACCCTATATCGGCATATCTAAACAAAGTAGACATTTTAATAAAATGTCAAAATTAATACTAATTTACTATGACGTCTATATTCATAGATAATAATAATAATTTTTTTTTTAGTGTACTCCAGGCTGCTCTCCTCCACTCAATTGACTTCCTTGTACTTAGAATTATAAACATAATAGATCAAACATATTTTTTTGGATTATAAAGTTTAATTTATAAAATTTTTGGATTATAGATACTGTAATAAACTTACTCTTAATTATATTGTATTAACCGATTAAATAAATTCCGTTTAATCTCAATATATAATTATTAAAATATAGGTACTTCATATTTATAAGTTATAACGAAGTAAGTATATTATACAAAACCGCTTTGATATATTTACTTTGAAATAAACGATAACAAAGTGGAAATGTTTTAATAGGAACGTTAATTTTACGTATATAATAATGCGGTTATATTTACTTACCTTAGAGGGGTATTTTTTTATTCTGGTAGCTGCTATTACCTATAGATACCTAACTAAACTTTCCTCCAATCGTTATTTGTTACTTTGATTTTTTGTCAGATACATAATACGATTATAATGCAGTATAATCAATATTTCAATATCAGCTTAATCAATATTTTGTTGTATTACCGGGGGAAAAATGTCAATTATTGGTAAATTATATCCAAAACCCTTTGGTTAAAATGGTACCTTATGTTGTTATTATAATATTGTTTATATGCAATACGATCACGAACGAACACAAGAAGGCTGGTTAAGGCTGGTTAGATCAACAGCGAAGAATTTATGTGTGTAAATATGTTTGTTTAACATTTATTCAGTCGACACGCATTACCTGTAAAATACAATGATGCATATTTGAACAGGAAATCTTAAATTCGTATTAATATACTAAATATTAATCCTGTGTAATTTACACTCCGATTTCAGGGTGGGTACGCGCCCTGTAGGATTAATTCTAATAGCTATATATTGTACGCAAACTGTAAACTTAAAGCTTATGGGTTCTGATGAGCAACTCTTCCCGCACAGTTACTCATTTGTGCATAATCGAATTATGAATAATAATAATAATAATAATAATAAGGCTGAATATGAAAATTACCTTTCTGAACAATAATCGTTTTTTTTTTCTTTTAATTTTGAAAAGTTGCCTGCACTTAATATTTCTCGAGAAACATATTAATATATTTCAATATCATTATATCTCGTCATTTTTGGCAAGACACGAATAATGATTATCCTAAATAATATACTATTATATTTTTATCATATTATCGTAAAATATACAATACAGTTTTTGGTGAGCTCGAAAAAAATATTCTATTCGTACCTGTAAACAATTTGAAATAACACTATCTAGTACAATATCTATTACCTAGTATAATATCAATTACCATTTTCACGTTTTCGCGTCACCTCATAAGTCGTAATAAGTCATAGGATATGTTTGTAAAGGACTACTTGGACTTTCGCTATGCACATAATTTTGACTTGACCGCAATCGCGTTCTCCCTACCTTACACAATTTGATGCCGCCGACTTCACTGCACCGATTTCTTCAGGATTAAATGCCATTTCTGATATTATATATAATGCATAATATAATTATATAATTTTTTTGCTGTCACGCGATTCCACTATAGTTAATTTTATGTAATGCCACAACATAATTACTTATTAATTTTAATTAATTAGGCTAGTACTGTTTATTATTTCTTCCATGAGCACGATTCGTTTATTGAATTATCGGCCACAAGTGAAAATGAACAAATACAATCCTTTCCGCTCGAGCCCTTCGATTATTACCAGTGGCGTAAATTGGTCTCAATTTCTGGAGGTGCAAAGGTATTTATTTTTTATTCACCTTTTAAAGGGGGTACCTTAAGTTAGTGTATAATGATGTATAAAGTTCTATTTGACCGCTTTAAAATTTAAGCACCCTCAAAAATTTGAAGTCTAGTTTCGCCTATGACCGTACTCTAATTTTCTTAATAAAACTACTTAATAAACAAATTCTTTTCTCCATGAAAAAAAAATATGAATTATTATTCTTTAATATTCTTTATTTTTAATAATAATTTCCACAATATTGACCACGAATTAAGACACGTAGGTAGTAGATTAGTGTTTTGCATTGATATAAATATAAAATTACAATTTACAATATTGCTAATAATAATTAATATTAAGAATAAAAACACACTTTTACGAAAATTTCAATATTGTACAATTGCCAATTAGTATACCTATTGCTATATGTTTACTGTTAACCTAATAATATGATAAGCAATTTTTAGTGCTTCTTTTGCACAGGCCAATTTACGCCACTAATTACTATTATTAGTGTCAATCAATCTAGTGGAATTGAAATTTGGTCACTCTTACACTATCATCTTCAACAGGTGGTTTTTAAAGAAATATAAAAATATATACTCGTATATAAAAAATATATTATAAAAATTAACACTTAACATCACTAGCTAGGTATAAAAAATTTCACCCATTACGGTCAAACATTAAACCCTAGAAACTCCATACGTGTTTATCTTAAAGAATACTTCGTTAATTTCAATTTAACTTCGTGTCCTCCAGCGACTCCAACATAACCTTAAATTCTTCAACAAACTATTTTTAACATGGATAATCATATTGTCCAAATAGTTTCTATCTGCCTTGATCTGCAATTGCCAGAAAATTTGTTGCATTAGAAAATGCTATCTGATACAGTTCGAGTCAGCCTAAAAAGTATTCCCGGTTGTAATTTCCCGCGATATCAGTAGTTATGAATGCCGTCTTTTCCACCACTTCATGAGACAATGGAATCTACATGTAGCGCTAGTCAGATTCTGCAGCGTGAACATACGACTACGAGCTATACTTATATGGTTATAGCTGTTCCAGCATATCCGAAAGGGGATGTGTTGTTTGATTGTTTGCTTGTTCAAATATCGATAGTCCATACATAAAAGATTTTTGTTGTTTTATTTGGCTACAATATCGATACATAATTGATAGACTTGTGCTCCCCATATAGAATTCGATTGGACGTGTCGACAAACTACACCTTACCGTCATACTGACCTTCACAAAAAATGATGGTTGCACGTTACAATAAGACGTTTACATTTCGTTCAAATAAATACCACTTCACCAGGTATAGATAATATATGGTTAGGTTTATCAACATCAACCATCAAATTGTGATATTTAAAATAATATTATAATGAGTTTTATTTCAAAATTATCATATTTAATTGTTTATTTTGTTCCCAAAGACAAAATAATTTAATTACATTTTGAATAAAAATCAAAAGTTTACCGCAATAGAACAAATACCAATTATGGAAATTTATAAAAAAAAAATAATTTATACCAAATTGTATTTAAATTTTTGTTTATTTTTTTAAATCATTTTTTATAAATGTAATACATTTATATTAATGACATTGTAAAGATCGTGGCATGTTAATGGCATTGTAAAATTGTTCATTTAAAACGAAGCGACGAAATGTTAATACATTTTTAATTATATTCCAATGGAACAATTCATTGTTCTTACAATTACAATTTTATATTATAATTCATGTATCTGAATTTAAATCGAATAAAATGTATATTATTTTAATATAAAATGTTTGATTCTCTGATATTATTATTATTTTTATACGTTAAATAAAAAATCAACATTAAGTACCTACTACTAAACAAAAAAATCCAGTTTTTTTTTAATAACTTTTTCAAGAAAAGACTATCGATACACCCAAATATGAAAGTTCTTTGAAGTAAATAGGGGGAATGCATTTTTAATTAGTTTAAACATTGATTGGTTTATGCTTTTAAAGGTAGTGCATTTTTGATGTTCATTAATTGAATCATTGCTATATAGATTTTGCGGTTTTCCATTAATGTATATTACAAACAAAATAATAGTTGAACAAAGTTAAGTAACAATTATTTATTACTCGATGTTGGCAAAATCAACAATAATCAACAAAACTAATTTTAAATAGAAAAAACGATACGTAGGTAGGTAAAAAAAGTCTATCTCATATCACGGACGTACAGTAAAACAACAAAGGTCTTTTCACATTAATTTAAAAACTACAAAGTATTTTTATGTACACGTATACAACTTAAACAAAATTGGTACTTCAGAATTATCTACTAAATAAATGCATTTAAAAGTTTTGATGGATAGTACGAAAATAAGATTAATAAAAAACTTTCGCGAGGAATTTGTGTAATATCAAATGATGATTGATTGATTTTATTTATCAATTTTAATTTATAGTTCAAAATAAAGCGTGACTTCGCAATACAAATACTATTCGTGTTATTGTCATACTTTATAATAAATATAAAATTACCAAAAACTACACAATATGCAAATTTATATTACATACGAATGCTATAGTTTATAATTTACATTTGAAATAAATCATGAAGATTGTATAGCTATAGCAGTTATAGGTTATATCATTATATAAAGTAGATTAGGTTGTATTATATGGTGCAGTGTGTACATTTAACAATAATTAATTAGTTTATATTATTAACACAAGATTAATATCAAAATGGAACACATTTATAATATTATAGAAAACATATAATATTAAACATTTTAAAATAATTATATTATTAAAACTATTACTATTATTACTATAATATTATCGTATATTATTTTTATAGCCGCAATTTGCATATATTTTGACATTTATTTTAGAATAAATATTTTAAATTTATTAAGTACATAATATATGTTCTAAGTGTATTATATATAACATGACTTATACCGAAATAATTGATTATACCTGCAATATGAAAAAAATAAAATAAAAATACTATGCCCACAGAAAGTGCCATGAACCCATGACCGCACTTTTCATTTGTTTTGTCTGGACGTTTTATTTTTAATAGCTATAATAAAGAAAATATGTAGAGAACAAATTAAAAAGAATAAATTAAAAAGCTAATAAAAACAGAAAAACAAAAATAGTTTTAAAGGGTTATAATATTAATGGATTATCTTATTTTGGTATTTTATCTTAACAAATAAATTCGTTATTATTCACAACACTCTTTAAGTTAGAAAAAAAAAAATGGAATAAAGTTATACTATATTGTAAAAATACTATTAAAATTATTTTTTTAAATAAAAACAATCATAATTACAATCATTTTTTCCAAATATAATAATATAGTGGTCGATAATATTGTGAAAATAAAGAACATTTAAATAAGACTAATAAGATAGTTTTTCAACTATCAAATATTTTGTTTATTAGGTATTTTGTTTTAATCATCTACATTTTAATTGTTATTATAATGGAATAAAATCCATGATCTAAAAATTTTAACACCCGGGGAAAATAATAAAAATACACCCTTTTGACGTTTTCACATAAAATTACTTTTTATAAGATCGCTGGATTATTTGCTTGCGATCTCTTCAAAATTATAAAAAAAAAAATGCATTTTTAATTACCATTTTTACCATAAATTTGCTTTATATAAAGTAATTATTGAACCTTGTATCATTTATAAAAAAAAAGTAAAGATAAGTGGGGATGTCGATTGTGAACGTTCCTCCTACGTCCCTTCGGTCCTCGGAGAAATTAGTGGTTTATTATACTTAAGATTTGAATGCAATGATATTGCTTTAGAAAATACGATTCTGAGCGAAACTCAATATATTACAATATGGTATACTAATAATCCATTCCAAAATTTTACCACGTATGTAAATTACAAATGTAACTATTTAAAATCAATTTCAATTTCCTACGATCAAAACTTATTTAATTATTAAGAAATAAAATAATGAAACCATAATTTTGCCGATTTTCCGACATATTTGGTAGTTTTTCCCCTCCCAAGGAAAAGCTTTTGAGAATTTCGAAAAATGAGCTAAATAAAGTACCAACAAGATGCAATTTGCTACCGAAAGCATAACCTACTTATGGTAATCGGACCATTATTTCTACCCAAAAAAGTGTCTTCATACATAAAAAAAAATATCATAATATTCATTTCTATTAAAATGATTCAAATTTTAGAAGCTTATAAAATAAATTTGCAACATACGATTTTGAAAATATTATTTTGTAAAAAGATTAAGTTGTATATGATTAGATTCTGGTAAAATTTTTAAATCGAAAAAGTAAAAATTAGAGGAAATATTAAACATTTTTGGAAAAAAGTTCAAAGTTCTATACTGGGCCAAATAATCAACCAATCCGTTTCAAAATTGTATCACATATGTATATTATCTATGTTAACACTCAAAAAAAATTTTAAGTTCCTAAGATGAAAATTCAATTAGGTATCATGAAATTAAAAAAATTAAAATAACAGAAATCTTAATTTTGCCAATTTTCCGCAATATTTTTGGAGTTTTTCCCCGCCCAAGGAAAAACTTTTGAGAAATTCGAAAAATGAGCTAAATAAAGTACCAAATAGACACGATTTGCAACCGAAGGTATACTCTACTTGGAAAAAAAAAAAAAACATCTTTGTAAAACCGCTTCGCTTCGCTCAGAATCTAAAATAAGATACCACCAAATATTCTTTACTCTAAGTAATTTTAAAATATTGTATTGTAACGGTAACGATATTATACCCAAATCGTCATTTTATGTCTCCTCAACAATTTACTATTTATTATTTATTAATTAATATATATATATAGGCTAGCCTCGAAGAGAACCGAGTACATTACACGATAAGTCGTTTTAACAATCTTAACGAGCGGTCGTTTTAGTTATACGTACATATTTTGTATTTCATTTTAAATTGAGTTATCGGCGATGTCAAGCTCGTCTCGTACTCCGCTTCATCTGTGATCAATAATAAACTACCCTCCAATTACAGGGTTACTTAGGTGATAGTGTAGTTGCTTATTTATAATATTATTTAATATATTGGTTTTGTTTTCGTTGCCAAAGTTGTTGTTTGTGAACGCAGGTCATAAGTTTCTAGGACCTGTTACATATAAATAAGAAACCTTTGTCTTATATCGGTCTGACGACCCGGTTCAAAAGACCGGTTAGTGCTGTAGAAAATTTATCAGTCAACTGCTTCTTAATTGGATAGAATTTAAATTATCACATTGATGGATACCGTAGAACCTTAGAGAACGAGTGTGTAGCGTTGCAGTATATTACATAATTATAATTATTAATATAAATACATTTCTATGAACTGTTTACAATTATATTTTTCTTACTTTGATTAGCAAAATCGTCAAACACTGTATTAAAATATTACTATTTCTTTTTTAATGGACAATAGTGATAAGTTTGTTTATCTATTTTGGCCAATTGTCCATCTTAAATATGTTTTAATTAATTTAAGCTTACTGAAGTTGCGTTTACATGTTGTAGTAGTAAACAAAGCATTGTTAGATATATTCAGATATCTAGCAATACAAATATTTAGAAATATATCAATAATAGAATATACATGTATTAGTTACGAAATATTCAAAGGAGTTTCATTTTTTAAATCAGGTATGTCTTTTATACCAAGTATACCTTATGCAAGATTTTTAAAATTTATAATTTCTACTGTTAACTCTGAAGATTTTAAATCTTTACCATATTTTATGGCTTTAAATCAGTTGCTTATTTTATTAATTCATATGAGTCTATTTCAACTAGATTAAAAAACTAAATAAAACATTTAAATACAAATCACCGATATTGATCTTTTAACAATTTATAAAATTACGTCAAAGATATTTTTGGGAAAATTTTACGTTCGGAAAGAAATCCCCGTTTTTCCCCCCTCAGATCTGGCTGTGACCTAACCTGACTTATACACCCCATGATAGACATAATTTAGACAATTTCAGATAGCAAAATAATTTAGATTTTAATAAGTTTATTTAGTATAATATTAATATTAATCTTATGTTTTAAAACGTACGTTTATAACTGTATTTAGATTTTTAATATACTTTTGTTTTTAAAGTATAATTTTATATTTATATTTTATTAATTTATATAGGTACTATTATATATTATACCTATCTCATATTTTCTGTTCATCGTAAAACATCGGTTGACATTTTGTTGACATTTAATGGACAATCGATTATATTTTTTTTAATAGCTTAATAATATTTATGTACCTATTATGATTTTATAATAAAACAATAATAGATACGTATAATTATAATGTAAAAGTGTAAATAATACACAATTATAATATTTAATTTTTAATAAAATCCATATGAACAGTATTATTTTAAATAAGTAATAGAGTTAAGTATCTCAATATTAACTGCATTCGCATTTTTAGATTTATAATTTATTTATCCTCATCATAATAATTTGTTTCAAGTTGAAACAAATAAAAACATATGAAACATAAAATATTTGTGTCAATCAGTTCGAGTGAACTTATGGCGACTTAAATTTGAAATTTAATTTCTAACGTAAACTTTTTTTTTTTTCATCAATATTTTAATAAAAAGTTGGAAAAATTATAAAATATAAATTTTATATACTTCAAAGAAATATTTTATATATGTTTTAAATGTTCTCACGTTAAAATAAACACAAATTTGTTATACATTTTTTTGTTAGTTAATTAAAATAGTAAAGAAAGTTACATGTATTCTTTGTTTTTTTTTTCTAAAGAAAATAATTCCACGTCCGTAACGATTAAACGCGATGTTTAACCCGAAATCATATTATTTAATCGATATAGCGATGTACCACGGTTACCTAACTAATAATTATATACGAATATACGATGCATAAACACGGTAACGTTACGGATGATAGTAATATAGTTTCTGGCCAAAAATATGTCTTTGGAACGGACACGTTAATGTTGTTACACTCTACTGTTTCCGCGTCACAAAAGACAGGTATGTGGGTAAATTATATATTATTAAATGTATAAAACACGTCACAGATAATGAAATCACGACAATTCATATTTCCTTACATTTGGAATAAAAACAATTAATATTATAATAACACAAAATGATATAATAATAAAATTGTGAAACATATTTGTGCTTAGGTATCCAGCATATCTAGCTTACGTATTCAGTGGCGTCACGAAAATTTTGACTTCAGTGGCAAGAAGTAAAACTAATCATTCACCTAACACCTATAAAATTAAGGGTGCTGCTCCATATGGCGGTCGAACCGCCTAACTGAACGCGGTTTAAAAATCGTCCAAAATATGTCGCGGCGGTTCAACTGCCCATAAATCGATAACACGTCATTATTTTATATGTGATCGGCTACACATACGATTTGTTTTTAGCGGTTCTTCAATATATTAACATAAAATTAATATAAATATATGTAGATAAATAGAGGTAATCTACCCAAAACATATATTTAAATCATTATTGTTTTCGTATAGATAATATTATACATAACATAAAGATTATAATCTATAACTATATCTGTGTTATTTAGGTAATCAATGGATGCACCTATTGTCTATTTTGTGATGTAGTTATTTTTCTTAAGACATCTGTCACGCATATCACTTTGACAAATTGATCAAAATCCATATCTAGTAATTTAAAAACAATCTCTCCAGTTGAAATCAATTGGAGTTATAACTTGAAAAATATAGCCATCCTATAATATAAAGGTAATATAATAAAAATTATGGGAGACCTATCAGGTTCAACCGCGTGTATGTGCGACAGGGTATGTTAGCGGTTCAACCACGACGGTCCGACCGCCATGTGGAACAACACCCTAAGAAGTATCAAATTAATGTGACCTTGTCTTACAATATTACAATATATTTAAAAATAAATGTATAGTATATTTATATAAGAAATTGTTTAAAAATTCTGAAACTTATTCTATAATATTGCCTATTTTAAGAAACTTTTGCACAAAACTTAAAATAATCTTAAATTGTTATATTACTGTGCGAAACTACAAAATATTTGTGCAAATATTAATTATACAATATTATATCTACAGTATTGTATAAACAGAATCGTACAGTATAGTTTGATATGAAAAGATGATTGCATCTAAATTATTTATCTATTAATCAATAAACTGTATTCATTTATTTATTAGGTTTTCTTTAATATTTGAATTTTTGAATTTATGATAGCTATGATTAAATCAATTAGAATGGACGTAATTCAATATAATATCTAAACTTTTTTCAAAACCATAAGAGTTACACTAACAAAAAAAGTACATATGATGACCTTAACAAAAAAAAAAAAACACCCATCTAAAAATTTCAATGGGCAATTTCCCTAAAAAAATTGGCTCATGCCAGTACTGGATATATCGATATTAAATTGTACTAAACAGGTGAAACTCTGGTTCAACATTAAAGTGTTCCCATATGTGTTAACGAAGAATGATTGAGCCAAAGGTAATACACATTTCATCGGTCAAAATAAATTTAGGATAAATTATTTGACAATTAGTAAAATAAATAAAATATAAAAATATTTCGATTCAATTAATATATTATTGTCGATTGTTATATTTAGCAGGAACTATCTAAATAATTGGTGTCATTATTATTGACTTAAAATTCATTTTTTAGTATATTATCTAACATCTAAGTCTGTTATACTAATAACTCAGTCTTGGTAATAATCATAAACTATAGGTTAGGTTAAGTTAGGTTATAGGTTAGGGTTAGGTAAAGGTTAGGTTAGTCAATTATATTGACCGTTAAATTATGATTTTAGTAGAATGTTCAAAGACTGTGTATTAAATTGTTTAAATATTAAACACTTACAGATATGTTCAAATTTTTATTTTATTTTAAATAATTTTTTTAATTGGTAGTTATTTTATTTTGACTATAAATAATAAATGTCTTTTTATTTAAAGTATAATTTTACAAAGACTGAATATTTTTCACAAATCATAAATATAATTAATAAAATATAAATTAGGTACATTATATAATAAGTCATAAAAAATATTTTAAAACCTATTGAGATTGAGATTTAATTAATCTTTTTTATTTTTACGCTTTTAGAAAATATTCCCATATATTTTTTTTTTCATATTTCTTTAAAATTTTAATTAATTTTCTAATAGGTACATATTTTCATGTTTCATAAATCAATTAAATGAAACTATTTACATAAACTGTATTTAAAATATGTAAACTTAACTAATAATATATACTCGTCGCTTCATTGCAGTCGTTTTGCAGTCACCATATTATGCAAGTGATGGATGTGCACTTCCTACGTAACCAATTTCATATCTAAAAGACATGAGTGTATATCCTACATTCATGATTATTACGTTATACTATTTGTAATATCAAGCAAGTTATATAAATAATTTATGAACTTATAATAAAATATAATTCTAGTGATGAGAAAATGTATCAAAAATGTGTGACAGTCATCGTCACATTTTAAAATTCATCAGTATAATGCGAAAACGAAATAATCGATTCAAATAATACATTTTAAAATTATTCAACTTTTATAGGTATTACAATATTAATTTTAAAGTATAAAACTGTACAAACAAATATAAAATAAAAAAGCAATTACGACTAATAAAAAAAAAAAAAATAGAGAAAAAGTCAAAAAATCAAAACTCAAAAAGTCCTTTTTGAGTAAACCAACCTAAATAATTAATGTATTAAAATCTGTCATTTGTAACTTTGGTTTCAATTTTAATAACGGGATTAAAACGGGATCATCTTCTAAAAACGGGATAAAAAGCGTCCCATTAGAAGTTTATTGGGACAATGGGACATGATGATTAAAAAAGGGATAATCGCGTTTTAAATGGGACGTCTGGTCACCCTACATTAAGTTGTAGTTTTTTTTACCTAGATAGTCGATGAATTTTTGACCAAACGCTTTTCTATAATTCTCCATTCTGACATCAAACGCCCTATTTTTTTCTTTTATCTCTTATATTTTTCATGCACAGAATTGTTTCAAAATCTTTAATTACATATATAATAATTATTTTCTAATACATAAATATATTCTTAATAAAAATTATACTGGTAGGTTAATGGACGATTAAAATTAACGATGATATGATAAAATACTCGTCGGAAAATAAAAGTGATAATATATTAGATACCAATATTGTGAAAATCGTAAGTATTATTTTGTTTCAAATATCGTTTACGTACAAATATAATTTATTTCTGAAAACATAATATTTATAAATAATATTTCGTTACCTTTAAAATATTACACATACAAGTATAAAAGTAGGTACCCATAAAATAATATATAATAGTATCAATAAATATAATAACATTTATTGGGGTACCTATTTTATTTTATGAATCTAAATAATTAATAAATTTGATTTCAAATAAAAATATACTTTGAAACTAGTTTTTAAATATTAAAAATAAAATAATAATAAATTATTATAGTTATTTATGAAAACGATATTATGGTTATCCCTTATTAATTATTATTATATTACAGTAAGTTCAGAGTTAAAAATAATCGGATAATATTAATTTTAAATTAAAACAATGATTTAAGTTATAAGAAGTAATTATAAACATTACACCCTACGGTAAAATCTTTATATCTACCACTCATGGCAACAGATCTTTGATCAGATTCGATGAATATTTTCAGATATGAATATATGATAGTATAATATGTAAATATAGAACACGGCTATTACCGTAGCAACAGAATTCATTTTACAATATATTTAGATAACATTTTAATATTCATTCATATTATCTATTTCGAACAGTTAATTATGTGGAGATAATTAAATTCTCGATGCGAATTATGGTAAAAATATATTCCGTGATAATTACTTATTATATTGAAAATAAATTCAAAACCTTTATTTGAAATCAGAAACTAGTACGTGGGTACGTGGTCTGAAAATATTAGTCAAATCCATACACAATGAGAAAAATTCTTAACTAATTATAAGTGTATAAAACTGTTATTTCCTGTGATAATGATAGCATTACAACGGTACAACAATACTATAATAATAATAAAATCTATGCTTCACCTACCATTTCTGCAGTAGCTGTATGTACAATTATATAATTGTGTTGAAAACCAGAACATACTGTTACTACCATTAAGATTCGTTAAAAATAACACAACTTTAATTTTTAACAAGTGTTTTATTTTAATTTTATCGAAATAATTATAATAATAATAATATTTGTAACATTAAAATATATATCAAAATAAGATATTAAATTATATATTGTAATTTAAATAACGTAAAAAAAATAATATATATATATATGTATAATAATATCCATTAATATAAAAAAAAAAATAATATTAATAAAAATAATATGTCTTGCATAATAACAAAAAGTCTATACCAAAATCATTTATCTCTGTCAAGAAAGAAATAAATCATTTGTTATCAATTGTTCGTAATCACTAATCAATGTCACCCAGCGTGAAAAGACCTCTAGGAAAAGGGACATTTTCCCGGTTCACCCTTGTCAGTGAACCCTCGGTTTTCAAAACTATTATGAATAATTATTATTTTCTAGAATAAAAAAAAAATGATATTGAAACACGTTGAAAAGTGATTATACTTGGATTCGTAAACATTGAATATTAATTTTTCCGGAAAATAAAAATAGTGGTTACTGCCTATCTATCGTGGTTCACAGTAATTGTTAGATTTATTAATTATATCTCTCATAATTTAGAGTTTACCAACTGAAAATTGTATTATTATTAATCATGGGAATCCGCTGGAGGGGCCATGCCCCCCCATCACAATTTGACAGATAATGTGCTTGTATAATATGTGTTTTAATAATTATTTTTGAACGTATTTAACATATGTATTTTGTCTCCCCTCCCCTGATTCTTATTCTGCAGGCACCTTTGTAGTGATCGTATTTAATCATATATAATTATGCCGAAGATATTTAGTTAATAGTAAATAGTCTAATACACCAGTAGTATTTAAACTTTTCATGAGTTTCATTTCGCAAAAATTTTAAATTTTCACTAACAAATTTGAATTTAAAGACATTTTTTACTTATATTCTTAGTGATCCATAGAACATATATACTGATAGATCTTGAGTGAGTGGGTAATACATTTTTTTCAGAGAATATATTATATAAACATAAATTAAATCAATGGTATACACAATATGAACATCAATTGTAATAACATATTATCTAGCTAATAACATTAATCTTAAATTATAATTAATTCTAATATCGATGGCAAAATTAATATTGACAGAATATATCAGTAGATAGTACATATATTTTATTTTTAATTGTTATTTTCAATTTACCAATTATGTACAACTCATAGTTTGTAAACTTTTGGTCTACATGAAATTTACATTAATGCACTACCTAAAAACTGATGAACTGTATATGTAACTAAACATTAAGACACATTAAACATGTGCGATGCTTAAAAAAACACATGTAGTATTAATTTTTTTTATATTTTTTACAAATTATTAATTTATTATTAAAATTGGTAAAATGAAAAATCGATAATTTTTTATACTTCGATTTGACAGATAGATAATATATTACATTATTATAAGTAGAAAGGTATATTTTATGAAATAGTTAGCCATTCGATTGTTTTGCAAAGTAATGTTTTGGATGATTTATTATTGTTGTAAATTATTCAAAGAGTTTTCTCGTACTTCTGTCCAGAGGAAATTTATTATATGTAACAGTAATAAACTAATAAATATTAAAATGTATTACCGGTAGAGTGCTAAATCCAGTATTGTAAATAATAAAAGTAATTATATTGAAATATATATTTCAACTAGTAGGTAGGTGTATCGTAGTATTAGTAGTTCAATATCATCAGAGAAGCAAAATTATTACAGTCAACCACTGAAGAACTCAATGACAGTAATTATAAAAACAAACTATATTAAAATAATTATTTATTATTACATTTTTTGCTAAGCATATTTATATTTCCCAGTAGGTTTTAAATGATTTGTTAGTATACAAAAATTATGGATGAAATAAAAGAAGTTATATAATATTTTAATTTGTAAAAATTAACATAAAGAAAACAATACATATGAGTGGGATCAGAAAATGCGTTAGGTTGGTTGCGATTAGGTGGTTAGGAGGTTAGGCAAGTATTTCTAATATGATACACATAAAGAATAAAAATATAAACAATCTACTGTATGTAAATGGTACGGACATCGAGTTTAACAGTGATGGTAATACTGATATTGATTAGTGTTGAATACCAGATTGACTGATTAAAAAATTAGAAGACAAAATGAATAAAAATTAGAAAATTATAAGAAATATAACTAATATACCAGTGGATGTGTTTATGTCTATCACTCCTACTTAAATCAAAGAGGCGAGATTTTGACAACGCATATTTTAAGCGCTAATAGTTTTAGATATTTTATAGTGCATTTTATAGTAAATTCATTTTTCACAACTTTTTATTGTATATGTTGCCACATTTTGGTAAATAATTGCATGCTTATTTATGCGTTTTTTAGTGAATTTGTTTTTAACTTTCATGCCCTGATATATAATATTACTAGGTAGTGCATATGACGGCTGTTCGCAGGGTGTATTTTCGGTCATCCATTTCCGGAAACGGTTGACGGCAGTGTGGAAGATGAATGAATGTATAAATAAAAAAAACCAATTGTTTTTCATCGTTTTCTTTCTGTTCGTTTGCTGCGAGGGCGCTGCCACAATAGCCGCTGTCACACGCACAAGAGCGCGCTTAAAGTCTTTAATCTTGAGCAGTGTCCAGCAGCTACGTTAGCAGCCCCAATCATATTATAATATTATCAAAACGTCATCCGGCCCGTTATTTCGTCTACAACGGAAAAAAAAAAAACCATGATTATTGTCCGTCATGAAAATAAAAATAATTAATAGCAAACATAATTTATATGAAATATTAATAAAAATAAAAATATTACCAGCTGGGCATTAAGAACTTTTAAAGACAATATTATCAATTTTTTGAATACCTATGTAAAAATAACGTTAAAAAACTAAAAATGACACTAAAATAGTATTGTTCTCTAAAACTTTTTAAAATAATAATTATGTATGATAAAATTTATGAATTTCAAAAATATGCAAACCTGTTTAAAAAATTGCAAAATATTCAATAGAAAAAAAAATTTATGGTAAAAAAGTAATCTAGTGGAACGAAATTTGTCGTTAAGCATATAACGTTTAATTGTTTAAGTATAACTTATAATACGCATACAAATTATGAACGAGTTAAAGAGCTATAACAGAAATTTAGATGTTTACTTAAAATTTAACAATAAAATATGATAATACTGTATTTTTCAAAAAGTTATAAAAAAATTAATTTATGTTGAATGCATATTTGAAATAGATGTAATAAACAGTAAACTAGGAACTTTGCGTCTGAGGAAAAATGCAATACAAATCTGAGCCTCAAAGATAACTACTATAATTAAATATACTTACAATATGATTAAATTCCAAAGACCTACCAAACATTTTTATCATTGATATACCGAAATATTTATATGTTTATTCAATATCACGTCAGTGAAATTGTCGGGATGATTTCTTGTTATCTTAATAATTAATATTGTTATAGGTAAACGATATTTCGCTGAAAACGGATTTGTAAAAAGTAATTTCCGTTAGTGTTTTATATCGCTAAAAATATAATAATGTAAGAAAGATCGCAACTATTTATGGATATAAATAATTAAATCTTGGGAAAAAATGTTTTTTTTAATCAAAACGAAAATTATATAATTTTTTATTTTCTGATTGTATAAGGTATGATGTTATACACGAAACCCTATGTATTATTATTATTATTATTTTCCGAACCGCCTTATCACTGCACAAAAGCTTCACGGTGAAAACGAATAAATAATTAAAACCATGAAAATCTGTAGCCCGCGGTCGGATTTCACGTGGCTGAAAATATTATAATATATTATTATTATTTTATAGATACGGGTCGTCGATCTCATTGACGCTGTCACACACATATCTAACACAAATAAACAATCGTAAAATGTTTTTTTTATAATTTATAAAATGTATTTTGTTTTATATTTTTTACCACATACGGTATTAAAATTATTATTATTATTATTATTTAAAAAAAAAAATCGTATTTTTTAACCATGAAACCGCGTGCAGGGTCACGTTCATGTACGACATAAGAATACGTCGATATTATATAATAATAACGTCGATACATGGTTGTATCGAAATACAACCATTTAAAAACCACAAACACTAGAAATATATATTGTTTTATTACCGATACTTTAGGTACTAAATGATTTTAAATTTATATTTTATAACATTTTATGAAAAACAGTAGGTAAACTATTACAATTATTATAATAGCCTGTCATTGTGAGAAAAAATATTCAACTATCCACATAATATTTATATATATATATATATATATGAATTTTTGAAAAATCTAAATAATATTGGTTTTTTACAATTTTCTTTCTAAAAAATACCATGATTTAAATAAATGTGTTTGATATTAAATTAGATGATAATAATATCATAATTAATATATATATCGTGTACACCAGAGTCGACCAAATAGTAGATCACAAACGATTTCGTGTCAGAATTTATTTTTAGGCTACGCATATGAAATTGGTCAACGAAATGCAATGTCATACTTCAACAATACCCAAATCAACAAAATAATATGTTAATTATACTTTAGTAATTAATTCATAAAACTTTATAAATACTTTATACAAGTATATTTCTACATAATTAAAGATACTTAATAATAAAAAAAGAAACTTTTTTTATGGAAGTCAATCCTCAAAGGTGAAGTATATATTTAGTAGATCGCGGCCAAAAATAGTTTGGCCACCCCTGGTGTTACAATAATAATATAAAGAAAAGAAGATGATTATAAATCGATTTTATATTTAAACATATCAAATATTCATGAAATTACCTCTACTCTCTGACAACGGCACTGATTGCTTTATAATATAATGTGACAATTTTTGAATATCAATCCGAACTGAGTCCTATAATAAATTATTGACTAATCCAACATCCTCACATAATAAGTATTAAATACAAAAATATGTATTGTTTTTTATACAGTATTGTTCTAATTGAATAAAGTATAAAGTATAAAGTATAATAATAATTATTATTATTTTATAATTTATTCATAAAATAATAACCTAATTATGATCTCATACCCCTCTTCTACCCTGAACTTATATAATACTTGATAATATTTCCGAAAACTTGCTTCGAGGTTTCTGAATAATTGTAATTTACGTATTTATTAATAATTAATACCCAACGTGTATGTGGAGTACAATATAAAAATATTTTGAAAAAGATATACATCACCTAAATAAACAAAAATAGAAAATAAAAGCAAATTTAATCAAAACAAATTATATAATATTGCTCATATTATATAAAACATTTTATTTTTCTTCAAAAAAAAATCGATTCTTTCGGAATAATATTAAATTTTTACCTACCAATAGGTCTACAACTAAATTAGATCATACGATATACAATTATTGTAATAATATTAATGTGGTAGTGGAGTTAAAATATGATTTAATATATGACTTAAAATATGTACAAATATAATGACAATAAGATATATTTTTGGAAATATAATTTTGGTGGTGAATTTACGAGTAATATGAATCTTATCTTCTTAATCAATGATTCACATCTAGTTCAATTTCTTAGAGGGCTTAAAATAATATAATATTTTCATATGTAGTTTATTACTTAAGAATTATTGCTTTTATTACATATTACACTATTATAAACATCATGTTATATTTTTTTTTTTCATTATTTTTAGATTTTTTACTAAATACGAAATAGTTATAGAAAAAAAAATTCTAATACCCATACAACGGTCGTCAACTAACTTTTTAATCAATTTTAGATAAGTTAGTTTATATTAAATAATTTAAAAAGTTCTTAGCAACATTGGCACATTTTTGACTTATTATAAAAGTTAAGTATAAGCATGAAATTAATCCAAATTCTTATTTTTTTCATTTCTTTATTTTAATTTATTAAAAATCTACCAATATACACGTTACAAAAACAATTAATACTCCTATTTACGTTTCTTGGTACAGAAACCTTTCATCTTCAGTAACCCGTAGACCTTAGTTTTCTGATGTAAATCTATTTAGGGATACCGTCATCTTATTCTTATTGCTTATCATATTATTACACATTCCTTCGCATGTCTATCAATAATTCGCATTTTTGTAAGTTTTATTCGAAGTTAATTACTTGTAAATTCCAATGCACCGTTATATCTTATTTTTCTTAAGTTACCACTACCGTAATGTTTCTATTTTTTTATTTTGTGTAACAATCACTCCAACTGGCAATTACTCTCTAAAATAATGTATTCTTCTTACTCTTCTCCGTTATTATTAGAGTCATCTATTTAATATTAACGATGGTTTTCTATATTTTTTTTGATATGTGAAGGTCGTTTTTGGACGTTTCTCCTTTGTTCCTTTGGTCCTCGAAGAAATCATAGGTTTATTATTATTAATTATTATAATTATTTGAATGCATTGTTATTGCATATCAAATACGATTCTGAGTAAAACTCAATATAATACAATATATTATTATACTGATAATACATTCCAAAATTGAAAACTATGAGAATACTTAACAAAATTGACAAGTTCCTACGCCAAAATTGCATTAGTAATATGAAAATATAAAATCAATTTCGTCAAAATTATAATTTTCGGTCATTTTTGGGTAACTTTTCTTCTCCTGAGTAAAACTTTTGATCAATTTGAAAAATTAACTCAATAAAGTACTATCTAGATGCAATTTTCAACCAAAAGTATCACAAAGCTCTATTTGTACCAATCGAACAATTATTTCTATCCGAAAAAGTGTTTTGCGTCTTTTAAAAATATAAAAAATATCATAATATTCAATTATACTTAATATTCTAACTTTATAATCTTATATAAAAAAATGTATGACTTACGATATTCAAAATATTTTTTAAATAGGTTAAGTAGTATATGATTAGAAGTATGATAATAAAAATCTACCAAGAATAGTAGTATAAAATGTTTAAACCGTTCAACTCAAAATTGCAGGTAATATTTTCTATTAACATTTCAATGCTCTATATTTAGTCAGGAAATCAACCAATCCGTTCCAATTTTTTCTCATATATATATATTTATATACAAGTACTATTTTAGTACTAATGTGAATACTCAAAGAAATGTTCACATCTTTATGTTCAAAAATTAAATGGTTTTCACGGAAATTGTAATTTGCCTATTTTCCATCATTTTTCGATAGTTTATCATTTCCCAAGAAAAACTTTTAAGAAATTCAAAAAATGAGCTAAATAAAACACCATTTTTCTATCAAAGCATCCCAATTGGTATAACCTAGTGGTGGTAATCGGTCCGATTATTTCAATCCGAAAAAGTGTCATTTCAGACATAAAAAAAAATCATTGTAAAACCAATACATTCTTCGCTTAGCTCGAAATCTAAAAAAAAAGAAAAAAACAATGAATATTTTTGTATGTGATTCCCACCATTTTATTACTTCACGTGAAATTATAATCGTTATAACGCACGTTTACACCTGTTATATTGGTGTTGACGAAAACAATTTAATTTTCGTTATTGCGAAAACATTTTTCGTAATAAAAAAAAAAAAAAACACACAACACATAGAGGCCCTCGTTTCTCGGTACATATCGTATTCAAATGTAATACCCCTAACGCACAACTTCTCCATTTGAGACACCCTTGTCATGGTGTTGATGCGCTCATCGTCGGTCTGTCGTACGTCATAATATTACACATTATTTAATGATATCTTAGTATAATATACGCGAAATACGAAACGGTTGTTTTCGAAGCACAAACGATGTCAACACATGTAAAATATCATATTATCATAACCAGGAGAGATGTATTTTAAATATTTTATATGTAATATATTACATGTTTCGTTTTTTTCCCCCATCCGAGACTTCCCCGTATTCTTTTAAACGTATAAAACAATAATTGCGCAAGTATTATTATTTATTTTTGTGTAAATACGCAAAAATTCAGAAAGTACACGCGGGTCCTACTGTATAAAGACACTATATATACTACCATTAAATATAAATACTATTTATAACCTACTAGTATTTATAATCAATGATACTACCTAATCTACATACTCAGATCAGTGGCTCAACATTTTAAACACTACGGAAAACTTGAGAAGAATTAATTTGGATTCGAACTACTGAATTTTTTTCCGGATTAAAATTTAAAAAAAAACGGGAAAATCAATTTAGAATATTTTCTAACAACCTTCGGTCCTCGGAGAAATTAGTGGTTTATTATAATTATTAAGATTTGAATGCAATGATATTGAATTAGAAAATACGATTCTAAGCAAAGCTCAATATATTTTTAAAAAAAATCAACTTTGTAAAAACAATACATATACATTCCTCGCTCCGCTCAGAATCTAATAACAACCTTATACCATATTAAAAACATATTTGTTTACCATTTTAATACATAAAATATATAAAGCTATAGCTACGAGCCACAAAGTATAAATAATTTATTTAAAAAATATATATTTTTTATGTTAATTTTAAAAACCCGAGTTTAATAACTAAAATAATTTTAAAAAAAATATCAAAGCAAATGTTTAGAATAACAATCTATAAATCCTCTAGGGACCACAAGTTAAGAAAAAAATTCATTTACTTACTTAGCACTAATCATTTTTTCATTCAAAGTATATAATTTTTAGTTAATTTCTTTTGTTTTTGGTTACAAATGTATTAAAAATTAATTTTGCACCGTGGACAACCTCGCCAGTTGTGAACAATAGATATAAATAAGAAATGTTATGTTATCATTAATTAAATCGAGTTTAGATACTAAAATAATCTAATTTGAATTAAATAAAACTTTTAATTAATATTAGAATAACCATTATATAAGAGTTTACAAATAAAATCTTCCTCTTTGTTTCCCACGTATTTATTCTGCATACGATCAATTTCGATTGATGTATGATGAAACCGTAAATTGCGTTTCCTATTGTGGCGAAAAGGTTTTAAAACATAGGTACATAAATTATAATGAAATATATAACCTATCTTTATTAATCTAATACCGAACGCAGCGTAGAATATACTATTAGTAACATTTAACAAACTACTTATAATAATATTATTATATTGTTACGAAAATAAATACATTATCGAGCGAACATTATATTAAAAAATATATTCTATTTAAATAATAATATGATATTCACTAAAACGCTACTCGATAGTATGTAAATTATTAATTGATAACGACAGTAATTGATTAATTATATAATATCTACATCTAAGTACATTATTATTACTTCGTTATTAATATTCAACACTGTCAATTTGTAGTAAACCCGTGTTTTGTAACATTATATTATTATACTTAAAGGCTAAAATATTATACAATAAACATTTCAAATCGTATTTCAAAAATTTCATTTTGCTGTTTATTTTTTACGATATTATTATAAATGCAATTTTTTTCTAAATGTATTATCTGAATTTCTAACAGATTACAAACCAACAGTTGTGTAGCTAAACACTTTTTTGGTAGACCCGATTTGTTTTATTAGAACAAATTTCCAATAAATATTTTAATATTAAAATATCTTGTTATTGAAATACATTCTACATATCATACAAAAATTAATAAAAATTCAACTTTTTAATTAAACAGATTTTAAATATAATATAATTTACAGCTTATTAAATATTTGAAAAAAATTGGATAGGCCCATCTGCAGATACCTATCTATTTTTTATACAATTTTTATCCTACAAAGTCGTTCAATAAATATTGATTTTTCATTATTATTTTAGAACGTTTTAGTCGAGAAATTACTCTGCGTCGTGTAGTTTTGCATTTTGATATTTTTTATTTATATTTATTTTATTATTTTTATCATTGTTAAATATATACAATGACGTAATGGTATATTTCAAAGTTTCAATTAAACAGAAAATACAGATAATAAAAGTGTATACTTACGTAGGTATATGTTATAAACCACATGGGGAATTATATAGGAACGCCGAGCTCATATTCATTTTCATAATCCGTCCGGTGAAAATAAAATACGTTTTTCCCATCAACAAGGGTGTGTACATTCCACACGTTTGACTAGTAGTGGATTTAAGGGTGGTTCAGAGTATTATTGCTCTCCAAAACCATCATCTGGGCTTCTGTGTAAATGTAAACAAACATATTTTTGGTTTTCTTTTATAGCATCGTTTTTAATTTAAATTTTTATCATTTTTAATTATCTAAAATAACACGTTTGACATTTTATTTCCAACAGTTATCCATCATGTAATTTGGTTATTTTTGATGTTTAAAAAATAAGATTAAGGAATCATTCAATAAATGCACAAAACACATTATTCTGCCACATCCCTATTTTCAAATGATGAGTTTTCTGACCTCTGAGACGTCACGTCAACAGTGGTCAATATGAAGTGCACAAGCACGAAGTACATATATGGTATTGACGATTTTCTTGATGATTTAATTTGCACTATTGATTAAATATCACGTAATGTCCGTAACGTTAGCGCCAAAATATCAGACAGCAAGACTGTCCCGATGGTAAATATGTAATATTATATAGAACTGTCATAATTGTATGTAAACCAAATTTTTTGTTTCTATACTCTAAAAACAGATAAATATGGTAAAAAATTAATTAATAATTTGAACTGCTATAATATAAAATATAATCCTATATAGTTTAAGACTATATGTGGAAATATTATCTCTGCTCGAATATTTTAAAAATAAAAAGTTAAAAAATTCTATAATCTCTTATTAATTAGATTTATAAAAATATAGGTATTTAATTTTTTTTAAAAAATTATAGAATACTTCGTCCTCCATAACCCCAAATCAATCACTGGGTTTAATCATTTTAAATGCGCCCTTTTACAGAGTTATTCCATGGTTAACATTTGTTACTCAAATTGAAATATCTACATTGAATGCCGTAACCAAAGCTTTGCACCCAAATTATCCCGAACTCGTAACATCGGTAAAAACCTTTAAAATTCAAACACCCGAAATCATTATTAACCCAAATGTTTTTTAAGTAATAAATACCCGAATTAACGCAAAACCCGAATACATTTTTTAAATTAAAAATAATTCTGATACGAATTTTTTGGTATGAATTTTATGCGCTAATTGAAAATTTAGTATCAGTTTACGTAGCAACATTTTAAGTTAATAAACGTCAGAAATGTCTAAGTTAGGCAATTGCATTAATCATTTATATGGTTACTATGCAGTTGCATTAACCAATATTAACCCAAATAGTACTGGTTTTGGGTACCCAAATGTCTTGTAACAATTTTATTTTGGTGGTTTAAACATCCAAATATCATCAACACCTAAAACCCATAACCCGAATAAAAAATTCGTGGCCAAAGTCTCGATTATAACACAAATTTCTGATCTATACACTGTATACCTGAAACGATCCTACGAACGTAACGTATTATGGTTACATATGACATATTTAATTATGTACCAGAACAGGCCGAATATTCAACATAGATGACTGTGAATAAAAAGGTTTCTAAATACAACTTTCAGGGTAATTTATTTTTATGCCATATTATTAAAGAATCGAATTTTGATCAAATCAATAAAAAAAAAATATAAACAAATGTTAAAAGTTGTTTAAATTAAGGTAGATACCTTTTTTAAAATATAAAATTAGTTTAGAATTAATTAATTTGGATAGGGTTTGAAAATGTAGGTAAGTACTTATAAAATCGATTTAGTATTATTTTTATTATATTATTAACCAGTGAATATACATAGTTATTTTGTAATAACACGTACGCTAGGTATAATATCAAAATCTATCGACTATTTTAGCGTATGAATTATAAACACAACATATTAATATGTTATAATATATAATAAAGAACACAGTGTAATACACTCTACTTATTCTTTAAAACTAATCCTAAATAAACATACAATTAATTTTAAAAACTATACCTTGTCATTTAAAAAAATATATTTATTATATATTAATTTAGATCTATTTATTTTAATATTAATTAGGTATATTGTATATTTCAACAGTTAATTATTCAGTTTTAAGAATTTATTCTTAATTCTTCAATTTTCTTGATTTCTATCAAACTTACGTAATATTATCAAGTGTTACATTATCAATTATTAATTAATTATATTTATGACCATAATATACTTATAATTTAAATACATATTATTTAAATGTATATCTTAAAAGCTGCACACTCAATATCCGACGAAATAAATTGTATATAACATGTAATGATTAAATATTCTGTTTCTTTTTTTTTAATTTGATGTAAATTTTTTAATTTTTAATTTAAATGGAAAACAATTAATAATAAATGTTATATTTAAATTAATTCTTTAATTAAAAATAAAAATTAGAATTTAACTGGTTAAAAATCATTAATAAAAAAAAAAGTGAAAAGGTCGATTCTGGACGTTCCTCCTTCGTCCCTTCGGTCCTCGTAGAAATTAGTGGTTAAAATACTTAAGATTTGAATGCAATAGAAAATACGATTGGCGATGAGCGAAATTCAATATATCACAATATACTATACTTATAATCCATTCCAAAATTTTACCACGTGTGTAAATTACCAATTTTATTATTTAAAATAAATTTAAAGTTTCTACGATATAAACTTAATTAGTTGTAAAGAAATAAAATAATTTTAAATGATGAAACCGTAATCTTTCTAATTTTCAAGAACTTTTACTTTAGAAGCTTATAAAAAAAAATTGTTAGTCACGATTATCAAAATATTTTGTAAAAATAGAAGTAAGTAGTATACTAGTATACGTCTATACTTCGATAATATTTTTAAACTGATAAACCAAAAATTGCAGGAAACATTAAACATTTTTGGAAAAAAGTTTAAAATTCTATACTTGGCCAAAAAATCAACCAATTCGTTCTAAAATTGTATCATACTTGTATACTACCCATGTTAATACTGAAAACCTTTTTCAAGTACCTAAAAACTCAATTAGTTATCACAAAATTAAAAAAAGTAAAATAACAGAAACCTTAATTTTGCCAATTTTCCGATAGTTTTTTTTCTCCCAAAGAAAAACTTTTGAGAAATTCATAAAATGAGCTAAATAAAGTACCAATTAGACGCGATTTACTACCGAAAGTATATACTATTCGTGATAATCGGACTATTATTTCTACTCAAAAAAGTTTTTTTATAAAAAAAAAAAAAAAAAAACATTATTGTAAAACCAATACATTCCTCGCTTCGTTCAGATTCTATTACCATAATGGTATTCCATACTATTATATTTATGGATGACATATTACTACACTTCAATAAGAATGATAACTAATTAAATAAAAGTTTTATTTTATTTTATTCTATACTTTACTGTTTTCCAGAAACTTGTATAATAATTTTATTTTTATTGTTTGTGGATTTAACAACAAAATCGAATTTTTTCGAAGTTATTAAAACAATAGATATTTATTTTACGATTTTCATGAAAAACGGTTTTATATTTCATATCAAATTGCTTATTACTTCTATATTGATTGTTAAATATTATACAATAAATTATATCATAATATTATGCTTAACTTTAATATTATAATGTAATATAATAATTGTTTTAATAATATATATATATATATATATATATATATATATTTCGGATGTATGTAATAAATACAAAAATATACGTACCTGTATATATTTTTTAAAAAAATAATACGTTTTAATCTTTTTTTTTTTTAAGTAATGAGAGAATATAGTTCAAAATAGTATTTTTCAAGGTTTTTCAGGGCATCAACATTCGAGAGATATAATTATTATAATAATATGCCTAATTATTGTATTGTTGCCTGTAGGCATACAATTCATTAAAATTAATATTTTTATTTAATGTAAATTATATAAATTCAACTGACGCTGATCATGAAATATAATTATATACCATACGCAACAAAATATTATATAATTATATTATTATGTTTTATTGGCAGGTTTTGAGGTGCAGTAGATAATTAATAGACATATTAATATAATTAAATTATATTTAAAAATTAATAAATAAGGTGGATAAAAATGTTTTAAAAAATTACTTGATTCAAGTTTAGTAACACACTTGTTAATAAAAACAATTGATTACAATAATAAAAATACCGTAAAACATTTATTTTTTTGTTCGTTGTAGGTACTGAAATTCTGTTTATATTGCTACTGAAAATTAGCGATCTATCCATAATGAAGAGTTAGCTGATCATATGTAAAACATTTTATTTTTATTCGAGACAACATCTCTAAGTAGGTACTAATTATGTTTTTTTTCTTTCATTAAATATAATTAATAAATCTAAACATTTTTTAAAAGTTTTTAAAAATTATATAGTTTCGTTTAGATCGAACTAAAAAATAATATTTATTATACATACGTATTAATAATAATTAAACTACTTTTAAAAACGTTTCTCTCTTTTGAGTTTGTTTTTGTTTGTTTAATGATTTAATGTTAATAGGTAATGATGATCCGGGTTCGAAAATTGTTGTACTTGTTATCATATAATATGTACGATATATACAAATACATTAGATTAATAATCATAAATCTTAATCGTAATTTGAATGCATGTATATTTGCACTATTTCTTAAATTAAAATGTTTAAAATAGGTAATTTTTAGTTTCTTTTCTGCTTTTCTTGCAAATTGCATTAAATTCGTAATCGTTGAATTACTGTTTATTTAATTTTCCATTCGTAATGCCCAATTAAAATTAATTCTATTGATTTTCGTTATGTTATTCCAGGGGTCACCAACTGGCGGACCGCGAACAATTTTTTTATGGACCCTTATCCACGGAGTAATTTTTAAATTTGTATAATATAAATATAGAAACTATAAATACAAATTTAAAAAATATATATACCTATTTATTAATGTGTGAAATAGTAATTGAAACTGTATGGACCACGGAAAGTTTGGTAAGTTTCAAAGCAGACCCCCATAGAAATTAGTTGGTGACTTCTGTATTATTCTAATGACGTTTACCTCATGCCGTTTTTGTTCCATTAGTTGTGTAACATTGGCCTTATTCAATAAATACTGTATTCCAAATAATTGCATTATTTTTTGTTTCGTAAATATTAAATACTTGGATAAAAAAAAACATTTTAGTTAAAAAAAAAAAATAATAAAAATTACTTTCTACTTTTTATGGAAATAGCAATATTTTTTAAAGCATATATTAGGCATCCGCATTTTAATGAAAAGTATCAATAATGGTAGTTTAATTTGCATACATACACAGATTTTTTTTTTTTTTTACGTTAATAATTTTATATCGTTACACCTAAACAGTGCTATTATTCTAAATAAAACTATTGCCATAATATCGATGATCAATTATCGATAGTATTGTATTTTTCTATTATTCTACATTTTATTTCCAAATTGTTATACTAAATTAAACACAGTTGTTGTGGATGTGCAAAAATATTTTTGCTACCCAAAAAGTGACGTACACAGAGCATATTTATTTAGCATTTTAACGATTATTATGCGTTAATTTATGTATATTCTAAATGTGCTATAAGATTCGATCCCTAATGAACTCATTAGATCAGCAGATGATGAAAAAACGATGACGGATAATAGTAAAATTGTATTAATTTTAAATAATTTGTCATGTGTAAAATATTTCTTATATATTATCACGGGGTGTAGTCATTACACGTTTGTATAAACTTAGACATGGAGTACAAAACGGTCTTTAATTTGAAAGAGAAATCGATTGAACTGAAAACGGAGTCTGCACTTGAAGCAACATTTCAAATTAATCCCTCGTAACCTTTTGTGCTGACGCGAAAGAAGTATTTCCCGTGTTTTCTTATAGCATTCACGGTTTTGTTACCGTTAAAGAGCACTGTATATTAGTGGAGAGGATATTTTCATCATACAATAAAAAAAACATTAAAAACAAATATTAAAATCGGCTATCTGAGAGTTTTGACTTGAAGCTCAATTTATCATCTGCTGAACCGTATTTTAAAAAATCGAGTGTGGAACGAAACGATTCCAATGTTTGCATTGAATCGAAATACCTTCCTATTTTTCGCGCCATACTTTCCAACTGTATCAAGTTAGACCGTAATTAATTGATCGATTAAAATAAACAAATATTATTTCCTGATTGTTCACTATTATAGTACTCGTTCGAATTATCTCATCAGCTGTTCGGTGTGAAAATTGACTGTTTTTCGCGTCATTGCCGCAATAAGGGTGAGTAAAAAAAAAAAAAAAAAAATTCTAAACCTAAACGCTGCGTTAAAAACCGACTCGGTGCTGAAAACCCTAAAGAAATCATATCGTCGTAATAATATAATACGTACCTCTACGTGTCCGCCCGCGATATTTCTCTTCGTCCGTTCGACATAATTACCGATCGCGTTGTGTTCCCGAATCCGTCGGAAACCGCACGTATATATGTTTATATAATTACGCGAGCACGCACACACGCGCGATAAATACAATGTGTGAGTGCGCCGTTTAACCCTTTCGCCATGCGGCCGCAGGGCGCACAACTCAAAGGGTTTCATTTCGTTTTGTATTCAGCGAAGACTTAAATATTTTTTGTAACGTTTTCGGATTAGGGATGTAAATGATACTTTTCATTAAAATATATACGCGATCGCAGTTTTTTTTTTTTTTTTTTAACACGTCCCTTCATTCTTTCTGCCGATGCCATAGAACGATTTGCGTGCACTGTAATTCAATTAATATATATATATTCGTATGGGGCAGATTATACAATAACAACGTGAATACTTACAAGGGTCGGTCATATAAGTCTTGTTGACCGAATTGTCGAGTCTCCGACTGCGTTCGATATTTTCGAGGGAAAAATCGACTGCATACGCTTATGTGTGTGTATTATATGGCCTGATTGATGGTAACCGGATACGCGGTATATAAAATATATAATACAGTTACACTTGGTGAGATTCATTGACGAACATAATAATAATAATAATAATAATACACGTTCGACCGAACCGACCTAACTATATAATATGTGTAACACATGTGTGTGAAAAAGTCATAAACTGTGCGTACGTGATATTATATTACTTTTACCCGCACCGTGTTTGGATAATAATCGAACATATTAAGTCGGAAACTAGAGAAAAAAAAATATATATATTTATGTACAAAATATTATTTATTATATTACTTATATCGTTTCTCTTAGTCAACACTATTGCGTGCAATTCGCTGGCAAGAGGGATTTCATTCGTTATATTCTCGCGCCAACTTGTTAACGAATTATAACAGGCCACGTTAATAATTATTTAATATGCATAATTTTGCAAATACTTTAACATATATATACGCTCTACGCTTGTTAGTTTGTGTTTCGCGTAAATATAAATGACTACTTGACCGAACAAGACATTTTTAATTGTAAAATAATAGGTAATTCGTATAGAAATAACGTTTACAAAAAAAAAAAAATTAATATATTACTGAATAAATTGATACCATGTACTTAAAAAACAGTATATAATTATACTTGAAATTGAGAAATTGAATCGTTTAAAATTCATATTTTATTGCTAAAATGGCTAAAAAAATATATCACGACAACAATGTGTGTGTTTTTAGTCTTTAAACCACAATACTAATTACTAAATTACATCCATACAAATAATATTGTTAGGTAAGTCAAAATTTAGATTAACAACAAAACAAAATGAATCTTGAACTGATATAGACAAATAATATTAGATTCTGAACGAAGCGAAGAATGTATTGGTTTTACAAAGATGTTTTTTTTTTTTTTTTTTTTGATGTATAAAAACACTTTTTCGGGTAGAAATAATGGTCCGATTACCACAAGTAGGGTATGCTTTCGGTAGAAAATCGTCTCTAGTTGGTACTTTATTCAGCTTATTTTTTGAATTTCTCAAAAGTTTTTTCTTGGAAGGGGAAAAACTACCAAAAAAAGCCGGCTAATCGGCAAAATTACGGTTTCTGTTATTTTAATTTTTTTAATTTCGTGATAACTAATTGAGTTTTGATCGTAGAGACTTGAAAATTTTTTTGAGTATTAACATAGGTAATATACAAAAGAGGTAAAATTTTGGAATGAATTAGTATTTTCTAATGCAATATTATTGCATTCCAATCTTAATTATAATAAACCACTAATTCTCCGAGGACCGAAGGGACGAAGGAGGAACGCCTAAAATCGACATTCCAACTTTTTGTGTTATTAACTTTCGAACAAGATATTATAAATTTTTTTTTTTTTGGCCTCCACACAAGTTTCATTGAGGCCCAGTAGTCTATAAAAAAAAAAAAAAAAAAATCACGTATACAGAACGCTTAATAATAATTATAATAATTTTGATATAGTTGTCGAAAAAATAGATATTTTCAAGGTAATTATAATTGTAGAAATATAAGTGTAATTAATAAGCGATTTCTGTTGTGTGCCAGAAACCTATTAAAAAACATAATACAATAAAAAGCGGGAAAGTTCTTACTCTTTTCCGTTATTATTAGTGTCATCTCTTTTATATTAACGCTGGTTTTCTATGTTTTTGTTGATGTGTGAAGGTCCATATTGGACGCTCCTTCTTCGTCCATTCGATCCTCGGAGAAATTATTGGTTTATTATAATTAAGATTTGAATGCAATGATAATGCATTGCATTAAAAAACACGATTCTGAGCGAAACTCAATATATTACAATATATTATACTCATAAGCCGTTTCAAATGTTTACCACGCGTGTAAACCAGAGAAATACTAGAAAAAAATTCAAGTACCTATGTTCGAAATTGCATTAATTATTATAAAAATTCTAAAATTAATTTCGTCAAAATTACGATTTCCGTGAATTTTGTAATTTTTCCGTGAATTTTTGGTAGTTTTTCTTCTTCCTAAGAAAAACTTTTGAGAAACCATAAATGAGCTAAATAAAGTCCCAACTATATGTAATTTGGTACGGGAAGCATACCCTATTTGTGATAATCGGACCATAATTTCTACCCAAAAATGTGTTTTCAGACATAAGAAATTAAAATTAATAAATTGTTTTCCTATAATTTTTAAACGCTATAGACAATAGGGTATACGTTGAATTAGCTTATTTTTACCATATACAAGACGTGTAAACGTGCAAGTACTATGTAGATAAATTATATTCTCAGACAACTTATCTTAACTTATATGGTCATGTGTCAAGTATAGAGTATATAATTTTTTTTGTTGAACTCACTAGTCTCCAATATTTTCTTTTTTATATAAAAGTATAAAAATGCAATTATATAATTACTATAACTATAAAAATAAGCATATATTAATTCAATTACCTTAAAATGTAATAATCTTCTAAATTAATGTGTAAAATTACTAAAAAAATAATAATAAAGTGTATTAATGGTACAGTGTAGTTATACTATAATATTAAATATATGTGAATGCATTTATATTCCTTTTTGTAAAATAATAATAAATCTTAAAAAAAAAAAAAACGGTTAAAGTAGGTATTTTGTGTAGTCTAATTTTTTATAATTTGATTAACCTAAAATGCAATAATATGATAATAGAATATAATATGTATCATTACAAAGTGATCACATTTGGGAACAAATGTACAAAAAACAGATAAATCTAGACTTATTTGATTCTTGAACTATGAACAAATAAAACAAGACAAGTTTTTTTTAATTATAATTTAATAATTCATATTATATTACATTTTTTGCACCTAAATATGTAAAACAGATTCAGCTATATAATGTTTTATAATAAATCCAATATTTAAAGAAATTGACTTAATAGGTTATTGCTGCAAACGCTTCAAATGAAAAATGCATATTAAATGCATTATAATACAATAGTTGTATTATATAACATATTTTATACATTATAAGAATTAAATTTAAGGCCTTGTTTAGTTATTAATATTATTATTAAAAATTGAATTAATTATCCAGTCGAAAGAAATGGTGTTATACTATTTTAAATCAACAAAATCTGTTCATTAAAATGTTTAATGATTAAACGTCTAGAATAATTGACGAACGTACAGATTATTATAATAATTTATTTTAATATCATTATCTATGTCAACGTGAAACCGACATTTATCAATTGTGTTTAGTATTATGCTAACAACTATAATACTTACTATAATCTTTAATAATAATATACGACATACCATTTATTATGTTACGTACATCTTACAGGATAAATTCGCAGTTTGGTATTGTGTTATGTTTATGATATTAAACTGCACCGTTTCAATAAATATATTAAAATTATTTAAATTAGTATTTTAAGAAACGATTATGTTATGCAATATTATATGGAATCATTAAATTGACACTCTTTAGTTTCCATTTAAATGGAAATGACGGTTTTATTTAAGCATAAAGTTGTAGTTGACAGTTGAGGCATGAAACAACAATAGAAACTAAATTATTATTACGTACAACTTTAAACGTTCATTCATTATTATTAAAATGATTCAAAACAAAGAACTACACAAACAATATTATTATTTGTATTATTATAGCAGTAAATGCGAAATAATAAATTATTGTTCGTTATTGTTGATAATATTTAAAAGCACATTTATGTTTTATTTATTTTTTAATTGAAATAATATTTGATATCCGTTTAATTTTATTGCTGTGTTATATATTATTAGCTATAAAACAAAATCATTATAAATGTTTATATAATTGTAAAATATTATAATTTTTTTTTTTTTTAATTAGATCGAAATCCAATTGACATTTACTTTTTTTACTTTTTTACAGATAAAAATTTATATTGTTATTATCAATAAGGGTACCTACCGTCTACCATAATAATATTATACTGATATATTGTTTTTTTGTCTGGTTGTAAAATATTGCTCGGTTTGTGAAATGGTCCGATGCGTGTAATAGACAGGTTAGGAATGCGCTTATGGCATGTTTGTTATTGTACATACAATTAACATATTAATAATATAAGTATACTGGTACCTATCTAGTATATAACATTATTATTAAATTAAATATTATAATTTTAACTTTTGATCACTCACATTAGATTTTTAATTCAAATTTACTCGTTAAATACAAATATACGTAATTATAAATTATAGTTATAGGAAAAATGAATTTAAATCGAGAAATTCAAAATTGATTTTATCCATTGTGACTGGATGCGAGTTCTAATTCACAGACCATTTAAGCGTAACGTTATTAATTTTAACTTTTCATTTTGTCATAATTGAAATTGAATATAAATAGGTATTTTTAAATAATTTACGCTCATTGTAAAAAAAAATATTTACTTTTTAAGTAATATTATATTATAGTGATAATAAAACATAAAAGCGATAATTATTATATATGTAATCTATTGTTATAATTATTACAAACTATTAGGTTGATAATAATTTATACATATATATATAAATTCAATTTATTAAAGAGCAAGTTATAATGCTATACGTTAATACAAAATAGAAATAAAACACATACTCATTTAGAGAAATAATAATTAATTTTGAAATGAAAATTGTAAATACAAGTAAAGCCAAAGTAAATAAGTAAATATACGTTTTTTTTTTTTTTTACTCTCCAAAAAAAGACAAACATGTATGATCGTATAGCTTAGGTACTTACCTTAATTAAATATTTGATAGTAACCAATTTCATTAAAATAAAACAACAGTAGGTACCTACCATATATAATAAATCGTAAGTAGTTACCTAATATAAACTGTAATTTCCGTCAAAACTTTAATTAATAGATGTATGGCCAATGTAACATATAATATGGTCCTTCAATGTTTTTTAAGTATATATTTTTAATACTTTATATATTGTGTATATAGTAAAAAATTATTTAAAAATATCGTACAAATCACATAACAATCATTCTTTTGGATACCTTTAGAAACTTTAAAGTAAAATAATGTTTTTATACTGTTTATAGACATTTATAAAATTTAAACGAATGTAATATTTTATGTTTAAATATATGTGTTGGAAAACGTGTTACAAATGTTCAAAAATGTATTATAAAGAGTTCTATGTGAATTTAATTTGAAATATAAAGTGCGTAAATAATGGGTGTACATAGTTACCCGTTTTTAACTATTGTTCGGTGTATTATAATTTTACTTATCTTCAATTAAATTAATGTTCTAATTAAGTAAATATTTGTATACCTACTACTTAACGCTGTCTAATATAAACGACAAATGTAAAACAAAAATGGGTATGTGATAACATTGTACCAGACTTGTAAAGTATATTTATATGCTATACATAATGTTGTTTAAGATACCTATGTTTTTTTATAAATATATAAAAATGTAAAACAAGTATTTTCTATTTAACATAATACATTATAATATAAAGTAAACAAATTACACTATTATATAATTATAAATTATCCAATAATTGTTCTATTTCCATTTATTTATCCATTCAATTAAACATTAAATACTCTTTTCAAATATATTTTTCAATGTACATAAAGACGTATTTACATTCTTTTATTCCAAAATAACTTACACATAGTTATATTATTTTGTTTTCATGGTATGCGTAAATCAGAAAATATAATGATTAAAAAAAGATTAACAAACTAAATAAAATTTATACGGTAAAAAGATCACGAAAAATAATTAACTAAATATTCGTCCTTACATAATGCGTATAAGGACGTAGGTAGTTATTATATTAGGAATATAAACGCGTTTATTGATTTTTAGATGCCAACAAATATAATATAATATAAGTAAGGAATATATGTCTTAGGTAGGTAATTTTGATATTATAAACTGTCAACAATATGTAAATAATTCTTTAAAAATCTAATTGATAAAATATGTGTTTTAAAAATGACAATAAGTAGGTAGTAGGTATTTGCGTGTTTTTTAGTTTTTCGTTTAAAAGTTTTTAATTAGAAACAAAACAAACAAAATAGAGTTAATGAACTATTTTGATAAATATTTTAAGAAGAAAATATAGCAGAAAGTTGATGGTTATGGAAATATCTCAAATTTTCATATTCTGTTTTGTTATTACACCCGTAGTTCAGGATAAACAAAATTGATATTATTAAAATACCGCATGTTAAAAAACAGTACTCCACCAAGATTGCAAAAGACAAACAAGTTATAAATTAATTAATAAAACAAAATTATCTATGGTTATTTCATTATTTTTTTATTTCAAACTGTTTTCTTCGTTTTCTATTAAAACAGACATAATCGTTTATTAATATTATTTATTATACACACGCGTAATTAATTACGCACTAACTAATTGTTTAAAATAAATAAATAAACGTTATTAATTGACGTCAATTAATGAAATGATGAAAATGTCGTCAATTATATATAATATAATAAAACATATTATTTTTAGATAAAAAAGAAAAATTGGGATCTATTCTCTTTAAAATTTGATCTCTTCTCGATGCGGTTTATACATTTCCAAATTATAGGATTGTAAAAATTTATCATTGACAAAATTTAATTATGCCACCATTCTGGCTTCTACATTATGATTTTTTGTAGGACAGAACATCTTGAAGACGACTTTAACAATTCCAGACTTCAATTTAAAATAATAAAAGTCGACGTTGACCTCTTTTATTCAAATTTCCTATTCGTGACCCTTCAAAATAACTTATAATCGGACATAGAATTTCTTCATTTTTATAGAAGTATTTAATTTAAAGTACTTAATATTTCAAATGAATTAATTACTTTTCCAATAGGCATAAAAACGAATGCAGCTAATTTCCGTATTTAATGAGAATTCTACATTTTCAGTATATATTTTTTATGATTTTGTATTTATTTTCAAATTTCCTGACTTAATTGAAAAAAGAAGCCAAGTGTAGTATTTTGAAATTCAATTGTAATGACATTCTCATCAGATTTTTCAAAATCAGTCGTAATTGTTTATGGACATTAATTTAATTTAAGATGTTTAATTACTTGAAATATTTTAATGTAGATTATTTTTTTTTTATCGGGTAGTAAAACGTTCATCAATGATATTATTTCACAAGCGTATATTAGACGTATTACATAGTTACATACTAAAATGAACACAATAGGCTATATTCATTAAATATCATAATAATTGTAAATTTATATAAAATGTTATTAAAAAAAACAATAATTATTATTCTTTACACGACTACATAAATCATGAACTCATAAACACGATGTTGATATTCTTATCTACATAAGCCATCGCCCATCGTGATTATGAAGTTTTACTGTTGTTTGTTTCAAAATGTTATGTGATAGTGTGATACATTAATAATATTATTACAGATTAAATAAAACAAGATAGAATACTAAGACTTTGGCTCAAATATAAACAAAAAAATTCAACCTCATGCCATAGTGACAACATTCATAAAATTAAATTATTGTACATTCATTTTACCATAATATTGTGCCATAGAATATATTATTATCACATAAGATTTGTATACTAATATTTTATAAATATTACAGTATTAAGTAAGTACAATATTATAGTATTCTAATATTTTATTTAATCTGTGCTAAATATTTATTACAAAATGTAAATATTAAAGTAAACCAAAATTTTAAAAGTCAAAAGAATATAATAAAATATGTAAAAAATGCATAAGTCAATCGTACACACGACACAAGGGACAAGTCACAAATTTGAAATTACAAAATCACAGTCAAAGAATTTCGCGCGCGAATATCACAGGGTCATAAACATAACAAATAACAATAAAAAATTCAGTAATGCATATTTTCTATTTTTCTTCAAAAGAAATTTATTTTTCGCCAAGTGGTTACTCTGCCGTCAGGTTGAATTGTGATTTGTTTACATTTTTAAGAATTACATTGATTTAATATGAAGTATCCTAGGCATGATATTATTATAATATTTTTTCATTTTTCGAATTATTCAAAATTCTTTCTTTCTTTTTTTTTTTTTAAAATGAAAAACTATCAAAAAATGACCGGAAATTGGCAAAATTATGGTTTCCGTTAAGCTTGTTAATATTACCTGCGATTTTGGGTTTAACGTTTTAATTCCTTGAAATTTGATCGTAGAAACTTGAAATTTTTTAAAATATTTACAATGGTAATTTAAACACGTGGTAAAATTTTGGAATGAATTATTAGTATAGCATATTGAATTTTGCTCAGAATCGTATTTTTTTATGCAAAATCATTGCATTCAAATCTGCCACTAATTTCTCCGAGGACTAATGGGACGAATGAGAAACATCCACAATCTACCGTCCCAATTTTTTTTTAATTATGATTTTATTTAGTTATATCAAAAATATTGTAATATAGGTAATATTTAAAATATTGTAATTAACTATTCCGTTCCAAAATTTTACCATGCTTATAAATAACTTATGTTAGTACTCAAAAAAATTTCAAGTCCCTATACTATTAAAACTTAATAAGAAATCACGAAAAAAGTACAAGTACACAACATTTGCAAGCGAAGCATATACTATATGTGAAAATCGGACCATTATTTAGGACCCAAAAAAATGTATTCATACATAAAAAAATATTAAACAGTTATAAGTTTATACACATAAAATTAAAAATGACATATTTTTATAAATGTTTATAAAATTCATAGAAACAATTTAATTTAATTAGTTTATTAGTTCTTTAGTTCTACTTATTATTTTGTTAGACAACATTTGTTATATATATTACTAAATTACAAATTATGATACTTAATTGATATTTTTAATTTTGTAATAATCTAATGAAACCTATTGTGACACTAATAAAATTACCGTATTTCATATGTAAAATTATTAATTACACGATAATATAATAAGATAACTAATAATGGAACATTGAATTATAATAGACATACTTTTACTAAGTATAATACAATTCTTTTTGACAACTATACACATTTTGAGTATAATAAATTATAATGATAAAATATTAGTTAATGTAGTTACATCAGTTATATTACATATATATTAAAATGAAATACAATAGAACATTATTATTATTCACACTTATTGGGAATGAGGGGGTTGTTGCTAATAATAAATTTGAGTGAATAATTAAACAACGATTAAAAGTTTAAATGGGCATAAATTAAATTGTTTTAATTTATACTGAAACTATATAATACAATTAATAGCTTAACTAATGTAAGTATGTTTATGCCCAAAACCAGGATTTTTTTAGGTGGGGGGTTTCAAAAAAAAAAAATATTTCGATTAATTTTACTCATTCATTTTTTAAACTTATACGTACATAAAAAATTTCAATTATTATAAATTTCAGGGAGGTCCGGACCCCATCGACTCCTCCTGGATACGTTACTAGATATATGTAGTAATGTATTGTTTAAGTAGGTACATAAATAAATAATATATTTATAAGTAGATAAGAAGTTTTAAAGAATACTATTTAAGTTTTGTTCCACTATCATATTATGAAGTTTTTCAAAATTTATAATTTTTATATTAGTCTGTTAAACGACTAAAATTTATTTATTGGATCATCATAAACAGTATTTACTTAAAATATTATAGTTGTATATTTTAAAAATAATTGTATATAAACAATATATGTTTATGACCTCAATAATTAATTATTATTATTTATTTCAAAAGTTATTTATAAGATATGGTGTCAAAAAAAAATATATTTGCTTTTTATTAGAATTTCCACAAAAAACACTTCAACACTATTGACCTGTTTATTATACATCAAATAATTATAATCTTATTTTAATAACCTTTTCATTTTAATTGATTTAAAAACAAGCTACCTACTCTTTAAATAATAAAATTAGTAAATAACGATTAAATAATGTCTAATTGACGTTTTTTACATTCAATATTACTTCAGTTTAATATTTTAAAATTAAAAACATTGACTATCCAAACAAAATACATTTAGATATAAAAAAAAGTTCAAGTAACCAATAAAAAACCTGAATATAAAATAAATCGTTAACAATAATTTATATACCTAATACCTATATTAGTAATGCAATTTAATATTATATTCTTAACATTTTAACTTGACATTACAAAAACAGTTCTAAACATAACGTGAAAATGTTCCGTATAAATTAGTTGCTCAACATTTAATTAATTTTTTTACGAGGTAGATCAAAAAAAATATATATATATAAATAATATTTATATAAAATTAATAATGCCAGGTAACCGAGGTACATGGTAATAGAAATCACGAAGACAGACTCAATGAGTGAACATTTTACATAAGTGCATTGTATTTATATAGCGCGTATTTATAAAGTTACAAATAATAAATAACAATAATAATAATAAATAATTATAAGCATCCATGCATGATTTTTCGCCAAGGGTAATAACATTATTAAATTTGTTTCTTCTTTGTAATAAATAAAAAAAAAAAATATGTCAAAAGTTTAATGATTTTTCCAGCGTTTTCACCATAAGCTCATTTTATTAAAAATGTATTTTGTTTGAATAATCACAACTCTTAGTGCTTTTTGCTTATAAAAAACATTATATTTTACATTATTTTTATACTTTTTTATTTTATTTATAAATTTATCATAAATAAAATACAAGCCAGGTATTATTTATAATTTAATGTCATTATAAAGTTTATTTATTTATACAAGCGCCAAAAATATTTGTGTTTTGGACATATTTGTGTTAGTTGTATTTTATTTAAAAATTCAACGGGTGTAGGATATTGCCCGATCAATATTTTTAATGCGTATACGCAACAGCAGGTATTGTAAATTAATAAAATTAAACAATATAATAAAGCGTATTTTTAGATTTTAACACCGTTTACTACATGAAATAAAATATCAAAAATGTCTAAACTTTATGATATTTACTTATTCTTATGGAAATCTTCTATGGAATTACGTTATAATTTGTATCTAATAATAACCAGGTAATCGTAGCTTAAATAATAAATACATTATTTTATTATAGTACGTACTTACGATACGATACTGGTACGGGTAATAATACTAGATCGTAACATCGATACTCTTATTCGAGAAATAATGTACGACTTAAAATATTATGAAAAATCGCATTAATTTTTTATTGCCTTCGACATGGCTTATGGTAGAAAAAAAAATAATACAATATTATAAAAAAAAATCAATAACTAATAAATAATACGTTTGTGGCCTTACCGTAACCTAATCTAAATAATAAATTTACATTATTTATTTATTTATAATATATGAACGTATACACCCCTATATGTAAGTGAATTTCGTGGTTATATTTTGAAATGAACGAAACATTTTGTTTCTGTGCGTATCGACTTTATTCGAGTAAAAGCCAAAAGGTATGACACAATAATATTATGAGTGGTTTATATTTTCAATAAACTTTGACTTATTGCTTTTCCATTCATTTCGAAATTAATTTAATATAATAATATATAATATCCAAACTATATTATGCGTACTACTTTTAATTGTAATGTATTTATATTTGATTGGAATAATATGAGCAAAAATGTTTTTTTTTATTTTTTATTTTATTATATTTATTTAAATACCACATTCAATCTTAAATTCATTTATCCATTTTGATATTCTTTTAAAATGATTTTATATTTATCAGTATCTAAATTTACTTTTAGATAAAATCAGTGAAAATTAAATATTTTATTATAATTATTTGAATTTACATTAATATTATAAAGCCGTCATCGAAATAATTTATCTATAGGAAAGTCCCCGATCTTAGTATAAAATAAATTGATATTCTTGGTAGTATATAGTTTATAGTAATTTAAATTCACTTTTCGACATTTTGACATGAGATAATCTATTTTAAAAACGATTAATCTTTAAAAAAAATATAATATACGTATAGTACTATCGTATATTAAATTACTTAATTAAATGAATGACTTAGCCCATTGTTAAAATATTTATTAGTATAATTTGCTATACAATCATTCCACGTACAAGTGGAACTGTAAAAAAGTAAAGAAATACTTAACTCCGTCCTTTATAATCGTGGAGTTTTTATTATTATAAATTTTACATTTTTATTTTATTTATTGAATTAAAATTTATCGTTCGTTATTTTCAGTCAATTTTTATTATTTTGTTTTATGTAAACAAAATGCAGACGATCGAAACATCCTAATAAATATACGACGGAGCATGTTTATCCCAATCAATAATTTTTTACCTATTTGATAATTTTTCAAAATTTATTTCTAAATATAATATTGTATAATAGTTCACATATATTTTAACAAACAATTCTTACTATTTTAATGTACAAAACAAACTCAAAATATTAATGAAACATTTTGTTGTTGTGTTTTTTAACAATTGTTGCTATCAAGTTTTTCTGCTTTATTTCCACAACTATATGTACCATACTTGCACGAGTATAAAGAAAATAATAAGCCTTTCATAAGGTTTTTTATTATAACATACAATAATTTACAGAAATCAGGTTTCAGAAAATTTCAGAAAATGTTGAATAGTAAAAACATTATTGACGAAACAAATATTAGTACATTTTTGGAGCAAAGATAATTTACGATTCACGATATATTTAGAATTTCACTAGTATTAGATGATAATAAAAATTACATTTATACTGTTGTTTTTACTATTTTTATGGTGAAAATAAAATAATTTTATTCAGAAATGAATGTTTACTATAGAGCTATAGACACTTTAAATTAAATCTCATAAGCTTTTAACTTTCTTTTTCAAATTCCATTGAATGTAATATGACGAATAACTAGTAATAATTTTATTTTTAGAAAATGTGTAGTGATTGCAATAATAAAATAATAAATACGTTCTACTATAAGTTTTTTTCCCTTGATGAGGACATAATTATATGATATTATAATATACAAAATTATTTTTAAAGTGCAGTATGCATGTAGCTATTTAATTAAAGATAATAATGTTTAAATACTTTAGGTAATTAACATAAAAATATTTATTTTATAATGAATTCACAATCGTACTATTAAAAATAATGGTTATCAATTTGAACATAACATTTCAAATTATTAAATGTAATAAATAGTTAATAGTTTAATTACCAAATATGGCATAATATATAAATATATATATATATATATATATATATATATAATATGGACTATAGATTGATTTATTGATTATTATATTAAAGTTTCCTACAATACGAAAATGTAAATTAGTTTTTATACCGAAGGAAAGTAGTTTTTTAAATAAAAATACGTATTACTATTAGTTGTATCATTCGGCATTCATGTTATAAAAAAAATGTGTATTTATAAATGACCTACAAACAGTTTCTAACTCATTATAAATACGATGTAGAATTTAAATATTAAAAAAATTTATAATTATTTAATTTAATGTATGTTAATATGAAATGTAATATTAAATTGTTAATTTTCAATCCGAAAACTTGAAATGAAAAATAATGCACATTTTCCAAATACAAAATATTTAAATAAAAATAATTATATTTCTAATGGACGTTTTTATTCCCATTGTTTATTAATAACTATGTATAGCCTAACCTAACATTATTCATAATAATAACTATACGTCAACACAGGTTCAATCCATAATTATTGTTTCCAAAAAAATGTTACATAAATATATAATCAATGTAGATTGAAAGTACTTTATTATAATTCGTAACTGCAGGTTGATGAGTTGAGAGAAATAGCGTAATTTTATATTAATTAAAATCTATTTCTCACATTTTCAGGATTATTTTGTTGTATGGAATTTATATTTTGAATAGGTATATTAACTTTGGTTAATATTACATTATACGTAACCCTTTGTGTTAATATATTCATATAAATGTAAATTAATGATAAGATTTTCTCAGAAAATTCGGATTCTAAACCCGAAATTTGGGAATATTTTTTTTTTTTAATTATAGTAATCTATTAATTTTTAACTATTATTATTATTATTATTATTATTATTATTAGTTTTGTAATGAATTACTTATTTTTGTATAAACTTATATAAATTGTATACAATAATTATATTTTGTTAATTTCTGGTTAAATATTTTAGTACTTATAAATGTCGTTATTGATTTCATATAATATATTATATAAAATATACAATTGATAAATATATCATAATATACGAGAATGTGTCATTACTATTTCAATAGTATTTCTGTTGTATATGTTACTTTAAAATTAAATTCTAATTATGACATTAAAAATGAATTTGTATCAGTGATTTTGTAATTTTTCGTTATGCATGTTTTTCGATTTAAACTAAAAAGCTGGTAAGATATATATTATTTCTACATCTATTTACTATCAGATAAAAGAAAAACCTATTTATTATTAAATTAAACTTATAGACTTTGATTTATGACTAGTTTTTGAAACATATAAATATACCTATTTAATTTATTAAGTATTATCTAAAAATATATAGGTATAATTACTTATACTTACTTTATTTTAAGTAATGCGTAAAATAATTTAAAGTCTCAAAAGTAGTCTTAAAATATGACTATTCACAATTTCAAATAATCACAACAAAATCAACGTGTCAATATGAAAATATGTAATGAATAATTACATGTTATAATTATATGCATATTATATTAGCCTGAGTATTTATTAAATATAGTGCTGGTGTATACGATATAATGATATTGTATCTCAATAATTCAGTTTTGGGAAAAATAATAAATTAGCTATGTATTATATTTATTGTAAAAGTTATTTACAAAGTTTTGTGTGTGGAGATGTCAACAAAGAAAAACTATTTGCTTTATTTATTTGCATCTCGACCAAAAATAGTTTTAAACTACCTACCTATTAAATATTATAGTATTAGATAAAATAGTGTATCAAAACCTTTTTAGTACCTACATATATCATGGTATTGTTGTGTATTTTCATTACACAATTAATAACGAACAATAATTAAGTAGCTCATAAACTGCAAAGTTTTTTTGTTTGTAATTTTCAACAAAAAAGTGTTAATTGCATACAAAATAAATTCGTTAGAAGAGTAACAGATAATATTGTAAACATTTGTTATGTCTTACACATAGTGTCATATTTTGGAGGGGCAGGAAAATCTACGGTGTCTGGACACCCACAATAAAAAAATTAAAAAATTCAATATACAATTTTACTAAATTTCAATGGGGATTTGGCAAACCATAATGTACCATAATGATTCATTATGTACTAATATAATATTTTATAAAGTCATAAACTATCTCGTAAATAAAATAAATGTATTTAGTTTTAAGTAATTTACCTATTACATTTTAGATTCTGAGCGAAGCGAGTAATGTATTGGTTACTTACAATGATGTTTTTTTTTTTTAAGATTCTTTTTTGGTAAAAATAACTGTCCGATTAACACAACTAGGATATATTTTCGGTAGCAAATTGCAACTAATTGGTATCCAGCTGACTCAATAATCACTCAATACGAATAATAATAAACAACCAAACAATAATAATCGCTCAGAAAAAAATATGAAAAGAGAATAATTTACACTCAGCCTTATATTCATGAATTATAGAAATTGCTTATTTTTATAAGAAAATTACAATATGTACAAACTTACCTATAAGTAATTATGATAAAATATTATTATTATTATTTTTTTTTTTAAATAATTTCAAGAATATTATGAGAAGGACATCACATATTGGTGACAACTTATTTATTATAATAATAGCTTTGTACGCATTGGGTTTTTTAGGAGGGCAATGAACGATATAATATGGAAAATAGGTATGTGTAATGTAGTTCGAGTAATTTTGTAAAATATCTTATAAAATATTTTGACTAATTCGGTAGAATTATAATTACTTTTATATTAAGTCGTTATGTAAGACAAGATTTGTTACGTACTGACGTATCTTATGATTGTCTTAGTTATGTAAATTAAATTATTGTTTCGAAGCGATATTTTATTATTTAAAAGACGAAGGAAGAGATTCAATCCGGTATTTACAAATTTTCTTTTTTTCTTTAAGGCGAGGACTCCATGTTAAACGATTGTCTAATTTCATTTCGTTTCTGACAATACAATTATTTATTTTACTTACCTACTATGAAATGCGATAACTGAATGAAAAATATAAAATATAAACCATTTTCAAATGGACCTGTCTCCAATAAGCGTAACTTTATTTAGTAAACGAGTTACGCTTGACACTTTTCTGAAATTTTCAATTGGTCACCCATCCAAATACTGACAAGTAACAAAGTTAAAATTACTTAAAAGTTTAACGACTTAACAATGACGCACTATGGCACTTATCAAAATACCTACACCGCACATTATCGATCCTTTAAGGCTAAAACCACATCAAACAATCCTCTTGAGATATTTAGTGATGGAATACGCGAAGAAAAATACAATGTTTATCGAAAAGAAAACTATTAAATAAACTTTATAAAATAAATATTACACAAAAAAGAAAGAAAGAAAAATCTCTACGACCTGCAAATGTAGTCCAAGAAGATTTCCTGACTCAGCAAAGCACAAAGTTGGTTTTCTTTTATACAAATTTTATCAATACCTATCGTTCGACATTATAACAATTGGTTTTTATAGAATTTAAAATTTAAGTAGAATCATGAATTAACGAAAACTCTGCACATTTGGTCGCCATTTGGTATGAACGAGTCAGAAACATAAGCGTAGTCACTGGGAATGCAGGGTTTGCCATAGTACACCCTGGGTTATATTATTATTAATATAAGCCCCACACAATAAATATTTTAATAATATTATTTTAATCAAAAATTACAAATTTAAATTAATTTTAAGATAATAATAATTGACAATTAAATTGATTCTGTGATAAAACGGTGATGAATCGGTAAATGTAATATATTTCATTATATTTGGTTATTTCAAATTATCTATTATTATAATGATTTCATATTATATTTTATAACAAAGAATATTATATTATCGTTATAATGCGTTCTATGGTTATAAATAGCATAGATAACAGTAGGCTTATAGAGCAGAAAACATATCAGCTGTTCAAGTAAATTATAGTGTATTATTACAAATAATTTATGAAATTTGTAAGAATACGCATTTACCTGATACTCGAGCAAAATGATTAGAATTATAAAACTAATTAAAATAATTTAATTTTGTATTTGCAATGAATATCATGGAATCGATCTAACGAACTACCTTAAAAGTAAGTGTGGCACTACAAGCTACTGAACGAGATTTATTAAATGCGGTTGAAATCGTTATGGGTTTAAAAAAATTTATTTGTGAAATGAGAACTAATACTCAAAAATTTGATAAAATATATAAAATTACAATAAATATTTATGGTAAAAATAATATTGATATTCCAGAAGTAGACATGAGAAAATATGAAGAAAAATAGACAACAATCAGAAAAATCAATTTTTCCCAAGTCATAAATATGATGAAATGAGATCACAGATATATTATTCTATTATAGATGATTTACTAGAAAAAATAGAAAATAGATTTATGCATATAACTCTTTAAAATTGACCAAATTACAACCAAATGATGAAGACTTTTGTGGTTTGAAAGATATATTAAATTTTTCAATAAAATATGTAGAAACTAAAGTTAAATTATTATTATCTATTAACATTAACATGTTCTTATAGTTACAATAACTGCAACTTTATGTAAATGGTTGAATTGATTAGTAAATTCAAATAAATTATATATAAATATATTTTTAACAATTTTTATAGGTCATAACAAAATTTGTAGTTATGACAGTAACCAGTTGTGGTTGTGAGCGCGCATTTTCCAAACTCTCTATTGTAAAATCTAAATTAAGACCAAAAATATCACAGAAAAGACTGGAATCACTTATTCGTTTAAAATTTAAAGTTCTCACTCCAATTAAAAGAAGGCTGACATTGTAATATTTGTAATAAATATTTCATAATAAACAACTTATTTTATATCATATGTAAAATTTGTTAACGTTATTTTAATCAGTTTATTATAAATAATATTTTTCGGAGCTATTATAGGGTATCATTTATGTTGTGACCTATATCTGCACACGACTATGGTCAAAAACAACCTTAAACAAAATAAAATTTTGTATTAAACACGATAGAATGAAACTCAATTAAATAAACAATTATTAGTTCTCTGTAAGAGATATGTCATTGACATGGATAAGTTATAAAGAAATTCTGAATACATATTTTTCGTAGATAAATAATATTTGATACAACAATGTTTTACAAACATACGATACGACAGAGTTTTTCGACGTTCATATTTATTTTTTTATTCCTATACGAAACTTATTCTGAATAGAATATTCATTTTATATTATGTTCAATAGTTCAATAAGCAACTCCTATGGTCGTTTTACAGCTTCACGATTCTGTCGAACGTCAAAAGCCCGAAACTATTAGTTTTATTTTTGACACAAAAGTTGTAAAAAACGTTTTTTTAGAATGTGCAAATTTTACGAGTTAGAAAAAAATCGATATTCGACACATTGAACGAAACTGAATAAAAAATAATAATAATAATAATAAATATGTAATATTTTATATAATAAAATATTAACTATTATACTGATAATATTCGTTTTAAATAACATGTAAAAATATACTTTTAACAAGCTGGATGTTTCGCTTATAAACAGTTGTTAAACATATTTTTTAACATTTTTAAACAATAATTAGGTTCATATTATTATCATATTTACACGACGCATGATAGTGTCAAATAAGTATATAGTCAGTGTTATTTTTAAAATGCATAAACAACATTATACGGTAGTTTTACTTTTGATTCCATTTTGTATTTCCATTTATACCAATATATAATATATCTACAGGATGCATTACGAAAGTTTGACAATTTTACTTCGATATTGTACTGAAAAATTCAATAGTGATACACTCTATATAATAAAATAATATATATAATGTACATCATGATATTATTGACACGTTTTTATAGCGTTCGGTGACAATTTATTAATAGTGTCAGATGTCAATTTTCATAAATCGAATTTCTATTTGTTTCTACCTGCGTTCGATTTCAGTTGGATAACTACGCTATCAAATGACAAGTTTATATAAAAAGATTTAATTTAAAAAATATATATTATCGGAATGCACGACGAAAACACAAAATAATATTGTGTTCCAATGGATACTATGACGCTATTGACACATATAGCTATACCAGTTGTTAAACCTATACGGGACGAAACAAAATGGGAACAAAAAAATAAGCTGTTCCGAATTAGAAACGTGTTTAATTCGACGTTTGCGGGATTTACTTAAAACGAACGCTGCTGGATCACTGCCGTATATGTATATCACGATATATCGATGGTACCGCGTACGTTGCCCACAAATTCGACTAGCTCGAGTGTGACTAGTTCAAATAAATTGGTTTAGAAACGCTATTTGCTCGAAAATGGTTCATTCAAATATTATTTTGTCACAGTATTTACGCTCATGAAAGCTTTTTAAGTCCGCTGAACAAGATTAGTAAGTGCAATAAGACTATTAGTTTTTTTTTTAGAATAAACTTCTGCTTTAGTAAATATTTCACAAATGAACCATTTTATGTCATTCTTTCGAGAATATCATAGTTTTTAAATCATTATTTTGGATAATAGGTATTTAAGCTCTACGTTTAGCTAATTTTCGGTCTACGTATAGGGTTATTATACAACACAACCATACGTATAGCCACCCTTTTTTATTATATACGAACTTTTGTTTACGACTACACCGTCGTTCGTACACGAATTTAATATTCTAAAACGATACCATTCGACTTTTTCACGTGACGACTTTCAAATATGATTTTACATTTTTATCACAGCCCTAAATATTATTGATTTTATAATATCAATATTTTGGCAACCATTAATTATTATTAATTTGTGATCCGAAATTTGATTGTGATTTACAAATATAAAAACACTATTAACTATTTAAAAACGTCATTATTCTCTTTTACCTTACACTCCTATCTAGATGGAGTCAGCCCTCCTAGTCCTCCTACATCTCCGTAGACCTCGATCTCTTACATTATATCTTCCATTTACATCAGCACTCTTAATTCTATTTATTTGCCTCTTCATCAGTTTCCTAACATCCTACTTACATCTAAATTAATTTCCATAACATTTCTTACTGCCTCTGAATAACTCCTCTAAATTCTAAAATAGTAAAATTTCATTGAAAAATAAATATAAATAAACGTGCTCTACCTAATTGCTATAACATTGACTAAAAATGTTCAGATCGGCCAAATGAGATGACCAGTGCGCGTATTTACGAGAAGGAATATGGAGGATAAATCCTTATCTATCAATAAGACAATTCAATTAGTTTGATTGGTAAATACTAAGTATTTTTATTAATTATTAATCATTAATTTTGTTATTAAAATATTTGTTATTATGTTTTATTAATTAAAGATTGAAAGAAACATTTAATATTATTATTTTTTATTATTATTCAATTGAAGTACAATATATTTTAAGATATTCATTTATTTCAAAATGTTAAATAACTTCAATCTAGCTTGTTTAAAATTATATAGTATAAGAGATAAGTATGGTCAGTTATCATTACACCCCAAAGTTGTATCAAAATTTTATAATGTAATAAAGACAAAAAATGTTATTTTTAACCTAGTTAATAATTTTATCAATTTTAATGATCAATTACCTATATTGTAGGTTGCAGATATATAAATTCACTTGTATGTTTTAATCTGTTAAACAGTAGTTACGTGTTATTATTCAGTAGAAATCCACAATGCAATAAATCGTAATTGATAAAAATAATTGTTAATTCCATGTATCTACATTATAATCTACGAAATCTTAATTTTCAAAAATGAATCATAATTTATAATTCTCTTATAATGTATTTAAGATAAAATAATTTCATCCCAATTAATTCAATAATTAATATTCAATTTAAATTGTTTTAATGATGTCCTGAAAAATGATAAAAATGTAGATACGTGCTATTACAGTTTACTTAACGACTTGAAATGCTGGAAATCAGAAAGGATTTATCAATAAGAAAATATTTTAATGATTTTATACATTTGACTATTACGAAGACGTATGATTGTCGATTTGATAGAATGCGATAAGAAACAAAATATCGAATATTTAAACCCTTTTGGAAACATGCAATTGTTATGTCAGCAAATGAAAAAAAACTCGTAAACTAATAATTTGTAAAATAATTATATACGACACGCGAGAATTAGCATTTATTTTCTTTTTATTCGAATCCTGTTGCCCATATTATTATTTCAATAAATCAATATCTACTCAAAATTTTAATTTAAACACAAAAAACTTTATGAAACCGAGACATTGCTGCATTGGCAGTACAGTAATACTTAATATATATGTGCATAATATTGTTATACCTATTATTGTTACACCAAATATTCAGTCATTCAAACGATTAATACATTACAGTTTACTATACAAATTTTAAGCACTTAATTAAATTGTCGGGTCTGAGGTGGGTTATATTGATTGTAGTCTTCCATCAAATTTCATCAACTAATACAACTACTCGTATTAAAATTTCTTTAAAAATGTAAAACAATCACTGAAATATACTAATATTTGACAATGTATATATGATGATTAATTTTGACTATTGGCTGTTATAAAATATTCGCTTAAAATAAGAATATGTCTTTAATATTATTTAGGTAAAAATTAATAAACAATAATTAAAAAAATAAATAAAACTCGAAATATAAATTTAATGTACCAAAAAAGTTATTATATATCTACGTAAATGCCTGAGTAGTAAGTTCTTATTAATATATTTTGTTAATTTTTATAAAACGAACACCGATTTCATTTTATTATTTATGGCGTTTTAATAAAATTTTAATATTATTAAGAAATCTAATATAAATAATAGCAGAAAATGATGTATGTAAGTACATTAAATATGAAGGTTTAAGACCACATAATAATTGCTATTTGTAAATAAGCTATACTTATTCTTAATAGCTATTAGAAATTATTTAAAAACAATTATGGTGGTTGATTCTGTATGAAATATTTAATAAATTCAGTTCTCCAAATCCAAAGGAAAACAAATAATGTACCCAATATTCTAACTAAAAATCAAAAGTAAATTTAAGATTTTATTTCAACTATTCATCAAAAATTACGAGAAGTAAACTACTATGTACCTATAATATTATACTGTTTATTAGACATGATAAGCGTATAAGTTTAATCACTATTTAGAGCTATTTGTTATTTATTTTTTTAATTTTAATTAATTTTTAATTATACAAATTAAATATATTTTTGCAATTACGTATTATCATGTTTTATTTTATTTTTTAAACCAATCTATATCTGTAGGTAATCTAAAAAATGAATAAATAAAGCACGGTGATATAATAATTTAACAAAAACAAATGTTAACTATTTGAACTTTCATACTTAACATAAACTATATATAGTTTCTTATCCATGGTTTATATATTAATTGTTATTATGTATTAGTTTCAAATATATATTAATGTTTACCCATATTTTATATTTACGCGAATCCGCGGCAATTGTTATTATTATACAAAACGATGATTTTCAAAAACTAGCTAAAACTATTTTAATACAAACCTTATTAATGTCTAAGTAATTACAAACAAATATGTGAGCGGTACATAATATTATATTTAATAAACTATTTTAATAACCCTTTTAATTTGTATTAACTCAGAACTGGTATATTGTTAAGTTTTGCAATAAATAATTAATTAATAAGTCAATATGATAATGATAACAATAATAAGAATAATAATATGCGGTATAGTTTGACCTATATTCGATCAACGTTTGCGTAATAAATAATATTAGTGTATTGTTCTTCTGGTGTTCTGCACTTATAAGCAAAAGTGTAATTTATAATAAAAATAAACATACAAGTTAGTATTTTGTTGAATAATTATGACCAATAGTAATATAATCATTTGCATAATTTTATAGAATATTTATTATAATAAACGAATTCAGTACGGTTTTTGATATTATAGAATAATTTGAATATATTACCTACAAAATATTTTTTTTTAAAAAAACCACGAAAAGTATTGTTATTATTTTTAATTTTTAAACGACTAAAGTAAACGAAAAAAAACTTGTGCGTGGCATATGCGCTAGGTTTCAAAAATCGCTTGTGACTAACCTAACCTTAAACATTATCATTATTACTAAATTATAATATAATTTGTACTATATAATTTTATTAAAAAATAACATGTCTTAAAAATGTAATTTAAACTTTACCCATATTATTATAATATATTTATGTTATCTAAGAGTATTATAATATTCTATACCGACCGAACCAAAGAGATTAGTTTTTCATAAAAAAATTGTATTTTAAAGTGACATTTATTTTTAACGATTCCATTATTCTATTGTACATACCATTAGGTCCAATTATTTTTTTTTTTATGAAAACATGTATAATGAATATAGTTTTTTTTTACAATACCGCTTTGTAACATTATTACAATACTTTTTCTTATGTTAAGATTTTAAGACGGTATTGTATGGGTTTAAAATAGTATTATTTTGTCGATAGACAAATATCTCGATCCGAATAATTTGAATAAATATCAATTGACAGTGTAACAATTGGAAATATAATTGAATTAAAATAATATACCCTTAGATTTATAATATTTTAAATTCTGAGCGAAGCGAAGAATGTATTGGTTTTACAAAGATGTTTTTTTTTTTTTTTTTGACGTATGAAAACACTTTTTCGGGTAGAAATAATGGTCCGATTACCACAAGTAAGGTATGCTTTCGATAGCAAATCTTGTCTAGTTGGTACTTTATTTAGCATTAAGCTCATTTTTCGAATTTCTCAAAAGTTTTTCCTTGGAAGGGGACTACCAAAAAACTACCAAAAAATGGCAAATCGGCAAAATTACGGTTTCTGTTATTTTAAATGTTTTAATTTCGTGATAACTAATTGAGTTTTGATCGTAGGGACTTGAACATTTTTTTGAGTATTAACACAAGTAGTATACAAGTGAGGTAAAATTTTGGAATGAATTATTAGTATAGTGTATTGTTATATAATGAGTTTCGCTCAGAATCGTATTTTCTAATGCAATATTATTGCATTCAAATCTTAATTATAGTAAACCATTAATTTCTCCGAGGACCGAAGGGACGAAGGAGAAACCCCTAAAATCGACATTCCCACTTTTTTTTTATTGATAATACTCAATAAGAAACTATAGGTAATTTGACAAAAAGTAAAATATAATTAAAATAATATTATTGAAAACTTAATCAATTGAAAATAAAACATGCTGCCGCTGGTATATTAATTAATCAAGTTGGGATTTTAATAAAATGTTGAAAATGTAAGCAATAAACTAACTAAAATACTTTAAAAACAATTACTTTTTTTGTTGTATATTTTATATACGTATATAATTTATAATTATTAATTATCTAAGATTTTTTTTTATAATGTAAATATTTCAATTATTTTATATTTTGATTATTTTACAATGATATTAAAAATAATATTTGTAAGATTTGGACACGATAATTTTAAGATATTTGCAATTAACTTCAAACATAATATAAGATTAAAAAACATTCAAATACATTTTTGAATTTAGTTGGTTTTAACCTTTATAATGTTATTAAGCTTTTTTAAACATATAATCGGCAACCTACCCTTATTTACATACTCAGTCACCGGTATAGTTTACGTCCTAATAGATGAACCAAAAATTATTCGCCAGCATAAAAAATAAATAAAAAATGTATAGTATAATATAATATAGGTCACATTTTACGATCCATCGTTAAAAATGCAGAACGTGGACACTTTGTAGGGTCCGGTAAAAGAGTAGATTACAGAACACGCGCAGATCCTTTATACAGCCCGTTAAACACTGATTGGAGCTTTAAAAACAAATATATACTTCTTTAAGTACGATACCTATCAAAATTGATAGCATTCGTTACGTTGTAAATAATATTTTTTATTATTTAATAAAACTGTAATGGTATTAATAATATTAATTATATAAGCCAACGTCTTCCAAGAAAAAGTCGACAATTTACAGGTGGTTGAAGTTTTTGAAGAGAATAAAGTTTATTCCAGTCAGATATAATGGTGATGGACATTATTTAGACTAAAAATAATCATACACGTTCCAAAATATATGAGTCTCTACGTCCAACATTTTATGATAAATGAACGAAATCAAATTTCATGAAAAATAAGTTTCCTTGATAATTACCATTTTTAAATAAACGTTTGATAGCTTTTCTTTACGTTTTACGCTTGAGAAATAAGTTGAGAAATTTAAATTTAAATAAATGAGTTAAATGAAAATATATCCTACCTGAAATCTATACCTCATTTGAATCGATCAAACCAAACCATAATCTTCACCAGAAAAAGTGTATATAAGTATATATAAAAAAAAAAATTAAAAAACATACTTATTTTCTAATATAAACCCAAATATACAACATCCCTCACCGCTACAATCTGAATTTAAACACAACATAACTCAATTATAAATACTTACCCAAGACAAGTAGAGATTTAATTAATTCATATCTAACTCACAGTAAGAAATTAATATAATTTCTATTACCTAACACTTATAACAATCTCAGAGCCGAAGCAAGGAGGGGGCGAAAGGTGCATATGCATCGAATGCAACAATTAATGAGGCGAAAATTAAACCAAAAACTTATAATACAATTTTATTTTAATAAATGAGTTATAACTTTAAATACAATTACTAAACAACAATGGTTTATTTATTTATATTATAGTTTATATATTTATTTTTTATTTTTATTAATTCTTATTTAAAGTTCAAAATGGGCGAATTTTGAAATTATGTTCATTGCGCAATATTTGGTTGTTACGGCTCTGAACTATCTAATAAATAATCAATTAACACAAACATTATTACAGTTATCTTCAATCAATTGTTTATTACTTCAATGAAACTACGAAAGTATTAAACAATTTTTGTGAATATTTCAAGCGCTATTTTGTAAAATAATAATAATAACAGCAATAAACTAAAAATATTGTATTTTGTCTACATTTTAATAGTATTTACTGTCACATTGAAATGTTATAGAAATATTATTTCTATAACTAATACAATGAATCGACCTGAATTAAACTAAAATGATATCTGCGCTCATGCATTGAACGTGAACGCTGAACGGTAGAATGAATTAAAGGCAAATGTCATGATATTACGCATTAAGCATTTAATGGGTGACACTGCACGAATATTATATTATTTTATAAAATGACAATTTAATTTATTTTAATACTGTATACAATCCTGAGTGCTCGCTGATTTTAATTTACGTGTAGATGGTAAAAGTATAAATATTACATCCGTCAAACTTTCAATCAAAATTTTGTCTGGACGACCGTAAAAACTTAACAATTAAAATATTAATGCTCACAGGCAGAACTAAACTAAAAATATAAAAAAATATATAAATATTTTTTAAACTCAAACTAAAATAAATTTTTGTATTAGTTGTATTTTATATAAATATATAATTTATATACTTGATTTTGCATATGAGTTTAAACTATGGAACTATTATATAAAGTATAAGTAGTTTTTATAAAATTTTTATCATTTAAAAAATAGACAATTAAACTTTATGTCAAGCAAAAAATTAAAAATATTTATAACAGTATGAACAGTATCATTATAGTAAATACCTCAAAATAGTTTAAAAATTCGATTACAAATAATAACTATAAAAGTAAACGTTTTTAATGTGAACAATTGGTCAAATATATATTATAATATTGTATCTTTGTACCAAAGAATTTTCAGAAACGCAACTAAGAACAAAAAGAGGGAGGGTCGTTTCCGGACGTTCCTCCTTCGTTCCTTCGATCCTGGAAGAAATTAGTGGTTTATTAAAATTAGGATTTGGATGTAATGATATTGCAATCGAAAATACGATTCTGAGCGAAACTTAATATTATATAATATACTATACTGATAATCCGTTCTAAAATTATACCACGTGTCTAAAATATCTATGAGAATACTCAAAAAAAAATGTACTAGTTTCTACGTTAAAACCTGCATTAGTTATCCAAAAATATGACGATATGGCAATATGAAACGCACTGTATAAATGAATACCATCTTTCAGGTAAGCGAGTAATGTATAAAAATTCAATTATATTTAATACTTGTTTTTACGTAATAAGAAAAACAAATTTTCTCGTGCAAAGAATTTAATATCTGTAAAAATCTTACAAACAAAATACATAGGTTTATATAGAGCGATGGTTGTAGGTGTTTGCGGTGTATACCAGTATTATACCACACGTATAAGATGGTCGTAACTCGTAACCACACGTTATATTGCCGTTCGAAATCACATTTTATTTTTTCACTATTTTCCGACCCGCAAACACGTATCCGTATAATAATATAAATGTATGTATACGGATTTTATGAGTAATAAAAATACCACTACCGACCGAAAACCGTTCTCGCGTTTTATTAGAGAGGTTAGGTATACGTACAAATTGCGAGTGATATATTATATTATATAGTATTACCTATTTGTACTAATATTATCATCGCATGCGCCAATATATTATATTATATAACTATCTAAACAAATTAATGATGTTTCTTTTTATTTGTTTTTTAACTAGGTCGTGTTTAACTTGATTATATTCATTAATGAAAAGTTGATATGATTAAAATTTAATTAAAAATATGTTCCATCGTGGATTATTAGAATTTAGACTAAAGTTTGAATGTTTTCTATCGCGGAATTAAATATTATATAAAATATAAATAATAAAGTTATATAATTTATAACAGAAATGAAAATATTTAACAAATGATTAATAGTAGTGGATATACAATTTTCAAGATATGTTGATTTAAACTTGATTTTATATCTGGTAAAAGGTGTTTATAATATTTATGTAAGTATACCTATGTTCTTTCTGGAGTTATGTTAGATTAGAGTCATTGGATTTCGTATATATAGTGAAGTAGAAATTTTCTAACTTTTTTTGTAACACAATATTTAAAAGTTAAATTATAGAAATTTGGCGACGTTTCCGTAAAAACATATTTTTGGCGTTTTACCTATTTTTCAGAAGAGGTCATTTTATATATATTTATTTATATATTTTATATCCTTTATATATTGCACACATTTGAGTAATGATTGTCGTGTTAAGTGTTAAAAATAAACAAAAAAAGTTTAATTTAAGTTTTGTAAGTAAAATTATTTAAAAATATATTTTCCATACTTGGGTAGGTATAGTTTTTTCTTTTTAAATAAACATTTATCAAATTTAATAGTTTGGTCATAACGTACTTTTTTATAGGTACTATATATATATATATATATATATATATATATTGTAAATATTTACATTAAAAATAATACGTTTTTCATTAAAATGGGAATAGCTATTTTTAAGTAATTTATATTTTACAAAGAGAATAAATTATACGTTATGCACTAAATGAGGATTTTAAAATTGTATTTTGTATGAGAAATAGTGCATTTCAACTCAATCGATCTACCAACTGTTTAAACGTGTATCGATAAATAAATTTTGACAAAATTATTATTGTCATTATAATTTAATATTCATTTTAAACTCATTCTACATATTATTACTTTACTTAATTAAAACTATTGTAGTTGGTACTGTATAAATTGTATTTATTTTTTTCTATTATATTCGTATAAATATTATGATGTTTTTCTAAATAAAGTGTGTACTTTCAAAACGTAAATTACTAAATAAATATTTATGTAATAGCTTTTTGAAAGTAATGAAAATAACTGAAATGATAATTATAATATAATGAAATATCGATTTGGTGTTGAAAAAGTAGGTATTTTGTAGAAACACTGTCTGCGACACTGCAACTCAAAAGTCTGTACAATATTATAATAATATGGCTAGATGATGAGATATACAAATACTTGGCATCATTGTGGTTGACGAACTACGTGAACTAACTTTTAATCGAATTACGGTTTATTACTATACTATATTTTTGGCTTTTGTAAGTCATTCGACGAATTTGGTTGGACGATACATTTTGTTAGTATAGAATAGAATACCTTTGCGAGTAGTCTCCGCCGTACGAATAAATTTAAAATACGAGTACGAAGTTTATACAAAATAAACCAAAATTAACGACGACAATGATAATAATAATAAATAATATGAACATAAATATAATATAAATTATTACCAGTGATTTATATTACTATGTGATGGAAATTTGTCGTACGAAATCAGAATAAATCTATAAATAGGCTTTTATTGGAAATTTTCTTTTTTTTTTCTGAATACTTACTTACAATTATTTCTGTCTTTTGATGTATATCATAATGTTATTTATTTCCGATTAAATTCATTTTAAATGTTTAAATTACGAATAATAACGAAACTGTATCAATATTTATTTTCAATACGAAGTGAACGTAGGTAGGTATATAATCGGGATTTACAAAATAAAGTATAAAAAACATGAGGTTTTTTTTTTAAAAATGGATTACTCTTCCATTAACCAAACAAAAATTAGTTTTTTACCGTTGGCAATTTCGCAAAAACGTCCTAAACCCACAGATATAAAAAAAAGCACAAGTATAATTTATTTTTCTGTATCCTATGTTAACATAATAAAATTATCTTCCACATATACGTTCTAAATACAATATTTATGCATTCGATTATAAGTCACTAGCTCACAAATAATATATATATTTAAATATCAACGTTTTATTAAATTGTAAAAATTTAATTTCTATACATACAGCCATACAGGTACAAAGAAATGTTTGAAAAGTAACATTAGTGTAAATTACAGTCTGTACAGTCTGTAAATCGTATTTTTATTTAACAATTATAAAAAATAAATAATAAATAACTATTGTGGAATTTATGTAATATATATATATATATATATATATATCAACATTTTTATCATAGTGGTTAATTTCTTTAAAATTCTTAAGTTTTTGTTGTTCCAGGCAACGGCACTGAGAACGAGGATTTTGCAACTGTTATTTGAGTATCTAGCATAAGTATTCATTTTTATGTCTTCAAAGAACGTATCATATTTATTACGTAATTGTTAATACCGAACAATTAGTGCTTGAATTAGGGAAGACATAAGATGACAGAATATCTCTTATTTTTTAAATAAATTTTTGCGTACCTCTCCTAAAAAAATTCCCACAAGTTTAGTTGAATTCAATTATTGCAAGAGATCTTTTTTTAAATCTCATAGTCTCCCTTCTTTTGTTTTTCCGATTTCAACACTGCAAACAATATGTTTTGAGTTATAATCATGTAAAATAGGAATATCGGAGTTTAAATAAATACATATTTATATATTCGAACACTATACTTAAGGTACGGTTTCGTTTATGCGACTACATTTTGCAACCACACAAATATAGGTTAGGTTAATAATTCATTTTATCCTTTTATCCTAATATTGTTTTATTATATATTATATTTAATTTTAATAACTCCTTCTACTGCGATGGAAGCAATAATTATTAACAATAATAAAATAATTACTCTTCTATTAGAGGAAGAAGAAGAAGACAAAATGTACCAAAATGTATATAGTCTTTATGTTTATCATATGAACTGTCATAAATAATACGGTGTTTTTCTACTTCATTGACTAATATTTCATTATCATTTGGCGAAAATTTCGACAAAATAATTTTAGACGTAATATTATTATATTATATTATTAAAGGTATAACTTATGAACAATAGAAAAATACGCATGCGAAATGTGAAAGGGTTTTTTGAGGTACTGATAACATATAAATAACATAAAATAGATATTTATAAATAATAAAAAATCATATGGACGCATGCGTGCACGCAGACCACTGCTTCCAGAGCAGTACGATCTCGAATCGCAACAACTGTGTTTGAAACGCACATGTCAATCGCACATTGGAAACCACTTTCCCAAATTAGATATAGAACAGTTATTAGCGACTAATCGTTGCGTTCAGTCGTTGCAACCGTGGCTAAATATATAGGTATGTCAGCAACTTTGTGATACGCAGGTGTCATGGCGGCCACTGGCAGTGAATTCATTATCAATTATTATCATAACAAATAACAGTAATGATTGGTCACACGTGAATAATGAGTGAGATATTTCACATAATTTAAGCAGGTAATAATACTCTACTTTATGGGTCACTGCCAGCTAAGATTTTCTTTCATGAAATATCATGGAATAATAATACATGCGCAAACTTTAACATTTAATAAAATTGCTGACATACTTAAATATTTAGCCATGGTTGCGACCAGTCCCATAAACGAAACCGTACATTTACCAACAACACGGAATATTAAATTTAATATAGAAAAAATATTTACAATGACATCTGTCATTAGAGTTATATTAGTGAATATTTACGGATTAATCTTACGTTCGGGATAATATTTGGCTGGGCAGCGTAATATTGGTGATATGTACTATGGTTTCTTTGTGGAAAATAGTGACGAGTCGTTTTTATTTCGATTTAAAAACGTTACCTACTTATTACGAGTTATCACTACAATTTAGATGTCGGTAATCGTAACATATATAACTAACCGTTGGCAATAAATGTATAGTTTTTCATCATTAAATTACACATACATAGGTTTAAAATACTGTGAATTATGTGAACACTTTAACGAGTAAAGGATATTATTGTGTTTGAACATAAAAATGTATACATTGAAATACACGATATTATATACGCGCAGAAAAATCGACGATCCTATAAGGATGTACTTTATTTTATTTTCAAGAAGATCAAAGAAGTCAGTAGAGTAAATCATTGAGGTGGTTTGCGATTCATGAAACATCGCGAACAGTGTGTAAAACTCATTCGTAAAAACTTCCTCTATCTTTGTGATCTAAAATAATTATTCGTTTTCTATCTATAGAGGGCGGTAAAATTAAAAGATCAAAGAACTAGAAACTATACAAGATACCTGCGTTTGCAGAGTATAGAATCGTGTACGATTTATAATGAAACTAAGAACGGCAAACCGCGAACCTTTAGATAATTAATATATCACTCGTGTTTAATAAAATCAACTGTTTTATTCGAAAAACCTCATCTTGATTGAACCATGGATACGTTAGCACTTTCGTTTGATGGAATCGAAATTCCTAGCAAAAACGTAATTATATTATAATAATAATAATAATAGGTATTACGAAGCATTTACCTCGTGCAATATGTTCAGACATGGCATCAACAAATATTATAAAATTTACTTTAAAATATTATTAATTATTTAGGCGTGAAATTATCGGTTAAAATATTGATCAAAGAGTGTATTATTACAAATAAAAGTAAATATTATACTTGTTAAAAAATATATAGGTATATTTAATTAATTAAAAATATATGAGTAGGTAGATACCAATATTTTAATTATTTGTACGATATCTAATACTATGTATTGGTTTTTTTTTTTTTTTTTGCAGAGTATTAATGTATAATATTATACGCTATTAATACAAAGTGCACAGATTGTTCAAAAATATGATTTAAAAATTAGTAATAAATAATGAGATAACTATTATCTTGCCAATTGATTTAATAAACGTATATTATATACAACACGCTTTTATTTGAACTTAAATAATTAAATTTAAATATTTAAATAATTCTATAGGACTATTTTTTATTTAAATAATAATTACTCGAATATATTTCTGAACACAGTATTTGAGTAGTACTTTAAAATTTTAAATACGTTTTAAAAGTGTTTTTTATAACACTATAATATAATATAGTATAATATTAATACCGCGCAAAAATAATTGTACCTATTCACAATTTGTAATCAAAACGTACCGTCACACAACACTACGTTTTGCAGAAATTATAACAAAATTATTTTATTGTTATCTGTAACAGTTTAAATTAATTAATTAAATTTATGTTGTCGAAATCGAGTTCATGAAAAAAAGAAAAATTAATTATTTAATAACATAGTATGGAAAGAAAAAAATATACGAATTTAATTATAAATAATTATATACACGTCTTGTCTTATACGCGAACGAATAATTTTTCATATTAAAAAAAAATACCTATTGCAAAATAATACTAATTATACTAAAAAATTGATAGTAAATTAGTTTGACATGTAACGGAGCAATAACATAGATCCTTTCATAGATACAAAAATAGATTTTACTAGTCGGTACGGTAATGAGACGTAGGAGCGGGCGCGTCGTTGACTAGATACCGGCATGTGATTGGACGACCAATCACAGCCGTGCATAACACAGGATAAAACGTATAAAACGGCAGCGATTAAATAAATTAATCATTCCAGTCATCACCACAGTTCAGTCAACATCAAGATCAAACCCAAGATTTTGCTGTTAACCTGAACTAGACACCGGAACCACCACAACGACGTACAGCTGACAATCCAACCAACTCACGGAAGAAATTGTTACCGAGGAAGACGTATTACCGCCGACGAGACGAACCTTACACTCCATATTAAAACCGTTCTTTTCAGAACGCAATCCCTAGGAGACGAACACTCCACTTTGCCCTTAAACCGTTCTTTTCAGAACGACGTCAGATCCTTCTCAAACACCACCAGTACGGATATCGACACAGTTGTCTAACGGGAAGACTATCGAACTGACGGAAGAAGCCAGTAGTCGCGAGAACGAAGACGAGCAGATTTTGTAACTAAGAAGACGATCAACATTTGACATTCCACCGGTGTGAACTCATCGCGTAAAACAGTCCTTTTTAGGACTAACCAACGACCTACTTAGACTCGTTGCCTCAGTAATCTCACGGAGACCGCCAATACTTACTTAAGTGATTCGGATCCGTGAGATTGCCGCGCGTAATCGTATAATTTGTAATTATATATATTGTAAACCCGATTTGTAAATTAGAGCGACCTATTTAGGCCCGCGAACTCTGGGTTACGTGCACCGGCGAGACCGCTAATTTTAGCCTCGTCCGTCGGTGCGAAAACTTTTGTAACATAATTTGTTTTTTAGAAATAAATAAAGTATTGCATAAAAAAGATACGTGTGTTTTAATTAGCAAAGGAAACATAAAAAGCATCCCTAACTAAACCACCGTAACAGACATAATATAATAATTATAATTTATTATAATATAACATTTATATAAACGATAATAATAAAGTCAAAAAGTTCGCTAACTATATTTTACAAATTCTGATCTACGTATAATAACATAAAATCGTTAAAATAATAAAACCGCATTATAACGCTATGTTAAAATATATAATAGAAATAAACTTTTATTTTGTGTTCGTGTTTTTGAATTACCTATGTACAAGAATTTTAACGAAACATAAAATAACGGCACAAACTTAGTTTATATGCAAAAGGCACACCAAACCAAAAATAATTGCATTATTATTCTACAGTAGCGTGTTTAATGTCACCCATTTGACGTAATATTTTTAAAGATATTAATAAGATTTTCCTTTTACCTATATGCAATGTTGTTTTGATAAAATTTTTAATTCGAATTTTAATAAAGGGACTATAGTAGATATTACATATAAGTTAATCAATATGATTTTAATAGACATGTTAAAGAACAACAAATTTAATGAAAATAGTTTTCTGAAAAATTATACTTGTAAACTTCATCGTTTTATGTTAAAACTTAAAAGGGAAGATGTAGCATTATTTTCGCTGTACAGAGTGTCCCAAATCAATTTACTATTAGAATGTTTCCGCGAAAAATAAAACTTTTTGAATACAGTATTTTTTAAATTATTATTTAAATAATGGACTATTATATTAGGTACTTTTACAGCTTATTTTTAAAACATAGTCTCATAAAAAAATAAATAAACTCTTTATTTTTTAAGCTATATAAAATTTAAAAATAGTCATTAAAAAGAGTATATTTATATGAGAATTTTGAAGTGTCGATATCCTAATTTAATCATTTTTAGGAATTTTTTATATTTATTGGAGAAATAATATTTTTGACATCATTATTTTTATTAATTTAATATTTTAATATCATGGCACGTAAAATTTAATTTATCAATATTATCATGAACGCTCTCAGTGCTTACCACGTTTTGAAATACTAACAGTTGTTGTAGTCTTGTAGAGTATTTTAGTTATCAATATAATTATTAATTTTTATCGAAAAATGATTATCAATCTACAAATTGTATCACTTACCATAATTTTGAAATAATGAATTTTACAATTCAAGATATAATTACAGACTATATGAAATATATACATTATACAAGTACGCTATAATAATAACGTCAGAAATGTGAAAAAAAATTCCTAAAAGTAGAAATCTTGCCTAATTTAAGAAATCAACAAGTTAAAATTTTCATACTAATATACTCTTTAAAATAGATATCGTCAAATTGTATATTACTTAATAAATAAAGTGTTTATTTTTTTATGATTTGTCTATTTTAAACAAGCAATAAAAGTAATGTTATAGTTGGTTGCTCAAATAATAATTTGAAAAAATCTGCAATCAAAAATTTTAATTTCTCACGGAGTTATTGCAATTAATAAATAGATCTGAGACATTCTGTATAAAAATATTTTGAAATATTTATAATAAGTTAAAAAAAAGTGGGAATGTCGATTGTGGACATTCCTCCTTCGTCCCTTTGGTCCTCGGAGAAATTAGTGGTTTATTATACTTAAAATTTGAATGCAATTATATTGCATTAGAAATACGATTCTGAGCGAAATTTAATATATTACAATATATTATATAAATAATTCATTTCAAAATTTTACCTTACTTGTATTCTACCTATGTTAATACTCAAAAAAATTTCATGTACCTACGATCAAAACTCAATTAGTTATCACGAAATTAAAAAAATTTAAATAACAGAAACGGTAATTTTACCGATTTTCCGCCATTTTTTGGTAGTTTTTTCCTTCCAAGGAAACAATTTTGAGAAATTCTAAAAATATGCTAGATAAAGTACCAACTAGACACAATTTTTTACCGATAGCGTACCTTATTTGTGGTAATCGGACTATTATTTCTACTCAAAAAAATATTTTCATACATCAAAAAAAAGTAACATAATATTCAATTTTAATAAAAACATTCAAATTTTAGAAGTTTATAAAAAAAATTTTGTCTTACCATTTTTAAAATATTTAGTAAAAAGATTTAGTTGTATATGATTGAGGTTCAATAAAATTTTCAAACTGATAAACTAAAAATTGCAGGAAATATTAAACATTTTCAGAAAAAAGTTCTATATTTGGCTAAATAATCAATTGATCCGTTCCAAAATTGTACCACACTTGTATATTACTTATTTTTATACTAAAAAATAGTTTCGAGTCCCTACAATCAAAACTCAATTAGTTATCACGAAATTAAAAAATTTTAAATAACAGAAATCGTAATTTTGCTGATTTTCCGCCATTTTTTGGTAGTTTTTCTCCTCCTAAGGAAAAACTTTTGTGAAATTCGAAAAATTAGCTAAATAAAGTACTAATAAGATACAATTTGTTACCAAAAGTATACTCTACTTGTGGTAATCGGACTATTATTTCTACCCGAAAAAATGTTTTCATACATAAAAAAAAAAAATTTTTGTAAAACCAATACATTTTTCGTTTCGCTCAGAATCTAATAATATGAACAATGGATTTTTAAAAAAATTTTAAAACAAATTAATTAAGAACAAAACAGTTTTTTTCAGTCATTGTTATTTGTCTTAAATAATTAAATATCTCAATTAAATGTCACCTGAATACTACAGATAGGTAATTTATGTATAAATTTAAAGAAACAAAAAAATAATTATTTCCTAAAAATAATAATAATATTGTAATTTTGTAAAATAAAATCAGAAAAACAAAGTTTATTTTTATACCGCGTGTATAGATAGCAGGGGCGTATTTACGGATGGAGGATATGAGGTTAGATTCCCTCCCTTGACCTATATTTTCTAATATTTTTTAAAATATGATATAAAATAAATTATTTTGAATAACTATAAAAATAAGAAATTGAAAATAAGAATATTGAAATTGCTAACCCAATACTTCATCTTGGTCAATGAAATGTTACTATCCCATATACCCCCTACCCTTAACAAAATATTGAATACGCTACTATAAATATGTAACCAGTAACCACATTTTACCAACCGCGGATAGGAATGATTGAAATTATTTCAAAATTTCGGTTTTACCGGTATGTTTCGTTGCTTTAATGTTTAAATAGACAATATATACATATATATATATATATATATATACGTTATACAATTTGCAATATAATACTAAATAAAGAAAATACTGTAAGTACCGGTATGATTACAGATAATATGGTACTCGAAACTCTAAATTCAAATTCAAATTCAAATTGTATTTGTTATTTAATATTTTATTCGAAGTGTAGGTACGTCGCATTATAATATTATGTACCTATATGGTACACCTATGCGTATATAATTTATTTTTCAGTTCACATACCTGTCCCAAAGGGTTTGTACTGTCAAAGAAATCAAATTTGGCTATTTCCCTTTTACTTTTCGTATTTCAATTCTCGTAATATATAAGTATTTCCAATTTGTGTGGGAGAAGAGAGAGAGAGAGAGAGAGAGAGATAATATATGCAATCGGAAATCAATCGTTTATAAAATAACTGTGTGCTTTTGATGTAATAAATCGACAGTAAATGTGCCTGTGTGTGTGCCACATCATGTTTGTCCGCTCTCAATAAGTATTTACATTATTTTATATGTTTTGGAAATTATTTATTTGTAATCAAGGTGAGTCAAATCAATTGTTTTCCATAACTATTTAACTATTTTCACGATTGTTATCTGTATTTGTGGAGGTACCTATAATATTATTATCGATTTAAATTAGCGTTTCCTAACCAGTGTGCCGCGAAATGTAATAATGATTACCTATTAATAAACGTTTAGGTAAAATTTCGATTATAGCTTAAAATAGTTTTAAAGCTATGAATGCTATACTACCATTTTGTATGCTTGTCTATTATTCGAGCAAAACTTATAATGAAAGAAAACCAGACATACATTTCTCACAATGACTAGAATTTTATAATATTCTCGAAATATACTTTTTTTCCAAATAAATAAATTTTATATTCGTAATAAATTAAAATATGATTTTATATGAATTTTTCTAACCTAATATTAAATTATTTACTAGTGATTTACTAAAATACAATTACTTTGGTATAAATTTGATAAAAGCCTAATATAAAAATTAAAAAATATATTCAAATATAAGTCAGTGTCAAGTGTGTTTCGATTAAATATGGATTGGGACTATTGTTACGGAAAGGAAAAAAGGATGAGAAACGCTGATTTAAACTAATTTCTAAAACTAAATAAATATAAATTTTCTATAATATTTAAGACACAAACAATTCACATAAAACCTGAATTAACCTTTCTTTTGACTACCAGTATGTCGATTTATTTTTATTATTTTTAAAGTATCCATCTATAATTATTTACAGATGAGGTAGTGCCTTATTTTTCTCACCCACAAAACCGCCACTCAACCTAACCTAACCTACGCTAACTCATTTCGAAAAGTATATATTTAAGATTGGTGACAGACGTCCCTCTCACCATTAGTTTGTATCATATAACGACTCACAAAGTCATCGTCTATTATTTTTTGTATGGTTTTTTAGTATTTTGTATGTATATAATCAGTTTAACAGAAGACTGGGATTAAGGATACCTAGATATAATCCGCCCCTCCCATTTAAACTGGGTAGATAACCGCACCTAGTTGGTAACCTCTATGGGGCTGTGACTATAATCTATTATAGGTTCGAATAATCTGACACAGTCCCTGTTTTTCAATATTTATAATATGAAATACATACTTGAATTAGGCCCCCACACTTGGTCCGATAGAAGACAGAATTATACATTTTAAAACAAAAAACACATATTTAATAAAGAAAAAATAATTTAATACATAATATATATATATATATTATATATTATATATTATTATAATTATAGTAATATTCCTATTTTCTATTAAAGCACCCACGTTCCCTGTTATCTTTAACATTTCTACTAGCGCGCACCTATATCGCTTTTAATCGCAAATACCGTAGAAAAATCAAAACACTATTGTACTGAACATAAATGAAGGGTTAAAAAGGGTTAAAAACTTAAAATGTGGACACCAATTTAGGAGCACTACGCAAAATTGTGTGGGGGGAGGTAGCTAACGTGAAGTTGGTCACATATGTTTACAAGATATGGAATAATGGTGAAAATAATTGGTTACAAATCGTTTTTAATAATAGAAAAATATTGGTAAAGGTTTAGTTACCATCAGAACAAGTAAGGGGGAACCTGCGTGAAATATCATAAAATATTAAAATCAAATTCATCAAAATCACAGTTTCCGTGAATTTCGCAATTTTTCTAATTCCAAGAAAATTGTTTTGAAAAATTCGTAATATTAACTAATTAAAATATCAAATAAATACAATTTGTTACTGAAACTATACCCTATTCATGGTAATCGGACCATTCTAGGCAAATCTTTCCAAAAAAGTGTCAGATATATAAAAACAAAACATATCTTTAAAACCGCGCTTTGCTCAAAATCTAAAATGCCAATTAATCAATATTTCAATAATATCAAAAAATATCAATAATCAAAACACTTATCGTTATCAACTAATATCGTAACATAATTTATTATAATAAATAAAATTTAAATATTTTTAAAAATTAAAACATATTGAGAATAATAAAAAAATATATAAAAATTCAGTGACTACATTAACGTATTTTAAAACTTATTTAAAGGTAATAAAAAGTTATACTGAATTTATATAATATAGTAAGTTTCTCTTCGGTGAAAATTATTTTTGCGCAAAAACAATTAGATTGCAAATTTTGAAAACAAGGTTGCAAATTAGTTTCAAAGGTTTCGTATCGATCGGACAATGTAGAGGAGGATGCCAACTTTAAGCACGTATATGAAATACAATTTTGTCTAAAATTATAAAAATAATTATATGTAAATTATTGCTGTTTATATTTTCTTAGCATAAACATTATATTATGAATAATATTTTACTCGAGCCTTACGTCAACGTCCGACGACGTTCTACAACAATATTTTGTTACATATTGCATTATTATTTATTAATATTTCAATTTCGGCGTACTTACAAGTAGGTGTTACAATATTTGTTTTACCTACGTATCATAAAAGTATAATAATAACGATTTACGTATACGTAAATATAATTATTATTGTCGTACTATATATATTTTAGCCTAATGATACACCGACGTGGTATTTTACAACCCTAGATGTAAGTTTATTTATTTTTTATTTTTATCATAATTTAAAATTTAAATAACTATAAGTTTATTCTGTATAATGTTTTAAAAATATACATAACATAACCTAAAAATATATAACTTTAAGATAAGTTTTTTCTAAATATAATTATGTATGTACAATGTACATGTTTTAGAATTATTGCCAGTGGCGGATTTTGGGGGTGCACAGGTTAGGCCTAACGTATAGATTAATAAACTACTCTATATTTAATAGTTTTCATCCAAACATTTAAAATATATTTTATGATGTTTTTAATCATAATTGTTTCGATAAGTAAAAAAAAAAAATATTAATTAATTAATTATAACTTATAAGACTTATCTACTTTACCGAGGTCTAAGAAGTTCAAACCACCCGAAATGTTAAAGTAGGTATATAGGTTGTCTCAGATATATTTACTAATTGGAATATCTACACGAAAAATCAAAATTTTTGAAAGAAGTTTTTTCAAATTATTATTTAGGCAACGGATTATATTATATATTGCCTTTATAACTTATTTTGAAAAATGCAACACATAAAAAAATAAAAAAATAAATTTTTTTTAAAATTATGTATAATTTGAAGATATCCATTTTAAATAGTATATTTCTATGATAATTGGAAAAATCATAATTCTGACATTATTATTATAGCATATAAATTACATGGTACTGTGTTGTTAGTGTAATATGATCATAATATTATTATGATGTATTTGCGGCTATAAAATTCATAGATAATAATGATATAATTTTTTATGATAACATATTGTAAGCATTAATAGAGTTCATGATACTATTAAAACAAATTTCACATGCAATGATATTTATATAATAAATTATTAAGAATAATGACCTCAGAAATATCATTTTTTTAATAATTAAAAATAAATCCTAAAAATCGAAATCTTTATATTAAGAAATCAGCACGTCAAAATTACTCTTTAAAATGACTATCATCAAATTTTACATTACTCAAAAATAAAGAATTTTTTTAAAATTTTTTTTTAACAAGTAATAAATGTAATAGTCCGTTGCCTTATATATTAATATTAATTTGAATTAATAAATTTGCATTCATAAATTTAAATTTTTCATGGTAATATTGTTATTAGTAAATAGATCTAGAACACCCTATTTATATAGATACAATACAACACATATTACAAACTTTATATATAAATTGTACAACTACAGTTTATTTAAAGTACATCTTATCGGTCGATAGATTTCATCGGTTTACAATAGTTTGCCTGTTATGAGTTTAATCAACTTTTTCAAAAGTATTGAGTAATATTTTCAATTCTATTTCATAATAACTATGTATATAAATAAAGTGTTACTGTTATATTTTGTATATAAAATTAAAAGATATATGATAACTCAATCGTCAATATTTAATTTTTTTCAAAATCAAACAAGTTAAATTATAGTGAAAAAGATATAATAGAAAGTGCAATAAAATTATCAGAACTGCGAAATATTGGACGGTATATAGATGTTAAAATAATTGATAATAATTCTATGTACCTATGATTCTTTAAAAATTCCATCATCGAATTATAATTTTTCGGTGGTATCAAAAAGAAAATTACAATTCTAAATGTCTTGGTGACCATGGTTCCTTTGATTAGTTTATTCGAATGAATTGGATTATACAAAATATGTGTTTTATTTGCTAATGGGTGCATTCGTAACGATTCTTATCAAAAGTGGGTTCGTTAGTAAATAAACCTTTTATTATAAAGATGCCTTAGAATGTATTAAACTTTGTATGTTTTTATTTTCAATATAATGTAGAATACTATAAATTGTCTGTAATACGGGTGGATGAATTTTTAAAAATAGTCAATAATAAAAAACCTGACATTTCTATTGTTATCGATTATTGAAACAAATATTGTTTACGGCGTCAAGAATTGGCATTAAGGGAAAATAATGAGAACGGATATATTTTTAAATTCAGTAATGATAACAATGACGAACATTTTAAATCATTGTTAAGATTTAGAATGTAATCTGGAGATTTAACATTGAAAGATCATTTATAAAATTCAGCATCAAATGTTGTTTACATAAGCCATCTTATACAAAACGAGTTAATACGTATTCATGAACTAATGAATAGATGTACCATATATTAAGACGCAAATAGAAACCAAATTTAATAAAGCTGGTATTTTTTTTCAATTTTAGCAGACGAAACTTGCGACATATCATGAATAGAATAAAAATTAATATGTATAAGAACTAACCTAACCATTGAATATTGCAGTATTAGAGAAGATTTTTTTAACTTTTATTCCTATTTACGATGCATCTGAAAAATGATTAGCTCATACAATAATGCTTGAATAGGTTTAAATAAAAAATATAAATCAGTCAAGGCTACGATGGAGATTCTTTTATGCGTGATATACAAGGTATCCCAGACCTGTTTACTAATTGCAATATCTCAACGAAAAATTACAATTTTTGAATGCTGTTTTTTTAAAATTATTATTTAGGCAACTGACTATACTATTACCTTTATTAATTATTTTAAAAATACATCTCATGAAAATTTAAAAAAATAAACTCTTCTTTTTTTTAATTATGCAAAATTTGAGGATATCCATTTTAAAAAGTATGGAATTTATATTTATGTCAATTTTTAGTCATTTTTGCATTTATTAGAAAAAAACATAATTCTGACGTTATTATTATAGCATAGGATTATTATAATATTTTTGCAGTTATAAAATTCATAGATAATAAATATATAATTTTCTATGATAACATTTTCTAAGCACCACGAATTAAAATAGTATAAATCTTACGTGCCATGATATTAAAATATTAATTTATTAAAAATAATGACGTAAGTAATAAATAAATAAAATATAATAGTCCGTTGCCTAAACTATAATTTAAAAAAAAAACTATATACAATAAATTTAATTTTTCACGGAGATATTGCAATTAGTAAATAGATCTGAGACACCCTGTGTATAATGATGTTCAAAAAAATATGTGCGATATAATACCTCAAGCTTTATACGGTCATTTTGCTGCCCACTCATTGAACCTCGCTATTAGTTAATCATTTGTCATTTCAAAAATACAAATTTGTATTAGATCTACTATAACTTCATATTTAAGAAAATTTCCAATAAGTGAATAATTTCTTAAAAAGTTAATAAAATATATTATTTCAGCCACAATTCTATTATTTCTGGTTTATCCAAGTTGTGATGAATTTAAAAAAATGTATTGATTTTTACAAAATATTTTTCCGACTATTGAAACTTTTGAATCAGATTTGAAGGTTTGGATATACAAATAGAAATCGGTACCCGATAAAGATTGCAAAATCTGCAATCGATACGTTGGAATATATTTTAAATGACTCCTATCCAAACATTTGGTGTTTAATATTTATACTTGCAACACTCCCAGTTTAGTCATAGTAAAGATCATATAATAGGTTTAGATTTACAGTCTACCGTAGTATTCCAGTAAATATTGAAGAAATAACTAATATAATATATTCTAGCATGTCATATGTAAGATTGAGTTTGTTCTATTATTTAAAATGTTATTTTATTTACCATTTATTTAATTATAATTAAAGTATGTATACATGTTTATTGTACTGTATGATTTTATCATTAAACTAATAATATAATTATTTAATTTTTATACGTATGTAAAAAATATGTTAAACCCCCCCCCAAAAAAAAAAAAAAAAGAAAAGAATAATGAAAGTGTAAAGAGTAATAGTCTTGATTTTTTATCGCCAATAATATGTAAATAATAAACTAATAATAATAATAAACCTACGCGATAACATAATTGCAATCATATCAAATAATTTTATCTGCAATATACAAAATATGAGTATTAGATTTTGAGCGAAGTGAGGAATGTATTGGTTTTACGATGATTTTATTTTTTTTTATGTCTGAAGACACTTTTTTGGGTTAAAGTTGAAATGATGGACCAATTACCACGAACAAGGTATGCTCTCGGTACCTAGAAACAGGGACAGATCCAGGGAAGGCCGAGAGGCCGTGGCCCCCTCCAGAAATTCTGTGAAGAATATTAAATTTAGCGTGTAAACTGTACACACGTTAAAAATGCACATTGTACAAATGCTTCAATTAAGATTATTCCAAGACTTATTAATAACAGTGATCGTCGTAATATTTAGAATAGATAGGAGCAGCTGCTATTTCACAAATAATTGAATCAGATTTTGACTAAGATTAAAACTAATGTTTATTCTGTTTCTATCAGATATTAAGGATAAGACAATAGTTCTGTATATTAAACACATTATTCAGAATAAATGTAATTATTTCATTTTTCATTTTTCCGTTTATTATAGTCATTCATCACTTTCGGTGTATGGAGTTGAAAAATTGAATTTTAATTTGTATTATACTTTCATATATTATTATGGCTCCAAAATCAAAAAAATTTAAAACTTTACACTCCTATTTTACACAGGTAAAGCGTAATGTAATTTCAACTTTTTTTATTACCTTATAAATTTTGCATGTTCTTTATAATAGTCTACTGTCCAATACATTTAATAGTTGATTTACTTTTTCCCAACAATTTTACTAATTAAAAATATAGACAAAAGATTCTATTTGATATATTTATGAAACGATAAGTATTATTTATTATGAAATATTTACTAAATTATACTTTATTTATAAAGTTGTTATTTGGCAAATTATGAATAGGTACAATATTTTTATAGATCACTTGGTCATTTTTTCGGTACCTATACAGATATTGATATTTTGATCAAATGAAAAGTATTAAAAAATACTAACTACTTAATTAATTCTACACACTTGTGTTTCTATAATTATTAGTGTTATAAAATTATATCCATTTATTTTTCGTGGCTTATTATTATTATTATTATTGTTACTAAGTAAAAGATATTAACATAGTGTTTTTTTTTTCAAACCTATATGAATATATGAAGTATTGTATAATTTATCGTAGTTTAAACAATTGGCCCTCCCCATACCTTAACTCTAGATACGTGCCTGCCTAGAAAAATGTATCTAGTTGGTACTTTATTTAACTCATTTTTTGAATTTCTCAAAAGTTATTCCTTGGGAAAAGAAAAACTACCAAAATATAATGAAAAAACGAAAAAATCCGCGGAAATCGTAATTTTGACAAAATTGAATTTAGATTTTTCATGATCACTAATGAAATTTTGAACTTATAGGTACCTAAAAATTTTTTGAGTATTCTCATAGATAATTTACATAAATTGTAAACTCTTGGAACAACTTATCAGTAATATATATTGTATTATATTCTGTTTGAGTTATCTGAATCGTATTTTCGAATTCAATATAATTGTTTTCAAATCTTAATTATAATAAACCACTAATTTCTCCGATGATCGACGGGACTAAAAAGGAACGTCCAAAATCTACCTTCTCGAGTTTTTAATTATTATAAATTTAAAATTATTTTGTCAAATTTTTAAATTACCTCCCCACACACAGAAAACAAATAATCCTAGATCCGCCACTGATTATAGCTTAATCTCATTTAGTTGTAAAAACTATGTTTATTAATTTCTTAATTTATATTATTTATATTTGTTATCTTCTGATATTTTATTTCAATGTTCTAAAATGTAATAAAAGATTATTTGAGTATAAAATAATTTACAAAAAGTTACCTTTCATCCACATCGTTCCTTTATTTAAATTCGATACATAGTAAATGTTTAAACTCTAAATTTAATCTGTCAGTACATATAAATACATAAATGTAATTATAAAAAATAAATGTAAGTAAGTACCATGATTTTGTTACTTGATTTCCCGTCAGATAGTAACGTTCACGGTTAATAATATCGTGATTATTTTGTCGTATACAATAATTGTATTTAAAAATCGTTGTAAACTTATAAAAAGTAAATGTATTTTATCTTCAATAAAAAATATATTTATTTTTTAAATGAATAATAATTATTAGTATACTTTAAAAAATCTAAAATAAAATAGTAATTAAAAAATAATAATTGATCAAATAGACTGATAGATATTTCTTTCTATTATAATTTTTACATAAGATTAAACGTGATTTAACTTTAGAATAATAATGATATCAATAAAATTAACTATTTATATTAAAATCGTCAATTGTCTAAACTTTCTAAAACCAATAAAGTAAGCTATATATATATATATATTGTATATAACTATAAATGTAATTTTGTTTGTTTAACCGATTTTGACATTAGTAGAATAACGTATAGAACGTGATTATAATAAGCGGAAACGCTGTGTATGACGTTCGTAAGAACTGATGTTTTGACACGTTTAACAGTAAGTAAACGCCTGTAAAAATATTTTTATTATATTGTGTGGTAGAAAAAAGATATTTGTGAGTAATTGAAATCGTTTCGTCACTTCCGAACGGAATTTAATTTCCGAAAAATTTTCCTTTATTACTATTACGATCAAAATGGATATTAGCACGTAACCTATAATATTTAATATCGCAATTAACTTTATCAAAAATACAATAATGAATTTATAAATAATACGGCCTTCGTAGACCGTTTACGCGCGTATTTAACATTATTATATTTTTCATACAAGACGTAACCTAACCTAATAATATATACCGTTGTTTATCGCATAAAACATGGTTATAATATAATAATACATCAGTAACTTTTTTCTTTGAATTATTTTTACAGAAATCTGATTTCTTGTAAATTATTTCTACACGAAAAGACACAGTTTATTAAAAAATTTTACTCGAAATATTCCGTGTTTCTAAATATTTTAAAATGTTCTTTTTCTTGAAACTTGAATTATTTCAAAAACATATAGGCGTTTATGTAAAAATAACATTTTTTTTAATTGCTTTAAGTGGTTATAGGTATCTACTGAATTGAGCGTACATATGACGTATTGACTATACGAATATTATACCTAATATATTTTTAAAAATTCCAAAAGCTTTAACTATATAAATGCCTATACATAGTATATACGAGAAATACGACAAAATATATAATCTTAAAACAAATCTAGTCTATAAAAAATTGTTATTTTATCGATATAGTTGAAATAGATGTATTTAAGTGAAATGAATATACTCCATAGCTCATGCAAGGATAATTGAAAAATATTAAAATGTTGTAGACGAGGACGCAAACACCATACATTATAATATATCTCGTATGAGACGTATACTATATTAAATTTAAAAAAATTGATTAAATTTGCTACAATGTTGTATAATATATAATATGTAGGTCGCTAAGTTGTATTATTAATATTTTTTTTTTTTTGTATTTATATGCCTTCCAGTCTTCGACACGAACTTTTGAACTTCCATTATTTGAAGCCAGCTTATCTCATTGGTATGAGATAAAATTACTCGTACATTATAATATTTTTAGATTAAGTAATCATTAATAATTAAATAATAATTTATTAACTTTTAATTAAATAATAATAATACAATGTTATTAAATTTTTTCATATACTCGTATATCGAATACCTACGTAAATAAGTTATTTTAATGTCAACTTTTTCGATTTCGGCTTTTTTAAAAGAAAATAACATTATATCTTTTATAAATCTTGAAATAGACTGGAACGGAGTATCCAATTTAACTATTTGTATAATATAGTAAAGTACACAATTCAATTTCATTGAAATTTACATAATATTATCTTACATGAAACACTTATAATACATATTATGTAGAATATGTATATTCTACGCGAATAATTAATTTTCCGAATACAAAAAAAAAAAAACCAATATTGTCGTAATACTCTAAAAAGCCTTACTTCCTAATACTCCATAAATTGGTATTTTTTAAATAAATATCGTAAATGTTAAAAATTTATAATTATTAACTTAGATGTAGTTGTGATCTATTTTGATATTATAACATAAATAATACAAAAAGTATGAATTAAAAAACTATACGAGGTCTGTCCGGAAAGTATCGGGCCTACCTTTATATTTTCGTGCTAGCGTTATTCTTTATCATCTGGTGGGTGGCATCCTTCAAAGTAATCCCCACTTGATTGAATAACACGGTTCCATCGATGTTTCCACTTTTCAAAACAGTCCTGGAACTCATTTTTAGGGATAGCCTTAAGTACAATCGTCGCATTGTTTTCAACCGTTGTTTTGTCATCGAATCGGTGTCCTTTGAGTGGTTTTTTGAGTTTTGGAAACAGCCAAAAGTCACAAGGGGCTATGTCGGGACTGTATGGAGGTTGTCGAAGCAATGCGATATTGTGTTTGCTCAAAAACTGCTGCACAAGATTGGATGAATGCGCTGGCGCATTATCGTGATGGAGAAGCCAGTCACCACTTGCCCAAAAGTGCGGGCGTTTTCTTCTCACTGCATCACGCAAACGTTTCAAAATTTGAAGGTAGTACTCTTTATTGATTGTCTGACCTGTTGGTGCATATTCGTGATGCACAACACCTTCACAATCGAAAAAAACAATCAACATTGACTTAACATTGCTCCGACTTTGACGTGCTTTTTTTGGTCTTGGCGATTCAGGATGCTTCCACTGTGAAGATTGTTGTTTTGTTTCAGGATCATAACCATAAACCCATGATTCATCACCAGTAATAACCTTTCTAAGCACATTATCATCATTATTGACCATTTCCAGATTGTCCAGAGCGATTTCTAAGCGAATGTTCTTCTGCTCAGCTGTGAGCAATTTTGGGATGAATTTCGCACACACGCGTTTCATTCCTAAATTTTCGGTTAAAATTTCTGAAATGATAGTTTTTGGTATCCCAAGGTCTTCTTCTAGTTCTCGCACAGTCATACGACGATCTTGTTCGATTGCAAGTCGCACCCGCTCAATATTATCTGCGGTTTTTGTCGTCGAAGGTCGGCCGGAACGAGAATCACTATCAACAGAAGTGCGACCATCCTTGAACCGCTTATACCACTCTTTTATTCGTGTTTTGCTCATACACTCACTTCCGAAGGCCTTTTGCATCATTTCAATAGTTTCCGAACTCGTTTTTCCGAGTTGAAAGCAAAATTTGATGCAAATTCGTTGATCTTGTTTTTCAGTCATTTTTGACAATATCAAAATCCGACGAACGTGAAAAAGGCACTGTAAACAAAGACACGCTGCGCATGAACTATACGTTCGGCAGATGTCAGTAAGTAACCAATAGATTTGTGAGGCTTTACTGTTGACGTTTCTGTCCAGCAGAGGTCGCTCGAACACTATGGCGCGAAGATATAAACGTAGGCCCGATACTTTCCGGACTAACCTCGTACATATATGATTCATATATTCATATTATCTTTTTTCAAATACAATAACACATTTTATAATAAAAATAAAAAAAACCTTATAATAAAAGTTAAATCGTTTTATAGGTAGATACATAAGTTATATGAAATATTTCTCACAGTAAAAATAGAAATGATTTCAGTAGTTTTTTTTTTCTTAACCTAGAGCCGAGAATGAACTGCTTTCGCATTACTTCCTACCGGCCACCATCGTTTATTTATAAATAAAATAAAAACACAAAATTAAACGGGGGCACAATCCTCGCCATTTCTCCCTACAAATTCAAAATATGTGTACGAATGTAATATTTCATTGATAGTAGTACTTGTTATTTACCTGAAATATTAAGAAAATTTGCGGGGCCTAAAAGTAATACTGTGATAGACTAATATATAATAATCATTAAATTATCACGAGTATATTTGTCTATTTAAATTTAAATTATATAAATTTATGTTAATAACGTTTAAGAATGAAAAGTTTTTGCTGATTAGATGGATTGGTTAATTATTTAGCCAAGTATAGAACTTTGAACTTTCTTCCAAAAATGTTTAATATTTCCGGAAATTTTTGGTTTATCACTTTGATAATTTTATCGAAGTCTAATCATATACCACTTAATCTTTTTACAAAATATTTTGAAAATAGTAACTGACAATTTTTTTTTTTTTATAAGTTTTTAAGCCTAAACATTCCAAAATCGGTAAAATTACGGATTCTGTTATTTTAAATTTTATTTCGTGATTACTAATTAGGTTTTGATTGTAAAAACTTGAAATTTTTTTTGAATATTAACAAAAGTGTTTTTCATTGGAAAAAAAAATTTCGAAATTATTGATTGATTTTCTGACTAGGTATAGAATATTTTGAATTTTTTTCTAAAAATGTTTAATATGTTCTTCATTTTCGGTTTATCGGTTTGAAAATTTTATCAAAGTCTAATCATATACTACATAATTTTTTCACAAAATATTTTGAAAATCGTTGCAACTTTATTTTATAAGCTTCTAAAATTTAAATAATTTTAGTAAAATAAATATTATGATATTTTTTTTTATTTATGATGACACATTTCGGGTAGAAATAATGGTCCGATTACCATATTATGGTAATCGGTACTTATTAAGTAGGGTATGTTTTCAGTAGAAAATCGTATCATCTTAGTACTCTTTTAAGCTCATTTTTCGAATTTCTAAAAAAATTTTTTCTAGGAGAAGAAAAACTACCAAAAAATCAGCAAACTTACTATTTTCGTAATTTTTTATTTTTTATTTCGTAATAACTTATCGAGTTTTGATCGTAGAGATTTGAACATTTTTTTGAGTATTAACATAGATAGTATACAAGTGAGGTAAAATTTTGAAATTAATTATTCGTATAGTATATTTTAATATATTGAGTTTCGCTCAGAATCGTATTTCTAATGCAATATCATTGCATTCAAATCTTAAGTATAATAAACCACTAATTTCTCCGAGGATCGAAGGGATGAAGGAGGAACATCCTCAATCGACATTCCCACTTTTTTTAATTTCTCACTTCAAGATTTACATTTTCGGAACCTATCTCGTGGCCTTGACATTCTACATTTTATAAATATTAATTCAATTAAAAGTTATAAAATAGTATTACAAATTTACAAATTAATTACCTATTTTATAATAATATAATAAATTATTGTAACATAAACGTCTACTAAACTAAATTCAACACTCGTACACTTACTCACCAACAGTTAACAAATGGTTAAAAAATTTGAAATATCACTATTCATTAAACAGTTGTATACACTTGATCTGTCGTAATTCTTAATTCCTAAAAATAATTATGGAATACGAAATTAAGATCGGTAAATTAATTGTGAATTTATGGCATTTTACGTTTGAACATTGAACACATAAATGTTCATGTATACTTATTAATTATTGTTCTATTCCGTGTTCATATTTTCTTATTCAGATACCTAAATCATAAATAAAATATGAAATAACAATATTAGTATTATTATTGCCATAATATTGCCATAATATTGCATATGACACAGACTCATAAGAAAACTTGAATACTTTTATTTTTAGTCACTAAATTTGTGTATCGTATACATAAAAACGCAAGGCCTATCTAACCGCAAAAGAGTCCGGGGCCCGGGGCGAGGTTCCTGAAGGCTATAAATTGATCGACGGAGAATTTGTATGTATTCCAATGTGGTCCACGTAAGGTGGCAGTTAGAATTGAAATAAAAATGAATTTAAAAAAGAAGAGAGAGAGCAAGGAGTACTGAAGTAGAAGTAAATAGATGGAACGAAAATGGTATGAGAATAGCTGTTGTAAGTATGTCTTGTGACGCTTATGGAGGTCTATGATTAGAGTGACTAACCACATATAGTTAGGAATATATGGTCCAGTGGAAGAAGATATATAGAAATGTAATTTTCACTTGACATAAAACATATCGTATTATTAAAATCATAATTATAGATTTATAAATTAATATCTATTTTTAGTTTTATAATAATGATGTAACTAGACACCTACTAGTGAAATAAAATAACACAAACGATATATGATTGTACAGGTTATAATAGGCTCTATATAGTACCTATAAACACTATAGTCTATAATTATATATATTTTATTATAATACAAAAATATATTGTTGTAAAAATAATACTTAGAGTACCTATAATAATTGATAGTATTAATCATATGTTCAATGATTATATTAAAATATATATTGTGTAAGTTCTGCTCATCAAAATGGCTATAATTACGAGTCGATTGCTAAAATAATGTAGTAAGAACTATTTTGACGGGCCACAACAATATATTAAAACAATACACTACCTATATTTCATTTAATTTCGTGGTCACGTTTCTGTCAATATTATACATTCCTTTATTATTCATATTTACTAACTGTTAATTATATTGACCATATCGATAATACTAAACGATATTCGTTGTATTTTAAATCAAAAAAAATATATATATAAGTATGGTGGATAAATAATTTTTAAAAATTAGAATATTAACAATATTATTACCTATATAATAAAATAGTACACAAAATTTTTTAAATGAAACATGAATTCCTTGTGCACTCTACATGTGCGTATATTCTACATAATATTTTATTACTAATTCGAATAACAGTAATGGTTAGTAGATAGCGCCTCACGCATAGTGTAATAAAATAATAAAACAATAAAATAATATTATTATTATTTTGTGAATGGTTACTTACTAAGTTATACTTCTTGAATAAGTTACTTGGTGAATACCTACAACTTGTCCAATTTTAAATAAAAACTATTATATTATATTTCACCGATAACAAAAAAAAAAAAAAAATCAAATATATAATATTATTTTTTGACACATCATATTATAAACTGCTATTTTTGATGTAATATATGTGCATAATACTAAGTAAATCAAAGTTTTATGTATTCAAATACTGCAATAATCACGTCATTTCGATACATCTAACGAAAAAGGTAGTAACTTTATTTTATCAATTATTCAGGAGGAGCAAAATAAAATTCAAAGTCAATTTCTTATTCTATTTTTTTTTATTTTAATATTATTTTATTGTCTCTTTGGAATAGATGTAAATATAATAATTTTCGTGGTCTATAAAGAAAAAAAAATCCTTTATCAAAATGCAGTGATAAAAGTCGTAACTCAAAAACGACAAAAAATTGAGTTACTACCTTTTTCGATAGATTTATTGATTTGGTGTCATGCTATTGTCGGGCACTTTGTGTAAGATACATAATATTAACATTTTATGATCTTTCCCCATAGGGCAGTGGTTCTCAACCTTTTTGGATTCGTGTCACCTTCATCCACGAAATCCCAATACTACGTCTCCCTAACATCAACATAATAATAATAATATAAAATACAAACACTATCAAAAAACACAGTACGCAAAAAAATAATAATGGTCGTATTTATCGGATGTATAGTGTTAACTATAAATAAAAATAAATAATTCAAAGATAAGAATTTTGCCGTATTAGTGCAAACAATTATTACGTTGTTTGATTGTGGTGGCAATTACATGACAACCATTACTAAAATACGTTTTTTTTTTTCCATATTTTTAAACTTTTTCCCGAGGTTTTCTTGTCACTCCTACATTGGATCCATGACACCCCGTTTGAAAACCACTGTCGTAGAATTATAGTACTCCATTATTCGGTGTATACTCTTAAGTCTCAGACTTTTATTAAAAAAATCATGGACAATACATATAGTCATATACTCTCAAAGTCTCAAGGAAATCGCATAATGAAAAGAAGTATATATTAGATTTCTTTGTAATTACATATAGAATTCTACATTGTTGTATTTTTATATAGTAATTTATAGTGTTTGGTGACTTGTAACTATATATTATTACGATTGCCCAATACCTATATAGTTGTCATGGAAAAAAATTTGGCGTAGATGTGTAATAGGAGATAGGAAATATACTAGAAAAATCAGGGCTTGTATTTGAAAAATAAATTTCGTTAAACGTTATTAAAAATTTTAACGTTATAAAACTTTTGTGTTAAACGTTATCAAATAATATAAGGTTATTCAATATTTTCGTTAGAGGTTAGGTTTTTAAATTTTTTCGTTGTTTCTAGTACGTCATTTATTAAATGTAAATATTTGCTACCACCTTGTGCCTGATAATCTGAGGAATAAACAAAAGTCCAGTGGGGAAAATCGATAACGGTGCGCGAGAATATTATTAAAAAAACAATAATCTGTGTATCTTATTATAGATTTGGTGCTTCTAATTTATTTCAGTGACAACTGGTCAGAGGAGAGTTTTAGGTGGATAAAGGATGAAAACTTGATAGAGTTTAAGGCTATATAAATTGAAAATTGAAAAGTTTTTAAATTCCCCTAAAAATATATTTCTGCTGAATTACGCGTTTGTAGACAAATTATTAGTATTGATCTCGAAGAAATTTTAATTCAATTTACAGCAAATGAAAACATAAGGTAGTTGATATTTGATTTAAAATGACAATGGTCTAATTAGCGATCTATTTACTATGATTCAGTCAATATTGTATGTACCTACATACTAAATTCATAATGGAAGAAAAATATATAAAAATATACAATTTATATTTCTCAATAAAATTTTAAAAGACCAATAATAAAATGAGATTATTATGTACTGTAATTATCTATTACCTGCTATTTTACAAACCCAATTAAAAATACAATTTTTGAAGGTTTCCTAAAAGTATAAAAAATTAACTTTGTGATTTCCGAATAATTTAATCATTATAAATTCAACTTAAAAGTTTAATTAACGTGCATGGTACAATAAGTACCATTGCATTAAACATTTAAATATATCAGTGTGTATACAAGTGTGTTATAATCCGATTTTATTTGGAAATTTAATAAGTGTTTTGACTCTACTGAACACTATTAAAGTTTAATAATAAAATTCGTGTTATTACCCATAAGTACAGTAATATTGTATATTCTTTTAATATAAATACATAGGTAGGTATAGTAATATAATATAATACAACAAATATTATACTTACTTTGTATTTAACTTACATTATAAAGGGACTAATTCATTGGTTTTCGAGTGTTATACCTTATTTACTTATAAATTGTTTTATCCTTCTTCCATGAAATCTATATATATATATTTAGGTTGAATTCTTATAAAAATCGTGAATTTGTTTCGTGAAAGTCAAAAATAAAAAATAATAACTTATATCTTGAAATCAATATAAGTAAATTTTATTAATATATTATTATAATAAATTTTATTATCTAATTATGAATTAAAATTAATCAATATACAACAGAAAGCCGGGAACTACCGAAACTATTTTATAAATAATCACAGCTATATGTATATGAGATATTCTCGATGATTATGAAAATAGAAACAAAAATTGAATTGTTTACAAGGAATTGCATATAATTTATCATTGGACATTTTAATATAATGTAGGTATATAATTTTTTTTTATTAATGTTTAATATTTTTATAATTTATAAAATTTCAATTTTTCGAAGGTTAGTATCTATTATTATATATAATATTAGTTTATATAATTATGAAATGATAAAATAGTATAACTCGTTCATATTCTTTTCACTGTTTTATTATTCACTATTATGAATTAGGTGATTTATTTTTCGCGATTTTAACTAACGCCCGTTTTTATACTCATATAATAATGAATTCTGAAAACTTTTTGATTTTGATTTTTCTACCGACTTATATGACGTAACGCAATTTCTTACATTATTTTATTACATCCATTCAATTGTATTGAGTTCCTACTTTAGTTTAATAAAATAAATACAAAAATACTTAGAAAAACACCATTTTTTATCTTTAGAGTTACCCCAGAAGCCGGAATCAAATAAAATATAGTTTCTAACAAAATATAAAATAATTTTTTCACTTGGAAACTATAATTTAATTTCATTGATTTCGTCGAATATTCTTTTTTTGCAGAAAATCATAAATATTTCACACCTATTATTTATATAGTTATCATATAAGTACACTATATAGTTAGTGTTTATTCATTAAAGTCATACAATAAACATTTATAATCACGAAAATAGATTACTGATAAATATTGATATTATTTACATATTATATTCTATGGAATAAAATGTATAATTAACAAAAATACTTTCCTGAAAAATAAGCTATTATAGTAATGAACATCGTGAAAATATTAAAAATTAGGTAGATAATATTTAAAAGAAAAATGGTTTGTACCTATTGTAATAAATTGGAATATTGGTATTTGTAATAATAAATGAGACAGAAGAAGTAGAACGCAATAAGACTAAACCAATAAAATTATATCATATACTCCCACTACTAATTATATCTTAAACAATTTTGCGAAATACTTTAATGCGCCCTCTATTAGCAATAATCATAAACAAATAAGTGGGGATAATTGGATCACACTTCGGTATCCTATAAAGGAGCCAGCAATGACGATAAATACACTCTCACACTCACTCTTTTTAGTCAAGCGCCATCTACTCTTGAAGTCATCTTTTCTGAGCAGTCACACAGTTATGTAATAATCCTTTTCGCATAATCATACAGTAGGTAGTCGACTTTCCGGTTGACCACTCAGCCCACTAGTCGTTTCCCAAATCATAATTAAATTTTCCTTAAAGGACTCGTGTAGAACTCTGTTACGATTGCAGACGAATTCGCGGGCTGTACAGAGATTTGTTTCATGTCATCCTTTTAACTTATACCATTTTTATGAGTTTATATTAACTCCCTTGTGCAGTTGCAGACGAATTCGCGGGCTGTGTTCGGAGTCATAGTGATATTCTCACTTAACATATTTCTTTTCACATTGGTTTAGTCGTGTTCGCTTTGCTGTTCTGTATTGATACTTAATCGTTTGTTAATCATTTTATTAAACACACATAGAGTAACATAAGACCTATGTAATTCACATATCCGGATAACAACGTAATGTAGCGATTTTCACAGCACATACTACTCATTGAGTGAGGTAGGATAGTGGTGAAAATCTCACGTTATTTGTATCCAAGTTCAAGTTTAGTGTAACCAGTTGGCGAGAGTCTCGTTCACCACGGTCGCCGTGTTCTGGCGGACACTCTAGAAATGCCCGCTGAACTTGTGCTCGTATCTAAGAGTAACCTAACAAATAAGATATATCAGAACAGAACGATAGTGACGAGCATCGTACACCTCTCCGTAATTACTTATATTTTTACAATCAAGTTCAGATCATCTACATCGAGGACTAAAGAAGACCGTGTGTACACATACCTTAATATTCAGTAGTAGGATAATTTATAGGAGTTTCATAAAACATACCAACTTCTCACGTAATTATATGTAATTTTTAAACTTTTTAAATATCGCTACACATACTAAACCCGCAGGCTTTACACCCTGTTTTTATCCAACAACATATACCATCCAACCTGTCTTTTATCCCACTACACTATACTTAATTAAATTTTTATCAGACTTTTTTTTATTGAATATTCACTATTTTAGTCTTTTACGTGTGATTAAATATATTAGATCTTAATATATAATAATAGATAATAAATATACTAAATAAATAAATTTTGAATAATATCTTAGATCGTACAGGAATCGACAAAAATAGTTTTTAAATTTTATAGTCGATTGTTATTAGATAATTTTTAGAACACAAATTTACCTATATCATTATAACATTTATACAATTTTTCTCAAATTATAACTCGCTATCTTAGTATTAATACTATTAATTTGATTTTATTTATTATAGTCATAATTATTAATAAAAATAATTAAAATCCTAAAACCAAATTTTTGTTTTAAAAAAATCTATTTTTCCTTCTTATTACTTTTAACAAGTCAAATTTCATATAATTGAGAATTGTAATGGATTGTGGATAATTCACAAAACCTTTGCTTATTCAATTGATCTTATAAATAATATAATTATAATTCAATAAAGCTATTATATTTTTAAATAACTAATTTATTGTAATGATATTTATTAGTATTAAAACATAGTAAGCTATATAAAACAATAGTTCGAGATTTATGACTACACTATTAAAACATATATAAACTAACTTAATTTATCTGAGTAAATATTTTGTAGTATTATATAATTAGTAGAAAATATAGCTTGTCGTAAGATTCAGAAGTACATTTACTTCGTAAATATTTTAATATAAATTTGTTTACACTGTGTTTTACAAGAAATCTTAAATTAATTTATCTTATTGTTAATAATTTCCTATAAAATTAATTTTAGTTATATATATGTACACATAACATCAAAAAGTGTTTTCAAATCAAATTAATTTTTATATTGTTGAATCAAGTCATCGAAAATATGATATGTAATAATGATATATATAATATTTTATAAAAATATGAATTTTTATACACGTACCATTTAAAAAAATATGTGTAAAATATAATAAAGCCAAAACTTATGTTTACAAACAATTCATTGTTTAGAAAATAATTCTCAATATTTAATTAATTAATTATTCATATTTAATTTTCTTTAACAAATTGTATTTCTATAACCAAGAAGTCAAAAAATAATTTAATTATGGTTTATTTATAATACTATCTTTAATCTATACATTTTTTATAAACATTTTTTACATAAAACATATTATGTAAGTCGACAATTTATATTTTTATTACATTACAAATGTTTACAATTATCGAGACTAATATTATTATATTAACAATGTTTATCTGATAATAAAGTGCTATTGTTCAATAATAAATATTATATAATATAATAATTATAAGTTTTTTAATGGAATAAATTCAGTTTTACTTAATTTTATATTTTAAATAGTTTTTTGCTTAAAAGTTACTAATAATTAAATTTAGTATAATTTATAAATTTGTTATTTTTAATTTTATAGAGATCCAGAATTTTTTTTTTATGTATTTTTATGTACATTACACACAATAATGTATAAGTTAAATTATAATTAATCATAATACAATAGGTATTTTAATACAATTTTTAAAGCATGTTGATTATAATATTATTATGGTATTATACAATATTGAATCACGCATTCAGTCATGTACCATTATTGCATATACAATGCGCCGTCTTTATATATTTCTACTTTAAAAATAAGTAAAGAAAAATATAATGAATTGTCATTTATTTGTTTTATAATAATAAATTATATGATAATGATAATGAGTATCTTGATATTTTCTCAGTATTTTAGCCATTTCATTCAACTCTTCATCTTGTGTTATAGTTACATCTTTATGAATCGCTAACATTGTATGCTTAAAATTATATCATTTTATCGTTAACTCATTCAAATCTCCGAATATTAAATAATAATATAATATTTAAATTTAGATTAAATGCCATTAGATGGGCGTTTATTTTGAAATTAACATAATATTATAATAACATCGTTCACCAGAAAAATAGCAAATTTCTATTTCTTATCATTGTGCCATAGTAGACTATAGAAGTTATTATACTATATATTTTACGCAGTGAACCATATTACGATGTACTTTTTAATACTTACTATAATGTAAAATGAAAACTAACGCATTTTTCACTATAATAACTTTCCTTTAAATAATTGGAAATCCTCTTTATAAATTATATTTACATAACGGCGAGTCTTCGTCGATGTGATAAATATTCATCATGACATTATAATAAAATAGATAATAATTAGAGATGTAACGAAAATCTGTTCGAAAATCGATCTTATTATATCAAATATTAATTATAGCAAATATTCAAACCGAACTTTCGTTCTGCTTATGTATTTCAAACTGTTCATTATTTGTATTGTCATCGTAAGATCATAAAGCATGGATGCACATGCACTAAATTACTTTTATGATCGCCTTGAAATTTTGTGATAACCATAATATTATCAATTATCAATATAATCTACTATGAAATGATACCAGATGCTGCAAGTTGAAATTTTGTTCGCGCCAAGAAACGTTTTTAACCTCCGACCACCTGCATAGCCACTGTTGTTTATGGCCGTTCCGTGGACCGTGATAAAGTTCTATATATTTACAATAGTTATTTCCGTACGTTTATTTTTTTACCTAACCTTACCGTATCGTTTTTGATGTTTATTATACGTTTCCAAGTGTGTACTATGTAAAATGTATTTAGTTTTTTATGAGTGTTATTACTCGCAATATAACACATGACGAAAATAATCGTTTTTCAAATTCTGTGAGGGTAATAATTACCAATTAATATATTAGTCTTTATTGTTCGGTTTCCGTTAGATTTTTATGGTTAAAAATTTACTTCGGTTCGGATTCGGATATTAATTGAAATATTACCACATATTGGATTTACTTTCGGTAGAAAATTATAACTAGTTGGTACTTTATTAGCACATTTGTCGAATCTTCCATATTTTTTCTTCGAGATAACAATAACTATCAAAAAATGATAGAAAATCTGCATTAATAATACATAACATAATATGCCTTTTTTATTTTTTTCATTCCTGAATTTTTTTTCAGATAGAAATAACTGTCCGATTTTGACGAATTTGAATTTATTTATTTTATGAAAAATAGCTTATCTGTTATACGTCTATTTTATAGTTAAAAATAAATATTATTATTACCTATATTGTATACCCGATTAAACTTCACTCAGTATCGTTTTTCTTTCAATGTAATAATATATACGTAAATTATTATTTTTAACTACATTAAATCCGTCAAATCGCAGAGAAAACATAGATCATCTGAAAATCTGGTGTTATTTCTACAATTTAGATAACACAAATGTTTATTTGAATAAATTTAACGAATTTTTAAACTTATACATTTTTCTTATAATTTACAATGTAACAACATAATCGAATCATTAAAAACAACCCGACCTGTATAAATCAACAATTTGCTTAAGATAACTGTAATTTGTATTCTTTTAAATTTTGAAGAAACTATATTATTTGGTTACCTAAAAAAATGAAAATATTAAGATAATTTATAAAAAATTAGTGTCTAAATATCATAAGTTACATACCTATATAAAAAAAAAACAAAAATAATTTAATATATATTACTACTTTCGTCTCTACAAAGTAATCACAATTATTATTAATTTGTATTCTTGTAATCTATTTATATAACGAATTACACTTGTTGTTCTTTAATCAAGAGGATGATTTTAATGACAATTTCTAATGTTTTATTAAAATATATATTTGTATAAATATTTATTTTATTGTAATCAACCCGTAATTATACGCCCTACCACAATATAATATTTTAATGAATTTAGAAAAAATGAACTAAGTATTTAATATTATTTAATATATTTGTAAGTAAATATAATAAAATATTCCAGATTCATCCTTGGTAATTATTATAAATTATTAAAAAAAATAGATAATATACTTTTTCGAATTAATTTATATTTTAAAATAATAAATCTGTATTTTTACCACACATAATTGTAAAGAAAAATAAATAACAAGTTTTACCTATGTAATAATAACAATAATCAATAGTTTTTCTTTTATATTAAACTCTCACGTTAACGGTGCAGTTTTCAAGTGATTTTATAATTTATTTCACTATTCTATTTTAATATAGTATGAAATAATAGATATAATAATGTGCATCTAAAGTATTAAATAATATTTATTTATAATTTAAACACTGAAAAAATGCACTTATATTTAAAATAACTTTAATTTTAATTATTTAAAAAATCCTATTTTATCATCTATCGTCACTATACTAGGTGCTATAGTTTATAGTTCGGTGATTGTATTTTAAATAGACCATATATGCAGTTACTATTTTATACTATTGAAAATTAACTCATTCTTTAGCCATTATGACTTATTTGCATAATAATTGGCCAATACTGAAACTATTGAATATGTTCTATGCATTATCTGTAGAAAAATATAATGAAATTATATATTATTATACATTAATATTTAATACATTAAAATATTTTTTAGTATAATTCAACGCATTGTAATAAATAACCCGTAGGTAGTATCGATAAAAATAACGTATTAAAACAATTATTTATAGTAATTTAATATTGGTCATAATGGTCACATTTGTATGATATAAAACTGTAAAGTACAACTCTACTGTATAAAGTAAGGTACATGATTTTGATATTAATTGATATTCGATTAATTAAAAATATATTATACATACGCTTAAAAACAATTTCAAGTTAACTACTTTATTCGTAGTCATTCGCAAATTCATATTGTAAGCGGTATTAATCCGCATATTTAAAAGAAGCAACTTTTTAAAATCCACACTCCATTCAGTCCAACCACCACAATACATTGCAAAGATCATTGATTCTGTCTGTAATAATGGCGAATGTTTATATTTTAATTATTATAACATAGTTAATTATTATATTAGTTGGTGTATATTAGGTGTATTTTTAGAAATCGAAAAAATTTATGTTAGATTTTCTTGCAATATTTGAGACATTATATAGTAAAAAATGAATCACTGTCATATCCTTATTTCTATAAAAAAAAAATTATTTACGACTATTATAATTAATGAGTAATTTACTGGTACAAGTAACAACTAAGAAATAAGTAGAAAATTTCATTATTTATTTTGGCTTTATGTGAAACTTTAATTCAGTAATAGATGCTTTCATATTTAAAAAAAAAAAAAAAGTATTATTAAGTTTATTTGATTAATTATTTTATACATAATTCGATTATTAAAAATATATATATTTCGATAATGGTATAAATTGTTTATGTTAAACTGGTTAAAATGTAAAGGTAATTTGATTTTGATCTGATTTAATTTTACTCAAATCTGATCAATAGTCCTTTTCGAATGTTGTTCTACGTTTGTTCTGACTGCTACATCTAATTTTGATTACACGTTTCACTGTTTCAGGCTGAATTTTCTTTAAAGTAATATTAATATATATTCAATAAGTATATAATATACTTAAAGGCATTGAGCTTTATAAATTAGTAATAATAAAATAAAATATTAACTAAATTATTTGTAAAAAATAATTATCATTATATTTTAATTTTTATATTTGTATACACATTGGTATTGTACCCTATAGAATAGGGTGTACCCCAATTTATTGTGTTTATTATATATAATATTTATAGTTAAGTTATTTTTATTAATAGTGTATGTGATAGGTATTATCTTAGATAGTATGTAACCTCAAGATAAATCTAGTAAGAGCTACAAAGTTTTTAATAATTTTATGGCATATAAGGGTACAAAGGATTTTATCATAAAAAAAATGAAAAATTAATGATAAATCAATTCATTCGATAAAAAGAATTTGAGCAAAATATCATCAAGGTTCAATAAAATACATATGTAAATACTCCCAAAAAATATTGAGTACCTATCTATCTACCTATCCAATTTCTTAATTATTTAAGTTCAGTACTTAATTTTCGTAAAATAAGGAAACATTTAACCTAATCTAACATTATCGCTAAGTACATTCAAAATCTTATAACTCTCAGAACAAACAAAAATTGCCTATAAATTGTTTAATACTTTGTTATTTTAGTGTTATACCTTATTCAAAGAACATAATTTTTGTTACATTGAAATTATAATTGTTTATATTTATAATCATTAATAAAATCCTAATAAAAATGATTTGTTGTTGGACAATTTTTAAATAATAAATTCTTTCTGCATATTCCATAGTTAATATACTTATTGGTAATGTTGGCAATGTGTTGGTCCATGACAAAACGTTGATCACCTGTATTTTATCCAATTAATTTAAAATTTAAGATCCCCTCCAAAGGAAAATTGGAAGTAAACCACTGCATTTTAAAAACAAATATTGTATCTATCCTTCCAAATTTATAAGCTAAATATACGCCAACTACAAATCGAATGGTTAAAATTTATGAGCCATTATATTCGCAATAAAACGATTTATCTTAAACTAGTTATTTAATATAATATTTACAATATTATAATAGAGGTACCTATAATACATTTTACATACTTGTTCATTGAGAACGTCAAATGTGTAACAATTAACAAATAGATGTGCTACTATAAATTTTATTGTAAATAACAATTTAAGCATTGTTAAACTCATCAGTGATGAACCATTATAGTAATTCTGAAATACAATAAAATTTAATAGGTAAATACTTATAATAAAATTATTTATCTAAATAATATTGTATTTACAACCATTATTGTTATGCTGCAAATTAAAACCAAATTGAATGAACAAAAAACTATTTGAAGAAGTGAAACAGGTCCAAATATTTCATAGATGAATTTCAAGTTTCTAATAAAAATAAAAACAAAAATAAAACATATTGTAATGAAAACAATAACAAATAATAATAATCATAATCATAATATCTACGATTCTCGAACAATATACCCACTTCTAAAATAGTCACTAAAAATGTTTTTATTGTAATTTTACATTTTAAACAAACGGAAAAGTGTATTGGTCTTACAAGTATGCTTTTTTATATCTGATTTTTATTTACATTTTTAGGCATAAATTCTCAAATTTTTATCACTGCGATAAACCATTGGAAAATAAATTGTACAGAAGAATTTTCTTAAGAACGTTAACGATAGATTTAGTAAAGCCTTAACTTAAAATAATAAAGAGAGTAGTGATGGTAACTTTGCTAATAATAATTCGAACAAAAGCTGCCTATATCTTAAGTATAGAAAAAAGTGGGAAAAAGTAGATAGAATTGTTTCTGTGGGAAGATGTACAAAATGTCAACGTGCTAATGACCATAAATCTTGTAATTATTGTGAAGAGTGTAAATTTTGGGTGTGTCCTCAGCATTTTCCTAAAATATGTGAAAATAACGCAATGAATATCAAAAAAATTGTTAAAAATGATTAGAATATAAATTATTTTTATTATATTTGTATAATTATAAAACACATGTCAGGTTTAATATTATTTATTTTCATTAAGACTTAAAGAAATTAATTTTAATTTTTTTTTAATTTCAATAAGTTCTACTTGAAAAGTTTTACTATTATGATTTCAAACGCTTTTACTTCAATTAATAAAAGCTACAGAGTTTTTTGAAATTTGTTTTTTTTTTGTATTTTGAAAAATTTTATTTTATTTTGTATTAATAAATAATATGATTATTATTTTTTGTATATTTTTTTATTAAATTTATTATCTATGATGTTTAAAGGAACACATACATTATAAAAAAAAAATTTCATAGAATGCTATTGGGGTACAATTGTATCGCGCGACCACTGACGTTACAAAATATCTCGCGACTAACGCAGAATTAAGATTTGAATGCATTAATATTGAATTCGCAAAAATGATACTGAGCAAAATTCAGTCAGATAAACAGAAAAATAAGTTATTCACAAGGAATTCAATTTCGTCAAAAATGTAGATTCCGTAATTTTTCAATTTTCGGTCTTTTTAGTGATTTTTTCTGAATTCTTAATTTCTGAAATATTAAGAACTCAAAAAATTACTTAAATTAATTACCAACTAAACAAAATTCTTTCCCGTGAGTATACCTACTTACAGAACTAATTATAGTAATTGAACCATTATTACTACTCTTAAAAGTATGCCCAACCAGTTTTTTTAAAAATCAAACATCAATGTGAAATCTTTAAATTTAAAGACGTGTTAAATAAATGAACCTTTAAATTTCCAAAACTTATAATATGCATATTCAAGAATATTTTATAAAGCATAAATCAAATTTTCAACTTATTGTTATTAAAATCAAAAACTTTATGCTATATAACACATTAAAATCTATATAAAAATGTCATATTTTTTCGATTTGACTAAAAATATAAAATTTAAATCTTTATTAAAATAAAATTTGGACTGTCAATTAATGAATTTTTTAAAACTGGATAACTAATATATACTTCGATTAAATTTTGATACTGTAAAACCCAAAATTAAAAATTTTATTAAACATAGTTGAAAATATATTACACTTTTAGAAAAATGTTAAAGTTTTATGTATACACGTAAAATCAACAGTTTCAATATTTTGTTTTATATATAAAATACCAACTTCAGTACTCAAAAAATTGTTCAAGTCCGTACGTTCTAAATTTCATTAGCTACCTACCATAAAATATTTAATTTCATCAAAATTACATTTTCCGTGAATATTCAGTTTTCAAATATTTTTCGGTTTATTTTTCTTCTCTCTCTTTTGATTTGCAATTTTCCGAATTTTTCCTATTCATCTCTATTATCAGCTAACCTCTTCAATCCCTTATAGTTTGTTAGACCTGCATCGCAAATCATCCTTTTGATATAAGATGTTCTTGGGCGTCTTCGATCTCTTTTGCCATTTATCTTCCTTTCTATAATAATATACAGAAGCTTTTCTTTGTGTCTTAAGATATGATCAATTATATTCCACCTTCTTTCTTTTATGATACTAAGTATCTTCTTGGTTTAATTTATTTCATCTAAAACATTTTCGTTAGTTCTTCTTTCTGTCCAGCTCACTTGCAACATTCTTCTCCAGCACCACATCTCGAAACTTTCGAGGAATTTTGTTCCGCTTTTTTCAGTACCCATGATTTGCATCCATAAATTGCGAAATTCCACACAAATACATTTATCAGCCATTTCCTTATACTACACTCATATTTTTAGAGCACAGTTATTTTTTATGAATGCTATTTTTGCTTGAGCAATCCTTTACTTTTTTACTTAAAAATAATGATAAATACGAAAAATGAGCCAAATATAATTCTAACTATATGTGAATCTGAAATCTTGGTAATCGAATTATTATTTCTACCCGAAAAATACTTTCCAACATAAAATAAAAAAACATATTGTAAACTGCTCAAGTTAGGTCGTTATTTCGCTCAGATTTTAAAATTAGTTGTATTTTAGTTTCTTTTTTATGTATGAAAGCACGATTTTGAGAAGAAATAATTGTCCGGTTAGCACTATAGTATAGTATGCTTTCTATAGATAATTGAATTTTCTTGGTACTTTGTATAGCTCATCCGTCGAATTTGTCCATAATTTTTTTATAATTTATGAATAAAAAAAATTTATAAACAGAAATATTATCATTATATTATATATCTGACTGAGTTTCCCTCAGAAAACAATATCTTTGCATTCAAATTTTAATTTTAATACAACATTATAACATTCCACCACTAATTTATACGACACCTGAAGGGACAAAGGATGAACGCGAAGGTTCAATAGTCCTGCTTTTTGTATTTTCATAATATTATATATTACCTAATTCATTTATAGTTTTAATCTTTTCCAATGACATTTATATTGGAAATATTAGTCAATCAATCATAGAGGCTTAAAAAATATCAGATTTTTTTGTCATACTTATTTTTATTCGTAAGAAAAATCATATGGTAAGTAAATATATATTTGTAGATATATTTTTTATTTACAAATACCATAAGAAATAAATACCTACTTAAGAATAACATTCATAATAAATATGTAATTAAAAATGAAAATGCTTTAAAAAATATGTATACCTTAGTGTAAAAACAATTTTACATTTACTAATTATTAAGTACTGCCTACCACTCTCGCAATAAATACATTAAAATATTAAGTTACTTACTTCATAATGTATTGATGGTCCTGAATCAATAGTTTGTAATCTTTTATTAGCTGCATTTCTATTTGTTTTGATATAATTTTTGTATTACATGAGAAACGATTATAAATAATTATTTCATTTTTGTTGTTTTTTGCGAATTTCTTATGTACTTGGTGGCACTCACTGATTAAATTTTCATGTACTATGCTGAATTCACTGTAGGAATTAGCAATAACTTTCAGTTGATATGTAATTGAAATACATAACGCAAATAAAAGGGTATCAAATATTATTAAATTATAAATACTGTATATTTCAATTAATAATTCCATCGTGTAAAAGAATGAATAATTATCGTTATAATATTTATCATTTATCGGGAACATAAAATTTAAAACGTTTAAGCGATATTGGTTTATTTTATTTTTGTTTACTATAGTAACATAATAACGATTGAGAATCAAGGGCACTGTAATCCAAGATACCATTATTGTGACCCAAAATGAAATCATAATTAATAAATAAAACTTTGTTTTTGTTTTACTTGTTTCTAATATCTGGATGTTATGATGTTTGTAGGATAATTTATTAATTGATGTCGATTTTATAAATTTCCATATTTTTTCTATATTTAAAATTATGGAAAAATGTTTAAATGTCATTTCAAAATACGCTATGACATATAATCCATATTGCGTTGCAATATTAATATCATTTTTTGTGTATATTAAATTCATTAGAGACCAACATAGAATTATCATAGAAAGTATCAAAGACAATTTAAATAGCCATTTAATGATTTGGACACCATACACTGTTAGATTATATGAACTTGCTATTTGGTAAAATCCAACTATCTTCAATATTCGTGTATCAATCATAAGATTGTCATTTTTCATTGATGCCATTGTTAAAATAGTTTTAATTTGACAATATTATCTATGAGAAAAAAAAAATCATAAAATAATTAGACTTTAGATATGTGAATTGAAAATATTAAATAAATACGAAAAATTTGGTAATTAGCAACATTAGTAGGTAAGTCAGTACCGTGTTAATTAATTTGCCTCCCGGGGAAAATTTTTAAATGCCACCCTTTTATACCCTTCTATGCATTATATAAAATTATATAAAACATAGGCGTATTCAGCAATTTATAAGGAGGTGGGGGTGTTAAATTATTTTTTAGAAGCTTTCATAAAGCCGAAACACCCCCCCCCCCCCTTAAATGTTTTATAATATAAAAAAATTAATTACAAAAAAATTTAATTAAACATGTTCTGTATACATTATAATGCAAAATATAAAACAGGTGGCAAATTAATATTACTAATAGGAATATTTTTTATTTTTTTTTTTGATCATGAGGAAGCTTTAAACCCGTTCGACCCCCCATAAATATGCCTCTGATATAACAACCCAACTATTATAAGCACATAATTATAAATACATAATTATTGGAATGAATGTTATAAGGCTGGGCTGCATAAAAATCTGTCTGTAAATTAGTTACCGACTCTGTAGTTAACTGATCTATAACATTTTAATGAATGTTTAAATTATAAAAAGTGTTGCATAACTGAATTATAATTTATAAACGTTTTATATGGTAACCTAAACAGTAAACATATACCAAAGTATAGTTATTTTGATAAGTTCATAAATAATATTGATAATAGGTTATACGACTATACGAGTAATATTATACAAGTATCAATTATAAAAAGGCGCTAAATTTAACATGAGCACGGCTAGGGTTGACGGTATTGAAAATGAGTACCGGTAGTACGGTATTGATTTCAATACCGGTTTGAACCGGTATAACCGAAATACCGTGTAATACCGATATACCGTAATACTAAAATACCGAAATACCGTTATATATGTAAATAGGTTAGGTAACCTATAACGTAATGCCGATATATAGTAGGCATAGATAAATTATACAATAGTCAATAGGCAACAGAAGCAAATTAAATACAATATTGAATTATTGAATATAAATTAAAATTTTAAATATAACCTCACTATATTACAACATGGTTATTACTCATTAATGAATACAAAATATAAATAATAAATAATCGAAAACAATACTATATAATATTCATTGCACTGCATATCGTATGGAATTCACCGGAAAAAAAATTACAAAAATAGAACAAAAAAAAAAACAAGAAGGCATAGGCATATGGTATTATGGTCGCAAATTAATGATAAACTATTCAAGGATCTTGAATCAAGGTATAATCTTATAAGTATAATTTAAAATATTAATTACGATATATTCTCGTACTTTAACTTTTTAGATCTTAATTTTTTATATTAGTAACTATTATTATTGTTTCAGTGTTAACCGGTATTCGATATTACACGGTATTTCGGTATTATATGGTATTTCGGTATTACACGGTATTTCGGTATTACACGGTATTTCGGTATTACGATATACCGTTCAAGCAGTATTTAGGCAATAACCGGTATACCGATTATAAACGGTATACCGAAAAAACCGTCAACCCTAGGCATGGCTAAATAGAGTTTGTTTATGGGTTTCTTACATCGCGTATTTTACCTATAAATAGATTTCATTTTACAACCGTATGATGAGTGGAGACGATTTTAAATTTTTTATTGAAGTTATTAAAGTTTTTAATTTTATATGCGGTTCATTTAATTTAATTTATTTTTTATTTAAATGATAGATATTAATAATAAATATGATGGCGAACAAAGTAAAAAGCGAGTACGGACTAAAAACTTTTCCGAAAAAGAAAAAGAATTGGTAATAAAATTAATTAATTCTCATAAACATATAATTGAGAATATTAAGATATGTGTACTTTATAAAGTATATGAAGTACCTCAATAATAAAATCTTCATCAATAGATGATAATGACGAATAATACATAATTTCAAACTTGTTTATTCAAATTTAAAATCTCAAATAAACAATTCGCAAACGACAAACATTGACATTTTGGCAAAAACACTGATAAATATTTATATCATTAATACAACCATAGAATAATATAATTATTTTCTATGATTTCTGTAAAATTTACCGAACCGAAATCGCATCTGTAAGTTGCAGGTTCAGTAACCGATTATTTACAGATCCATTATCTTTATTGGGCTTTCAAGCAACACTCAATCTTATTTACCGAACCGTTAGTCCGTTAAAGGTTCGGTAAGTCACTATTGAACTTTTATGCAATCCGGTCTAAAAGTGATAGAAATGTCATAAAAACAAATCAATTTGTTTGATAATGGCGAAATAAAATATTTCACGACATAAATATAAAATTTAACAAATCGCACTCAACTTATATGCACATATATCATAATTTATATTTAAAATAATAATGATGACAGTTCAAATTAAAAATACGGGCAAATATATCTACAATGGTATAATGGACAATGAAATATTGTTAGTAACCACGAAAACAATATCACCACGGAATTTATTATTATTTATCTTTTTCAATAATATTAATAACTAATAAGTAATACAATATTCTTAAAATAAATCTAAATGAGTACAATACAACTTTTTTCTTGTGCTAATAAAAATTTGCCGTTCGGGTCATCTGTCCCCTTTGCTTCCCCATTACCACAGCCCTGGTAAAAGCATTTAATACAATCATATAATATCATTTTCTCTTTTTTTTTTTAAAATTATAGAATATAAAATACATATGTTTATTTTTTACAAAAAATTTTACAGACAAATTATATTATTAAATTCACATTGGCTAAATATTATTTTATTGGCTTATGTTTATATAAAAAATTGTATTTAAATGTATATTTTAGCCTTAATTAATTATTTATTATAAAAAAAAAAATTAAGATTAAATATATTTATCATTGAATATTATCAATAATATAATATATACTTAATTATAAATATAATAAATTTGAAAAATAACGTGTAGTATTACTGTTTATTTCATAATTTCATCGACAATGTAAGTGTTAAAAATAGAATTTTAAAAATTATTCTCTATTTCTGTAAATAATTTATTTTTAAATTATACTCATTACTAATTCACAGACAATTTTAAATTGTTAATATATATACTTTAATTATAATTAAACCAATTTGATAATATTTTTATATGTTCTCGTCTATAGTAGTTAATACACCTTAGTTATTATATACTTGTTTGTATCAATTATAATTGATTTATAAACTGAATATATCTTAAGTAGTTTTATATATTTATGACACAAAATAATACTTACTTTTTGAAAGTAAAATATAAATATATTCTTTGTTGTCTTGTACCTACGTCATAAAATAACAAAGATGCAGCAAAAGTATTTTCTAAAAACCAATGGTTAAGTTAGGTTAGGTTAAATCAAAAATATTTGAAGATATTGAAATGAATGTTGAAAAAAATAATATACTTACATAAAACTAAAGAAAATAAAGACATAGAAACTGCCATATCAATGTATCATATAAGTGTTAACCGGACGCGATCAGATGATGTATTGAACTACAATACTACTTTGTCGTAGGTTAAATAGGTCTTTAGGTAACCATATACGTATTAATAAAAATTCGCATGATGCCGATTGTCATTATATAAATTATACGTTATGGAAAATGTATTTATTTTTATAAAAAATACGCTTATGATATTTTTGATGACGAATAGCTTATAATAAAAAAATTATTGTATAAATAATGAGCATCCTTTTTTTTATATTTCATATTCGTATACTTACTTGTTTATAGATGTTTATTATTTAATGCTTTTTTTTATATTCAAATTGGAACGCAGTATTGACTTTTTACGATTGAGGTTATTATTAATAATAATTTTTCCGTTTAGGTTATATTGTAAATGCATTTTTTAGGTCATTCTATATGTATCGTAGATCACGTTTTTTTCTTTTACAATATTATATTTTGTTGGCGTAGAAGATATTATACATAAATAACTATTGCATGCATTCTTTGCCATTTCCTGCTTATTTAAAAATCAATATTGGTTTATAAATTTATGTACATATTACGTAGTGGTAGATTTATTTTTTTTATTTTAATTTTTATAATATACCTATCGTTTATAAGTTCTACCTGCATAAAAAATTATTATTACCTTTTGTTAAATGCGATATGGATAGATTATTGTGAATAAAATTGTATATTATATTATATATTAAGGTAGGTAATAGAATACTTTTAATATTTTTTTAAGTTTTTCTTTTTAGTAATTTTAATCTTTACTTTATTCTACAATATTGGACTAAGTAAGTATTTAATATTATATCTATTTTAGTGTTAATAAATTATGTGTATCATAAGTAATAAAAAAATTTGTTCTCATAAAATTAGTATGTATTTTGTATGACTTGAGATATCCTAATTTGAAATTTTTAACTAAAAATTATTATGTAAGATTAATAATATTAAAATTAAAAAAGCATTGAAGCTGAAAAGTTAGTGTCACTTTTACTGCTACAATAGATATAATCTGAAACATTTACAACTAAATTTTTCTCTTTTATTTAATTCTCTATTACTTTGTAACACCTATACTTAGACTTCAATAAATCTGGCTCGTCAGTTAAAGTTTGTGTAAGATTATTTTTCAATGATTATTAAACATTTTTGAAACATCTTAAATTGAATACTCAAAATAACTAAATAATATTTATAATTGACTAATTTTACAATATAGGTACCTGATAGGAATATTAAACTATTTTATTTAAAAATCGATTATGTATAGGCAATATAAAAAAAAGCTTATAGTTATGTAGTGAAATTGCCTGTCTATCTCGCCGTCGTTAAAATTTGTTGTAATTCTTTTTATAGTACTTTTCATTTTAAAATCATCCCAATCCAAAAATTAGACTCATAGAGTGTAGACATTTCTCAAAAATTATTAATCATGTGTTTGGTACAATTTATATAAAATTATTATTAAAAAAGGCAGAAAGGTCGATTCCGGACACTCCTCCTTAGCCCCTTCGATCCTCGGAGAAATTATTGGTTTATTATAATTAAGATTTAAATGCAATAATATTATGTTCGAAAATACGATTCTAAGCGAAACTCAATATTTTACAATATAATTAACTGATAATTTGTTCCAAAATTGTACTACATGTGTAAACGACCTATGAGAATACTCAAAAAAATTACAAGTCAATACGTTCAAAATTGTATTAGCTATCATAAAAATCTAAAATCAATTATAATTTCCGTTAATTTTGTTTTGTTTTATTTTTTTTGTGAAATTCAAAAAATGAACTAAATAAAGTATCAACTAGATGCAATTTACTACCGAAAACAGATCATATTCATTGGTAATCGGACCATTATTTCTACTCAAAATCATAGTATCTAACAAAGAATGACGTGTTTCGTTCGAAAACACCTAGTATGAAATTAATCCAATATTGTAGAATAAGTTAATAATTATTAAATTATTAAATAAAAAAAGTTAAAAAGAAATAAGAAATAATAATTTTCGATATCATAATGTATATTTTCTTAAAAGACATATTACTACATAAAATATTTGAAATCCTGAAATATTGAAGTCCACACACGACTATCAGTGACACTGACACAGTGGTGAATGGCTGAAACGCAACACACATTTGTTAGTGAGACACGTATGGTATTCCGTATCTGTGTCCCGTGTAAACACTTCTATTTATAGCATTGAATTTCCTATCGAGACACTCTTTCAGGACACTTGTTGCTGGACACAACACACAGTGTCTCGTGCGAAAGAGTCCAAAGAGCTAAGAGGACGTCTAGTCAATTGGAAATACAGCGAAATCACAGTCACTTAAAACTTAAATTGTAACATTTGTATTAATTATGGTTTACGATTAAAGATTTAAATATGGTTCAAGTGCTATTAAAATGTATATTATAAGATTGTTTTTGTCGGTCGGTCATTGAAATATAAACAAGTGGATACCTAACTACGTGTTGTTTTATTATGACAGATGTAAATTGTATAATATAATAGTATGCAAATAATTTTGGTGCCTATGATCCGAAATAACTCATCAGCAATCCGCCATCCAGTTTTTATATATTTATAAGCATTTTTAACATTATTCATTGTTAAATGTGTATATGTGGTTTTTTTACAATTTTAAAATTAATTAAATGACTTCGATAGATCTCCACTTGTTTCTATCCATCACTGCTGCTTTTAATTCTTTGTAATTAGTTTTTCCTATATCTTCTATGATCTGTTTCATAAATAGTATTCTTGGTTTACCTCTTCTTGCTTTTTCATCTATCTATCCTTCTACATGTATGTATAAATACACTTTAATGACATATACATAAAATAATAAATTTATATTACCAAAAAACTTTATTTTACCTACCAGGAGGGATGACCGTAGATCTGCCCACTGGTTGAAAATATCAAAATTATATTTTCTTTATTATTATCATGACCTAGAAATTGTTTATAATCGAGCAACTTAGCACTAAAACTCTTTAATAATTTCTAATACTTCTTTCGCTTATACTTTAACATAAACTGCATTTATACATCTTTATTATATTCATTTCCATATAAATTTGTTTGTTTGGACCCCCAAATCACCCCCTCACACCTACATATCAATATAAGTAGGTACATTTATACTAAACAATACAAAATACCATGATATTACATATCATGTATAGGTTTAGGTTTATTTCCTCGAGGACTAAAACTTATGTTAAAGTAAAATATTTCATTCAAAAATTCAATGTTAGTGAATACTACAATAACTTCTCTTCTACTAATTATAAAATAATTACAAACAATTACAAATAAACAATTGAAAATGATGTTAAATAATTATAGACAAAACTTACATTTAAAAAAATTGAGTGATAAATTATTACTTATATTATAATATAAATATAAATTGTCTTACATTCTATATTTTTCAAATAGTATATTTTAATACTTGAATAAACTTTAACAACAATATCTATATATTAAAGAATAAATTAAAAATAATAATTGTATCGACATTTATTATTTTAATTTTACAAATTTTACAAATTATGAAGATTATTTTTTAAATTAAAATATACATTAATACATGTATTATATATTATACATTATATGTAAAAAAAAATTCAATTAATACAATTAATTAATTGCATGTACATAATTAATTAGTGTACATTATTTAATATTCACAACAATTTTATTCAGAAATTATGAATCTGGGAATAATTAATAGTATTAAAATTACAAACTTTATGAATCGTATTTTTACAATGAGTAAAATATAATGTACTAGTAGGTATATTTTATATGCCTATTAAAAATATTTTATCGATGTTCAAAAAATACATTAAACATAGTTTAATTTTTGGTTAAATAAATTAGGTACGTTAAATATAAACACATACACATTGAGTTAAATAAAAGATAACAAAATAAAATGTATTATATTAATTAATAAATGCAACACAAATAATTTATAGACATAAATAAGGATATAAAAAATATAATTATTTTTCTAAATTTAAACTACATAGGTGTGACAAAAATATTTTTATAAAACAGTATTAGGAATGTCTGAGATTGCATCTAGTAAGATGAAAATAATGTTTTAAAATTAATAAAAATAAATACTTTTGAATAATATTTAAATTATTTTATATTAAAAAAACTATTGGTAAAAATTTTTAGATCAATAATTATAGTATCTATACAACAATTATACTCTGAAAAATTGTTCTTACGATCATTTTGAATCACTTTATTCTACAGTGTATTTTGATTAGACAATATTTTGTATAATTCTAATCAGTTCCATTTATTATAATATATTACTTATTTCATTGATTATAAATGATAAATATACTTGATTAAGATAGAAATTAAAATACATATTAAAAATGAATATAGAATGGAACTTTTAATACAGAGTTAAACAATTACAAATTAAAAGAAAATATTTTAACATTATTAAGTTTAAATTGGTTAAATATAATGCATTAAAATAGTTTTTTATTTATATTTACTAGAAATAATCTACTAAAAACAATGAAAACAATTTAATGAAATAATGACTTCCTAAGGATAAAATGTGACAAAAGATATAGTCAAGTTAACTTATTCTTATAATTATATGATTACTTAGTGTTTGTACAATATTTTAATTCTTTAAGTTTAGAAATACAAGTTTGTTATAAATTAATAGAATATAGAATACAAATATTAAAAGTATTTATGAAATGTAAATGAACTGAAGAAGAAATTAATAATATATATGTGACTTTAATATTATTAAATGAATTTATTTTATATTACTATGTGGAAAAAAAATAAGACAAATTTAGGATTTTCAAACTAAATTAATAAAAATATATATAGTGTATAAAGTGTGTAATTACTAGTGCTAAGCTAGAATTTATAGTTCCTATTTGATAGGACACAAATAATTACTTGGTTGGATTTAGAAATTTAAATTGCTGTAAAATGAGTCAGAATTAAATTTGCAACTAACTTATCTTAACCTAACTGAAAAGAGATTTATTATCTTAGAAAGTAGATAACTGATAAACTGTTGTTTATCAAAATACATGTATACATTAGATATTTAATATGTAATTATAACACAAATAAATAAGTTATAATAATCTCAAATTTTTATCAAAAATTATACAAATATAATATATATAAAAGATCACACTTAAAAAAAGTTATCTCAACAAAAAAAAATCAATTTAGATCTCCCTTATTTATTAGTTTCTATATAAATTAAAATAATTGAAAAAAATAATAAAAGTACACTTATAAAAATAATGACTAGAAATAATATACAGCTTAATATCTATTTATACAATAATAACAATACAATACAATTTGATTGAGAGGGATATAATTTATGAATCATTTAATTAAATAATTTTTAAATTTGGTTCAAAAATGAGTTGAATTAAATTAAGTAAAAAAATTCAAACATTTCATATTGATAGATTCTATTATAATGATAGAATAATATACTAAATAATCAAGTAAAATAAATACGCAAAAATTAATTTGTAGTGTAAAATTAAAAATAATGTTGCTTATAAAAGTTAAGTTTACAATTATTTTAGGTTCCTACATTTTTTATCTGTGACGTTTTTGGGTTTGATTGGAGTTGATGTTTTTGGATTATCCAATATTTTAATTGAACTGCCATCATTCTGTAATCGTTTTACTGCAATATTGACTCGTTTACTCATGCCAGCATTATTTGTATTGCTTAATTTTGGTAAGGTTTTAATGTATGAATCTAAAGATTTTTGAGTCTAAGACAATGGAAAATATTAAAACAAATATATTATTGTTTTTAATGGTTAATCATATAAGATAATCTGAACATTCTTTTTTTTAAAAAGATATTTAAGATTCTTAAAAATACTTACTGTTCGCTCAGAAACTTTTTTTAATACTGGAGCTAATGTACTTTTTGTTTTAGACACATCCCAATCAAAATTGGTTTGAGCAAATTGAATGATTGAATCTACTTGGGGTACACCCCAATTAAATTTTTCATTTGATTCATTAACAATTGGATTTAGATATGCATTTATAACAGCCTTATTGGGAAAATCTATATTTTTAACACATTTTATTAATTATTAATATATAATGAAAAATGAAAATGTTTTTCTTATTGTTTACCATTGCCAATTTTTGAAGATTTCAATTTTTTCAAAATTGGTATATCATTAATTATTTCAGATTTTGAATTTGCAATCTCCTTAATTTTTAATAATTTTTCTTCGATGTTCATGTGTTTGGTCTTAGATTCAAAGAATGATAAAATTTCAATAGCAGAAACTGGACCAATCCCATCAATTCCATTTGTATAATCACTTCCCACCAAAAAAGCTAATTGAATGAAACTACTCTGAGACAAAGCTATATCAAAATCAAATTTAGTATAAATATATATGATTATTCTATCACTTAGAACCTTTAAGTTATTATTGATTATTTAAATAACTTACAAAATCTTTGTTTGATATCAATGCTTTTAAATTGTTTAACAAATTTTTTACTATCAAAAAAATCTTTATACACTACGTTGGCTCCAAATAGCCAAACATCACTATCATCTGTCACAGTACCTTCAGTATGTCCAATTTTTTCCAATAATACACATTGAGCTTCAGCTTCCATCGGTGCTGTAATATATGGTATGCCAAACAATTTCAAGAGACCCTGAAAATAAATATATATTCATGGTATAATAGTTATAAAAGATTGCTAAAAAAAAATTGTGTGAAGTAGAAACGCGATTAATTCCATGAAATTATTTTTTATACGAGATATTTTAATGAAAAATATGAATTTTTTAAATTTGTACAATGTTTATTACATAAAAACGCCAAATTAAATTATAAGTATGTAAATCTAATTTGAATAACTTATAATATCAAATTATTAAAGCTTATTGAATAATAAAATATTATATATTCTATATTTTTGTTTTCTTATTTATAAACATTTAAAATTATAATAAATATACAGAAAATGAACTATATTACTAAACACATAATATAATAAGTGTAATTATATTTTAATTATAACATTGTTTAAATTTACCTTAATTAAAATATATATTTATACAATTAATAAATTATAGTTCCTTTAAAGTACTAGTAGTCCATATTAAATTCAATTTGATTTTTAAAATATAGTTTATGATTGATTATCGAGAAAAAATGTATGTTCCTAGTGTAAATATTTGAATAATTATATTAAAATGTATTGTTACTAATTTTGAATCAGTAATAATATTATAATATTATTGTAAAGTAATAGTTACTTTATAATATTATAATGCATTGACAATTTATGATTAATAATATTCAATTTCCATAAAATTATATGTATAATATAAATTAATAATTAAAAACATTTAACCAACTATCGGTTTCTTTGGGTTAATAAAAATATATTTTATAAATAAAGTATAAAAGAAAAGTAATAGTGTTGTGTTAATTCCCAATTCTGATTTCAAAATAATTTAATGTTTAAAAAATTATAAATATAATTATTTTAAAAATAACTCCAAATACATAACCATGTTGTAATTAAAAATAATAATAAGGATAATTTTGTTATTTAGCTAATTAGTAACCAATTATAATAAATAATTAATATTCAAAACAACAATTTGTAGTCAAAGTTTAATAATAATGTTTTTGTTTTTTTAATTGTATTTAAACAAACCAGTATAATATATAGTATATAAACACCTTTATATCTGATGTAATTTTTTGTGTTACAGAAGATGCCATACGATTAGATGTCTGTTGAATTCCAGCCAAATCATTTTGATGTTTAATTAATGTATCCTAAAAAAAAAAATTATTAAATTTATTCATTAGTAAATAAAATATTATTACTTGAATAGTCAGATATTGTTCATCTACAGAATTTGTTTGATTGTCAAGAGATTCAGATATTTTATCTGATTTTGTACACATTTTTTTTGAAGACTTCAATTTCGGTTCTATTAATAGTTAACAAATAAATATAATAGTGATAATTAATAAATCATTAAATATAATAACAAATTGTAATGAAATTGAAAATATTAATATTTGTATAATATCAGTGAGATAACTTTTTTTTGTTATACAAGTATATTTACCATGTGAGGTTAAATTTAATTCTGTTTTAATGATTTTTACACAATCCAATTTTTCTTTAGTACCCATAAATGAAGTTGAAGGTGTATCCTTTTTGTTTTGCATATCTATAACAGTTTAAATAATAAAACTCAATCGAACACTAGTATTTATGTAAAACAACAAAAAAAAAATTTACGTAGATGTTAATGTTAAAGTATGTAATACATTTTAAAATAAATAACTTTTAAATTAAAGATATTTTAAGTTAAGTACAATGACTTAATCTTTTAATCTGAATTATTAAACTTTACTATCCAATATTAATTGATAAATAGTTTGGTTTAGTTTCTTTATAATAAATGAATAAAACTTGATTTATTTGAATTATACAAATTGTAAATTAATTTTTGAAATATATACATTTTTATTTTATTTTTGAAGACATTTTCATAATGTTTAATAGTTTCCAAATTTATTTCGTCGAATCCAAACAAAAAATTTAGTTGAATATAAATTTTTATATATAAAGAAATAATTTTGTGTAACAATAATGGTAGTAATTACGAAAGTTTTTAATGTATATTACTTTTTAATATTATTACACATACAAGGTTTAATTATAATTAACTGTTTAATACTACTTATAAAATATTTATTTAATAATAGGGACCAAACCTAATGTTATATTGTTTTTAAAAACATTATTAGATAGACACTCATCGGAAGAGAAATCAACAGAATTATCAGAAAATGAATGATTTGATTGATTTGATTCAATTGATGGTGAAGTGTTATAAAATACATCATCTTCTTCTATTTTATCATCTTTAGTCATGAAATATATCGAATGATTAGTAGTTTGTTTTTCCTCGGTAGATTTTATATTAGAATTATCTCTTTTATCTAATGATAGAGATTTGCTTGTAGATGGAGCATCGAGATAACTTATCATAGTAGTACTTGATTCTTTCTTTTCCAATTCTATTTGACCAGGTTCATCTAACATTAAAATATATAGATTAATAATTCTGCCATAAAATTGCTACAAGAATTAAGCAGTATAGCAGTTTAACATAATATAGTTAAGTTAAACTTCTTTAAAGTATTTTTTTTTGATATTGTTTATTATTGTTTAAAATAAAAATATTGACATAGTATTTTAAATATAGTTGTAACAATTTAATTATTATTTATAAAATGTTTAACATTATTATATTTAGGTTATATTACATTTTTATTATTATTAACAGTATGAGTATACAATTTTTAATTAAAATATGCAAATATATGTAAAACATTTTTTAATAACTATTTTATAATAATTTACAATTTAAATAAAAAATGTTACAATAATATTATTATGTTAATTTTTAAATCATTTCCAAATTAAATTTTTATATTTAATCTATTAAATAAGTAAATAAATTAATATATAATACAAAAAATATTATGTTATAAATGTTAAGTATAGAATTTACTAATTGATCTAACATTTTTTTTTTTTATTAATCATAATCATATTATTAATTAAATAGTATAATAGTATGGAAATAATATAATTTATTAAATATCAACTATGAGTTGAAGTATAAAGGTCTAATAAATTGTTACAAAAAAAAAAAAAAAAGTATAAGGAGTAGGACCACTGCGTTGAAGAAAATGTTTAGTTTTTTTCCAGGGAAATTAACAATTAAACCAATATTTTGTCTGAGGCAGAAGGTAGAACAATTCACACAGAAGAAAAAACTATAGGACTAAAGACATAAGAGAGATTTAGAGAATATGTGGGCATGAATAAAGTGAAGAATGTGCGTAGAGGATCAGAAATAGGAGATTTTAGTATAAAAGAAATAATGAAGGAACTGATAGAGCAAGAATAAAGATATGTAATTTTTTTTTTTTTTGTACATGGCTTCGGTGAACATAAGACATGTATTAAAGATAAATGACAATATGGTATGTATATATACCATATATGTAAGTAAGATAGATATCCGATAGATTTATACTTATAATTGGTACAAAATAACAGTAGTTAGGTGAATATGAAAAATAGGATTAAATATGAATTGTATGAAATAAAAATAATTGTCTGGTGTTTTATATAATAAAAGAATGCCAATAAAATTGAAAGGTAGATTTTGCAAGACAGTAGTGAATAATATTGAGCTGTGGCCAAAAAAACTAAACAATGAATACGTGCAGTAGAGGTGATAATGCCAAGATAAAAGTGTGAAGTAATTAAAATAGGTCAAATATTAAATAAACATAAATAAGTTAGTGTATAAATAGTATTAATTATGGAGAAAATTAGATAAAATAGGTTGAGAAGGTTCGATCATGTTATGAGAATATTCTGATTCAGATATCGGAGGCAGTGAGAATTGTAATGGAAATGAATATTAAAGAAAATATTGGAAAGGAAGATCGAAGATGAGATGTAATGGATAGATGAATAAAAAATAATATTAGAATAGCTGATGTGAAAGAATGACAGGTAGGATAGGATAGGATTGATTGATAGGATCAATCATATATAGTTAGGAGTATTAAGCAAAATAAAAGATATAAATAATTAGATAAATGTTTCAAAAAATATCTAATTTAATTATAGATTATAAACTGCACAGTAATTAATACTCTAAAATTCTAATTTAACAAGTTTTTACCTTTACTGTGCGATACCCATGATCGATAATCTTCATCATTACAATTATCTAAAACATTTTCATGTTCAGTAATAAAAATACTTTTGGAACAAGTAGCTTTATTATTTTTCATAGAAACATCTTCTCCAATATCTGATGTTAATATTTCAGGACTATGAAGAATATTTGTATCTGCTTTAAAATATTTAGTATTTGGTAACTCAAATTCACCTAAAAAAGAAACATATTAAAAATTTATTAAAATTGTGTTTAAATAAATGTATTACTTGATCGTCGTTTACTAGCTTTTTTATTCTCATTAAATATGAGCCAAGCTAATCTGTCTTCTTCCAGGGATTCATCACCTGCAAGCGCTTTGAATATATCTTCATCTAAATCTATATTAAATAATATTATTTAATTCATAATATGCGTAAATTTATAAAGATAATTCAATTAAAACTTATTATATTAATTATAAGAATGTATACCCTCTGTTAGAGTAGGAGATCCAATAGTGTCAGTAGTAAGAATTTTTTTTTTACACGTGTTTTTTGATTCGACTACTTCCTCTTCAAAATGGGAAGGTTTTATTTTTTTTGGTATTTCATTATTTTTTGAACTACCACTTTTGGATGAGTCTTTAATATCTAAATACATTTTTTTTTTTTTAATTAAATAACAATAAATCAAATAAATTATTGGTTCTTAACAATAAACATATAACATAACACAAATAAAACTTTTTTAGATTTAACTTGCCAGACTTGTAATAAAAAACAGTATCATGATCGGAATCAATTTTTTGACTGAATTCATCAATACTTTGTTTAGTGTTACTGTTATCGTTTAAAAACATTTCTAATTCACTAAATGTCATTTCACGTTTTGACTTTTGTTGTTGTTTTTTGTCCGATAATTTTTTTTGATCCTGTGAATAACCATTTAATAGTTCACCTATTTGTAGAGATGAGAACGTCTAAAATCATATTATTGGATTTACATTTGATTTTTACATAATTCATTTTTATATAAGAGATATTTTAAATACATTTAACTTTGCAGGAGAAGCTTTTTCTTTGTCCTTAGCATTATTTGTATATAAAAAATCATCGATTTGGTTTTCAACAGCCAGTAGTAAAATATTTTCAATGTCTTCATCAGACGAATTCAGGTACTTCTGTTCTTTTTCTTTTAAAGGTGTTTCAATGTTGTCTATTTTACTGTAAAATAAATGATTTAAAATTAAAATATTTGTAAAAAATTTAATCTTGAAGATATTAATAAAAATATAATTTACATGGAATCTGGCAATTTTGGTAACTCAAACAAATCATTTTCTACATCTTTATTCAAACTATTAACAGTTTTTGAGATCACTTCATCTTCAGTCAATGTATTTTTAGTATCCATTACAGTTTTTAAAGCTGCTTGTTTTAACATATTTTTTAATATTTTCTCTCTAGTTTTTCCAGTTGCATTTTTGGCTTGTGATTTTTGAGCTTGCCTTTGAGCCTAAAATTAATATTTACAATATCAAATAATGAATAAATAATTTAAATTTATTTTTATAAATTGTTTTAATAATACTTCCTAAAAGATACTCATATTATAAATTGAAATATAAAAACATAATTATTATGATAAGAAATTATTTCAAATATAATATTTATATTATAAACATAAAATTATATATTGTATAAATAATTAACATTATTCATCAAAGAATCAATACCCAAATAACTATAATAAATATATTTAAAATCCTAATTAGTCAAACTATCTAATAATTCAGTTTAATTGCAAATATTATTATTAACAATTTAAAATACATATACATTGTTGAAGAAAAAATTTAGTACCTAACATCTAAAATGTATAATTTGATATTGTAAAGTTATGTCATAAGTGTACGAGGAGGATATTCAAAGTGTTTTTTCCTGAGTATTATTTACCGCAAAAAGACCTTTTTCCATTTATTCCAAAACGTACCTTTTTCATTGTAAACAATATTTATAACTTTATTATTTTAATATTTATATTAATGTATTATTTCCAAAATTCTAACAATATTTTTCAAAACGCACTATTTCTATTATTTTATAAAACGCACCTTTTCCCATGTATTAGTAATAATAAAATGAATTTTTTTTTTTTTTCCAAAATTTACTTTTATTTTCAATTATAAAATTAAAAAAAAAAATTGTAGATTATTATTTAAGAATGTATTATATAATTCTAATTTTGAGTAATATTTTATTATATTTTTATATTATTTTAATTTTATTAAAAGTTTAATTTATTTTATCTTTATGTTAACTTCATTACAGCATAATATATTGATATTTCATTATTTAAAAAGTACTATAACAGAAAAATAGTTCTACTGAAAAATTAGAAAAATGTAAAAACTATGTTTTACATTGAAGCCCTTCTATGTAATAATACTTTTCATTACTATATTATATTATATTTTTGAGATAATTAATATAATTAATTTATACATAATATATTGTTTCAATTTGTTAATATCCTTGTAAACAATATTAATAATAACTTATAAATTAAAACTTATTTTGAATATGTAATATTATTTATATTTCTATTGGTTTGGACTATAATCAGATTATATTTGTACAAATTGTATATAAGTAGCACATCCATGAAAACAATAGGTACCAGATAGATAGTAATTAAGGAGTAATTTTAGTTAAAATAAATTACTATTCATTTGTTTGTTACTAGCTTAGAAAACATATTTTTGTTCCCATAGAATCTGTAACAACAAGTTAATATCAAACGATTTTCCCATGAATTCTAAAAAAAATTATTGCAATCGTAAAAACAAGGAACAGAAATAATCATTACTACCCAATTTGTATTTAGTACATAACTGTTGAATAAAAACTAAAATAATGTAAGATAATTAAAATACACTAAAGTACCTAACATATTTTGTAATCAGAAATACTCTAAAACAATATTACTACATTTTAATATTACTAATATAATATATTAAGAAAACAAATAATAATGAATCTATTTAATGAAGTTTTTAAGAAGTAATTATGAAAGCTAAATAAATATATTTTTTAATTTAATCTTTTAATAAAATTTTAAAGTAAAATGTATCTATAATAATAATAATAACTAAAATATAATACTTTATATAATAAATACACAACAAATTATTATTAGTAAAAGATATCAATATTTTTAATTAGATTAAAGATTATAATAAGGTAATAATAACATTAGAATAATAATTTATTTTGTACTTACAATAGTTATTTTTTTAAGCTCTGGTACACTGCCATCAAATACAAATATTGGTTTAATACCGTAAAATAACAATTTACATATTCTGTGAAACATTACAATTAAATGTCCATTTGTCGTAGCACCATGTTCACTTTCTTGAACCCCTTTTATTATTTGATACAACCATATTGAAACATCTATTTGATAAATACAATTAAGGTAATACTTATTTAAATACAATATTTTTAATACTACTCATAACTTATTTATATAGTGAATATTGAAAAGTAACACTACTTGGTATATACTTAATATAATATATTTATGTGTAAATTTAATTATATTAATTTATCATTCAGTAAAAATTTAGTAAATAATATGTTTAATTATAACAATATATCTTTTTTTTTATAGTATGTAAAGCTAATAGTCAATAGCTTAAGTTAGTCAATAATCATACATACACTTATACATAATTTTCTAAACTCATCAGTAATAAAGAAAGATTGATATTATTATATTGTAAATTAATATTTTAAGGGAACAACTTGGTATTCACAATTCAGCAAGTTTATAATATACTATATTTTAAGTTTTATTTTGAAATTACTTTAGTGTCTTTTATTTTTTAATTTTATTTAACAAAATATTCTTAGACATACAAAATGATGAATTTTTGCTTACATAATTGTACCTAATGTACAAATAATACTAATAAAATTAATTTTAAAATATTGAGCCTAATACAAAATATTTATTTAGATCAAATAATCTATGTAGGTTGTATTTATATCACACTTTTTTATTTTAATATTAATTAGTACATTATTAATTTTATATAATATACATAAAGAAATTAAATTTTAATAAAAAAATATATAAAATTTTTTTACAAGAAAAATGAATATCAGTTTATTTCAAAACATAATATAAGTACTATCTAAATCAAAAATATAGAAACAAATGAATTGATGTGAAAGTAGAAGCAAAATAAATGTTTCTTATTTTAATTACCTACATGGCTACACAAATAAAATATGTAATCTAGCTTTGAATTCCCATAGTTAATTTCTGTGTATTTCTGTACAATAATTTTATAATTCTTTTATTTACAATTGACAATACATCTTTGTATGAACATGGGAAAATATAAATTTGAATGTAATTTATATTCTATAAGAAAAATCTAACCAATAGCCAAAAACACGGAAATACTTTCACAATACATAAAAATACAAAATAATTTACAAACCAGTTAAATATAAATTATACTTTGTTAATTGACATCGATTAATATTATAAATAAGTAATAAATAAAATAAATGAAACTTTATTTTTTATTGAAATTAGTAGGTATTTCTTTATTGTTAATGCACATAAATATAAAATAATAATTAAATTGTTTAATTTTATAAAAATTAAATATACCTACTCATAAATTAGTCATAACTAATCATAAAAATATTTTATTTTTAGTTGTTTGTTGAAAATAAATATTTAATACAAATAATAAACTAGTAAATATGTATTTCATGACCAATAAATTTATAGATTTTGATTATCATATTTTAATAAAACATACTAATAATACATTTGATATTTTATGAAAATAGTTAGGTATAACTTATAACTATGAATAAATAAATATTTTGAAAACAAATTAGTAATCGTTTAATAATAATATTTAAGAAGAAAATAATTTTTATAAAAATATATAATTACCTATAGCATTGATTATAGATAGTATAGTATATATAATCAATGACTATAGTAAGCACCAACAAAAAGGTTATTGGTTTTTTTTATCTATTTCACATTCGATTAATTATTTATTTTGGTATATTATACAAACAATATTAATTATAATTATAATCATTCATTGGTGAATATTAGTAACATATATTCATTAATTTTTTAGCTATATATATTTTAGTATAAAACCTATATTTATTTTTTGACATTCTACTATAAGAGCAATTCTAAACAAAAATTGTATAATTGTATTTATTTCACTTATCATTATTGGAACACAACACATAATGGGAATTAAAGTTATTTTAATTATACTATAAAAATATAAATTTAAGTTTTTTAAAGATATTTGCAATTACTTATTGCAATTAATTTTTTTTTTTTTTGAAAAGATGTCAACATTAATATTTATTAAGGACTATGTATGGCAACCTGTATACTGTTTTTATTTAGCCTATTTTAAAAATGGGCCATGACTTACCCATCCCTAATTTATACAGACAAGCAGTAAATATATACAATAATTTACAATGATAATTTATAAGACATGAAAATTATGTTCGTTAGACTAATTATGTGATAGGATTTATTAAGTAGTTAATTAAAAGTTCCAAAAAGTGTGTAATAAAATCATTATTAATATAGAAGCACTAAACAAATTATTGTAGTAGTTAAATATAAAAAACTTAAAATAATATAAATTTAACATTAATTATTTGGTTTTTATTAATTAAACAAATACCTCGAAGGAATATTGATCATTTTTAAATAAACCTAAAAACAATGATTCAAGTCAACTGAAAACTAATATTAAATTAATACAATTCGTAATATGATTATATATCATAATAATAATATAACATATATTTTGTAAACACAAGACGAATATATATTTAAAACCTTCAACACAATAAATTATTGAATACATTTTAAGTATCTACCCAATGCATTCAAATTAATTTAAAAGCAGAATAAATTGTGATTAAAATATTACATTTAAATTCTCTATGATTATTAAAATCAAATTAAACATTACACCGATTAAAAATATTTCAAAGAAAAAAGGATACCAATACTCAATGTTTTGTTTTCCAACTTCTCAACAGGAATCGGTTTTCCAGCTGCTTCAAGTAACTTCCATAAACCTTGAACTCCCATAATGAAATGTTTAAACTTGGAAAAACTAAAATAATTTAAAATTCTAAATAACTATATATTCTACATTAAACTTGATTATTTTTTATTATTATTACTAAAATACATTCGTTTTTAGCGTAGACTGTAGACTTTGGTGTTGTCACTTTTGTTTTGATAACACTTCTTGATACATTCACGGTTACATTCAATAACTATAAAATAAATGAAACACGGTCATGGTAACACAAGGTATGTAGAATATGATAATACTATTATCTTCTAAGTTCGTACCCACGGTTATCTACACAAGTTGGCGGTCGATTCGTTGATGCGGTGTTTGTAGTGTACTAAAGCGCTAATAGTAGTTGAACTGATTCTAACACATAAATAATATGTAAAAATAATGTTTTTAATTTATTGAGCATTAACGATTGCAATTACAAAAAATACTATTAGAATCTTAATTATAAAGCGAAAAATTATTTATTAAGTATAATTTTTATCGTGTTTCTATGATTTATATTTTTCATTATACGTGTTTTTTCCTATAAAAATTAATGTTTTGGAGCCAAAATTCAAAATGAATTACAATCTTAGGGATAGGCAATAAATAATATTTAATTTGATTAAATTAAATTAAAGTACTACAATCTACAATACTACATATTAATTTAATCTATGATAATTATAAAAATAATTATCCTATGATGGTTTAATAATAAAAATCACATTTGCCCAATAATTAGTGCTTATACTGAAAACTATAAATCAAAAAATACATAAAAGTAATTAGAACTAGAATTCAAAAATTGAAAAGTTTATCTCAAATATAATTAAACTGTTAAATTTTAAAGTTTTCGTGAAATAACTAATAATATTTTTATGTATACGAAATTGAGACACGGTTAATTTCATAACTAAACGTATACACAACAACACAAAAGTAGAAAAGTAGATTTTGGATGTTCCCCCTTCATCCCTTCGATCCTCGGAAAAATTATTGGTTTATTATAATTAAGATTTAAATGCAATGATATTGTATTCGAAAATACGATTCTGAGCGAAACTCAATATAATACAATATAATAAACTGATAATTTGTTTTAAAATTTTACTATATATGTAAACTACCTATGAAAAAATTTAAAAAATGTACAAGACAATACGTTCAAAATTGTATTAGTTATCATAAAAATCGAAAATCAGTTTCAATTTCGTAATTTTTTACTTTTTATTTTGTGATTTCTTATTAAGTGTTAATCGAAGGAACGATAAACATAACGTATGCTTTCGGTAGGTTGAGAATTTGATCTATAGTTGGTACTTTATTTATTAAATTTTTCGAATTTCTCTATAAATTTTTTCTTTGAAATAAGTAAAACTACCGAAAAATTATAAAATTCAAGGAATCTGTTATTTTGACGAACTTTAAATTTAATTATTATTTTATAACTAATTTGTTTGATACACATTATTTGATAAGTTATAAAAAAAAATATTTTATCAGTACCTATATAATAGTATATATCAATATATCAGGCTAAATTCTCTCAAAATTGTTTTTTCAAATGCACATTCAAATCTTAATTATAATAATTATAACACAATAATACATTCTACCATCGAGGGAACGTTTAGAATTAGTGACCGTCCGGCTTTTTTAATAATACATTTGATGAACATAGAAAAAATCGTTATAGAGGACGATAAAAGAGTTAATTTAGTTACTTTATATGCGACCAATGACGATATTTTTCAGTCCTAAATCGTTTTTGAAACGTACTTTTTGTGGAGAAAAAACACACGATAATCATGTAATGTTATATTTAATATAATGATAACATTATTTCTTAAACCAATAAGCATAATACCTCATCAACAGTGTCTATAAAAAAAATCAGTGACGGTATTACCATTAATTATATAATATAATATATTAATAGATATATGTATATAATATATTCAATGGTATTATTAACTGATTGGTCTTCCCCCATTCACTCCTATAAAAAAATTGTTTTAAAACGTATAATATATGACTTATATACAGTTTTTTAGTAGATATAAAAACACGTGTACCTATAACGTCTTCTCAAGTATAGTAACCCTAATTAGGCACATATTGCCAGGATTTTATTTTGAGTTGTGTGAAGATGTAATCAAAACATATTTCGACTAAAATTTCATTTATTTTTTAAATAATACTTGTAACGTACGTATTTTGCATATAAATATATATATATATATATATATATCAAAAATCAAAATATTCACATTAATCGAAAAGAAAATCAAAGATATTTCGTCAAAATTACCATTTACATGGAATAAGATAAACAGTTCTTATTAAATTAAACTCAATTGATAATAATTATTATAAGCTACTTAAATATTAATGACATGTTTAATTACTACAATCAATCTTATTTTATTAAATCAGATATTCGAATGTCCTTAAATAATTAACGGTTTATTCTATTACACTTATTTTTAGTTGTTTACATGTTACCAATTTACTTTTTAAATTATATTTAGTGTTCCGCATATAAACGTAATACCAAAGTGTAATGAAACTGGATGTTTCTCCTTCGTTTTTTCGGTCTTAGGAAAAATTAGTGGTTTATTATAAATTTATAATTAAGATTTGAATGCAATGATATTGTATTCGAAAATACGATCCAGAGTGAAATACAATATAACACAATATATTATAGTTGTAAGCCGTTATAAAAGTTTACACAACGTATAAATATATATATATATAGATTATAGGTATATCTATGATAATTGTATTATATTATTATCTATATTGTAATATATTCAGTTTCACTCAGAATCGTATTTTGTAATGCAATATCATTGCATCCAAATCTTAATTATAATAAACCAATAATTTCTCCGAGGGTCGAAAGGACGAAGGAAGAACATCCAAAATCAACCTTCCCACTTTTTACACTTTATTCGGTTTATAAAACGTTTTTTTGTACTACCCCCCATTTTTAATGGGAAGGTCGATTCATTCATTCATTCATCCATTCCAAAATTTTAGCACGTGTGAAAATTATCGATGTAAGTATTTAAAATAAATTTCAAATCCCTACGAATAACATTTAATAAGAAACCAAAAAATAAAAAGTAAAACATTTCATTCTTCCGATTTTTTGCAATACTTTGGTAGTTTTTCTTATCCTAAAGAGACACTTTTGAGAAATTGAAATAATGAGCTTAATAAAGTACCAAGTAGACAAAATTTGCAACCGAAAGCATATGCTGTAGGATATCCTACGTGGTAATCGGACCATTATTTTTACCCAAAAAAAAGTTTTCATAGATCAGAAAAAAAATAATAAAAAGCCTATAAAAAAATTTGCCTGTTACGATTTTCAAAATATTTTGTAAAATGATTAAGTAATATAATATTGAACTTCTATAAAATTTTCAAACAGTTTCAATCCCAAAATTGTAGGTAATATTAATTTTTTTGGGGGAAAGGTTCAAAGCTCTATATTTTTCCAAATAATTAACTATTCCGTTCCAAAATTTTACCACGCTTGTAAATGATTTATGTTAGTACTCAAAAAATGTTCAATTCCCTACTATTAAAACTTAATAAGAAATCATGAAAAAAAAATATAATAAAAAGCGTATAAAAAATTGCCAATTTTCCGCTTCTTAAGGAAAAACTTTTGGGAAATTCTAAAAATGAGTTGAATAAAGTACCAAGTAGACAACATTTACAATTGAAGCATATGCTATATGTGATAATCGGAACATTATTTCTATTCGAAAAAATGTTTTTAAACATAAAAAAAAAACATCTTTGTAAAAACATCATCGCTCCGCTCAGAATCTAAAATGGCCAATAAATATATTTTCTATTACGAAGTTCAAAGATGTTCATATAACATTATCATAACTTATAAATCCACTATTATTCTAATCTTAGGCTGCTGTATGCATATGTATACACAAAATACAATATAATACAACCCGCGAATCTGTGATATTTTGTCAGTCGTGTCAATCTCCGCCCAACAATCATGATCGGTTCGTCTCGTTAAAAAACACAATTATTTAGATGCGCTGTACCGGTTAGATGGTGGCCTCGTGATTCCTCATAGGATCGTGATATATTACAAATATTGTGTATGAGAAATGTGAGGAATGTGTTTTTAAAAAGAATACACAAGGCTGGACCTAACCTAACATTAATAATAAGTTATAACAGTTATTATTAATTATTGTAACTCAACGTGTATTATACCTCATTTATGTATAGTTTTTAAAAATACTCGGAAAAATACATACCTAAAGTTTGTTATTTTTTAGTTTTTACCCATAATATGTCCATATTTAATAAGATATGTTTCAAATTATTTAAAAATATTTCCTTGTGAATATATTAATACGAGTATAAGTGTTATTAATTTAAACACCATATCCATTATCGATGTGATAGGAATACGTAGGTATATATTCAGATATTCTACATGGTCATTATTACTATATATTAAACTTGATCTTCTGAATATTCTAAAATTTAACAAATTTAACAAAGACAAACGTTTATATTAAATTAAAATAATAAAGCCGGGCGAATAGCCGACTGATTCCGGACGTTACTTCTTTGTCGCATTGGTCCACGGAGAGGTTAGTGGTGGAATGTGATTCTAATTAAAATTCTCAGTGAAACACAGTCAGATATGAAATACTTTGATAATTAATTTTTATCTATTTTCTTTATTCATCAAATAATGTGTAACAGAAAAATTCATTATCATAATATATTTATATAAATTAAAATTAAAGTTCGTAAAAATTACAATTTCTGTGAATTTTACGATTTTTCAACTATTTTTCTGTAGTTTATCTTGTCCCTAGGAAAATATTTTGAGAAATTCTAATAATTAATGAGTACCAACTAAACAAAATTCTCTACGGAAAGCATATCCTACTTTTGATAATCAGATCATTATTTCTACCTGAAAATATAATAAAAATATAATAACAATAAATAATAATTTTATAATAATACAAAATAATTATTATGCCTTATGTAGTTATGCTAATTAAGGCTCGGATATTAATGCATTTGCATCTTTTTATTTTTGTAACGTTTGGCACTATGCGTTTCAGGCTATATATGTGTATAAGAACTCACTATTCTAATAATGAAATTTTGTTGTATTTTTTTCATTTTTTTGTGTTTTTGATTTTGTATGGCATATTTTAACATTTTTGGTACATTTTTATTTTTATTTATTTTTTGTAATATTATGACAAAAATAAAAAAAATTCTTTCAATAATACTAAAATATAATTATTTGTATAATTTTGTACTACCTACCTATATTTCAGATAATCTGCATGGATTTTCATTTAAAAGAATTTCAAATTTATCTTAATATTAAATAATTGCAAATGGTAACATGTAATATAAATAAATATTGTAAATATTTATGTAATGTAAATACGATTATAATAATCATTCGATTAAATACAATTTTATCTAGATATTTCCTTATTGTAAGATTACATTGTTTTGATGGTAACGTGACTATGCCGATAGTCATAAATAATATTTATGTCTTATATGTTATATGTTTTCAATTTCAATATTAAAAATTTCTGTATTTTAAACGGAATACAATTTAAAAATTTACAATATCCATTTTTACAAAAATAAAATAAGGATAAATAGAGTGTAATATTCAGAATAACTGAATATTACCAAATTAATATTGTATATAAAAAAGTGAGAATATCAATTATAGGCGTTCTTCCTTCGTCCGCTCGGTCCTCAGAGAAATTAGTGGTTTATTATAATTAAGATTTGAATGCAATAATATTACATTAGAAAATACGACTCTGAGCGAAACTCAATATATTACATTACACTATACTAATAATTCATTCCAAAATTTTACCTCACTTATATACTACCTATGTTAATACTCAAAAAAAAATCAAAGTCCAAACGATCAAAACTTAATTAGTTATCACGAAATTAAAAAAATTAAAATAACCGTAATTTTGCCGATTTTCCGCCATTTTTTGGCAGTCTTTCCCCTCCCAAGGAAAAACTTTTGAGAAATTCGAAAAATGAGTTAAATAAAGTACCAACTAGACACGATTTTCTACCGAAAGCATATCCTACTTGTGGCAATCGGATCATTATTTCTACCCATATAAGTGTATTCATAAATCAAAAAAAAAAAATCAAAAAAAACATCTTTGTAAAACCATTAAAATATTTTTATTTGTCTATAAATGGTATTTATATATTATAGTGTTTATATATTATTATAAATATAATTCTAAATTTCCGGTAGTCCGGATGTTTACATTTGTGTGATATTTAACTAATAAGAGGTAATCTGTAACTGTGACATTCCACGTTCATATATTACATATGTTGATTTTTTAAATTCTGAGCGAAGTGAAGAATGTATTGGTTTTACAAAGATGTTTTTTTTTCTAGATATATGAAACATTGCAATATATTTAATTAAAAAATGACGAAATAATTAATAACCATTGAGTCAGAAAAAGCCTTATAAAAACGATAAATATTCCTAGTCCAGCGCTCTGTCTCTAAGTAACATTTACGATGTTACTCTGTTATTCAGTGTTTTGTATTATAATCTATAACACTATAACTTAAATTTGCAATAAATCTAAAATTTTTAAACATATTCATACTGAGGTATTTCATATTTTGTGGTACTCAGCAAATTAATCAAAAGTGTTATTTATTTATTTCGCTTTGAATATATAATACAGGTACATCAACTTTACCTTTAATATCCAGAGTTGTTAATTCTAATAACCATCCACTACCACACATACTCAGAAGGAGGTAAGTGCATAATTTTTATATACTAATCATATTTTAGTAGTTAGTTTGTAAAATACCCTTTTTACCATATTTTCTCTCCCCCTTACTTTTTTTAAAAATTTTACAATTTACTACATATAGCGCCCAGTCAGGTGCTTTTATTTAACTCTTAAATTTTACATACTACTATAAATAGCGTCCATATAGAGCTATTATTAAACCCTTATATTTTACAATCTACAACAAGAGCATTTTTTAAGTAATTTTTTGGAGTTTTTAAGTCATTAATGAATCTTTGGTTTTTTTAGGCATTCAAATACGAGTCTTATTAACAATTATAAAGCATTATTTAGCAATAATATGGAAATAACTTTAAAACAAGTAATATTTTGATAATATTTTATGATATATAATTTTGTACAACACTTATAAGTTATAACTTATAAGTATATGAAGGGAGTAAAGGAGACAATTCAGCGATATAATCCTATAATACCTATAGACTATATAAATTTGTCGTTACACCTTACGCAATAGATTCATTTTTATACTTATGGTGTATATACGTTTGTAATAATAGTGTTAATCAATACAAATATAAAATTATATACCATTAAAGTAATTAGTATAAGAAAACATTATAAGTACTAAGTATTATAAATAATATAAATAGGTAGGATAATTATTTATAGTTGGGTTTAAACTAATATAAAAGCAATTTAATTCGATTTAAAACAATTTTATTAAATGTAAATGTGTGTGTTTTATTTTTAATTGCATACAAATTTAATTAGGTAGATCGTAGGTATACCTAACAATTATTATTGTAGATACCTACAAAAGGAATAAATAAATAGGTATTATTATATAATATTATACTTAAATTTTATATTAAATTAATTATTCAATACTAAATTCAATTTATTTTGTATAAAACTATCATAATATATCATCAACTACAACCATATTTTTAAACAAACATTATATGTATTAGTTAAGTCGTAGGTTATACATTTGTACATGTACAACATATTATAATATTAAAACACATACGAGTATTAGAATATATAATTATATTACATTATAATATGAAAACCTAGATTGCACTTGGTACATTTAATACAGTATCAAATTTTATTATCATTACACGAGTAATATAAGTACCTACCTATTATAATTTAATATATTATTTAACATCTACAGTACGTGGTTTATACGTACGAATAAAAAAAAAAAAAAAAAATAATACGTTTTTTTTTCTTTTTTTCATTGCGTATTATTGAGAGATTTGAATCATAAATTATGACAGTATATTCATAAATACGTTGTTATAAGACAAAATAATAATACAGGTAACAGCTAACAACATTAATAACCAATAATGTCGGATATCGAGATATGATAATATATAGTTTAAAAATATGTTAATATATTATTTTTATATGGTTGAGTTTTAAAAAAAATTGATCAGTTTTGTATATTGTATATAAAGTTATAATTTGATGATCTCAATAAAAAATCATACCTGTCGGATGCGAATTTTATGTTAATAACTTATAATAATTTTATAATTTACAATGACGGTGTTATAGGTACCTATATATATATATATTATGTAGCTATCAATTACCCGCATGCATTTTATTATTCTAAATCCGAGGTAGTAAGTGGAGATATCTGTTGTAGGTATTATACCAGATAGGTATAATGGGTATAAATATTGTATAATATAATATAATATATTTCGTATAATTTTTTCGCGTAAACATCATATTATTATTGCTATTATTAAACCGAGTAAGTATGCGAAACGGACGATGTATAATATAATGTTTAAGTAAAAAATATCTCGGTTTTCCGAAATAAGTAGAAAAAAATAATATTGACCGTGGGAAACCGGTTCAATTCACTCGAAAATTTCGATGTGCCACCGTTGAATATTGTACCGCGCGCGGAGCGGAATTCTCACGGACCTTTTTCCCACGAGTGCAATCCCACTGATTAACAGGTGCGCGTTTGGGAGTTTCTTTGCTTCTGATTACCTTTCGTCGCTATTCATATAATAATAATAATAATAATAATAATAATAACACATACCCTAAATAATAAATATGCGGCGACTACAAATCAAATACAATAATGTGTTTGTTTAATATATTGTAATATATATTATAAATTACGTATTATTTTATATTTTTCATATCATCTTTATACGATACGATGCAAATAAAAGATATTTAAACGAATTTGCAGGTAAATATTGTAAAATCATTTTCACCGGCATATATCTAATGCCTATAAAGACACCATCCGTGTAATTTCGATTTTAATTCGTTTTTTATTAATATTATTATTTTTTATTGCTGCCCGATTCGGCTATATTTGACGTAATACTCGTATATAATTGGTTACATTGACCTTTTTTTTTTTTTTAATAAAAAACCAAAATCACAACAACTTCAAACACTACATGATTGTGTACAGTGCATATTGCACATTATTATATTATTATTAGAGTAAATATTAAAATATAATTATTATAGTTATATGATATACGAAATTCATAAAACATTAATACAAAAACAAAAAACGATTGATGTGCGTATACGTATTTTGGTAGGTATTTATAATTTAAAATTTTTGAAACAATTAATAGTTTACTTCATTCGTTATTTTTCTAACCTATTTGCTAATATCGGTATACTGACCTAATATCAATAATTATGAGTTACTTTTTAACGTAATACAAAGTATTTTAAAATACACTCCACGGAAGTGTAGGTTATAGGACATCTACGAGAATAATAATATTATATATTATAGCATTGGCGTCCAAATCGCTGCAAAATGTTTTTTTACACTTTGAAACAATTAAAATAAAATTTAGATATTTTCCGTATAATTTAAAAATGTTACCTAATATTACAAATTTAAAAATTAATTGGTATAAAATACATAAATACAATTTCAAACAGAGACGATTAATAACTCCGAGTATTGAATTATTTAATTCAAAATTATTTATTCTCACCATTAATAATCTATCAAATTGTTTCTATTGATTTTTATTTTAGATCCAGATCATTAAAAAGAATAACTGAATATTGTAGACCGTAGCGTACCCACGAAGAATGAATTATTTATTAATTAATAATTATTATTTAACTTAAGAGGACACTTATCGATATACCCGTATAGCGTATTCGTATTTTGCTGTATAGACTATATTATAGCTTATAACAACTCCATCTATCCAACGGAAAATATAGCAAAATCACAAACACAAAGAACTTAAATTGTAACATTTAAGTTAAAATTACAGATTAAATACTTATTACCAAATTTAAAGAGTGGAACATTTTCTAGGTTCTCTGTGGGGTTTTGTATAACATGTTATATAATAACGAAGTTATTAGTGTTTCGACTGTTTTCATATTTTAAATAAATAGAAGAGTAATGTTAAATGATATTTTACAAAAAAAAAACCCATGAGAGAGTTTCGAAAATTTTCCACTATTTAAATTTGGTAATGAGTAATCTGTTAAAAAACTTCAAATTCCACAATTTAAGTTTTAATAAATGATATTGCTTACAACAAAGTTATAGTTATTTGTTATAGTTATAGTTGTTATTAGTTTTGCTATATTTTGTGTTGGATAGACTGAGACGACAAATGTTGGTATAGCGATAGATACAGTTTATATAAGTAAAATTGAAAAAAAAAATTTTAATGAAAGATAAGAGACTCAAATACAAATACAAAAAAAAAAATGTATTCCGTTATTAGAACGTATTTGTTTTAAAACATATTGTTATTTCGAAAAGAGTTCTAAAGTTTAAGTTATAAAATATTATAAATAATAATAATTAAATGATTGTATAGGTACATACAGCGTATAGGTATACTTAAACTATTTACTCGTTTTATGTTTGGATACAATTTTTATTTACGTCAATCATATTTTCATTATCCCAAAATATCAAATCTGTAGGTATGTTAACATTTATAAACAAAAATATATTTTTTTAATAAATGTTGATAATGTTTATAAATGTCAATTTTTATAGTATATAACCTATTCAATTTTCAATAATTGTTTATTAATTATTGATTAAAAGAATTATATAGCGTATAAAAATAATATATATATATATTTAGGTACCTATAATAATCTATATGGAATATACTTAAGTATCTAAATCGTTATTTATTTTTTTATGACGGATAAAAAATACGCAATTTTTATAAACATTTTACATCAGCACCATAAAATGTAGGTATTCAAATTAAAATTATAGTGATTTTTAAAATTATTTTTAAACGTTCTTTCGACTAGTTTTTACGAATTAAATTAATAATGATGCGAAATGCGATAGAGCTGCTATAATATAAACTTACAATACCATTTTTTTTTTTTTAATGGGACACTCGAAAAAACGGTAATTGCATTTATTAATTCTTATTAATGAGGGAAAATATTACGCTAAAACAATCTAATTAAAATAAATACTATAATTACTATAATACTATAAATAAATAATTGGCAATTGGTATCCTGTTTCTGTATACAAATAAATACTAAATGTTTTTTTTAAATATATTTATTGGCTAAGAAGAGTGTAGACTTAATTATTATATTCAATAATAATTATAAGTATTTGTGTTCATAAGGAATGAAAATGATTACATTATTGTATAATATTTCATTGCTAAAATATAAAATACGTGATGCATGAATGAGAAATTTTAACATTTTATGTAGGTACCTATTACCTGTAATTGAATTAATATAAGTGCCTATATAGGTATAGGAACAGCTAGTATACAGAGTGAGAACTTCGTGTTAATATGTATTAGTGAAAATTACATACATTTTTAATGTTATTTTCGTAATTTTTCTAACTCTGATCCTATAATAATATATATTAATTTAATAACAGGCAATGTTAAAATTTTTCGCCTATATATCTAATTTAATTCAACTTTATTCAATATTAGTGTTAGATATTTAATACCTATTCATATAGTTACAGATCTACAAGTAATAAATTTAAATTATTGTTTCTAAAATTAGATATATTTTATATGAAAGTGATGTAGAATATATAGATATGGCAATACAGTATAAGGCATAAGGTATATTATATTGTGTCTCCGGTTCCGCCGTTCTTGTTCTCTCAATAGATATACGTTTTTACTAAATGTGTATTTTTCAAAATTACTATTGTACCTATCTTATGTCCTTATGTATAGAAGGAAGTATTATTTTTTTAATTAAAAATATTTTTTAGATAACTTTAATTAAAAATAAACTGTATATTTTTCATATTTAAAAATTTAAGTTACATTTGGTTTACAGACTAAAAAATTAAAATTAATCAAATTAAAATTTTAAATACTTATATTAGATATATTCCTGCAGTTATAAGCTTCATATAATTTTAGACAAGACGTCTACAGTACATAAATCTATAAAGGCATATCACAAGCTGTATTCTACCATCTCCTTGCATACACTTCTTAAATGCTAATAATTTTCGTATTCAGGTGAAAAATGCAGATATAAAAATGAATTAAATGCATATTGAAATAGTATTCAGTTTATAATTATTTTATAACATTTACTAGTTGATCTTAAAAATTAATTGTTGTAAAATTGTAAAAATGTATTCTATGAATAATTGATCATATTGATTTAATATTAGAATAAGTAGTAGTAGTAATTAGAATAAGTTAACCAAATGATTTAAAAAAAGAGAAAAAGTGACTTTTTAATCATAGTCAATACTATTTTTTGGGAGTAGGTAAGTAATAAAAGTAGATATTATAGTTGGTACTTACATGGTGTGTGTATACACTCATTTTAAATCATTATTCAATTTCATGATAAATTATTAATATATATATATATATATATATAGATTTATTATTGAAGATTATAACTAATATCGAAATATTGATAGTCAGTATTAACACTATTATACAATAGTATACTTATTAATAATTATTAAATATATCAACGTAAAATTATTATATAGTTGTGTTACACTGATATATATATATATATATATATATATCCCGTGATGACTTTTTATGTACTTTTTTACTAGTTATTTTATATTTTATAAATCAGAAAATTATCATGTGAATAGATAGTAGATTTTTAAAAGTTTAGGCAGGAGTGGATATCGAGGAAGTGTATGTCCATGTATATCAATAAACTTTTTGTTTATAATGAAAAAAAGCCTACTTGAATCTCAAAAGCCTCCTAATAGGAATTATTTAAATTTTAAATTGTATTAATTTAAAAAAATTATGAATGCAAACTTGATACCTACCTATACTAAATATCTAAGATTTCTTAAAAGTATAAAAATAATAATTTTTCATCTTGTTCCTGGATCCTTCAATGATGTAAAAAAAAAAAATTGACTAATCTGCAGACCTAACCTAATCTAACATGTTATTATATTCTAACTTTGAGTTTAATCATTTTATTATTTTTGTGGTTAACCATTGGATATATTTATAAATATACCTACCTACCTAATCATTTTATATTAGTTTTTAAAGAAATACACTTGGAGTAAGTTTAATAACTTGACAAATTCGAGTTTACTTTCTTTTATCTTCAACATGACTATCTATGGTTATTCTGCATGAATTAAGTACCTAAGTACCTATCGTATAATTGTCTGTTTTGTTTTTAAATTTTAAACATTTGTGTTGTTTACTATAACATGTATTCACCTATCATTCATAAAATATTAATATATACATAATATTATACATTTACCATACCTATACATAACCGTACTTACTTAGTATATATGCATTGAGATGGAGGTAACCCGATGCACTATCCCACCTGTTTGCTCTTGCACGAATAATTCAATTAGAATATTAAAATAATAGGTAGTAATATTATAATATACCATATATGTATATTTTATGCAAAATCGAAATCATTATGAAATTTAACGAGGTGTTCACGTTTATGTTCTTAAACAGTTTATAGTCAATATGAATTCTTAATGGTGGATGAGAAACGTCAACCGCGTGCGATTAATGGGCATAATAAATTATAATTCATTGTTATTATATTATATGTCTGACGTACCTACTGCATAATTCGAATCAAATCACGCGTAGGTATTTTAGCGTTATATTATATATTATAAAATATAATTTCGATATAATAATTATTATACATTTGTCGTGACAAGAATATCAATTCTATAATCTGTTTTCTTTCTTTTCTGAATGTAATTATTCTTTCTATAAAATACACGTTTATAATATTGTTTTATTTTATTTTTGCAAATAATATTTATAATAAAGTTATTTATGTATTTTTTTCTTAATAAATATTATTTTATATATACTCAATTGGTCAATTACCTGCGTATACCGTATCACGTGGTACGTGGTACATAACGGTCATGAAGTAATAGAGACCAAATTGTAACCAAACATTGAAAAAACGAAAACAATTTTTTTTTTTTATATAGACGCAGTCTTCTGTACTCACTTTATTTACATCGAACTATTGAAGTAAGAATAATATACTCAAACATAATAAATATACAATACCTATATAGGTACACAAAAAAGTATAATAAGACAGACACATATTATACTATTGTATAAATAATGTATAACTTGTTAATTTTTACGTACTTATATTTATACTTATGGGAACAAAATTAGGAATAGGTACCAGGAACCTAATTATACTATTTTTAATTACACTTGGAAAAAACACAACAAGTAAATTATATAGATAAATATACCTTCTTTTTATTCACTAACAATTAATATTTATGTATGACCTACACAAATATATATTAAGTATATCGTATATGATATATTAAAACATAAATATTTGTGATCAAATTTAAATAGTAGGTAAAAATAGTAAATTATATTAAAAAATAAAGTATTAATATTTAGAGCTGTATATATATCCCGGTTAATTTTTAATTTATTTCAAAATATTGAATATCTAAATTAAATCATAAGAAAAAAATGTGTATCAATTAAAATATTACAACATTTATTTTATGTATGAAAAACAAATACATTTATATAATAATACATATAATACACGTTTTAAGTAAATCTAACAATGAAAAGGTTGAAAACCAAAATAATTATATATTTGTATAAAGACAACGCATTTTTTTTTTTTTTTTAAACAAACAAAAACTCATTTATTTTATACAGTAGCCTGAACAATATTAACTAGTTGTTTGTTGAATATTTAAAATTATATAAAATTAAAGTAGAAATAAAATGTATAGATAAATTTCACATAGTATTATTTTATATAATAACGCTAAATAAACCACAAACAAAATACTTAAATACCCACCGAAGAAATAAAAATACAATTATATAATATAAATATTTCAAAGATGTCAGATTTCTCTGGAAAATATCTATGGAAGAAAGCTACACAAGAATAACAAAATAAATGCTCTAAAATCTATCGATCACAAGTAACAAACATTACAAACTAAATTTTCTTTGGCATTTTATGTCTTAAACTATGAAATCAAATACTATTATTATTATGTATAACATTAATAGCGCTATGCCGACGTATTACAAATATAAAATAGTAAATTTAAATGAAATGCACGCGGGTCACAAGTAAACAAAAACACTAGGATTTTAGTATATAAAATCAGTCAAGTACAGAAAATGGCAATAATAATTATTATAGTATACGACATATAGTAATTTTTTAATAAGATTTTATCGGTATAAAGTGTTTTTCATCTAAACTAATAACTAATAAACGCGAGCACGCGACGTAGGTACCTACAATAAATACATACCTAAGAGTCAAAAAAAAATTAAATGATAATTTTGCAATCCATTAAAAATAATAATTTTCATATAGATAACAAAGTACATTTGAGTGTAAAACTTAAAATTATAATACATTAATAATAAGTCATAGTGATCATAAAAATGATATATTCACAATATTTCGCGAGTTTAAAATAATTGTAATAAATTTATCGTATTATTTATGGAGTCACTAAAAATAATTTATTTTAAAAATGCGCTTTTATAAAATTTATTATTCGGTAACCCACCTTTAACGTGTTAAAGGACACATCACAGATTATACAGCATAATATAAAAATCGAAATTAACGAACAAACATTGCACATTTAAATTATAATATCATATTTTTATATTTTTGAGCACCTAGAAATTGCATTTTCCATTTCTACGCGTTAAAATTAACAATAAACTTATTGTAAGAAACTACTTACACGAGTAAATTATAAGTATTTCAAGTAGAAAATGCTGTTAATTTCAAAAATAAAATACAAATTTCGTATCGATTAATTTCTATTTTCTGTGTATCAATGGTAATGTAATTATTTGGTACAATAATATTTATATTGTTTTTAAGAAACAATGTTTCCCTTCAATATTCAATACTGTGTAAAGTGTTAAAACCTCAAATTCACGGCAAATTTGTTTTTACTGTTGTCTCGATTAGTGCTGTACACAAAATTCGAACGACAGTAACTAGGTAGTAATTTAATGAGAAGTTTAAAAATATAGGTAATATAATTTAATTATTTTGCAACACATTATATTTTGTGTCGGTCATAAAAATCACAACTGTTAAAGATGGGATATAAATATTGCGTGAAAATATATTTACTTTTGAAATTCATCGATATATTCGGGACTCTATGCATCTGCAAATATGTCTTATTTTAAATAATAGTTTTGCAATAATAACTACAGTGTAATGATTCTTCTAACGTATAATATACTATATTACACAATCATGTTATAACAGAACTACTGAACAAGAGTGCCTAGTTTAATTTTATGACCACAAAATTACAATTTTTGGCAAGGAATTATCATTTTCATCAATTAAATGGACGGAAAAAAAAAATGTTTTACAAGAATAATCATAGAAATTTAAAAGGAACAAATACGCGAACACTAATATTATATACTACTCGTATGTGATATGCGACAATAATTCAAATAAAAAATAATTGTATTAATTACAATTCAACTAGAAATATATTATTATAATTGTCTCACTGCCTATACTTTGACAATCAGTCCACAAAAATCTCAACTATTAATATTAAACATTGTAATAATTAGTCAATTGTAGTTGTAGAGAGCAGTGATACTGAATAGCGATAAATCGTTATTTTTTTATAATGCAATGCTTAAAACAATCCTGAGTTTATATAATTACATTTAAAAAAAATTAACTTAGTATCATGAACTTATATCTTATTATAACAATATTTTTTGTTTTTTAATAATAATTATTATAGTTATCCCTTGAAAATAAAAGTAGATATTTAAACAAATAATGTATGGTACCTACGTTTGTATACAAATTGTTTGCAATACGCATTTTTGTACATTTTAAATTAATAACAATAGTTAATTATAGTTTTTTTCTTTGGTTCGAATTACACTCACCACTATTATTGATAATCTTTTATATTGGAATGTTGGTTCCACGGGACGTCAGTTATGGCTGGCTGTAACCTATTGTGTGGATGTTGTGCTCGCATAATTTCGTCTGTAGTTTGTATGTGATTTCTGGGCCCGGATTCCGGAGTGTATGTAAATGTTAGTCCTGTGGCATAGATTATCCCGTCATTTCTGACCAGAGATACTGGCACTTGTGTAGGCTGTCTGACCCAAAGCCAATCACCTCTGAATGAGGATATGTCCGGTACTACAGCCAACATACTCTCTTGACATCGGTACATAGTTTCGGATTCGACATCGCCAAACCATACTTGCAGATGTGGTGTGAAATTTTCTCCCGTCAATTCCAACATCGCCACGTCACCGCCACCGTTCAGGTTTAGGCTATGCACAACCGGCACGGGTGTGATTGGTGAGTTCACGGGGCCCATACCCTCGTAAAACTGATATTCGGCCTTGTCTGTGCTTATAATTGTCCAACAAGCGCCATCGTTGATCATCTCCTTGTTGGGTTCCTTTGGACAAGGCGTTGCTTGAAATTGAATGATTCGTTCTTGAGACAGACATAAATACATGTGTTCTGTGTCTTTCATGTAAAACGCGCACTTGTGAAGTTGTGACACGGGATCGTCAGCTTCTAAAAGAGCCATCTGCTTATCAACTTTTCGAATGACTAGTCGAGGCAAAGCCATGCCAGTGACACTACAGACTAGTTTAATAGTACTACCGTAATGAACATATCCGTCTCTGACATTGAATTCTTCACTCTCACTTTCGTCATCGTCCAACAAGTGAATAGTAAATGCACCCCACTGCGTTGAGCTGGCATGGAAATTTCCTTTTTCCACGTGTAAGTATCTTGTGCTTACTGTTTGGGACCTTAATCTATTGAATAACGCTACTTTTGTTCCACTTGCGATACATAAATCGGCATTCTTTAAGGATTGTTTTTTCTTTGAAGGTTTTGATATAACTTTAATACGTTTACTATGGAACGTACCAATGTCATAACCAATATTATAAAACATTCTAACCATTAACATAAAATGTTTTCGTTTGTCCGAATCAGAAATAAACAATGTTTTAGCCGCACAATACTGCTTTCCATTGTTAAGATCGAGGGGTTGCAATTCTTGGTCAGTGCTTCCAATACCGATGAATGCACTCATCTGAGAATTGGCTTCGGACACTCCTTCCCTCAACAGTTGTTCTTGCCGAAGTCTCCAACCGTCGCCAAATAAGTAAATACAAGGGGGTGGACAGAAAAATCGTTTTTCATTACCATATGATTTTTGGGCTACTTTAGCATGAAGAATGACTAATACTAAATCATTACGGTCTCGAAGATACCTTTCCATTGCATCTCTAGTAAGACGTTGTTCTGGTCGAAACTGCATAGGACCTTCAGGACCATAATGATGAGGCATCCTTGCAGGTACACCAAGTAAATCTGTGGAGTTATAGCAGCTTAAAGAGCCTACCATTTCTCCATCCTCCGTATCACCATCTTTCTCTGATTTTAACGTCCAAGTTCCCATAAATCTAAAAACAAAATTTGTAAAATATAATTAAATAAATATTAAATTATAAATTTAGCTACCATAATATCTATTACTAATCATTTATAATAGATTAGATAAATTATAGCTATAAAAAAATAATGTAATTTTACATATTGTATATACAATATCGTAATATTGTTATTTGATAATTGTTTTTATGAAACTAAATAGGTAATAGTAACCTTTTACTTATAGTAAATTTTATATTAATATTAAATAAAATAAATAAAACAATAATGGTCATAAAATAATCTTAAATACTCGAAAATATATCAAACTATCTTTTCTGTATTAATCAAACTGGAAAAACGTTCGCACGCTGATAACTCGTGGGGTTTTCGAACAATTCGATCGATGTTTTTCGCAACTACTCCCCTCGTGAAACATTCACTCATGACACACACTACACACATATAGTATTAAGTGCAGTACACAATATATGTACTAGGGTAGAATATTCAATTAATAAATTAGATACCCTACATCCACTTGAAGGGATAATCTCCTTTTAAGTGCACAAAAATGGACCCCGTATAATATAATTTTAATATTACATTATATTATACTATTATAAAATATATTCATGCGGTAGGTATATAATATGAATAATATTTAGTAAAAATAAAATGTAATTTTGTGTTATATTTCCATGTAGACAGTAGATAACTTTATAACAATAATTAAAACTTTAGTATAATTTTCATTAAAAACCCATTTTTTCCTCAAAGTAAAATAAAATATTATATTCGTTCATAAAAATCATAATTCTATTTCTAATTTAAATTATAGGTATTAAAGACCAAGTTATGACAATATTATTTAGATGTGGTAAACTGCCGAATTGTATAATAATAAGCTTACAGTTACTAAAGCTTAATTAAAATTGTATGTCTGTACTCTGTATGTTAATATTAACTATAATTGAAAAAAAACTATCAATACACATGTCACTTGTATCTTAAGAGTAATTTTAAATTAAAAATGTTTATCTTAATATACTACTTATTATATTATTATATAAGACAGATAATCTGACGAATACCGGTATAAATATTTTACAAAAACATTATTATTATTATTATTATTATGTCGTTTCGTCCTGCAATAACTAGAATAAATGTATATTTTTGTATGGGATGTTAGTTCTTATGAATAATTAATATTAGATTACTGTTTAATATTAAAATAAGATTTATTAGTTATTTTACTTATATAACTTAAAAAAAAAACTAGTTTTATAATTTATTTATATGCCTAATACAAAAATCATTATCAAACTATTGGGCTAAATAATTATTAAAACTATTCCAAAAATTTGATTTTTTTGTTTATAAAAGAACATCGATTTTCAGATCGTCGTCACATCCTGTAAACAATTTAGACACAATTTATAATAAAACAAATAATTGTATCATTTAATTTAGTTTATTGAAATATAAAATATATATAGGTATAATACCTAAACAAAAATTCAAATTTTAATGATAAAAATATTCTAATATAGATTAAATTCTTACATTAATCTCATGATACTGTGTAGTACAAAATATTAGTAAAAATTAATAACCAATTATAATTATTTTAAAATTAAGAATTTAATTATACATTATATAGAGGTATATAAATAAAATGAAGAAATATGACGCAAGTTGTTTAATTATTTTATTATTTGAAGTTTTTAATTGAATTGAATATATCCGTAAAAACTAGTTTTAATAAAATTATTAATTATTAGTTTCATACAAATTAATAATTTGTTTTTAAATCATATTTTATATGTATAAATTAAATATTAATTAAACTAATAAACATTTTTAGAATACGTAGGTATTAACAAATACATATGATTCGAAACATTGTAGAGTTATATACAATTGTAAAATTATAACAACTATACTAGCAAAACCTATAGGTAAGACATATCATTCAAGTTTAAATAATTATAATTCCATGTTGACATTTATTTATGCATTTTTCGTTATTATATTCACGTGTAATAATTCAAATTAAATATGTTGTTTAAAACTACTACAAGCAAAGAATTCGTGGTTTATAGATAGCAATCAAAAGGATTAGTTGGTCGAAAAAGGTTTACCACCGAAAAAATTCACTAGATTCCTTGAAAAATAAATAAAACTGTATTTTTTCTTAATACCGTGTTAAAGAAAAAATTTACTATAGATTTTCGCTCGCAGTGTGGTCGAATAAAAAACTTAGAATTATAACTTATAATAACTCGGAAATATTAATAATATGATAATATGATTAAAAGGGAATAATATATTATCAATGATTAAAATAAATTTCTGTTTTAGAGCTACAAAATTGTTGTATAAATATCAGACCAGGTCGTCTTGGTTTTAGGGTGGTAAAAATAATAATAATTATACCGGCCTACACAAACAACAGCTTAATATTACACCCCTATATTATTACTATAAATAGAGAATTCAAAATATTTTTAAACCAGGGTCCGGAAAATAAAATAATTCCTGAAAAACAGTGTAGATAGAAAACTACTAGATAGATACCTACTACAATAATAGCATCGTATTATACTTTATACGTCAATAAAACATTACCTTAAGTTTTGTTTCCGGTGTCCTGAACAGGCGAAGACGATCGGCTGTGAGTATTACTTAAATCGAATTGTTCCGTTTATATTAATATTTATATATTATATTATTATTATTGATTTTAATCGTTTGGCTATTACAGTAAATTTCGAGTAAAAACTAGACGATTTTTATGTTATTTTAATATTATTGATACCCAATTGGTATACTCTTGGTAAATGTTATTTGGTTAGGTTACTGTTGGTATCTATTAAACCAATTACAATAGAAAAAAAAATTGAAAAACTATATAAACGCCGCGAATAAATAAGTAATAATAACTATACTACTGTTAAGTACATTAATAATATTATATATATTTACAAAATATATTATCGACCGGCAGCGTCGGCGCGAGCACGTGAGCACACATAGACACACACACAGTCATACGCAGACGACTACAACGAGTTCGCGCGTGCTGCAGACGACTGAACAGCGAATAGTGGTGCGCGGCGTTGTCGGTGGTGGTGCGGCGGCGGCAGCGGAAACGGTGGTGGCGGTCTCTCTGCCAAAATATAACAACAATAACACTATAATATCTATCGTCGTGCGAGGTCGTCCGCTGTCGATCGTCCCCCAATAATAATAATATCGCGCAGAGTTCCCTGTTCGTATTGTACGCGAAGGATCTTAAAACACGAAACGAACGTGATAACAATGCATATTATCTACGATTGTTTAAAAATAATATCACTGCCGTAGGGTACTTTGATATTTAATAGTGAATAGTGGCGGGACTGACCGATTGATCGAATGACGTATTTTCGTATACTACACATTACGTCGGTGGGCGGAAGAGGCAAAATAAACGTGATGCCCGTCGTCGTCCGCAAAACACGATAATATTGTTATGTTATTCGTTTGCGCGCAAAATAATAATAATAATATGTCGTGTGTGTGTGTGTTATACGTTATAAATTATTGTTATTATCGTACTATAAAATGGTTTGCAATACGGTTTACTGCCGCGGCGGGCGGGCGGGCGGGCGGGTGGGCGGCGGCGTCGGCGGAGGGGAATGACGAAGACGCGGCGGGAAAAAAAGAGGGACCGCGACGGTGCGGCACAGACCAATGGGATCCGTGGGAACATTCCACACTTGCGGCGACGGGGCCTATACCGCCGTCGACGTTGCGCTCTCTCGCGCGCGCGCGCTCGCGCTATGTAGTATATTACGCATAAAACAATATTATATTCGTGCCGTCCGCCGTTTGGTATAAACCATTCATGCCCAAATCGGCAGTGTGTATGTCGTTCTCCGCGGATGGACGCCGCGGTACGCGCACCGCGCTCCGCCCCGCCCACGGAACGTCCGACGGCGCGAACCGCGGTAGTGGTCGCGGTATAATAATATAATATGCGTACGTTCTATGCGGTACGGCGGACGACGGGGGAGAGCGTACGCGGGACGGGGTCGGGCGTGGTGGAGGAACCGATTTCAAGGCGAACTCGCCGGTTCCCACGGTGTGCGCGCGCGCGCGCGCGCGACTCGTATACAGTGCAAAGACTGTGGGAACTAGCCGCTACCGACCGACAGCGGCGGCGGCGGCGGCGACGACGATGACGACGGACGACGACGGCGACGATCTTTACTCCAATTATTTTCCGCTGATGATACACACTTTTCCTCCGTCGCACATTATTATTATTATTATTATTATTATTGTACTCGCAACGTCGCTCGTCGCACATCCTGCACGACCCCTCCCCTCAACCTCCCCTCGTGCACTACAATATAATATTTTAATTCCCGGCGTCCGTTTTTTTATCTCAACCGTTTAACAATAATAATAATAATAATCATATTTATGTATATTTATTACTACTAGGTATATACCCATTATTATTATTATTATTCGTGTTTTACGCGTATCCGCTCGTCTTCCGCTGCTTATGTACAGACATTTATATATTGAACACAATATTTATTATACCTATTAAAATTTATATATTCATCGCGACTTTTTACAAACACCGAACACGTCTTAATAATGCGTGTCATTAGAGCCCGAAACACATAAATACGACAGTTTATTGTCGTTCGGCAAAATTCCGTCCGACTTGTAGTCTATGGGGTTCGAGTTCAATTGTAGTAAACACGCAAGAGGCAGTTGCGTCTGCGTGGGAAGGGCTGAGGGGGTTTCAGCGCCCGTCCAAAAAAAAAAAAATTGTTTTTCCAACAGTGGTAAAGAAAAAAAAAATTTAATTTAATAAAATTTGTTTTACTGTTATTATAATTATTACTATGCGATATGGATTCTATTTTCTATTTTATTACGTATTTTGTATATGACTTGAGATTTCCTGACTTGAAATTTCGTAACTAACAATTATTTTAAAAAAAGATTTATAATATTAAAATTAAAATGTTAAGTATACTTAATTTATAAGCCTTGTTTATAATAGATTGAAAATCGGCAAAATATTTTGCCAAATTTTTAAGGTTTAGTCTTAGATCAGAATCAGTAAAATAACTATACTGGACTTTTTTATTTGGAGTCTCAGCCACCCCCCAAAAAAAATATTTAAATACGCCCCTGACATAAGGACGTTTTTTTGGTCGTCCTGTCGATTTTTTTTTAGAGCAGACCACGCTACTGGCCACTAGGTTATGTGAGTCGGAACTTCGGAAGACTTATTTGTCGGTACAAAATTCGTAAAAAATAATATGTTCGAAAACACAGAGGACATTTTCCCGAGATCTATTTCATTTTTTACATTATTTTGTACATCATAATAGAAAATTATATTTTTTAGCAAAGCGAACAATGTATTGGCTTTACAATATGTTTTTTTTTTGTATGTCTGAAAGCATGATTTTGGGTAGAAATAATGGTCCGATTATTACGAACAGAGTATACTTACGGTAGAGAATTGCATCTATTTGGTTAGTTTTTCTCTTTGAGAGAAGAAAAACTGCCCAAAAATGGTTAAAATTCACAAAAATTCAAAATTCACGGAAACTGTAATTTTGACGAACTATAGAATTTAAATATTTTATAACTAATAAATATAAATAATATAAAATATAAATAACTCATAAATTTTGAACGTAGGAACTCAAAAATGTTTTTGAATATTGACATACCTACGTAATAAATAGAATTAGAGTGTTCTAATATATTTTTATCATTGGTAATTTTTTGCACTCGTCTTTTGAATTTCCTAATAGTTTTATTAAGCACAAAAATTAAGAAAATACTACACGAAGATTTAAAAAACAACCTACAAAAAAACACAGAAACTATTTTTGACGAAATTTCACTTTATTATTTTACAATAAGTTAAGAAATAATGTGTGTAGGTAAACATTGGAATTAAAATATGAATTTATAGATTTGGGAAAGATGAAATGTATATAATAATTAATTAACATTAGTAGGTAATAGAGACGTATTTACGAGGAGGTTTAATTCCCCCCATGACCAATAAAAAAAAATAAAAATTGCTATTAATAATATTATTTTAGATTTTGTATTATAATGTATATACAGATACAAAACAGGTTTAATTATATTTTTTGTGATTAATTTTTTTATATTATAAAACAGGAAGGGGAAAGTTTCGGTTTCATGAAAGCTTTCAAAAAAAAAAATCTGAACCCCATTTATAAATTGCTAAATACGTCTCTAGTAGGTAAGTACTTAAATACTGTATTATATTATAATAGACGACCAAGAACAGATTTGTTTTTTTTTAATGCAATGTTTATTATCATTATATTCGAATCTTATTAATAATGCATCACTATTATCTATTCTTTCACCAACATCATCTGGCTAGGTCCAATATTATCCTCTCTAAGAACCTAAGCGACGGTGGAAAAAATTAGCCTGTATTGGCTATATCCTGTTGGACTTTAATTTTTAATTACAATTATTTTATAAAATTATATATTTAAAATTGACACGTACAATAAAATGTTTATGGTGGTATTTAAAAATAAAATATAAGCAGTTATATTTATTGTAATGATCAAATAATTTTTTTTTTTGTAATTTTCGAAGAAACCATTTTTAGTTTTCAATTCTTTAATTTTAATTATTATATTGAAAATAATAATCAAATATATATTATATTAAATTTAATTAACTGAGAATTACTAGTTTATATAAAATAGTTGAATTAACTTAACTTAAAGAGAAAAAAAAGTGGAAGGTCAATTGTAAACGTACCTCCTTCGTCCTTTTGGTCCTTGGAGGAATTAATGGTTAATTAATAATGGTTTATTATACTTAAGATTTGAATGCAATGACATTGCATTAGAAAATACGATTCTGAGCGAAACTCAATATATTATAATATACTATACTGGAAATCCATTCCAAAATTTTACCACACTTGTAATTTACCTATTTTAATACTCAAACAAATTTTCAGTCCCTTCAATTAAAACTCAATTAGTTATCACAAAATAAAAAAAATTAAATAACAGAAACCGTAATTTTGCCGATTTTCTGACATTTTTGGCAGTTTTTCTTTTCCCAAGGAAAAACTTTTTAGAAACTCGAAAAATGAGCTAAATAAATTACCAACTAGACACAATTTGCTACCGAAAGCATACCTTATTTGTTGTAATCGGACCATTTTTTCTACCCATTAAATGAAACGGAAAATTCATAAAGGAATATTTTATTTCGTATTATTTTTAATACTAAAAAAAAACTATCGAGATAATTGAGATACTTTAAGAAATTAACTACAAAAAATATTATTTAAAATATCAAGTTTTTTTTTAAAAAAAACTTTTGCGTCTTATACTCCTCTAAAATGTAATGTAATAATATACATCTAATAATGTACTTATAATATTAAATTCACGAAAACATGAAATCCTTTAATTATAACAATAATAATATTATAGGCACAATATTCACCTAGGTATTTCGGTTCAAGACGTAAACGTAATTATATATTATAATACCTATTACATAATATCAACATGGCGGAAACTAAGTTAAATTATAGTTATATTAACAAGTAATAATTATATTTTGGATAGAATTAATTGTTATATATTAATAAATAATCATATATTAACATTATGAAGAAGTTTTAATAAGAAAAACTTTAAAGTTCCAAATTATAAGTAGGTAGGTTCCTACACAAATATTTTATTTTTCAATCAATTTCGAAAGAGATGAAGAATTTTCATATTCGTTTTTATATTATATTGTAATATTATAATTTTATTATTCTGATCATTCAGAATCCTTATATATTCATAATATACATATAGCCATATAGAGAGATTATTTTATCTTAACCCAGAAATTTAATTAGATTATAAAACATTTTTATAACATAGATAGTAAGTTTAATTACATGTTAATTTAATATTTTATATTACATTAATTATTATTACTTATATTATTATTAATTATTAATTTAAATGATTAGTTCTGTTTATTTTTAAGAAATAAAAAGGAAAAAGAAATATACATACTATATGATGGTTATTACAGTTTATTTATAATTAATGTAAGGGTAAATTTACCTATTATCTAATTTTTAAAGACTATAAACTTCGTTAAACTTTAAATATATTTTGAGTTTTTTATAATATATTTTTATTTTTATTTTTTGAAACTAAAGTTATGCGCATTTTTAAAAAAATAGGTATTTAACTGCTTCGTTTAGGAATAGAAAATATTTATAAATTTAACGCTAGAGCATATAGTTTATATTTTTCCATAAAAATTTTATAGTAGGTAAATTTACTCTAATATTAATTACAAATTAACTGTTGTAATAATTCGGTTAGACAGACAAAATTTCGTTCCAAAAATAACGGATTCGTGGAACGAGTTATTTTTGTAGGAATGAATGAACGAAATGAAACGAATATTTTGAAAATAAAGAAACAAATTTTTATTTTATAGAACGTGAACGAAAATCACAGTTCCTATAAATTTTAAAAACACATTTTAGTATCATTTACTTTTTTTCTACGCGTTATATATAAGACGATATTTTCACTTGGTTTACGTTGGCTATTGAGTATTCACAACGAAATGACCTCTACACACTCAGTCAATATCGTAGGATATTGAAATAAAGCAATTGACTCTAAGTACTTTTATTATTACATAAATATTTACGCATTATATTTATATTGTATAATAATAATAAATTGATTAGTGTCAATTGAATATTATCGTCATTTAATTTTATGAAATAACTAATTAGTCTTTAGAATGTTACTTTATATTAACATTATGATTATTTTGTTATTGACAATTATTATTGGCTATCATATAATTTTTCATCTAATTTTAAACTTTGTTAAAAATAAGGAATTAAAAATTTAACAAGTTCTTTTTTTAGAAGAACGACGTATCTGGAATGAGTTCCTTCTTTGAATAAGGAACTAGGATCTAGAACAAGTTCTTATATTAGGAAAAATTATTGAGATTCTTTTAAAAGGCTGGATAGCTCGATATATAGATTATTTTTTAAAAATTTATAGATCATTGATGATATAACACAGTTGAATACTGGGGTCCAAATAGAATATAAATAAATAAATACACCAACACAGTAATCCACGTATGTTTACATAAAAAACATTTTGTAAGATATTTTTCATAATAAAAAAACTCTTTTTTTTTAAAAAAAAAACAATTTCATACGAGGTGTTGTACGTTGTACTATGTTATACCTCACATATAGATCCACCTATTCATATGATTAAATTAAAAGAGATCTATACCCAATGAAATTTATTTATAATTTATATTATGATCATGATAAAAGAATCACTCATTCACTTTGTATAATACGTATCGTATTCATCTGACTTTCCACATATCGTTTATATATCATCCATATTATAATATTATAAATATATATATATATACAAGTATATATATTATACGATTCTGAGGGTTGATCCTTGATGATGATGATGATGATGATGATGATGATGATGACGATAATGACGAGGGTGATGATGACGGGGGAATATTAAATATTATTATTGGAAATAATAAAACGTAATTTGTGTGTAGGTACCGTCAAAGAGATGATGAGAACGTTCGCGTATTGAAATATCATATTTAAAACATTCTATTGTATGAAAATTATAATTTAAAATAAACCTTCGAATGCATTGGCGTGGTGATGCTTTTTTTTTTAAGCCTATGCCTCAATAAAAATTTTGGTGGGTAGGTCGTGGGCGGCCTATAAAAATAGAATATATTCTAAAATAACATTTTGATCTTATAGACTGTAGAAGAGGGGGGATGGTGGTAAATAAAAATAATAATAAATGGGTCTCACTCAAAAATAATGTTCTATAAGCCACTGTCGAATATGTTTTATATTGTTATCTATAATTGAAATCGTCAATTGATACGTATAATATTATTACTATTGTGTAATAATATATTTGTAATAATATTTCATATCATGACTATTGTAGTATTGTTGAGTTATTGTTTTTAATGGGCTTACATAAAATTGAAATTACTATAAAATATAATAATAATCACAGAAATGAATAATAATAATATAATTAAATTAAATGCAACAAATAATTTATAATTAAAATCAAATTCGTATAAAACTGTATCTACTTGCCTATTATATTATAAGAATCGGATTCGTTCCTAATCGCTACATAATATACCTATAATCATAAATAATTATCATAATATTATATATACTTATATACGATACGGATATTGACATATTGATTCGATGCGAGTAGAGATAATTTTATAGATCAACAAAAATTAGTAGAATATGATAAAACATTTGCCAAAAATTGTATATAATACATATTCATAACTCTATATCTATTATCTATGCATTTTTTATCATTTCCGCTTTAAATTTCTATAATATTATAGTGTGTTAACATGATTTTTTATTCGTAATTTTATAAGGTAGGTACTTATAAGTATAAGAGTTATATAATTTATTGGATTCGATGATTCTAAGAAGTCGATCATTTTTGCAAAATTTAGGTACTTAACTTTGTATATTATCTATATCCGTTACAGAAATTGATGAATTTATGTTACAAAAACAATGGTGTAGAAGACTGATAAATGTCTGAGTGATGATCTACCATCATGTAATTATTATTCAATAACAATTAAATTTATAACATAATTTTCTGAATCTATCCTAACTGGGATTGCTATAAAGAGAGAATTATTTAATACTCCAAAATTGTTTAAATCATTATAGCTCAATAAGTAAATAAATAAATCGTCAGCTCAGCCATTGGCGAAAATTTACAATAATTTTTAAGGTGGCTAAGATTGTATATGCATTTAAATATTATATTTATATATATATATATATATTCTTCATAAACTGCATGTTTAGATATTAAATAAATCAAATAAGGCAATATTATTATAATAGGTACCTTATATTTATTACCCAAAAATACTACATTACTACATCATTGATCAAAAAATTATATTCATAATCACTCATAAATCATAACTTTTGTTTTATCATATTTCTATTTGTAAAAATAATAATAAACAAAATGTAACAAATTTAAAAATGATTTTTTTAATACCATACATCTATTTTGATTTACATATAGTATAGGTATTTTATTTATTTATCCAAGCATTTCGCTATAATTATTATTGAAAGACCATCAAACATGGTATATGTAAATGGATCTGGCAATGCAAAAAAGTTACTTTTAATTGTTTCTCATGGAATAATATACGTATAATAACAATATTTTTCTAAAAAAATTTAAAAATGTTATTATTTTGCATATAATATACATAAAATACATATAACTAATTTAGGGGGGCTAGATTTCCAAAAAATAATTTTAAAGATGTCTAAGCACCCCTAAGCTCCCTCTCCATGATTTCCACCTATGAGCTCAACATGTAGCTAATACTCTTTTTGTTATATAAAGTCCTAGTTTTACTGTTAAAAATAAAGCAGAGATTATAGAATTTTATTAGGTAGTCAATAGATAGATGTAGGTATTAAAAGCATTAACTGATTTCAATTTGGTGAATGTTATAAAAATGTTTATGAATAACATAATGAGACGTCGCACTTATAAGATACATACCTAATAATAATAATATTTTTTACATGAAAATTTCTCATTTTAGTAATATCAATTATTTTTTGAAACAATATTTTTACTTTACCTACATAATGTTTAGACGTTTATTGTTCATAAATTATAGTAAATTATATTGAATTCATATGCGTATTCCACTTGCCCGATTTTCATTGTATAATTTCTCGTAGGTTAAGTTTATATTTGTATTATAACGTCTCTATTAAATTGTACCCAAATAATTTTAAACCACGTTTAATAGAATAATATTAATTCATCCAACATTTCAATAAAAAGGCCATTAAGACAAATACAGGAAACATAGTATATAATGTATTTAATGTAATAAAACAAGATATTTTCGTATTCAGGTTACCTATATCGAAAAAATTCTATTACAATATTACATATTATTAAATTATAGTAAGTAGATACTAAACGATTAAAATTTATAATATGCGTGACGCCTTAACACACTAAATGTTAATGATGAACCTATTAAACGAATAATGTCTTATGGTGTCATAATATTATATTATTATACGATTCGCGTCAGTATGATTAACTTAAATTTAAAAATGCACATGAATTTGAGGTTTCTGCCTTTTAGTAACTTCCGCATAGTGACATTTTACTAAATACGTTTTAGGACATACCTACACGTATTTTAATATTAAAATTTTATTATACTTAGCACATAGCAGTTTGCTATACTGATTTAATTTACTTAATATTTACCACTTACCTAAGGACTTAACTATAAATTCATTTTGATATTACTGTCTGATATTGCATTCACTGCAAGATGTCTCACGAGGATCTATTTGTAATTTAATTTCTCTAGGCATAGGCTGAGACAAATTTTCTGGGGAATATAAAGTATAACATTACAGGGGCTACAGGCTAAAATACTTAAATCATAAATCTAATAAAACTTTTACATGCTCATATTTATATCTTACATACATCAATATTTTATTAAACAAATTAACTTAAAAATTCAACTTTTCTTGTCATATTATTATATATGTTAATATTTTTAATATAAAAATCATCTATTATATATTTATATATGCATCAAGAGTATAATAATCTGTGAAATTTGCTTTATGTTTAAGAAATAAAATTTAGAAAGGTCGATTGTAAACTTTCATCTTTCGTCTCTTCGGTCCTCGGAGAAATTAGTGGTTTATTATACTTAAGATTTCAATGCAATGGTATTGCATTAGAAAATACGATTTTAAGCAAAACTCAATATATTACAATATACTATACTAATAATCTATTCCAAAATTTTACCACATATGTAAATTATCAATGTAAATATTTAAAATAAATTTCAAGTTTAACAAAATTCAAGGAGTTAACCCGTTAAATCTAAAATTACAGATAATATTAAACATTTTTGCAAAAAATTTCAGAGGTTAAAACGGAAAACGTCAAAACGTCAAAACGGAAACCGTAATTTTGATGATTTTCAGCCATTTGTTGGTACTTTTTCTTCTTTCAAGGAAGAAATTTGAGAAATTTGAAAAATGAGCTAAAGTACCAACTAGATGTAATTTGGTACGAAAGCATACCCTATTTGTGGTAATCGGACCGTTATGTCTATCCGAAAAAGTATTTTCATACATATAAAAAAAAAACAACATAAAACCAATATATTCCTCACTTTGTTCAGAATCTAAAATTATATTTGTTGTAAAAGTGGATTATATTTATTTTATAATTAGTTCTTGACTTCTTATTATACGTTTTATTTTATAAGTTTTTACTTTTGTATTATCTTCTCTACAAAAATTTGGGGATCTAATTAACATTTTTGGGGGCTAAGTCCTCCTAAACCTAATTGAACTTTTTATTGTATTTGGGAAAGAAGTATTTAAAAGCAAATTTAAAATTTAACAAAAAGCGTTTTAATAAAAATCTCTATTTTTAAAATTATACATATGACATACGAGTACGTACTATAAATTTTAAAATAGGAATATTAACATTCGGTTTTGCCAAACATTTTTAATTTGTTAAATTCTATATTAAATTAATTAAATGAAAAATTAACATTTATTATATTATGTTTATTCTTTTTATTTAATTATTAAGGTTTATTGCCTTGACAATTGGAACAAATATATTAAAAAATTAATAAATTCAATAATATAATTAGGTATAATCTCTTTATAAAAATTATATAATAATATCTAAATTCAAAAACTAAAAAAAAATCAAATATAGACTTTAAGTCTTTAACATATAAAAATGTTCAGAAAATTTGATAATTTAAAATTTAAATAGATCAAACTAAAATCTTACATTGTAAAAAAATTTAAAAACGTGTTTTGATAAGAATTTATTGTAAAAACAAAATAATGATATTTATTCATCTAGATTCTAGAATCTAGAAGTTATTATAACAATCAAATTCTCTATTTACTGTAAGTATTTACTATACTTACCTATTAATATATATTTTTTATTTCAAGAAAATTGTAATGAATGTTTTTTTTATTACATACTTAGTTATGCATATAGATACTACAATACAATAACTAGGTAAATCAAAGTCGCAGAGTACACCCAACTTCCTGTTTCTAAAACTTCCTTTGTATGAGAATATTATATTTAATTATACATAATATTAGATTCCAAATTCTTTCTTTCTTTTTTTTCGTTTGTAATATAACAACTTCCGTTGTTGCAATGATGATTCATTGCAACTATATTTCGTCAGTATAGGTATGTTATATTTTCTATTAACAAGAGAACGTTTTTGAAAATTATTTTTAAAGCCGTACTCCTAAGAATACCTATTTGAATATTATAATGGAAACATTTTATATAATATAGTAACACGTTATTAAAATATAGCTGTACGTTTGTCTGTATAGATTAATGGCTAAAACAATTTTAAAGATATTATAATTAAGTAGGTACATAAAGATTATTGTATAGTTATTGTGTACTAAGTACTTTATGTAGGTGACTATGTAAATAGCACAGTTTTGTTCGATTTAAATACTAATATTAAATTATTTTATCGACCTATACGTCTACACAAAATATAAAATCAAATAAAACAAACATCAATATTTTTTACCCGGTAAATCATATTTAAATATATATAATGTATATATATAGGTACATAGTTTTTCGTATGAAATATTTATAAAACAAAATAATTTTTTCTTTATATTCTATTATGTTAAAATATTTTTAGGTATAAAACCACAATTTTCTACGTTTTTCACAATTATTTAACCATTAAAATAGGGTACGATATTAATCATATATTTTTTATGAAAATTCAAATATAGGTAGTAGGTACTTAATTATCTATAGCTTATTTATTTATTTATTTAGCTCTATTGTTACTAATTATAGTTTTAAATTTTCATAAAAATCATGCATATTTCAAGTTGGTGTATGAATTATCTGTGCGACTGTGCATAAATGTATTTTTTTATATACCTAGTTTTTTACAGTAATCTATTATATTGTCGGGAAATAAATAATTAGGTAAGTAAATCAAGTTAAGTTAGGTTATTTTAATATATAGGTAGGTACCTCAGTACCTAATACAGCATTTTAGTTGATATTAAAAATATTTAGTATTTAGTAATGGGTGAATAATGATATATGTTTAATAAAATTTTAACTAAAAATCTTTATACATTTCTATAAAATGCATTGCAAATGAATTTGTCAGTTACTAACATAATTTTAATATCAAACAAAATTGGCTTAATTGGTGTAAAACTTGGCATGCTGCAATTTTTGCTCCCACCTATAAAAAATACTGAAATGGCGCCCCTGGTTTCTGTTTTCTATAATACCTTATCTAACCTAAAATAACCTAGCTAATACACAAATAAACTATATAAGTCAGAAACAAAATTAATATTTATAATAGGTGTTAATATTAGTTACAAATATAGGTACCTACATTTAATTATTGATCATTTTTCAATAACAATATTGTATGATCAGTTTGCAAGATATACTATATGAGTTTTTATTTTTACATTTATGATAATGTTCTAAGGTTATATCGAGGTTAATACTCAGGTATTAGAAATAGACAAAAATTTCAAAAATATCTTCATTTGACTCAATATTATGTCTGTTTTAGTCTCCTCATATATTTCAGAAACACCGTATGTATAAAAGAACTTTAATAAAATAGTTTTTTAATAGTTAGGTATTAATACTTAGTTTTAGCGAAATTCATAACTAATAATTAAATTTGGAATACATTTTTGAGGAGGGTTAAATTTATATTAAGGGAGTTAAGCGGTTAAACCCCACAAGTATCCCCTAGTATTTATTTTTATGCAAATAATACACAATTATTGGATATTTTTTAATTTTCCAATAAAAAAAATATTATTAATAGTCGATGATAAAAATAAAGTTATTACCTACTTTATCAATTATATTTTACAAACAATCGTAAATAATATGAATATATGAATTTTATAATATGAATTTATTTGAAAACAATTCGGGGGAATGTTTTGTCTAATACGATCATATATAATAAGAGAGTAAATTATGTTTATTTATTGAGTGTCCCAACAGATTCCTTAAGCGTAAGGAAAAATTACCCGAAAATCGCGAAAATATATTATTTATTCGTATTATTAAAATAATGATGGTCGTAGATAGATACATCTTTTAAATATGTATAATTATTTTTAGTCTAAATAGTTATAGAACTTATAAAATATCTCAAATAGAATTATATGTAAAATTGAAGAAATGAGAAATGTTCAATTTTTTTTATCATAAAAATATTGAATTAAAAATTTCAACATTAAATATGCTTATTTGAAATTTCGATATTTACTACGATACTTTACTATAAAAGTATAAACGATCGTTTATAGTATTGGTTTTATGACATATCTTCTCCATAGATTTATATGTATCACATTTTAGTGTAAGTTTTAAAGTTTGGATTAGGTTTAAAATAAAGAATATTTCGTCTTTTAAACAATATAGGTATTTTATGATCATTATTTAAGTCAATATATTAATATAGGATATAAATATATAATATTACTTTAGCGTAGGTACTGGAATAATATCTGTAATTTTCGTATTGTAAGTATAACAATTATAAATATACTAAATTAATATTCCTCAATTAAAATTGTAAGAAAAATGTGATTTTATAGATTAATTAGAATAATAATGTTTTTATAATTAGGTACTTATAAGGTTCATACCTATAGAATATAGAATATTAATTATATAAAATAATTTAGTAATAATAATTATATCTATTACTATGAAATAATACGATCGTCATTTCGTTTCAGAATCGTTTTTCGAATGCAATGATTTATTTATTTATTTCAAATCGTAATTTTAATAAAACTCAATAACATTATTCCACCACCAAATGAACACGAGAGAAATGTTCAGCATTAGTGACCGACCTGTTTTTTAACCTTTATAAGTTGAACGTTTAAATTTAATACACATTTATAAATATTTTTAAATGACAATTTAAACCCATGAGGTGATTGTGTGACTAGAGAATCGAATTAAAAGTTTATGTGCCTAAACCTTATAGCCATATTACGTATACACCATACGGTATACGCCTTATATTCATATTAAAATATTTTTGTCGAAATAGATATGGCTATTGTGCAAGTACTCAACTATATTATTTATAAAACAATACCAATGAGTAGATACTATACCAGTTCTATATTTACCAGTGGTATATACCTAAACTTAAGAACTTTGCAAATAATAGATTTAATGTAATACGAATAATGAATATAATAAACATTCTTGTAAAGTATTCGAACTAGTATTTAAATACATTTTGAAGTATTTTTCGGTATTTTTTTTAAAGTATTTTTTTAGTATTTTTAATACATTATAAAAGTATTTAATACGAAAAAAAAATCTTATATTAAAACAGGCGCCGATAAAATTTTTTTCTTTGCATTTTATTTTTATACGTTATAAAATTAAGCTACTATGAAAAATTCATAATTTTTACACATTTCCTTGCCATTTTTTAGCAATGTACATTGTACATCAGGACTGAAAATTATGAAAATAACTAGTATTTTTCATGTAAAGTAACTATTAGTTATATTCAATTGGGTAAACTTAGTAGATATTTTTTATTTTTTTAAATACTATTTAACATATTTAATATTAACGAAAGAGTATTTTTATTCAAATACTTTAAAATTTTGAAAGTATTTATAAAATACTTTTTTTTAAGTATTTTAAAAGTATTTAGAATACAAATTTATTCCAATTTAAATATTAGTATTAAATTAACTTTTCAAAATTATTTTTTACAAGACTGATAATAACATAGCTAATATATTTCTCTGTAAGCATGTTATTTGTTTAATAATATTATAATTCACAATTCGTTATTTTATTATAGTAAACTATGATTGTTATGATGTAATTTACCTATTGTAAACGTCGATAATTGGATAGTTATAGGAACAAAATTTATGTCTTATACTGATTGGACTACTAATCAGACATTTTAGTATTACCTAGACACAATTTTTTTTTAAATATCATATTATACGTCTTATGCGTATATAATAAATATTATGAAATTAAGGATACCATAATCATCCTTAAAAAATATCAGTGTCTTCTTATTGTAATATATTCGACATTCTTGTAATTTGGATAGCCTGCTCTTCAGGAAACGATAATTGGAAAATTCCAAAATATTACCTATTTATTAAATAGTCAATAATTGCTACAAATAAATTTACTATAGATTTTTACTACTAGTATAAGATATGTATTTTGTTCGTAATAATATAGATTATTATTTGAAATTTTATTACACTGAATAATAATTAGGATTATTAATAAATAATCAATAGGATTGCCGGAAAAGTCTTACACTTCAACTAGGCTACGAGTATGAATAAATGTTTAATTTATAAAATAGGTAAAATTAATCGGCAAATCATTAAGTACAGATTATTATATTATTGTTAACAGATATGGAGTTAATTAAATATTGTAAAGATTTATAAAGCAAGTTAATTAAGAGTTAGATTTTGGAGTGATTTTATAAAATGATCAATAGTTTAATGGTAAGTTATTTATGAAAAATATACCTATATACCTAATTTAGAAATATTTATATTCTAATGATTATATTTATACATTTATTTTATAAATTAAATATGTTAAACTATGCAAAAATCTGGTTGTATTTTTTTGGCATCTGTCGAGAAAAAAAAATGTTTGTATTAAGTTTATATATATTTTTAATAAATTTGTGAGGCTTGTAAGATTTTAGGAGGCTCAGCACCTTTTCCTCTTTGATCCTATACTAAGTACAGTTGCCTATATTATAAATGTTAATTTATATAGATATATATTATTCTAATAATAACTTATAATTTGTATTTTTGTCGATGAAGTTTAAATAGTTCAAATATTAAGGTATAATTTTGATTTGGTAATTTGTTCACGTGACTTACATTTTTTTGACATTCCATTAATTCACTTGAAAAAAACAAACAAATCATTCAAATATTCACATAATATTTAATTATATATTATGATAATATTTTTATTATAACATTTATTATTAACATATTTTTGTAATTAAGTATTTTAATATAATTATATTATACTTTTAAACTATCGCCCCTGAAAGTTAGATAAGCAAAGGTACAAGGATGTCGAATGTATATCGCTTTATATAAAGGGACACTTTCTACAGCTTGATTTTTTCAATTTACATTTTTCAATTTTTTTTATACTACGTAGACCAGTGGTCGGAAAACTGATGCTCATTAGCATGGAATTTACAGCTCTTAAGACTTTGGAGTTTGTATCAATATTGAGACCCGTAAAATATATCGATTAAAATGTGTCTATAGATTTTAATATATTTTATAATATACAGTGTGTTTCACTTAAATAGTAACACTAAATTTTTCAGTCGGATGACTTTAGATTTTAATTTTTTCAAAATTTTAGGAGCATATCAGCGCATATTTTGGAGCACTTTTCAAAATTTTGTGTCTTTTGGTATAGGCATGCACAATAATACTTGACTTTTTAAATGACAAAATATATTTTTTTAATAGATTCGAATAGACTATTTTTTAAGCCACTATTATATTATCAGTTTTTTCTTTTTCGAAAATTAACCGATTTAAAGCCATCTCAATTTTAAACAAACTCGATTTTTACCTACATTTATTTTATAATTATTTTTCGGTTAATCAATTTTAATATTTTTCAATTCAAGTTCTTGTACACGAAAAATTGTACTGCCGACTTTTACCACCATTTGTCGGTGGGTTAACAGAAACACAACTGTTTTTTTCTTATTTTCAGTTGAAAGTAAGACTTGTCATGTACAATCGTTGTACCTAATGGTTTTTGAAAGCCGAGAAAAAGTATTTTGTTCAAAGTTATTTTCAAAATAGAAAAAAAAATTGAAAAATCGTAATAATATCAATGTGGCTTATATAAAAAGAAAATATGTGTTATCATTTTAAAAATAGCAAGTTTTACTACGTATGCACACACCGAAAGACATAAAAAGTTGAAAAGTGGCGAAAAATGTGCACCGATATACTCCTAACATTACGAAAAAGTTCACATCTCGATCTAAGGTCATCCGGCTGAAATATTTAGCGTTACTATTTAAGTGGAACACACTTTGTATTGTATTTCTATAAGATAAATATGGAATCATATTATGGGATTAACGATGTTTATTTCTGGTAAAAATAAAATAATATTTTAATATAATAAATAAAATTGTCATTTTTATCGTGTGCGTCAGTAACAATATGCTACTACCTAATAAAGTAATTATAAATATGACGTGCTACTGTTCGATTCGGGTCGTGGAGTATGGCACACGCCGTGTCTAGCGATTAATATTTTGATTATCATTTTACTTTAAAATATGAATAATATATTGGTCGAAACGTGTGCACGTTACTGGAAAGGTGTTAATTCGATCAGTACAGCGATTTTCGGTATTTTTTTTGTTGTGCGTTTTTCCAGGTTCCTTTTTTTATCTGATCACCTTATTACAACACAACCAGCGGCGCCGTTGATGGGGTGGCAGAGGGAGCATTCGACCCCCCGTTAAATATGTCGGGGATCAAATTATAATTTTATAGTTTACATTTAAATTACATTTTTATTGTTTTTAATTTTTATATAATAAAATATGTAATAAAATAAATTTTGAAAAGTTGTATAACAAATAAAGTTAAAAAATGTAAAACATTAAAATTGTTTTTAATTTTATATTCAAAATTTAAATTAGGTAAATAAGACTATTTAGTTTAATCTACAAAATAGTAGAAAAACCTATTTTACAAAAATCAATAAGTATTTGTATTTTATTTTAATGTACTCATATATCATGATTTTTCTTAAATTTTTGGTAAATATAAAGGATTTTTTACTCTTATTAGCCAAATATGAAACATGAACTACTATATTTTCATTGTATTGTCAACTAAGAAATTTTATACACTCATACATTTTCTGTTGAAATCAATCAAGCTCTTTGAAAATTATGATTAAGCAACTTTTGAAAAAATGGCTCATTTATACAAAAAGATTCAGGACCTCTGCGTAGACAGTGGTATTAAAAAAAAAATTAATTTTTGATATCCTTCAAATAAAGTTCCAAAATAAGTTAACTGAAAATATTCATTAATAAAATTCTGATTCATAATTTTCTGATTCACTTAATTCTATTATACTGATAAGCCATTTCAAAAGTTTACGGCTTACTATGTGTGTAAACTACCTATATGAATACTAAAAAAAAATTCAAATCTTTAGAATCAAAACTCAATTAGTAATCATGATATAAAAAAAATTTTAATAATGGAAACCGTAATTGTGCAAATTTTTGGTAATTTTTCTTCTTCCAATGAAAATATATTGAGAAATTCAAAAAATAAGCTAAATAAAGTATTCACTAGATGCAATTTAATATGAAAAGCATACTCTATTTGTGACCATTATTTTTACCCTAATCGTGTTTTTATTCATATAAAAAAAAATCATTGTAAAACTAATACATTCTTTGTTTTGCTCAAAATCTTAAATAATAGTTTTAAAAATTGTACAGTATATCAGTGGCGGATAACTAATAAATAAAGTGGTGCTCAGTACGTTTTCATAATTTTGGTAGGTAGATACTAGATGAGTAGGTACGAGTACAAACAAATTATAATTGTAAATTTTAAATGTAAATTACTTTAATTATAATATAAACAGTTGAATAATTCACATCATTCATTTTTCTTATAAACAATTTTTATTTATTTATGCATATGACATTTTCGCCTTATCAATAATTCAAGTAGTAGCGTTAATTACAATATAAAATAGCTAGTAAAATAAATAAAGTATAAAATATAAAATATGTAACAACAAAACAATAGTCAAAATAATCAAAATAATTAAAAGGTAAATAAATAATAGTAGGGATAATAATGGTTATAATGGTAATAATGTTACAACATAAACAATGGTAACTATAGTGAATGGGTAACAAGTAGGAAGATATCACAAACGTATAGTGAGTTCATCGCACCATTTGGCGGCTACCGGGCTGCCCTCGTGCAATTTGACTAATTCTCCTTCAAACTTCGTGTTAGGGCATGTCTGGACAATGTGATTGATAGTTTGTTTATCACCGCATTCGCATAGTTGAGAGTCGGACATTCCCCATTTATGGAGTAAGTAATTGCATTTTCCCTGTTCTACCCTGATGCGGTTGAGAGTTGTCCATTAGGCCCGTGTAATACCCCAACCAGGTACTTTTATAGTTGGGTCAGTAACAAGGGTTTTGTTACGAGTTTCTGCTATGCCCCAACGCTTTTTCCATAGCCCTTCTATGGGCTCTTCGGATACTTCATTACGCCAGATAGGGTACCTTAAACTTAGCCTTATTGGGGGATGTTCCAGAATATCCTTTTGTAGGGGCAAGTTTTGAAAGGTGCTCAGTTTTAAGATGGTTTTTGAAGTATGAGATAACCTCCGGAGGTCGGGATGGGCTATGTTTGATAGGACCGGTAGCCATTCCGTTTGTGTGGATCTTACAGTTCCTGAGATGATTCGCATGGTGTAATTCAGTTGTACATCCACTTTCTTACAATGCGCACTTCTTGCCCATACTGGTGAGCAGTACTCGGCGACACTATACACTAATGCTAAGGCTGAAGTACGGAGTATACTGGTGCTGCATCCCCAACTGGTGCCTGCTAGCTTAGCTATGATGTTGTTGCGTGTTTTTAACTTATTTTTAACGGATTCCAGGTGTTGGCTATAAGTTAGAGTTTTGTCGAATTTCACTCCTAAGTATTTGGGACAATCTTCAGTAGCGATTTTTTTTCCTGTGATCAGTATTTCAAGTTCTTTTATGGCTTCCCGATTGTTGAGATAGAAGGTTCTTGTTATTGACTTATCTGGATTAAGCGTTAAGTGCCACTTGTGGAAATATTTTTGCAATTTGTCTAGGTCTACATTTCTCTAATTCTGCAAAGCTTCTGACTTGAGCTACTAGCTCAACGTCATTCGCATACATGAATTTTCTTGAAGACGTTTCGGTAATATTTGCTATATATGCATTAAATAATAGTGGAGACAGTACTGATCGGGGAGGAGATGCTATACCTTCACGTGGTCTCCCCGGTGAGTAGTGTGTTTTCGAATTTTTCAAAGGATCTGAACTGCGAATTTACTACAATGAACACACGAAATCAAACAGCATCACACCGACAGCTAGACGTCCTTGCACCTCCTGGCTTTTTCGGCAAAAACAGTCCTTTTTAGGGCTCTTTTGACTTGCGCGCTGCCCGTGCTAAACAAAGAATAACCAAAAAACGCACAAAAAACAAAACAAAAATATTATAAAACATTTATTACATTTAATGGAATTTTTTAAGCAAATCATTTAATTATATGATTAGCTGAGTGAGTATACCTTTTTATTTTAGCGAGCATTTGTTGTATTTTTTAAGATAGTTACCATTACAGCATAATAGTTGTCCAAAGTTAGTAGAAAATTTAACAAATACAATTTGATTGATACATTTTTTTAAATATTACATACAAAATTAAGAGCATTGTAAATAATTACAAAAAATATATGCATACATATTTTAAATAGTTTTTTATTAATGAAATATAATATTTAACAACAATGTTGAGATTATATATATATATATATTCTAAATATTTACGTACACAATAACATTTATGAAATAAAATTATTTAATTGTTTATTTATAAAAAGCATACTAAATTTTTACAGTATGCCTAGACAATTTTTTTTTTTATTCAATTAATTAAAAAGAAAATAAAACACGATAATAAATTTAGAGCACAAAAATTAAACAAACATAAGTTTATCTTAAACTCTTAACAAGAAAGGTATAGTAAATTTAATTATATAAATCTATATATTATAATATAATATTTTTAATTTATACTTTATATTAATATTGTTTATAATAAGTATCCAGATTAAAAAATAAAAAATCGTTAAATATGGTAACTTTTTATATTTTATAAAAATAAACATGTCCGCAAAAGCGTAAGCATGAATTTTAATAATGATCTAAAAAAAAAAAAAAAAAATGGTGATATATATTTATTTTATTATAGATATAGATTTCATTTTCTGAACATAAATAATTTCTTAATACTTCTTATTACTTCTTAAAATTATTAAATTTAAATAACAAATCAGAATTATCTTCTAAGTTATGATTATTTTTATTAAAATGTGAACAATATTTATTTATAAAATTATTATATTCTAAAGTCGTTTTGTGAAATTATTATTTCACTTCATAACCATTAATATATTTGTACGACAAGCTTTATATTATATCAAATACAAATTTATGTACTTTATTCTCTTCATTATAATTTTTCTTAAAGTCTAAGATTAAGTAACTGTACAATTGGGAGGGATCAACAAGAACATTAATGAATAAATCTAAAACACTATAACTCCAAAAATAATTAACAAAGCATAAAATAAAAACAGATAATATTAAGTAAGGAATGCATTTTTAAACCTTAAGAAGGTTAAATACAGTTCATCATTATTCCAACATTTAAGGTTATTATATCAATGTTTCGCATTGTAAATATATATATTTTTAAATAGTACTACTATACCTATATTTAAAACCGTAACAACTGAGGAAACATTAACCTAAATATATTTGTGTTTCATTCTTGAGCAAAACCTTCAGTCTCCTCAATCGCGTAATTAAGCTTTTCAACTAGTTGGTCATAGCTCTTATAAGGTGGTAAATCTAAACGATTGAAACATGTATGAGATCGAGGTAACCAAGTTTCTTTACCGACTTTTTCAATACAAAACCTCTGTGCACCATTGCTTCCTAAAAATAAAATTTAGTTATATTAAACACATTAATCATAAGTTTAAATTTTTAATCCAAATTATGTTTTATTTTTGCAAAACTCACCCATTAATTCAGCAAATCCGCCAACTGGGACTCGACATGTTCCAGTTACAAATTGTAATAGTCTTGCTCTCTTTTCATTATCAGCTTGTTTTACAAACTGAAATTAAAATATTTATTTTATAGGTATATAATATAATTATTTTAGAACATTAAAAAAAAAAATTGTTTTTAAAGAAATTAATAAAGAATAATTTTCAATTTTAAGGACAAATTAGTTTAATAATTATGTTTTCACTATTGTTTAAATATTTTTAATTTCAATTAATATATAGTTTGAAATAATATTGTTAACTAATTAGTTATACCTTATACTTAAAAAAAATATAAATTATAATCATTTTAATAAATAAGTAATTGAAACATTTAGACTAAATAAATTATTAAACATATGTTATTTATTGATAAACATAAATAAATATATAGCTTTAAATATTTTAAGTATTATACTTTTCGTAAATATTATTGTGGAAATCTATGGAAATTAATTAAAATTGATTAATACCTGCCAAAACCAGTTAATTTGTTTGCTAGTACGATTATAATGTCGATAAATGGTATGTTGTTGCCAGTCTTCTACATCAATTTCTTGCATTCCACACAACATGAGTTCAAGTTCTCGCTCATCAAAATATTTCAGCCATTCTAATGCTACAACTTCATTAAATCCATCTAACAATGCTTGGGTCTGCTCTTCAATGCCACGTGTCATTCGCCATTCAGTCATTAATCTAATATAATCATCTTTATTTTCATCAGAAACCTTTACTTTGTCACCATTTTCTATCAATTCATGATGTACTACTTGACCAAGTACTTCAAAATCAACTCCAAAATACATTTCAATATCGCTTTCTTCTAAATTGTTATCACGAACCCAAACTAATGAATTATAAAATTCTGGGTCAATAGACTCAATGTCTTTCATTGTAAGTTTTTTGTTTAACATCCGTTTATAAAATGGCATTGTGAATCCAGAATAAATAAAACGTCCATGATATAAAGCCTGTAATTTTAATTATAATATTCAATTATTATTAATAATTAATGCTAAATTAATTTTAAATATATACCATAGCTATAAATCGTCCTATGAATTTAAAATATAACAAATGATCAGGATTAACGTATGATGCAGGATTAATTTGTAGACTGTAATTGTTTTTATTTGCGTATTCAAAAAGACAATACATTGGGTTAAGTACTTCGTGTGAAAGTAAGAAAAACCACTCTCTATAAATTAAAAATAAGGTTATAGATATATTTATATTTTAAAATTAATAATTTTAAGTACCTAGAAACACCACCATAATCTAAACCTTCTTCGCCACGGAATACAATATATAAACGCTTTCTCATTTCATATGCAGCAGATCTCATTATTTGATGATATGAATCTTCAAATAATGTTTGCCTTGAAACAGTTATTTTTATGTGGCTTGATATTGCATTACTCTGACACAGATACCGGAACTGACTTAATTTCCAGCGGAATGATCTTTCATATGCAGCGGGCACGCCATATGGACCAGATGTACTAAAATTAAATTATAAAAATACATACTTTTATATTATTTTGCTATTTCAAAATCATTAAATTAATTACCATTGAATTGGTAGCACATGGTTTCGTGGATCTTCAAATGTAGTTGTGTGAGTATTATGATCTACAAAATACCTAATACCATCAGTTGTTTTTCTAACTTCCCAACCAGTTGGTAGGTCAGAATTATCAATAATTAATTCAGTTCTAATAAAAAAATAAATAAATATTATATTATGTGTATATTTAATTTTTCTTATTTATATATTAATATACCCTTGTGTACGAGGATCTTCCCATTGAGTAATGCGACTTTTATGATTAACAAAATAACATCTACCATCAGGTTGTACACGTTTTTCCCACCCATTAGGTAACTGTCCCAATCGGTCTTCTTCTTCAACAATTGGGGTATTACTAGCAGGCGCTCCAGAAGTTTGTCTATTATTTGGTCCTGAACCTGTTCCTACAGCATGCTAAATAAATATAAATAGTATTAGTTTTACGTAAATGTTATTTATGAAAGGATTTAAATACTTGAGGATAAAGAAATCTTTGATTTCCTTGTTGGACTACATGAGCTCTTTCGCCTTGCCAATGTTGATAATGTTGTAGTCTTTCAGTGTTTGGACGTTGCCATGTTGTTGTACGTGTATTATGATCTACATAATAAATACGTCCACGGTTATCTCTCCTTAGTTCCCAACCAGCTGGTAATGGTTGAGGACGTTCCCAAGAAGTAGATTTTGTGTTATGATCAACATAATATTGTCGTCCATAAGCATCAAATCTCATTTCCCAACTATAATTTATTTATCAAAATAATCAAATATAATATTAATGTTTTTCAGTTTTAAAATATATAGTAATCTATTTTACACAAGCATAATCACAAAAAAAAAAATTCAGAGAGACTTTTGGTTCATACTTTCATACTTTTATCATATAACATAATCAAAAAAAGCTAGAAATAACAACAATACTAACAAATCGAACAAAATTGTATTTATTTTCAACAATGATAGAAATCACTCATGATTAGTTCAACTATAAAACGTATTTATACATTTTCCTAAAATGTTGAAGTAGTTAAACCCTTAAAACTCGTACACCCACATATACATGCTTGCTTATACATTTTATACTATAATTTTTAGTTTTGTCTTCTTAATATAAATATAGAATAAATAATTTATATATATATATATACCCAGAAGGTAATGGTTCTTCAACTGGTAATGCAACAGGTCCATTTTGATGATGAACAGTTACCGTCCCTTCAACTGAGTTATTATTTACTGTTTGTGTTGACGGAGCTCTATTATTAATTGATGAATTATTTACTGCATTAATTGTTGAATTTGAACCTAAGTTAATCATGAAATAATTTAGATAAATTAATAAAAACTCAAAAATTATTATAAATTAATTTTAAAACTATTACTTGTTGGTAAGGCAGGTGGTGTAACAGCTAGTAATGAAGTACGGTTACGAGCTCTAACTCCACAATTGAAATCTCCATTTGATAATCCTATACAAAAATTTAAGATAAATTTATTTTCGATTTTGAATAAAATAAAATAATTAAGAATACTTTGAGAATTGTTTGTACTATTGTCTGCATCTCTGGATGGATTCAAAACTTTAGACATATCAATTTGAAAACCATTTAATATTGTAATCAATTCTCCAACCTTAACTAAATTGTTAGATGATGATGAACTTGATGGGAGGTGGTCATGATGGCGAATTCGCATCAAATCAATTGTTAATTCCAAATTATCACAGATACCATTATAATTACATAAAATATCATAAAGACTTATATTTTTTTCAGCTATAAGCACATCTTTTTGAAATTTACAATAATCTAACACACGATAATGCAATATAGAGTATGGAGTAACAAGTCTAAAAAGAAAATAAATCAATATAAATCAAAACAAAATAAATAATATTTTTGTTATATTATAAACATACACGGTAAATTCTTCATTCCATTTTGGTTGATATGTATTTTTAATAACTTCGGTTTTATGTCTTTTAAAATCATCTACACTAAGTTCAACATATGGATGAGGTTTTATTAATCCACCATTATTTTTTAAATGTGCATTTTCAACTAAAAAAAAAAAAAATTAAAATTAAAATTAATTAAATATCAATAAACAAATAATTACCTAAAACTTGTATTAATAATTACTAAATATTGATAAATACTGCATAATAAATAATAAATTATATCACAATTAAGTAAGTTATGAATAAATTAATAACAAACAAATATTTAAATAATTGATTGTAAAAACTTACTTGTCACAATAAGTTGGAAAAAATTTTGATTTGAAGGAGAAACAACTCTATCATGAGCTGATATTGTACAGTTAGATAAATTTTCTACAAGAGAAGAAGCCATGACAATATAAATATTTCACTAGTTATTTTAGAAACATTCAAAGCTTTTAAAACAATATTTATTCTTATGGCTGATCTAAAAAATAAAAATAAAAATTATATTAATAGTTATTACAATAATTAAACATTAAATTTTTTTAAAAAAATAATTAAAAAATATAAATCACCATCAAAACTATAAAGTACAATATACTTATACAGAATGATCAGAATTTCATGTTACAGTTAATTGAATTTTACAATTGGATTTGTGGGTTAGGTTCAAATGAAAGTTCACACTTGATTTTCAAATATTGAGATAATTCCCATAAAAAAATTGTTTAAAAATATTAAACTTCTAAATAGTTGATAATTTAAAATTATTTTTGTTTATTCAATTTTCATGCTAAACAAATATCTATTTAATTACATTAAAAAATGAAAGTTGAATTTTAATTTTTAAATAATCATTTAAAAGCAGGTAGAAGGTTCCCCAGCCGTGTGGGGATTGGGGGAAATGCATACTCATCTGATATTTTTCCTTATTTTCTTAAATTTTTTTAAGGCCCGGCAATCTAAATAGTCCTCCCTTCTCCCCAAATATGCTTTGTAGCATAGAAGCTGTGCTCCTTCCATTCACCCTAGGCCATGGCTTTATGACCTCCTTTTATCCAGACATACTATTGTCTATTTTTTTTGTATTTGTCTTGCTTACAACTTGCTACCTAATCTTCTTGACCTTAACTTATTTCCTTTTGGTTCTCTTTATATCGAAAATATATGTGATATGTATTATGTGTCATATGTGATCTATCTCACCTTCTCTTCCATTACCAATTACTATCCTATCAAAGACGTTCGTTTCTCAATTATCCTAAATATTCATCACTTAGTAATTCACCCAATATCCATCTTCTTTTTAACTCCCGTTCTCCTTTTATCATTGATGCTATCATCTCCAATATCCTCAAATCTGGCTTTTTAATTTGAAAAAAAAAATTTTGTATCTTCATTATCTATAAAAATGAATCCTATTGTATATTTTTATAATCATAATTTCTGTGCTATAATGTTTCTATGAAGAAAAGCACTAATAATAATAATAATAATAATAATAGAGGTTTCTATTCATTCAATATTTCAATTGATTATTTAAGTAGTATATGAACATTTAAATATGCCCAAGTAATTAAGTAGTTATGAAATTATGTTAATTACATTTAAATAATTATAAAAAGAATACATCATGAGTCAATCAGAACAGGCTGTAAATTATAATCATTAATGTTGTATGACGTACCTATTATTATTTAAAGACTGAATAACTATTACAGTACCTAACTAAATACAATAATTTATACAAATTATCAGCACTATTTTAGACTCATAGCCTACATTAAACAATTAAAAAGTTTTGCAAGCAAGATAAAAAAAAAATGATGGCTTTACTTTAAAAAACTTTAAGATATTAAATAATAAATTTAAGAATATAGGTAATTAGTTTATAATAAAATAAACAAAATTATGTTATATAAACTTGTGTGAAAATTACAACTGTTTGAAAAATGCTACAAAAAAACCAGTAGGTATAGAATCTGATATTTAAAATCCAATTTATCTTTTAAACATGGAATTAACTTTTCCATTTTTGACAAAAATGCTTTTATTTCCTTAAGTAATAAAAAAAAATGTTCAAGTACTTATGAAAAACTATATTGGTAAACTGGCACACAATAAAAGAAATGCAATTCAATTATTTTTAAAAAATATGTTACGTTTACATAGTTGTAAATATAAAATATTCAATTAAATTTCATCATTTGAAGTCAAAATGAGTCCACAGGCTGTTGTTTTCCAACCATAATTGTCTACCTAATTATATTATAATAGCCTATAGTAATATTATTTTTGTTATTGTTAAAAAATGAAATAGGTTATTAAATATATTCATGAGTAATATTTAAATGTAGTTAAAGCCTTTTTTAAAAATCTATGACTGTAGTACTATGAAACACATTCTATGTTGTTAATTTGTTCTAGGAATTTTCCGTAAATTAATGTAATATGAAAAAACGTTATTATCTAGGATGGTTACTTATTATAATTTGTATACTCTTACTATTTATTTCATGATTGATGTCAAAACAGCATGAATGGCAACAGTTTATAACTCGGTTTATAATGATTGAGAATAATCCACAAAAACAATAACTTTAACAATAATAGTTTGCGTTTAATATATTTAAATAATAAAAACAGCAAATATAGATAATCATATGAATGTATGTTATGACATATAACATGAGTTGTGAGTGGTTATATTAAAACAAATTAAATGGGTTACACAGTATTAATAAACACAAATTAATGCTCCTTGAGGTATAATTTCCTTACAAATTTAATATATACCTAAATAAAGTAGTAAAAGAATAATGAAAATACAGTAGATTTTCCTAATGTTGGTTTTTTAGTGAATATTAATTGAAATGTTATAATACTGAAAACTAATAAAAAAGCACCCGATACCTTATATCATGTAAAATTGAATGTTTAAGTTAATGATTCTATATGACAATGATACACACACTGAGCCATATAAAATGTTATGGAAACATTCGTTGTCCAGATTAGTGTTATAGATAGATAATATTCACAAGTATTTTAGACACTTTTATTAAGACAGGTCAAACATTTTAATAATCATTGCAATTAAAATACCAAATTTTCTTAGGTGCTTACTGCCTGGTATTTGTGATATTACCTACTTGTTGACAGAACATCATACCTATTTTCTGTGCAGATTTATGATTTTATTTAAAATAAATCACTTCAAATCATTATAATTCTCATCCACGTACTGTCGTGGCCTGACCCGTTGTTTCGCCTATGAGGCTATGCCAACTGCCAGGATCAAATAAAACTTATAAACATAACGAACTGGAGTACTCACCGCAAACGACGTCGTCGAACACCACAGATTGTTACTCAAAACTGGTAAGCGTAGGATCGATGGTCCACATACATAGTACGTTGTGCAACACAATGCACCAGACGCGATTGAAAAAACTACGGAGCTGGTAAAAAGGAATAGGAAGAAGAAAAAAAGTTATAATCGGACAATATCTATTGTTATTAGCGCGACTTGGACTAATGACGACGGTTTTTATTCGAGTACCGTTCGTCCGTGCGATATTATTACGTTATCGAGATAAATGGTATTATAAATCGTTTTTATTGTGATATGAATACTGTGTAATTGATATTACGAAAACAAATATTTTTAATTGTACGCGCGAGCGGATCGCGCTTGTGTGTGTAGTGTGAAAGTGTTATTTTTCTACCGGAGAGTCGACGGAACGAAAAGATAACGAAACGCACAACGTACTGTAATAGTATTATTATTAATATTATTATAATACTTATAGATAATACCACAACGTTATTACGTACATAACGAATTAAAACAGTAACATTATACCCGTAGTATTATAATAATAATAATAATAATGAAGTACACGAGTAATATGCGTACACCGTCGCGCACACACGCAAACTTTATATTATTATTTTTTCAACACAAATGATATTACAATAATAATAATAATAATAATAATAATAATAATTGAAATATTTAAAACGCGTTTATTTATCACACGAACTGGGTGTGAGGCACATCCGGGAATTTTTTGATCAGCGCGAACGGTTCGCACCGGAAAACAACGGTGCACCGTTGAAAGCGGTATGGAGGCGAAGACGACTGCTACCTCCGTAATCCGTAAGTCGATGATCAATCCAACAGGACACAAATTTATAGCGTAACGAGACCTTTTGCAATTTTGTCTGAATGACCAAAAAATCTGAAAAATCACATAATATGTCGGATGTGTTTAAAATAGTATACATTTAAAGATACGTTACCTTGGCACCCCCACTTTAAAATGTTGACCATAAAAATGTCTCATATTACGTAGGTAATTTATGAGGTAAAAAAAAAATACAAAAAATATTACAATGTGTAATAGAAAAAAAATTTCATATCCGAAAAATTTGAATTTTGTATTGATAACGTTACCCTGGCACCCACAGATCATAAGCGGAGATTTGATGAAATTTTAAGGGGCTAAAAATTATTGACGCAGTGATACGTGATATCTTTAACCTCCCCACCACTATAACATACTAAAATAAATAATAATCATTTAGTTAATATATTTCATATTATTTATTATATTTCAATATTCAATAATAATAATAATACCATCTATATTTATTTACATTTTAATTATTCGAATACCTTATTTTTAGATTCTGAGCGAAGTGAAAAATGTATTGGTTTTACAAAGATTTATTTTTATAATTTGAAACTTTTTTTGAGTATCAACATAGGTGTTTCGCTACATTAGAAAAAAAAAATTGGAAATGATTGGATAATTTTCTGACTAAGTATAGAACTTTGAAATTTTTTCCAAAAATGTTTGATATTACCTACAATTTTAGGTTTATTGGTTTGAAAATTTTATCGAAGTCTAATATAATACAACTTAATCTTTTTACCAAATATTTTAAAAATCGTGTTAGTATAGTAGTAGTAAAGTTAATATAATATGATATTAAATAATGACATCATTATAATATTAAAATCACAGTCTACATAATCATAAACAGTATTATGGTACAAAGGCGCAATATTTTCAAAAATAGTAAATTTAATTAGTAGACCTGGATGATAATCTGATAACCGATAGGTATAATTAATCGAACGTAAGAAAATAGTTCATAATTATATCAGGAGCGAATCCAGCCAAGATAACAGGGGGGGGGGAGCAAATTATAATTTATTTTTATTCGTGTACACAAGGAAGATTAAATTCGACAATAATATTTACATTAGGTATATTATAATTTTTCTGGTAGAACGAGTGGAAGGGAGAGGCAGGGCCGTATTTAGCCTTTTGTCGCCCCTAGGAATCACGATTTTGCCGCCTCACTCCTCAAAAAAACGAACACATATTTTTTTAAGTAAAACAGTAATATTCAAATAGAAAAATAATGTACTCTTATTTCTATTCAAATAAGATTTTAGGAATATAAAAAAAATATTATATTTATAACCATCAATAATTTTTTTTTGTTATTAAATGTCGACTAATGACACGATAGCTACTTTAGTTTTACATAAAAAAATTTATTGGATGAAATTTGCCGCCCTTTCAAAAATTTCCATTAGGAGCAATGCGGAACTTTTGCCCCCCTAAATTCATGCCCGAAAGGGGGACGATCGTCCTGTTTGCATCACCACTGGATCCGTCATTGTATAATATTTTACATCAAAAGAATTAGAAAAGATTAAGTCTAAACTCTAAAATATAATTTTTACGACTTTTGAGGCCAAGTATTAAATTGTTTTAAATATGATAAAATTTTTTTTAACAATGCATTTAATTTAATTTCATTTAATTTGGAGGTTCTGGTCGATTAATTTTTAAGGCGGGTTGTTTAGACAATTTATCATGGCCTTTGCGATATAACTTGTTAATGAATGCAAAATAAATGAACATTAGTGTGTGTATAATGTATACGCCACACTATAAATTATGCTAATTATATATAAATATACGTATATATATATATATATAATTATTTATAATATGTAGCTGTCATTTTATCATGATTTAAAAACTCATATAGGTATTTGTTTCTAATTTACTCGTTAATAAAACTAGATTATACGAAATACTATAAATGTACATTACATAATCATTTGTAGTAATAGTACAAATGTTTTGCTCACTACTTATTTCATTCTATTATACTTCACATATTATTTTAGAATCTAAATTCTGAGCGTAGCGAAGGATATATTGGTTTTACAAAGATTTTATTTTATGTATTCTTTATAAATTAAAACAAGTTAAAATAGATAAGAAATAAGAAATTGGGAAGGTCGATTTTGGATGTTGAAATCAGTGGTTTATTATAAAGATACTGCATTGGAAAATACGATTCTGATAGAAACTTAATATAACACAATATACTCATAGGTCGTTCCATAAGTTTACCACTTGTGTAAAGTAAAATACCTATGAGAAAACTCAAAAAAAAATTTTAAGTACCTACGTTCAAAATTGTATTTGTTATCAATTTATCATAAAAAACCTAAAATAAATTTCATCAAAATTACGATTTCCGTAAATGTTGACGTTTTTCCGTCATTTTTGGTAGATTTCCTTCTCCCAAAGTAAAAATGTTTGAGAAATTCAAAAAATGAGCTAAATAAAGTACCAACTAGACGCAATTTGCTATCGAAAGCATACCCTACTTGAGGTAATCGGACCATTATTTCTACCCGAAAAAAGTGTATTCAGAGATAAAAAAAAAAATCATAATATTTAATTCTATCAAAAATATTCAAATTTTAAAACCAAATAAAAAAAAAATTGTGATCTACGATTTTCAAAATACTTTGAAAATTGATAAAGTATTAAATGCGTAAGTTTTTATAAAATTTCCAAACCGTTAAACCTAAAATTTCAGGTAATCTTTAACATTTTGGGAAAAAATTTCCAATCTTTTAATTTAGTCAGAAAATCAACCAATCATTTCCAAATTTTTTCTCTAATGTAGAACACCTATGTTGATACTTAAAAAAAGTTTCAAATCCCTATGATTAAAACCTAATTAGTTATTATGAAATAAAAAAAATTTAAATAATGAAACCGTTATTTTGCCGATTTCGGAAATTTTAACTTTAAAAGCTTATAAAAAAAAACTGTCAGTCACGATTTTCAAAATATTTTGTAAAAAGATTAAATAGAAAAACGAAGAATATTATTAATGTGGGCAATACAATAATAAAAATGTAGATCTATATTCTATATAAGTAATTGATTATTTATATACATGTAATTTAATTTTCGATAACCGTTTACCAGGTCGCATGTCAGGTGGTGATAAATTATAGTGCCCCACAATCAACGTTCTCGCACGCACATGCATACATAAATAAATAATATGAAGATACGACTGATTACTGAATAATTTATACTAAAAATGTTATCTAGGTGTTTAAAATAATAAATTTATTATGTATTAATATTTTTACTTTTTATTCAAATTGCAAATATTAATTTGTATAAAATTATATAGGTAAATTATAAGTATGCTGGTTGTGGAATTGGACTAAACCAATCTCATATAGGCATGTCTATAAATATAAAGGTTTTCTGTTTTCCTTTTTTATTTATGTATATACCTACCTTAGTTATTTAAATTTAAAGGTGACTTATAATCTTAAATTCTTAATAGTTTGTTCATGTTTATAAGCATTTATATAATTTGTTTTTGAAAATAAGTTATTTTATTTTAATCTGTTTTTGTATAATATTTGTGTTGTAATAACACATACGTCCCAATTTTTTACTTCATAATATTAATAAAGTATATAGGATATTCTATATAATATATAGGTAGGTAATATTATCATGTAAGTAGGTACTTACAAAAGAATCATGTTTCTTTCAATAATCAGTTCATAAAGTTCATAGACCACAAGCGCTATATGGATTTAATTTTAAATAACATTACTATTTTTAATGATAAGGTACATAAAGTACATTTTAATAATAAGTTACCTATATACATTTTAACGATCATATTATATTTCTCATAGTCCATAGGTCTTTATCATAAAATGTATCAGATATCGAAATATTATTCATAAGTATAAAAATATGTTTTCTACACAAAGTAGGTATTGTTTACAATTTAACAATAATATTGTTATATCTTATGTTATAGGTATTAATATATTTTTTTTTATAATTCTAGGACCATACTAAAAAATATTTATCACGTGATAAAAATATCTAATTCTGTTGATACAAAAGACGAAACGGATAAGTGTCTAACCCTGATTGGAAAACATTAAACAAGCATATTTCTAATTTTAAACGTTGTGTACTGAATGATACAGTATGGACTGGACCAGGGTCGGATTTAGACTTTCAGATGCCCGGGGCAAATTTTTTTTGAGGCCCCTAATAGTAAAAAAATTAAAAATACCCTTATCTAATTAGTTAAGGAAAAAAATTAAAAATTGGCAAACTTGCGCGTTAGAACTATCTACCTAAAACCTGTTTATTTCAAATTTAATATACCATTGTATGTAGAGTAAAATTAAGTATAATAATCATAACATTTTTTATTAAAATTTTGAAATTCAATCTTCATAGTAGGCGCCTACATTAATAACAAACTATAAAATAGCTTAATTAAATTTAATAGTTTAAATTTTTATTTTTTTACAGTAAGTTAGTAAATAGTAGGTACAATCAAAATAAATTATATCAAAATAGTTAAATAAAAATACATCTTTATAAATTTCCTTCCTTAAACACGAGAGAAATATTTTCACAAATTTGAGAACCCAATGCAAAAACTTCAGCATTCAAAAATTCTATTTTTTTAGTACTAGTACCATCAATGTTTGTTGATTTTACAGTACTAGTATTATTCATGGATGTCTGATTAATAATTGCCTTAGAAGTTTCAGAAGATTTATTTTCGCGTTGTAATAGGTGTGAATTAAAAAAAAAACTAGATATACTCTTTATTTTTTTAATATTATTTTCAATTTTTTCTTCTTTTTTCTTTTTTAATTTTCGTTCAGCAGCACCACTTTTCTGGACTTTTTCATAAATTAAAACTCGAATAGTCTACAGTAAAAAATATATTAAAGTCTAAAGCCAATATTTTATGATAAATTCGAAACCAAAAACTAAACCGCTATTAAAACTCAAAGAGAAAATTAAAAAAATTAAATTTGAGTATTATTAATATATTTTATTAGTTACTACATGATTCCACCATAATCAATATTAACCAGAGAAAATATCCTGTACCTTATCTAAAAAAAATGGCGTTCAACATGGCGAACTACATGATTTGAATAGGAATTGTACTAGGTGAGGTTATACTCTTATATAAATTAGTATTACGTTAGATGAAATTTGTATAGGAGTATAAATAAAGTATATATATAGATAATATAATATAAAGTATATATTTATATAAGTTATATTGATCTAGACATGTAAAATTATATTTTTAGATCATAAAACTTTCAAGACATATTTACGCCATGCAGTAGATCGAACTTCTTTTGCTAATGGTACCATTCCAGGTACTTAATTACAAATAATTAATTATATATTATTAATCATTAAATTTTTTTACATATAATATCATTACTTCTAGCTAAAACATCATATACATTTTGTTAGTCATCTTAACAGTATATATCATACACTATAATAGTCAGTGTTATGCATTATCTAGATAAAATATAGTTATCTTTTTATCTAGATAAATAAATAGGCTATCTGAAAATAATTATCTAATAATTATTCAATCAATGATTTAAAAAATTTTGACACAAAATTATTTTAAACCGCGCTCTGTAAACACTATAGTTTTAAATGGAGCATCAAATAGTTTATAATTAATAATAATAATATTTACAAACAAATCATGATAATAACAACTATAGTTTATGCCGAGTACGAACGTTGGATCTACAATATTAAATATTAATTATCTGTTTTTTTATCTAGATAAAATTGGTTATCTTTTATCTCTTATCTAGATAAATTTAAAATCAATTATCTGTCATCTTATCTAGATAAATTTTGGGTTATCTTTGTACAACACTGATAATAGCGTTCTCGCGTTCGTTTTTTTGATACCGAATTGAATATAGATGTTGAGTCGAGTGCTCGTCCAACACTATTATTATTTATAATATATAATATATAATATATAATTTATATAATAGTGTAATAAATAATATTGCTCACTAGAATATATTACGATTTTTATTGTTAATAAAATTACAATCGTAAAGTTTAATTGTATATAACTATTTATGTAATTAACTGAATAAATGTAGTATAATATAATTTTATTAAATTTATATATTTTTTTAAAAATATATTACTATATTTTAATATTACCATTAAACTTTAATATAAGTTATTATATAATTGGTCAATAATTATTTTTTTTAATATGAGTACTGTTCCTTTCCGCATACTTGATCAAAAATCACATAAAAATGAACGACGAACATTGTACACATTATTGACTGTAATCATATTAATATATATATATACTGTACTAAATAAAATAATATTTGTTTATAAATAGTAACAAAGAAATTTCTTTTTTGTAAATTAATTTTTACAAACTAATTCAATTTACGAAACTTAGTCAGATAATATACAATTTATTATTTTACTGATAATCCATTCCAAAATTTAACCACGTTTAACCTATCTACCTATGTGAATACTCAAAAAAATTCAAGTCCCTACGTTCAAATTGCATTAAATATTTAGGAATATCTAAAATAAATATTGTCGAAATTACGATTTGCGTAAATTTTTCTGTTTTCCCGTTATTTTTATTCGTCCAATGAAAAACTTTTGAGCAATTTGAAAAATGAGATAAATAAAGTACTAACTAGATTGCGATTACCGGTAGCATACCCTAGTTGTGATAATCGGACCATTATTTCTATTCAAAAAAATATTTTCAGTTATAAAAAGAAGAACATCTTTGTAAAACCAATACATTCATCGCTTCACTTAGAATCTAAAATTAATAAGATAAAATTTCGAGAATTTTTCCCTGTCAATATTGAATTTTATAATTTGCATTGTCTGAATTTTATAAAATAGAATTAACCTGTATTTTATCAATTAGCATTTAATTCTGTGACTAGTTTTTGAAAAACTAATTTTGTCATGATTTAGTAATCTTATTATTATAATTTAATCAACGATTCCTGACGATTCGTACGATCAACATGTAACACGGGGCACAACTAGTTTTGGATAAGTCATGTCGTCG
>CM023361.1:30797224-30841712 GCA_013282895.1 Eriosoma lanigerum | reverse complement strand
AAAAAACTAATATATGATTAAACTTCTATTATACAATTTTAGACCTTATAATCAAAAATTCTAAAATATATTAAACATTATTAGGAAAAAATTTAATTCTTCGAAAAATTTTAAAGTTTGGTATTTAGACAAATTCAGAAAAAAATATTGTTATTGATATGTAAAACCTATGTAAAACTTTAATACTTTAACAATTTTTATGTCCAAAATTATGTTCAAAATTACATTAGTTATCATGAAATATTTAAAATAAAGTATGTTAAAATTAAATGTTAAGATGAAATTCGGAAAGGGTATTCTATTTTTGGTCATCGGACCATTATTTCTACCCGAAAGAATATTTTCATGGATCAGAAAAAAAAATTAATAAAAAACCTATAAAAAAAGTTGTCTTTCACGATTTTCAAAATATTTTGTAAAAAGATTAAGTAGAATATTATTAGGCTTCTATAAAATTTTCAAACCGGTATACTCAAAATTTTAGGCAATATTAATTTTTTTTTAAACAAAGTCCATAGCTCAATATATTGAAAAATAATCAACTAATTTGTTCCAAAACCACACATGTAAATTACCTATGTTAGTACTCACAAAAATTTTCAAGTCCCTACGATCAAAACTCAATTAGTTATCACGAAATAAAAAATAAAAAATTACGAAAATCATAATTTTCCAATTTTTTTGGTAGTTTTTCTTCTTCTAGAAAAAAACTTTTAAGAAATTCGAAAAATGAGCTTTATAAAGTACCTAGATGATACGATTTGCTAAAAAGTTTTAAAATATGAAATTGAGTTGTTCCATTTTATATCTAGTTCAATAATAAAATTACCTAGAAGAAATTACAATTACCCAGTGAATCACTCTATATAATTTCTATTATATTATAATAACACAACGTGATTAAACGTTTGTGAAAAATAAAGTGTTATTTTATAAAAATGCGTTTCAAATATAGGTATCTGTTTTTTATTTATATTGTAATATTTGTACAGCTAATCAAATATTAATTAGTCGTTTGAGAAATATCTTATAAAATATAGACTATTAAAAATAAAGTATATTATTTTTATTCATGTTTAAAAATAATTTAAATGTTTATTTTTATATTTTGTAGTTCAATGTAATATGACATGTGCTCGTAAGATACTAATACCATATTTTGTAATAGATTGACTAATACTGTATATTAATTATAATGCAAATAAAATAAAATTAGAATTATAATTATGACAAACTCAACAAATTATTCAATTTTGTCAGCATATTTTGTGTTGTAGACGTATAATCTAGATGAAAATGCGGCAATAATAATAGTTATCAAACGAAACTTGTAAATACCTTACCTGAAGAATTATATTGAAATTTGGAATCATAACAGCTGCTCTTCACATTGCTGTGCAATACCTGTTTAACAATCAATTTATATCTTTAGGAAATGTTTACCCCGGGGCTTAAAATTATCCTAATATATTATTACCGGGTAGAGTGGTGGTTTTATAATGAATGCATAGTGGCCTGGCCGGGGAGGAGAGTAATGGGGGATTGATCTAGTACTTCTAATAAAGTATAAAGGTTGTCTCAGATTTATTAACTAATTGTAATATTTCTGGGAAAATATTTTGAATGCATTTTTTCGATTTATTATTTAGGCAATAGACTATAATATTACTTAAGACAGCCATTTAAATGATATTTTTATATGAGAATTTTGAATTGTCGATTTCTTCATTTTATCGATTTTTAAGAACTTTTTTTTAATTATTGGAAAAATCATATTTCTGACGTCATTAATATAAATAATTAAAATCATAGCATGTAAAATTAGTTTTATCAATATTATCATGAACGCTCCCTAACCTAACACACACACATACACACAGATACTATCCAAATATTCAATATTCATGTCATATGAATTACCTAAATATTACTCCTTAAAACGTGCTACGCCCAGGCACTCAATACTACTATAAAATAGATAATTATTACTTACTAGACCATAATTAAAAAATTATTGATGAAGAATCATAAAAAGTTTTAGCGTTTCTTAATATTTACAAATAGTTTATATTTTAGTTACATTTTAAATAAAATTATAATTTTTGTTTTAATTTAATTTCAGAATTCTTAAATCAATATGGAGATTGTATGCAAATTGATAAATTTTTACATATAATGTGAACTCGAATCCTCTTCAAATCATTATAACCATATCATACGAAAAATTAAATTATTATATAACTTGTTAGACTGAACTAGTGTAAAACTGGGAAGATTTAGGAAATTTGGCGTTAGTACAACCATGATTTAAGATATACTTTTGTAGGTAGGAATATCTTAAACCGTGAGTATAAAACATCTGAGTCATATCAAACAACAAGAGTTAGTGATACATTTACTAATAATCGTAAATGCCAAATAAAGTGTTTTTTTTTCCTATCATTGGTGAAAATGATCTGAGGAGGGTTTTGATATTAACATTTTTAAGAATAACATGGTTTGAATAGGAATTGCACTAGGTTTGCTTATACTCCTTTATATTTTTATATAGTATATTGTCAGGTGAAATTTGTATAGGAGAAATTTAAGTATTGTTATCATTCTTATATGTTATTTATTTTACTTGTTAGTAAATATGTTGAATATAATATACTACATTTATTGGCAGTGCTTGAATTTGGGTGATTCGTGGAAGGACAGAGTACCATTTCTCTTTTAAAAATATTTTAGCGAACCACTTCTAATTTTTCAAAGCACCTATGAGTTAGATTGAATTCAATCATTCCAAATGGTGTTCCTTTTTTAAGTTTCATAGTCCTATTTCTTAGATTTTTCCAATTCAAGCATTGTTTATAATTGAGATGATATATGACTATATAAAGTTGGAGGAATAGATAAATAATTAGCGCCGTATTTCCGATCCAATTTAGATTCTATTCCTTTTTTGTCGTCACTCGGCTATTACACATCATACCAGCGATTAGATTACTAATTAGATATACAAAAAGATAAAAATAAAAATACTATATTTTTTAATTCTTTAGTATAGTACTTCCATAGTATAAAACAATAAACTATTAAATATACGTTAAAAATTTCCTTTAACACCCAACCAACAACTATATTCGATATTCTTTTCATTTAATTTCATATTGGAAAACATTGTATCAAAAAAACTAGGGTATTTTTAAACTAAAAATTAATCTTATAATAATACCAGAACAAAAACTGTTCTTACTTATTTATTTAATATTGTATTATTTAATATTTTAGCACCTATTACATATTATAAAAATTATATGATCCGCAATGGTATGCAAAAATCATAAATATTTTATTATATATAAACTAAAATTATTTATTTATTGCTTTTATAATGACTATTATGGTGTAAACAAATTTCGTTATGGTTCGTTATGGCATCTCAGCGACGACACATAATTAAAACGACTGGTCACCGAGTCGTGGCGTAAAATCTTATCTTGTTTAAAATTTAACAAAATATCATATCAAATCATGATCAATACAAAATCGTCTAAGTTTAATAGTAACGTGAAAGATTGATTACCATTGATTGCCACTTTTAATAAAAAAAAAAACTGTAATATGAACATTGTCCTATTTCGAATTACGATTGATGAATTATTAAGAAAAAAAGTGGGAAGGACAATTGTAAAAGTTCCTCCTTTGTCACTTTGGTCTTCGGAGAAATTAGTGGTTCATTATATTTATTAAGATTTGAATGCAATGATATTGCATTAGAAAATACGATTCTGAGCGAATCTCAATGTATTACAATATAGTATACTGATAATGCGTTCCAAATATTAACACGAGTATAAATTACATATGTAAATATGTCAAATAAATTTCAAATCCTTACGATAAATATTCAAGGAGTTATCATTCCTTTTCAAGAAAAAATTTATGGGAAATTTAAAAATTAAGCTAAATAAAGTACTAACTAGATTAAATTTGCTTTAGAGAGGGTACCCTATTTGTAGTAATCAGACCATTATTTCTATCCGAAAAAATATTTTCATACATCATAAAAAAAAACCCTATACTAATTATGAAAAATGGTTTTCATATATCAGAAAAAAGTCTATAAACATTGCCGATTTTCCACTTTTCAAGGAAAAACTTTTGGGAGATTCAAAAAATAAGCTTTACAAAGTACCAATTATATGAAATTTGGTATAAAAAAGTTCCCTTTTTGTGATAATCGGACAATTATTCCTACTCGAAAAAAGGTTTTCATAGATCAAAAAAAAAAAGTAATGAAAAGCCTATAAAAAAATTTGACTTTTAGAATTTTCAAAATATTTTGTAAAATGATTAAGTAATATAGTATTAGACTTCTATAAAATGTTCAAATAGATAATCCCAAAATTGTTGGTAATATTTTTTTTTTTTTGGGAAAACGTTCAAAGCTCTATATTTATCTAAATAATTAACTATTCCGTTCCAAAATTTTATCACGCTTGTAAATAATTTAAATAAGTACTCAAAAAAAAATTTAAGTTCCTACTATTAAAACTTTATAAGAAATCACGAAAAAAAAAATATAATAAAAAGTGTATAAAAAATTACCATTTTTCCGCTTATTAAGGAAAAACTTTTGGGAAATTCTAAAAATGAGCTGTATAAAGTATCAAGTAGACAACATTTTTAAGCGAATCATATGCTGTACGTGAAAATAGAACCATTATTTCTATCCAAAAATGTTTCATAAAAAAAAAAAAAACATCTTTGTAGAATCAATACATTTCTCGCTCCGCTCAGAATCATAAAGTCATTCACTGCTGAAGAAATTAATCTGAAAAATGTAGAGAAAAATAACTTACCATGTTTGCAAAAATATGGGTAGTGGCACAAAAATTAAAGAAGAATTAAGTTAGGTTAGGAGCCTGGAGCTAAGGTCAGGAGCCTGTACTTTAATGGAATTTACTTTGTGTTACATCGTTTTATTCAGAAATCGTATAGAATACAGTTTTTTAAGTAGTCACTACACGTAAATCTCTTGGCAAAAAATTTTGATGGCCCGTTAGCTAGTAGGTTAGCAATGGTTTCATGATCCATTGTGGTAGAAAATCAAGAGTTCTTAAGCTTTATATTTAAATTTTTTTTTTAAGGATAGATATTAGTAGGTCAACCATTGTATAATCTATCTATCTACACTTTTATGGACAGACTATTCGCGATCTCTTGAAACAATGCTATAACGTCAATAAATATGGTAAATATGTGTTCTAACTTGTTTCTTTCATTCATAGGTTTATTACATAATAGTATATATAAACATTTTACTCCATGGCCCAACGGTAAATTATTAAATTATTATTAATTTTTACAATTGAATAATAAAATTCTATCATCATTATCATAATCATTTTTATTACAAGAAATGTAAAATTCTGTATAGAGTGTGTAATAATTAGCTATAGATCGAAAAATGTATTCATTATTCGATTAATTTTTAGCTAAAATTGATGGTAATGTTTATACAAAACAAGGTATGTGTATTGTTTTAAAAGTTATTTATTATAATTTAAAAATATACATAAGTATATTTATATTCTATAATTATTATATTTATTTTTGAATCACAATATATATATATATATATATAATATATATATATATATTTATATTTATATTAGACGTTCAAGCGCTTTTAAGTAGATTAAATAGTAAGTTTTTTTTTAATACATTTTTATTTTTATATTTGAAATATTATGCTTTTAAAAAAAAAAAGATTAATTTTATTATTATTAATTTTTTTTTTCATACTTGTATAATATATTTTATTTAATGCAATGCCTATAAATAATATAATTGAGGAATAAAAATAATTTATTTCATGTAGTAATTTTTCTTTAAAATTGAGTTACATTTTATTAAATTTTTGGTATTTGCAAATGGTATATTTTATATAATTTTACCATAAATATTATAAACAAAAAGAAAATTATTGTAAAAGTATGCAAATAAATATTATTTGTTTTAAGATATTTATATTAAATCCATGCGTATAGTTTACTCATGTATTAATGTCAGGAACTTAAATGCATATCAAAGAAATCATCATAGGTAAATATTGTAAAAGACTTGGGGGCTAAAGCCCTGAGAACCTCCAGAACGTAATCAAACTACACAAGACTTCAAAATAAATTGTGTATTTAAATATTTGATATTTATACTTTGTATTTTATTTTGTTGGGATGTTGAGAATGCTCTAGAATATTCCCGGCTATATTTATTGGGGAAAACCATATTTTGTAGGTACATATTGATAATGGCGAATATTCTAGAACTTGTTTAACGTACCAAAAAATAAATAAGTCTCCATTATGTCAGTAGAGTGTGTGACATATTCGTCATTCATATTTTTGTTTATGAATACACATTATCTTTTATCTAAGCTCGGTATCCCGAAACAATATAAAACAATATTATTTAAATATATTGTGTGTATTAATCAATTAATTTTAAATTATAATTAATTCAATAATGGCTAAAAGAATGTTTGATATCAATAATATTAAAAACAAAAATTATTTGTTACTGATTCCTCACCAACAACAACACTAGAACTTAAAAATGGAGAATTTATTATTTGTATTGAAATTTATATAACTGCACATAAAAGTATTGAAAATATTGTAGATGAAAACAATGCCATTTCTGACTTAGGAACTTTAATAACAGGCCTTTTGTGAAAGGATATTATATATATTTATATATTTGGCGTTTCAGCTAGAATAAATTAGAAGTAGTCTACGTTGGTAGATTGAAGCATCTAAATATATCTGTTGACGCTAATGGATAAGATAAATATTTTAAGTACCCCTACGGATGTGACCAAATATCTGCCTGTGGACGTCTCTTAATTTCATTTTACTAAAAAATTTTTACATATTGTTTAAGACATTGATAAAGGGATATAATAAATATTAACTAAGTGGAAAATGTGCATTTAAATCAAGAAACATAATTATATTTTAACCAATTATATGTCATAAAAAAACAATTATTACTGTAATACACCATTGGTTTACATACAGACTAATCATATTTTTCATATACTTATGTATTTTTTACCAAAAAACGAATCAATAGCATATATTTCTTTTATTTTATTAATTAATTTAATAATATGTTTTTGTTTTACTAGTTCTCGATTCATACGCTTTTTATTTGGGCTTGATGTTAGTAACCAGTACGTTATTGAAGTATTATATTATTAATTAAAAATTCACTAATTTTACATACTAAAATAACTTAATTTTTGTACTTTATTACTTGTATTATGTTAAATAAAAATTAAATAATTATTATAATATTAAGTAGGTATCAATATTATAGGTTCTATCAAATTTATGTACAGTACTATACAATGTACACAAAAATGAAATATACCTACTAAAAATGAATTTATAACACATGGACAATGCTTGCATCGAATACATATACGATAAAAAATATTGATCTTATAATTTTCAGGTTATTTTATCTTGTCTACTTGAATATTACAAATTACAAACAATATAAATAATAAACCTTATTTAATATTTATTTTTTTTCAGATAAAACTTATTTACGTTTTGATTTTTGCTTCCTATATTGTAAATATAATATATTTTTATTCTAATATATTATGTTAAATGTTAAAGAGATGTAAAGCTGGTTGTTTTGAATTTAATGTAAATAATAAAATTTAAATATAGAAATATATATACATACGTGACCAGTGAAGTGGGCCAAAATTTTACATAGACTAATATATTTTGTTCTTCTGAGCCATCGACGTATTGTAGTTTATGGGAATTTGAAAACCCACCCTGATAAAAATTACGTAGTTTATATATACATTTTTAAGAAAATTTATCTGGAAAATAGACAATTTTCTCAAAAACAAATTGGTTCAATAACCTGTCCTCGATAGTAAAATTCTGAGCAATCCTTTGTTTCCCTACTGATTGTAAGAATTGAAATTTATAGTTTACTGGTAGCTAACATAATTAGTTAAGCTTTTAAATCTCCCTCAAGATTGCTTATACCAAATATGTGTGAGCCCTCTCAGAAAAATACAGCTCTACTCATGACTATTGTCATCCATTAAGGTTGCAGGTCTGTATGTGAAAAGAATACACCTATTTTCCTATTTAAGCAGATACCATAATGGTAATACATTTTCCTTCATGTTGCTGAGAATACGCATAACACAGGATACATTAATCAAACCTGACAACTTAGATTTCATATAAGCATTCTGCAAGTCTGAGCTTAACATCACAATAATTTGGTAGCAAATGAAATGGAACTACTTAACGCTATATCAACTTGTAAAATTCTTGTAAATCTCAAACCTCTACTTTGACCTACAGGTCTCACTGGTTTATAATACTATTTTTTTGACAAACGAGTATAAAATAGTTTAAATAATATACATTTTATAATTTTGAAGTGCAAAATATTAAATAATTTTAAAAGTCAAATGAACATCCGTTATCGAGTATAAAATTTAATAGTTTAGATAACTTTAATAGTAGTAAATTATAATATTAATATTCTCTCTACAACAAACAACAATCAATGATAATTTAATAAATAACAATTGGTAATTCGTGCAATTTACAAATAATTTATTTGCATATTTTTAGATACGGATATCAATGGAGACCCAAGATTATCAAGAAGTAATACGGAATTATTTTGAAATTAGAATATTTAAACATTTAAATAATATGTTTTTTGAATAATAGAAATTACTTAATTTAATAACTGATATACTTAATTAATAAAATATCATAATTTAGATATTGTTATTATTTTTAATATTAACCAAACATCAATAAATATATTATGTAGATAATATAATACGTAAATAAGTAATTTGTGTACTATCTATTAAATTGTATTTTGAATATCCATAATTTTAAATTCTGAGCGAAATGAGGAATTTATTGGTTTTACAAAATTTTTTTTTTTTTCTATATCGGAAAGCACGATTTCAGGTCACATAATGGTCCGATTACTATGAATTGGGTATGCTTTCAGTAGAAAATTGCGTTTAGTTGGTACTTATTCAGCTCATTTTTCGAATTTCTCAAAAGTTTTTCCTAAGGAGAACAAAAACTACCAAAAAATGGCAAAAAATCGGCAAAATTACGATTTCCGTATTTTTTTAGTTTTTATTTCGTGATAACTGATTGAGTTTTAATCGTAGGGACTTGAAAATTTTTTGAGTACTAACATAGATAATATACAAGTGTCATAAAATTTTGGAGCAGACTTGTTGATTATTTGGCCTAATATAGATCGATGAAATTTTTAAGAAAAAAAAAAATATTACCTACAATTTTCGGTTTATCAGTTTAAAAATTTCATAGTAGCCTGTACTGCGTTCCATCTAAGAGCGCACCGCCTTGGCGCATCCAAATGATTCACGGACTGACGTTCAGACCCCTCAGTTGAGTCTAATCGCACTGTAATTGGTCGGCCGCAATCGCTACTGACGATGACAGTCAATCGCGGTGGCCGCCACAGAGTTAACAAACAATTTAATTAATTGATTTGTCTGTGATGGGGAAACATGCGCGAGTTTGGACGTATTATCGTTCGCCGCCCGGTGCGCTCTTAGATGGAACGCAGTATAATAATATATTACTTAATTTTTTTACAAAATATTTTTAAAATCGTTTTTTTTATGTATGTGAACATTTTTCTGGTAGAAATAATGGTCAGATAACCACAAATAGGGTACCCTTTCCGTACCTAATTAAATCTAGTTGGTACTTTATTTAGCTCATTTTTGGAATTTTCCAAAAGTTCTTCCTTGAAAAGCGAAAACTCAACAAAATTACGGTTTCGGTTGTTTTACATTTTTTTGTTTTATTACTAATTGAGTTTTGATCGTAGGGACTTGAAAATTTTGTTGAGTATTAACTTAGGTAATATTTCCAGTACTTTTATTCAAAAATATTTAATATTTTCTGCAATCTTCGGTTTAATAATTCGAAAATTTTATCGACGTCTAATTATATACTACTTACTCAATTTCTAAAATATTTTAAAAATCGTAATTCACATATCAGTATATTATATTGTATTATATTGACATTGAGTATCGATTAGAATCGTATTTTCTAATGTAATATTTTTGCATTCAAATCTTAGTTATGATAAACCACTAATTTCTCCAAGAACCGAAGGGTCGAAGGAGAAACATTCAAAATCGATTTTCTCACTTTTTTCAATGCGACTATTTTATTTATCATAAAAAATTTCTTAACACTCTATTTATTCGTTTTAGTTAATTTTATTTAATATATCTAACTTAATATTAAGTATTATAATTACAAATATTTTAAACGTTAAATTATATAATTATTATATAATATAACGCATCCCATATCATACAAATGTTATTTGATAAAAATTATATATTTCTATTATTTTATGTTAATTAAAATTAATAATAAATATAGTAATAACATGATTTTGTTTAATTGATTTTTAATAATATTAGCAAGAGAATTGGACGAAAATGGCCAATTTTTGAGTAAGAATAATACAATAATTACACATAAAATATATTTATAAATAAAATATTAATAATATAATTATAAAATATATAATTTCTTATCTTTATTGTTTTCATGAATTTCAATCACTTCTCTCTGGATCCAACATACTTATTTAATTATTTTGTAAAATGACTTATTTGATTTCTTTTTCATAATACACATCATATTGATATTAAAAAACAAGATAAATCTCATATTAAAACTCATATAATTTTTAAAATTAACTTCCAAAATTAAGTACTATTATGAAATGTATTATTGTATTTTATATTCATAATTACCATAGATTTTAATTGATTATATGATTGTAGGTTTTAAAACGAACCTACCAAGTAAGCAATATTTTTATATATTAATAAGAAATCCCTTAATAAAGCAAGATTCTGAAAATCGTGGCGCCAATATTAAAATATAAAAGATAAAGCGCATTAGTGTGAGGACAAAAACAATTTAAGGAAAACATATATCTCGAATAGTTTTTAAAATATTGAATATATTGAATATATGTATTTTGGAAACCTATAGGTAGTATTTGAAAATTTCTTGAAATATAAAATTGTGAAATATTTCACTAAAATATTTCAATTGCGTGAAATATTTTATCATATGAAATAAACGCGTTTAACTAATCGTTTATAGTATTTGGTATAATTAAGAATATTATACCATCTTGAATTTCAAACAATATAATGAAGTAAAATGTGTATAATATGTATAATTTATAAACCCATATTATATAGTATATACTATTTGAATATAATACGTATATTACTATTGATATTATATAATAAATAAAACACAAATTAAATGTACAAGAAAACAATATAATAAATCACATAATGTTGACAGATGTATGTGAAAAATAATAAGAAATAATATGATTATTATAGATTTAGGTTCACAAATGATTCATTCATGCCAAGTGTAACTAATTATTATTAATATTTCCTAAATATGGATATTTCGTCTGGATTATGATAATAAACTTGCCTTTAATGACAAATAATAGTAATATAAGCCAGGAAAACGTCATTGTCTTTATGAAAAAAATGGAAAAAAAATTTAAATGAAAAACAATAAACTATAATAAAATAAATATAATAGTATAATGAATAATGACTAGCTAATAACAAATAACTAAAAAGTAATGAGTTATTATAAATTAATGTATAATAAAATTATATTATTAAATTGGTATTTATTTAAGTTAACATTATCATTCAAATTTTCGGGATATTTGCTTATATCAAAATAGTATATTATATATTGTATACTGTGTATTATTATATACAGTAGGTCATTGCATTTACCAATTTATTCTCTTACATAATTAGAATTAGAACATCATTTTCTGAGCGGTATTTTTCAGATTTCAGAATGGTAGGTACTTTCTCCTGAAGTCTTCCACATTCCCCTTCAGTTTCAGCACCTGTAATAAGGTCGTCCATAAAAAAGTCCCTTTTTACAGACTGGGCGGCAAAGGGGTAAATGTTCGCAAACTCTTCGGTTAACGCCTCTAAGCATTGCGTTGCAATAAAGGATGCAGTTGCAGTACCATAAGTAATTCTTAACAATCTATTTGATCGTAACTCTTCACTGGGATTGAACGCCATAATATTCGATGTAGATCACAGTCTTCTGGATTAATTTTGATTTGACGGTACAACGATTTGCATCATTCCCAGGATTGAATTTATTGATATAGGTACGTATACGCTTAAGCGTATGCCTTTACAACACCTCTCTTCCTTTTTAAGTCACTCCAAAGCTTTACGAACTTTCATCGAGTACTATTTATAACTATTACTTTGATATACTAAAGTTACTCGCTTGCATATGAACTCTAAATAAACGACAAAAACAGATATAATAAATTTTAATTTATAAAGGTATAAAAATAATGTAGAGATCACGTCCAAATAATTAGAATAAAACAATATTAAAATAAGGAAAATATTCCTAATAAAAATTACGCTTATGTAATTCGATCAAATAAACCACAATATATACACCACAACCAACTATTAAAGATGTAGGTGATTATAAGTATGATCTATTACTTAGTCCATGGATCATCCTGGTATAAGCAAATTATCATACCTAAGATCACGTCAAAGTCACCAAAATGTTTGAGCAAGAGCATAAAACTTTATTACGCATGCTCGGACAATAGGTACAATTAATAACTTCATTCAAATCACCTATTAGAAAATAAATAAATCAAAAATAAATCAAAACGTATAACATAGAATTTTAATATTGTCTGATTAGCATAACAATAAAAAATAAATAACAACAAAATACATAATAAAAATACATAAGAGAATTCAAATAAATAATATTAAAATTCAATAACAAATCTGGCGATTATTTATATAAATAATATGTGAAGTTAGCGCTAATCAGTAGCGATCAAACGGTGGCTGATTATAGGGATATATACCCCCCATGACCATTTATTACCTATTTATTTATAATAAAAAAAAGTGGGAAAGGACGAATGTGGACATTCCTCCTTCGTCATTTCGGTTCACGGAGAAATTAGTAGTTTATTATAATTATTAAGATTTGAACGCAATGATATTGCATTAGAAAATACGACTCTAAGCGAATCTCAATATATTGCAATATATTATACTGATAATCCATTCCAAAATTTACTTTGAAAGTAAATAACATATTTAAATATGCAAAATAAATTTCAAATCCCTATGATCAATATTCAAGGAGTTATCATTTTATGATAAAAATTGTCAGTCGCGAATTTCAAAATATTTTGTAAATATATTAAATAGTATATGAGTAGGTTAGGTTTATATAAGAATTTCATATTTTTAAATCAAAAACTACAGGTAATATTAAACATTTTTAGAAAAAATTCAAATTTCTATATATTTAGTCAAAAAAAAAAAAAAAAAAATTATCCATTTAAAAATTTTACTAATCGTAAATATTACCTATATTAGTACTCAAAACAATTTTCAAGTTCCTACGATCAAAATTCAATTAATAATAAAAAAATAAAAAAATTTAATATAACGGAAACCGTAATTTTACCAATTTTCCGCTTCTCAAGAAAAACTTTTGGGAAATTCAAAAAATAAGCTAAATAAAGTACCAATTAGATGAAAATCGGAAAGGGTATTCTATTTGTATAATAAAATAAATTAATATAATATTACTTATTTATTATTAATTTTATAGTGACTGAAGAAGAAATACAAGAAGGTAATATTGCAACTGTGTATTTATTAGATTTTGAAAAATAAGCTAAATTAAGTACCAACTAGATGTAATTTGCTACCGAAGTATATTATCCTATTTGTGATGATCGGACCATTATTTTAACACGAAAAAGTGATTTAAGATTTAAAAAAAGAAATATATATATATTTATTTATATATATTCAATTCTACTAAATATTTAAATTTTAGAATCTTATAAAATATAACTAGTTATTTCATTTATACAAGGTCATGACGACGTAACTGAGCTAGTCATACACAAAAAAAATATAATTTAATAAAATAAAATATAAATAATTTAATATATATAGTTTACAAATAAATTCTATAGCTAACGACCATATCGCGCTGATTACTCTAGTTCTCATCCGATCACCGAAATATCTAAAGATAAGGTACACTACGTCATATTATGGCATGAACTAGCAGTAACGATAAAAGTAAGGATTGTGTTAGCGATGCAGATGATGGGATTAGTATAAAATTAATAATATATTTTTATTATAGATATTAAAAGTTAAAAATATAAAACAATTAATGTACCTTTTTATATATAAAAAAAAAAAAAAATTGTGTACAGTAATATTTTGTAAAAATAAGATATCTCTTCACTATATTTATGTATGCATAATAAAATTATTAAGAAGGTGCTACACCGAAACGAGAACGCTAGCAATGCATCATAGAATGCGCTTTTCACTACTTTTGTACCGTTGCAAGCACGCGACCATCGCACATAGCTCGTCTGGGTATGGGCGCCGTTAAAAAATAAATCGGGAGCATATTTTATTGTTTCATGAACGTTCGTGCTGTGCACATTATAGAATTATTATGATAACTATGCACTATATATAATATATATGTAGGCTGCTGCACTGCTACGATGTTACATAATATTTATACCTTCCCAAAACTGTCTATATATATATATATATATATATATATATATAAATATAAAGTATAATAGTGTGCGTACCTACAAACTAATTATAAATTAAAGATACTGTTTGCCTAAATATATAATCAGTATATAATATAATACATATGATCCATGTAAATAGTACATTGTCATTAAGCAGAACAATAAATTACATAGTCATGCATATATTATATATTAATTTTTCTTATCTTCTTGTTGTAAAGAAAACTAATAAAAAGCGGGAGATCAATTTAGGACGTTCCTCCTTCGTCCATTCAGGCTTCACTCCTAGGAGAAATTAGTGGTTTATTATAATTATTAAGATTTGACATTTGAATGCAACGATATTGCATTTTTAGAAAATACGAGAGTAAAATTTTTAAGTCCCTACGTTCAAAACCTGATTAATTAAAAATTACGGAAATCGTAATTTTGTCCATTTTTTGGTAGTTTTTCTTATCCTAAGAAAAAACTTTTGAGAAATTCAAAAAATGAGCTGAATAAAGTACCAACTAGATGCAATTTTCTACAGAAAGCATACCCTATTTGTGGTAATCGAACCATTATTTCTACCCGAAAAAATGTTTATATACATAAAAAAAATCATTGCAAAAACAATACTTTCCTCGGCTTCTCGTTCCGCTCAGAATACAAAAAAAGTATGTATTGTTATAATAATATAATATTATTATTGAAATATTGTCTGCAAATATGAAATAATTATACTGATCTAATGAATATTATTTTAAATTTTTTATATAAAAAAATTAATTTCATAATTATGAAATATTCATATAAAAACTATAATAAAGTATATTCAATATTCATTATCATTGCGTTCTGTATTTTGATTGTTTTTTCTGTAAGTTAGCTATGCACACAACACGTCTATTTCCCCAACCCACACAAATCAATATTTTTTTAAATACACCACATTGAATTGTTTGTAACCGGCTTGTGGTTGGGAAAATGGGGATGTGCATACAACCATGTAGCGTGCAGGTATATCGACATAATGTTAAAATATTTTAGTATCTATAAAAACAATTGAGGTACGACAATGCAAAACATACTATTTCCATTTTTTTCTTTTTCCAGAAACATTGATTTTCTATAGTAGGTTATCAGTAAGTCATAGTAAAAATCTAAAGTATTCAAAAAATTCATAAAAAAAAAAAATGAACCTATTTATGATATTTATTTATATTTAAATTTAAGTTTTGGTAAATTTAAACATCTATTTATAAAGTGAATCGTGCTAAAATGTACTATTTCCATCAGTTAGATCGTTTCGTCAAAATTCATTGGAAACAGTACGTTTTGGCCATATTTCATCATAATATACTATTTCCATTAAATAGTACATTTTGACATAATTTAACAAATAAAGGTAGGTAGACATATTTTTTTATTATTTGTTTAACATAGTTATAAATAGGTAGGTATATAATATTTACCTACTGTTTAATAATTTAACAATATAATTAAAAATCTTACATAAGTAAAGTTGTAAACAATAAATTCATTTTTACATACCTCTAACCACCTTGATACTTTTCGAATAGATTCTTTATAAACCATTTCTTTTGTGTTTTTAATTTGAACGGCTTAAGTATTATTTTTTATTTTGTTCACAACAAATACAGCCATTTTAATGATTCTTGAGTTGAACATTATAATTAAGTTGTTGCAAATAAAACATTAATTAATAAAAGTATTGGTAATTAAAACAATGAACTTTATTGTGTAGGTATTCGCGTCTCGCATAGTAGGTGAAATGTATTATCATAATAACATGATAATCATTAAAGACACTTTTGGAGCGAAATAATTTATAGACATTCAGCACCAAAACATATACTGAATTTTATCAGTTGCACCAACTAGTAAATAAAATAAAATAAAATAAAATAACTGAGTTCTATATTATAATATCACCATTAAATAATATTAAAGAATAAACAATTAAAATTGAAATATCAACTACATCTTTTACACTTGGAAATAGTACGTTTTAAAGATAATTGATTTTGTATCATTTTAAGGTACATTTTAACATGGAAAAAATAACGTTTTGCTTCAATAATTATTAAGTTTACACTAAATAATATTGGAAATAGTACGTTTTGATATAATTTGGAAATAGTTCTTTTTGACACGATTTTAGCGATGAAAATGGTGCGTTATTTATTTATTTATTTATTATTAATTCAAACGGGCAAAGTCTAGTAACAATTTTAAATCATACATTATAACAAAATAATATAAAAGATAGACGAAAAAAATGAACAGAGTTCTTATTCTGTTTATTTTTATATACATATTCTTATCTATTATTCTTATAATATATGTTAAATATACAAAATAACAAATAATTAATTAAGATTAATAATAACAGTAAATAACATAAAGAAGGTTAAAAATATTGATAAATAATTCACATATAATAATTATTAAATGATTCAATAGAGTTATGCAGAAATCATGAAACTTATGATCAAATATACACTGGAAATAGAACGTTTTGGTCAAATCTGACCACGATATTCGATTTTTTTTTTACCCTCAGAATTGATATATAACTCAATTTTGATATTTTTAGCAATAGTACGTTTTGCATTGTCACCCCTCAATTTTGAATGTATCAATGCTTATTGCATAATAACATATATATATATATATTCTTATAAGTAGTAATTAAATAATTAGATACCCGGTTAATTTTTTTCTTGAAAGCCAAAAGCGACGACAGTCATAACAGATAAACACGGAATAGATGACGCGGAACATACGAGTATTAATAAGACAGTATTTACGTCTATATAGGTGGCAGCACATTACTGATGAAAAAATAATTCCAAACATTTCTAATGTCGAATAACATGTTCAAGTTAAAACACATATTAGTAGATTGATAGAATACAATATTTATGATACAATCTCATTGGCTTTTTACTCTTACGATATTATATAAGATAATATGTAATTGTACAAGAAAATTTTTTTTTTAGTTATTAAAGTTATTATAACTTTTTTATTAATTAATATTTTGCAATACACCGATGAGATCGTCTCCAGAATGTTGTTTTCTATCAAAGTGTTTTGCTCATAAAATCAATTTTAGAGGGATTTTTATTGGTTTTTAATGAACGTATTATCATTGAAAATCATTGCGCTGACATCCTCTTAAATTTAAATAATAATTCAAATTACATAATTTTTTTTTTATATTTTTTAAATTTTTTTTTAGAAGTGATACGAAATCAAAAAGGTAGTATTATAACATTTATAAATTTATAGGAATATTAAAATTAATATTTAAAAAGTGGGAATGTCAATTATGGACGTTCCTCCTTCGTCCCTTCGGTCTTCAGAGATATATGTGGTTTATTATACTTAAGATTTGAATACAATGATATTGCGTTAGAAATATGACTCTAAGCGAAACTTAATATGTTACAATATACTATACTAATAATTTATTTCAAAATTTTACCTCACTTGTATACTATCTATTGTATTTTAAAAAAATTAAGTTTAATTCTTACGATCAAAACTCAATTAATTATCACGAAATTAAAAAACTTAAAATTACAGAAACCGTAATATTGCCGATTTTCCGCAATTTTTTGGTAGTTTTTCTCTTCCCAAGGAAAAACTTATGAGAAATTCGAAAAATAAGCTAAATAAAGTAACAACACTAATACATTCTTTGCTTCGTTCAGAATCTTATACTAAACAATTATTAAGTATCAATTATAATGAAGTATATTTATGTTATATATATTTATTTTATAAAAATATTAAATTTTTCACTAGCATTAGAATTATTTATAATTTGATTAATATCGAGTTCTTTAGTACGATCTCTATCATTATTTAATATTGCTATATTACTTAGTATTTCTTGAGGTATAGAATTTCTAAAATATTGCTTTAGAGGTTTAAGTTTGAAAGTTCTGCTGATGCAACTGTTACAGAAATTATTAAAGAAATTATGCATACAACCAAACATCAGGAAAAATATATGCCTTATCATTTATAATTATAAAATATAACAAATCATTAACGTTAAAGTTAGTTTATATTTTGAACCAAGAATCGTTCTAACTAATAATAATTGTCTTGTAAAGTTAGAACTTACATAGCATTTATATTTTATAACAATATCATAAAAATACTTGATAATAATTGATTTTTCACTTATGTTTAATGCACATGGATCAATAAATTCAAATATATTTATTATTTCATGAAGTCCATTAAATATTAAGCACCATTTTTTAAAACTGTATCAATAATCGGTAAAAAACTAAAAATGTATTAATTTTAAAATTGTCTTCAGTTAAATTTAACAGTTTATCGCCATTTAGTTCGTCATAACGTAGTTAAGCAAAAGGAGATTTACTCCATTTACCATAGAGCAATTTTACTGCATCTAATAACGTTTCATAATTTTTACATTATTATTCAAATATACACTTTATTTGCATTGGTAAATAACAAATATTTAGTATATTATTATAAAATCTAATTGGATAGGTTATAAATTATTTTCCAAGACACAAAATAACAAAGCAAATTCTATATTTTAAATCTTTAATTAAAAAGACATGCAATGGGATTATTTCATTACTCTATTTCCTTTAAGATAAATATATGTTAAAGTTTTAAAAGTATCAATACATTTTGCTTTTCCTAGAGTTTGAACTAAGGATATCACTCTGTGCGGTGCACTTCCGCCAATTAAATTAATTGCATTGTTTCAAAACGTTGCATAGAAATGCCAGAATTTTTAACTATATCACATATTATTAAAATATTATTATGGGTACAATAATACATATTTAGTAGTTTTTCACGATATCACATATTCGCTATTGTAAACCCAAGTAAACTTCACTCATGACACTTGCACCATAATAACCTTGTCATTTATATTTAATAATATCTAAACCAGAGTTAACAAGAAGATGACAAATAAAATTTTTATAATCTTCTGCACCATGAAGATGAATTTAAAAAATCTAAAAAAATGATTCGTTATGGCTTTTATAATAATTGAGAACGTAACAAAAAATGATACGTATTTGTTCAATTTTTGTATTTTTGTGTTAACTCATTAGTTTTTGAAATACAAGAAAATTACCATTTTTCATCGCAAGTTAATGTTTATAAATAAGATTTCAGAATTCCAATTTGTTCATTCTGTACGATTGGCCTTGAGTACTCAATGAAACATTCTTTGCCGTTTAATAATATTTGTAAAATAGAGTAATATTTTCGTTTTAGCTTTTGAGTATGGGCTTTCTAAAATTACTAAAGGTATAGGGTCCTAGTGCAATGAATCGCAAATATGGAACGTTCACTGATTTCTCCTGTTCATTAGTTATTATTGCACTGGGTGCGGTCGTATCGCACACACACACACACACATATTATAAAAATAAACATAGTTATAGATATACAAATATAATAGAATATCATTATCACAAAGATGTTCAGACCAAACATGTAAATTGTATCAAATGAAAAAATAAATTTATTTAGTATATTTTAAAATTTTATAACTTACATAAAATTATCAATAAGTACATGAAATAATTCATTTAATTATATATAATTATACTTTTACTTTAGGTTCTGTCAAATACTTAAGAACAAGTAAGATTTAAAGAAGTTATTATAATTTGTGAATTAAAAGTATGAATAACAGAATTTCTGGTAACCATTTTAAAATTTTCTCAGGTTATATAATAAGTATACAATGAAATATTCATTATATTCGTAATAATTATATGAATTTATATAATTATTTTGTTTATATATGTATATACATGTATATAATAAATGATAAATATTTATTATATGTATAATTATGTATATATGACATGATATTTCTTATATGTATATATAAGTCCTTTGGGGATCAAGTCAAATTGGTATTATCGGTAACGAAATAACTGGTTGTCTGGTCTTTTATACTGAACATACAATTTAATGTATGTTACAAATATTATTGACTAAAAGTGTATTTCACTAAAATATTTTATTATTCACGAAAGCAAAAAAAAAAAAGGTTAACTAATTTTTACACTATTTTTAAAGCTTGCCAAAGTATGTATATATTAGAACTCAATATTAATTAGTAAATTAGTAAAATCAATATTAACATATATTAATTTAAAAATAATTTAAATATTTATTTATATAATTATCAATTTATCAATATGTATAATTTTAAAAATTTTAAATAAATTGATTATTTGTTACCTATAGAAATTTGTTTTATATTTAAAAATAAAACTAATATAAATTCATTACATGTTAATTAAGTGTCAATACATTTTCATTATACTTCAATTGTAATATTTAATGACCTTAACTTAAAACATAATTCTATCTACAATGTACTATATTTAACTTAAATATAATATCTGAAAACAAAATATCAGAGTGATTGCAACGCATAAATTATACATAAGCACCTATATATTTTTCTATCAATTTTATAGCATAGTATAATTGTACTAAAATCTTTAAAGCTATAGTTGTTTATAATATAAATACAGACTTTATATTTTTCAGAATATCTCCAAGAGTATGGAATTCATCGTATGAACGTTTAAGAATTATTAATATTTCACCTTATTTCCCTATGATTTATTTCTCAAATATTATGATGATATGTTATAAAGTTGGTCCTTTATATTTTAAGTAGATATTTAAGAGTATTAATTGCTAAATATTATAGCTTAGCAGTTAAAATATAATGAACAACAGACACAAAAATCAAATCAAAAGAATAACGTTAGATTAAGGATCCATCAATAATATTGTTTGTTATTATTTATTAATTTCAAAGAAATAAATGTTCATTATAACTTTATTAGGTAATTTTCAGAGGACCAAATGTGAAATTCTCTCAAAATTCGTTGGTTCTCGGCAACTTTAGGTTCTTTTATGTAAAATTATAACGGATATTCGGGATAAATTTTAGTAAATGAGAATAACAAACTGATTAAAATAATCTACAAGAACGTAAGAAATGTTAATCTAATTGAACAAGAATTTAATTTAGAATTGTACAACATCATGAAAAATGTTATTAACTATTTATAAACTACGATAGACAGAAGATGGTAACGAACTAACGATGCTTCTGAATGACGACCTGGACGAATACCCAACATAATATATGGTGTAACTACGTGAAATCAACTGTCGCAATATCCTATTTAAATTATTGATTCACTCAAGTGTTGAAGTTAAATGGATGCCGATTATCGGTAGAAAATTACATTTTCCGTGAATTTTGCCATTTTTCAACAATTATTAATTTCCCAGTGAACAATTATTGTGGATTAATGACTAAAATAAAGTATCAGCTACATACGATACTCTGCCGAAATAATAACTTATTTGGCTATTTGGACTATTATATCTACTGAAAATGTATCATCAAACATACAAATTAAAAGGAACAATATTTTAAAATAAATTAATTCCCAATTTCTTTCAAACCTAAAATATAAATTAGGTACATAAAACATATTATGTTGTTGGAAAAACTTGACAATTATAAATTATAGTGCATTAAATCAATATAAAATAAATGGATCTTCAATTTAGGATATTCCTCCTTTGTCCCTTTGGTACTTGGAGAAGCTAGTGGTTTATTATAATTATTAAAATTTGAATACAATAATATTGCATTAGAAAAAAAGATTCTGAGCGAATCTTAATATATTAATATATATTATACTGATAATCCACATTCCAAGAATGTATATAATCAAAATATATTTCAAATTTCTACGATTAAAATTCAAGGAATTTTCATTACATAATAAAAAAATTGTCAGTCACGATTTTAAAAATATTTTATAAAATGATTAAGTAGTAGTTTTTTATAAGGCTTCTTTAAAATTTTCAAATCGATAAATCGAAAATTGTAGGTTTTATTAATTTTTGTTGGAAAAAAGTTTATAGCTCTATAATTAGCAAAATAATCAACTAATCTTTTCCAAAATTTTACCAAACTTGTATAAAACTAATGTTGGTAATCAAAAACATTTTCAAGCACCTACGATCTAAACTTATACAGTTATCACGAATAAAAAATAAAAAGTTACAGAAATCGTTATTTCGTCGATATTTTGCCACTTTTTGTTAGTTTTTCTTCTCCTACGGAAAAATTCGAAGAATGAACTGAATAAAGTACCAAGATAATAAAATTTACAACCAAAAACATACCATATTCATGGTAATCAGAAAATTATTTCTACTCGAATAATGTTTTCATACATAAAGAAAACATCTTTGTAAAAACAATAGATTTCTAGTTCAGCTCAGAATCACAAAATATAAGTTTGATTAAGACACCTGTTACTATCGAAAAACTTAACAGCTTAAATGACTATGAATGGATTTAAAATTTTATTAGTCTTGAATAGATACAATTTAATAAAGTAATATGGTCAAGAGTAATTCGATAATTAAGTAGAAGTGAAGAATCAGATGTAGAATAACCTAATCTAGAAGTGAAAAACCGACAGTCGTTTGATATAAAAAGATAACTATGAATTCCTTCGAGTACGAACGTTGGATCTCCAAATTAAAAATCTTTTTTTTTTATCTAGATAAAATTGTTTATCTTTTATCTCGTATCAAGATAAAAATTTTAAGGATTATCTATTTATTTCATCTAGATAAATTTAAAATCAATTATCTATCATCTTATCTTGAAAAATTATGGGTTATCCTTGTAAAACACTATGTAGAAGATAGGACTTGGATAAATAATAACCCAAAGAAACACGAAATATAATGAGGAACGTTCAAAATAAAAAGACGCATAAAAAATAATATGACGAAAGACGCATAAATATAATTTAATTATTGATTCTGAATTATCTATCGAGATCGTTATTAAGTGATTATAAACCATGTAGTAGTAATAAGTACAGTCGTAAAATATTAAAAAAAATGCATTTTCTGGTTTTAACATCTTATAATTAAAATTTCATGTAGAAACTACATATTATTATAAAACAACTATTATGTAACATTTAGGAAATCTTTTATATTGAAAGATATTTTTATTTTTAAGTATCTCTTATATTACTTTTTCACTTAATATGCATACTTATAATATACTAAAAAATGTTTGAATTACCCTTAAAGGGATTTTTTCCTAGTTGGTGTGTTGAGAGATAGAAATTAAATATAATTAAATAGAAATTTAAATTCAGGAAATTTACCATTAATAATATACTTAATATTATAATTTATATTTTCCTCAGATAACTTTTCACAAACGAAAGTATTTAGGAAACTTTACTATCTTAATTGTAAGTCCATAAACAAAAATACTCAAACGAAAGTATACCAATATGATATGATTAAGTAATATCATTACCCAGTAAACAATTAAACATTTATTTATCATATTATATTAAACGTAAATTAATACACGATTATACGTTTATAATTATTTGAAAATAAGTTAAAATATAGAATATTTATCTTATATTTTTGGGTCAAGATGTAGATAAATAACGTATTATCCTCGTGTAATTAACCAATTGTATAGTATGTTTACGAGTCGTGTTTGATATATAATACAGATATTTTTAGTGTATAAATTGTGTGTAGTACGGATATATTCAAATATTACAAATATAACTAATATATTCAGTGTATAATAGACGTAGATAAAACATGTAAGTTATACGTACTTAAATATACATTTTTTATACCAAATATATACGAATATTATAAACATATATTATACGTGTCATGTTTACTGGGTATTTAAATGGAAAACATAATATTTAAATAACATGGTAATTTTATAATTTTAATAACAGATAAACTTAGTAAGTATCGTATCATGTTTAAAAGTTATCTATAAAATATTTTATACAGCTCATTAATTAATGAGTTAATAATTAACTTATTAATTAATTTTTTTAGAAACCTATGTATTTTATATTTTTAAAAACAATGGGGAAAAGAAAATGAGTATTTAGTTAGCTAGTATAGTCACATTAGTAACAATTACGAGGCACTGCTTGTAGTCTAATGAAATACGGTGTGAATCTTTATTCTCGAAAAGGTTATTATTATTATTATTATTATTATTATTATATAATAAAATGTGAATAATGTGTAAAGGTAATGACAGAAACGAAGATTCGAACTCGGACCAAAATGGACTTTGCTATGTCTATTACATCTGTTCCTATCATTATAATTATTGGATATTTCAACACGACACTAATATGCACATTTTTTTTCATGAATTTGGACTTAAAATGGTTTTTGTTGTATATTTTTTTAAGCCAACTATTGGCATGTTCAAATTTTCATAAAACCGATTGAGGATGACTGGTGTAATAGATGCTTGACGGAAGTTTGACAGTATTTTTTATTAGGCTACAAACATTACTTCATACTTGTTGCTGTATTAGCCAACGTAAAGTCATAAAATCATTAAATAGCAAATAACGTATATTTGAAATATAAAGGTTTAAGAAAAGTAAGAAAGTCAATTTCAGACGTTTCTCCTTCGTTAATTTCGAAAAAAATAGTGGTTAAGTATAATTAAGATTTGAATGCAATGTTATTGCATTACATAATACAATTCTGAGCGAAACTCAGTCAGATATTATATTGATAATCCGTTTCAAAGTTTTATTATATATAAAAGGTGAAGAATAAAGTAAAAACATTTTTTTTTTTTTTTTACTAGAAATAATGGTCTGATTAGATCAAGTAGAGGGAATGCTTTTGGTACATTATTTATCAAATTTTGCCAATTTTTCAAAAGCAAAATTTTGGAACTGCTTATCAGTATTATAAATTGTATCAGTAGTGTTTCACTCAGAATCATATTTTGTAATGCAAATCATTACATTCAAATCCTTATTACAATAAAACATTAATTTCTCCGAAGACCGAATGGACGAAGGAAGAACGTTCAGAATCGTCCTTCCCGATTTATTCTTATATAATTACATAGTAATTATAGTCTATTATAATTATTTTTATTTACATAATAATATAATTTATTTAATTTCTTTTGAATGCAATATAATTTTATACAATAGTACTCGTAGGTAAATCCACACCTGATATCAAGTTGCGTTGCATCACTGTATTACTGTTAACTTGACATTGAAAATAAAAATTATTATTGTCCTTAATTTAAATTTCCTTAAATTTTATTTACAACTCTACTTCTAAAATTATTTAATTTTTACTAGATATTTTTCTAGACATGTAAAATTATATTTTTAGATCATAAAATACTCAGGACGTATGTACGCCATGCAGCAGATTCATCTTCCTTTGCTATTGGTACCCTTCCAGGTATTTAATTATAAATAATTAATTATATATATTTTTAACCATTAATTTTTTTTTTTATATATAATATCATTATTCCATCTAAAACATCGTATACATTTTGTTAGTCATCTTAACAGTATATATCATACACTATAATAACGTTCTCGCGTTCGTTTTTTTTGATACCGAGTTGAATATAGATGTTGAGTCGAGTGCTCGCCCAACACTATTATTATTTATAATAGTGTAATAAATACCTAATGTTGTTCCATAGAATATATTCCGATTTTTATTGTTAATAAAATTACAATCGTAAAGTTCAGTAGTATATAACTATGTGATTAACTGAATCAATAATAATATAATTTTATTAAATTTATAGTTTTTTTTAAAAAAAATATATTACTATATTTTAATATTACCATAATACTTTAATATTAGTTATTATTATTTTTTTTAATATGAGTGCTCAAGACGTTCAAATTGTATTAAATATCAAGAAGTATCTAAAATAAATATTGTTAAAATTACGATTTCAGTAAATTTTGCGGTATTCCGTCATTTTTTGTCATTTTTATTCGTTCAAGGGAAAACTTTTGAGAAATTTGAAAAATCAGATGAATATTATACCAACTTGGTTGCGATTATCGGTATATAAAAAAAAAAAGCATAAAATAATACTATGAATTTTTTACTACTTATAATTTACGATATCTTTTAATTTTTTTTTTTTTTTGACATATATATATTATTGTTACATTAAATTTTATGATGATATTATGTTTATTTTTCTAAAAACCTTCAACATAAAAAAATTTAATATTATTTAAAACATATATAACATGATACAAAAGTGTTGGTATTCTTTAATTTTTATCCATGATAATAAGTCTATTGTTAAACATAACTTTGGAAAAACTATGTGATATGAAATTATCCTATTTTTATTATAATAAATTTATGACAAATTGTAAACCTCCGTTAAATACATCTATATTATGTCTATATTATTATACTGTCTAAAACATATATTATTTTTATTTCTATAAATTAATGAACAATAATTGTTAAGCAAAATAATATATTCTATAATAGTTTTCATTCAATTATATGAAATCATATTTTATTCATAATTATAATATATTTTTAATTTTTAATTCACAGTCTATAATGCAGAAGATTATTGTAATTATATTGACTTTCTTAACGAATTTATTATCCTTAAGTGGGATGATATTGTAAAAGATGACAGTGCTGCATATCCATTCGATCCGGAATACGATTTTCCTCCAAAGGATGAATATACTTCTAGCAGTAGACAAATTGAAGAAACAGTTATTATTGAATAAAACGAATTACTTTTAATCCTATTATCTCTATATTATATATCTTAATAATTACATGTAAAATAAAGTTATATCTTATCATTTAGTTGTAATATGTTTTAGTTAAAGATTAATTAAACGAATTATCTAATTGTAATGTATTCTCAAAATAAAATAACTTAGCTATTACGTGATTAAGTGAGGGCTGATGCTGCGGATTGATGATGTTGTTGATGGTTTGAACGATACTCTTTAGATTCCTCGATTTGAACTACTTATCATATTATAACTGTCTATATCTGCATGTGTTTTCTACTAATATATATGTTGCGTTGAAACTCCTTAATTGTTAACATTCGTGCCCGACCGTATTGCTATTCCACATACTCAACATAATATTAGCATAGGCGTGCGCAGGTATTTTTTGCGTGGTGTGCAGATTGCAAAATAATTTTGATTGTGGTAATTCTTCCATGACTTACTACAATTGAGTAAGATAAACATTGTCTATATCTTTAATATAATTAATTAAAACTTAGTATAAACTTTTTTATCTTTACTACGTTATGTATTAAATCACAAGAATAATACCTCATAATTTTAAATAAATCATAAATTTAAACCAAACAGAATTATTCACAGGATTTGCAGTTGCGGTCTGTGCGAATGCCTATGCATATTAGCTATGCACCATGTAATGATTAATGTACGATGTTTCAAAGAATAATCGTTTAGTGTACTCTTTATCCAAGGGAATATTTTCAACTACTGTAGATGAAAATAGTGGCTTATAGTAATTAAGATTTTAATGCAGTTATTACATTACATTGAAAATACGATTCTGAGTAAAACGCATGCATATACGTATTAAATTTTACTAATAACCCGTTACAAAATTTTACCGTGTATGTAAATTAATTTTGAGAATACTTAAAACATTTTTGACGTCCCTTCATTTTAAATTGCATTAGTAATCAATTTATCATAAAATATTTAAAATAAAATTGTCAGTATAACAATTTCTGTGAATTTCACTGATTGTCAACAATTTTTTTGGTAATATTTCTTATTCCGAGGAATAAATATTCTGCAGATTTTACTTACATTTTTGTAAGTTTTCCATATTCTAAAGGAAAACATAGAATTATATTTCATTTAAATAATCTAATAGTGTTTATTCGTCACAAGCGCTTTATGAATATAATTTTAAGTAACGCCTGCATTTTTAATAATTGCGTACCTAAATATTATTTTCATAATAATATATATCTAATAGTCTTATTATGTTCCTTATACGTAGTCTTCTTTATGTAGTGAACTTAAAAGTAACACTTTCTACGTTAAGCGACGAAGTCAGTGACACTTGTTGCAATTTACTTCAAGGTTGTATAGAATAAACTTTAAGACTTTTTTTAATTAATTAATTAAACTTTTTAAAAACATAAAAATCATACACCAAAATTATAAGGAGAATTTTAAGATCTACTTGAGATTCAAGTATCGTACACAGACTTCTTGACATTAAAAATATAGTTTAAATCTAAATATATGTTAGTTTACATCTAGTATTTATATTAGTAGACCAAGGTAGTAGAAAAGATGTTTACTACTACGAAATTTCCTTATTGGACCTTCTTTGAATAACAGTACCTACTTTGTTTTCGTACTTTGTTCCAAAATGATGTCGCTTATTTTATGGTCTGGTTAAAATGCGTAAACAACTTGTTATTGTAAATCTCCAAACTTTTTGTATTGTCTAAGAGAATGGTTTTTACCTGAGGTATTAATTCGCCCAGCAGTTGTTTTTGCAACTGTTTAAAATTTATAAAAACATATAATCGTTATTTTATATAATATAAATATTATTGGTTAATAATTATTAATAAACTATCTGGGTTTACTACATTTATCATAAAATTGTATCAAATAGCATAATACAGTTTTTAAGAAAATGTTTTATGTATAAAGAATTTTAAGAGTTTTTCAATCGACAATATTTGTTATATATTTTTATTGTAAGTACAACCATTTATATTATAACTATATGACCATATGTACTAAAAACTTAAATTATATGATAAAATACCTAATTACATTACACAGAAGATAAAACGGATAAGTATACATATCCTGATTAAAAAACATAAATCAAGATTATTACTTATTTAAAACGTTAAACACTGTATTGTACGGATACGGAACGGATATGTATAAACAGAACCAGTGACTATATTTTATAATTTTCCGTAGTGTTATAATAAAATTAAACATAATACACATATTATTATTTTAAAGCTTAATATTTTATACATGAATAGTAAATTATATCATTTGTGTATGAATAATTGAATTATTTAATGAATAAAATCCATCCGCCTGTTTTTTGTTAATGAAAAATTCTTGATTACCTTCTTATTAAATTTTATATCTTAGCTTAAGATACTTTCAATTTCACTTCAATACTAAGCATTGCATTTAGTCTGTCTTCTCCCATGATACTTCGCAAACAAGTTTGTATTCTTTTTAATGTTAAAAATCTGCGTTCAGTTTCCGACGATGTCAATAATTTAAGTAATTTTAGTACTTCCTTAAATAAATCGTTCATATTATTTGATATTATATAATTAGTTGTAGGAATAATTCCTTTTAATGAGCGTAAATCATAACGGCTATAAATAACCTCAAGTTCAGTCCTTAATCGTTCTTTTGTAAAGAAAGGATTCTAATTTATATTTTTTTGTAAATAGTCGATTGGGAATATGTTGTTAAATTTTGGGTTATATTCGTTTTGAAAAAGCAATGCTATAGTAAGATGTTCATTAAAACTAAAACGATTTTTGCTTGAGTTATTAAAACATCACATACTTCTAAAGCAATAATTATTTTTGTAATATTTGGGTCTTCGCTAGTTTTTCTATTATTTGAATGTATTACGTGTGTTTGGTTTAAAACTGTTGAACAAATTGACAACATATTATCACGAATTTTAATTATTTTATTTACAAACAATTTTACTAGTTGTTTACTTGAATGGGGTCTGTTTTTCTAGCTTAGACAGAACTATATAAACCATCAATATATGGCATAATTTTATGAAAAATATTCAACCAAAATATAAAATCATATATCTTATCTTCTAAAAGCCTTTTAATACCAGTGGCTTCATAAATCGTTTTGGCTTGTAAAGATATTTCAATTATTTTATCCATACAAATTATCAAGTCTTAACGGTTCTTATATTAAAATTCCATCGAGTCTGTACTACTCTTGGCAAATGAACACCGACTACTTTATCTAACATTGATATCCTCTTTGGTGAATGAGAAAAAAACACTGGTATTTCGCATAAATTTGAAAAAAATATACGAATTTGCTTATTTTTTGTAATTGATTGTATCATTATGAGACTCAATTAGTGAGCATAGCAGTGGATAAAAAAGGAGAATTGGTACTTTTCTTTTATCTTCACATTAACACCAGCTTTTTGGCCACTCATAACAGCTATACCATCGTATAACTGAGCAATTAATTTATTAGGTGATTTTTTTAGAAAAGGATCAATTAAACCAAAAATAGTTTATGTTAATTATTCGGCATTATGTCCATTTGGATTCTCAAAACCCCAAAAACTCTTAACTGGTTGACCTCGTATCTTAGTATAATAACCAACTGAAGATATTTGAAATATCAGTGGTTTCATCAACAGTTATGGAAATGAATTGTGACTGTTGAATTTCATTTATTATTGTATTTCGACATACTGTGTATTTTAATTATATTTATATTTATAATTTCACCGTGTCGCCTCCCTCGCGTTGTTCCAATGAAATCTATTGGTGATGACCTTGTATGTTTCTTTCCAACCCGGGTGCCCCGCAAGAGTATGATCGTGATAACCCTACACGATATGCTCCTTTTTGTCAACGAGTATCACGAATAACATTATATCGTTATTCAACGAATTTTCCGTAAATTTACGTTTTTTTAATAAACCATCATCAAAAATAAAATTGTTAAATTTTTTTAATCGATCTAAACATGTATTTTTCGACGGGTAAGCCGATTCGAAAACTGACACTATAGCTTGGATAATGGGATCGAGCCTTTGCCACTCGACTAATTTTTGATGTGTAATAGGTTCTAAATTTATTCGGGTAGATTGAATACGATATATTTGTTCTGGTTGTTTCTCCCTTTTGACTATGTTACGTTTCGGAAAACCTATCAAATTTTCGTCTAACACCTCTTCATCCACCGACTGACCCTTCGTCGGAAAATGGGATAAAATGTTGGGGTCCTCATTTTGTACACCTGGTACATGACGCGTGATAAAATCAAGCGTACCTAACTGCAGTGACCACCATCACTCGTGACTGACAATTTTTTTTATAGGCTTTTTATTATTGTTTTCCTGATGAATGAAAACATTTTTTCGTTGGTACACTCTATAGTCTATATCCCACATAGCAATATAATATTTTATTAACATTTTAAAAATATTAATTTAGATATGAAAATATTTTCAAAACGTTTGTTTTGAAAAGGTTGTCAAACAATTATAAAATGTTTTAAAAACATTTTAAAAATATTTTTTGTCCAGGTTTATAATATTATAAAAATGTTTTTATATTATATTTTAAAAACATTTCTAAAAACGTTTTTAAAATATATTTTTGAATAATTTTTTAAATATTTTTAAAACAATACATTATTTTCATGAAAATGAAATTTAATTCTTAAAACATCGTTTGCATTTTGTGTATATTATTATTGTTTATTCATTATTCAGGTAAAACAGATTAGGAAGTATTAAGGAAGATATTAAATAAATAGGTCTTACATTTAAATGTATTGTATATTTTACAATTTTTTAGTAAATAATATTATATTATTATTTAATAAACATTATGTATAAATACATGAATAAACATATATGTGTATTATATTATGAAAAGTTATTATTATCATGTACCAGTATAAATTAAAGAATCCTTAGAACATCTGAACATATATCACACACTATATGTCATCTCCTACTATAGTACTATCATCTATCATATTATTAGAATTTAATAGAGATATCTGAATAAAATATGGTAATCGGCAAAGTAAAAAGTTGTAAAGTTGTTGTAAAGAGTGGCACATGCAACCCCAAATAACAAATAAAACCATATCTACTAAATCTACAATTTAGGCAATAACAATTATTTTTAAAATAGGTATTATGGTATAGAATAAAAAAATAAAATATATCATATTCTTACAATATGCAATAACAAATACCTCAATCATGATAAAGTAATTAAAATAGGTATACAAATATATTTAAATTAATAATTATAATTATACAAAAAAAAAATATACATATAGTTAATTTTGTAATAATACATCATTTTTATTTATTTATTATTAATAAACTGTTTTATTTCATATGCCATTATTTTCTTATTTTAGTGCAGTATGTACCTATAAAAGTATATAAATATGAACCTAAATGAAAAATATAATATAAACCAATATTATTTAACATTAAATATGCAATGTTTATTAAATATTTAAATTACAATACATATTTAATATTTATTTTTTGTTCAAATAATTTACGTGCAACATTAAATAAACATGTAATAAAATTTTATAAATTAAGAAAAAACATTATATAATTAGAAGTACAATGTTTAATAAATATATGAATGCAATATTTATTAAATATTTTAATTCATATAAATATATAACATTAATTTTTGGTTCAACTAATGTACCTGCAACATTTGGGCAATATAAATCAATTACCAGACAATTAATTTTCAACTTTTAATAAATATTTGACATTTAATTTCCAATGTACAATAAAACATTTAATAAATATTAACTTGCTGTGTGTGTAATAATATATTATTTGTTATAATAATAATTGATAAAGAATTCACTGCCAGTGGCCGCCATGACACCTGCGTATCACAAAGTTGCTGACATACCTATATATTTAGCCATGTATAAATAGAAAACCGATGCCGTAGTGTGCGGCGGCGGCAGCAATAGTAATATTATTTGACAGGTTGGGTTATGAATTGCGAGCCGCGTCCGTATACGTGTTATACGTAGTAGTATAGGTTTAATACACATAGAAAAATGAAATAATTCTTATATTAATTTTATTTTAGTAATACCCATAATTGGACGGTTTTTATGTAAAGGGACACTAGTCATTTTTCGTTTGTTTTCAGGAGACTCATTAAACATTTTTCTGAAGCATTAAATTACATTATTTTTCTGAATTAGATATTTGTATTAAAGGACTAATAAAGGTAGAAAATAATATAAAGATACTCACTGGTAACACAAGATAATATATGTAATGTTCTTTTAGACATTGTACAAACTGGTAAACTAATTAAAACTAATATAAACTAATAAAATTATGAATAAATTAATTTGACTTGTGCCCTTTTACATAAAAACCGTCCAATTATAATGCCCATATTATACTCTACGATTTATAATATATTTATATTCAATAAACTATATAATAGCAGGTACTTACCTACCAATATTATGTATATAAAATAGTATATATAGGTCGATTCCGGACGTTCCTACTTCGTCCCATTGGTTCTCGGAGAAATTAGTGGTGTATAATATAATCCATTCAAAATAACCTAACTACATAACAGGAGTTGTTGATTCCAGTAGTGTAGACTACCTATTAGTGCACTCAAAAAAAAATTTTAACTCCCTAATTTCAAAATTGTATTAGTTACCATGAAATATTTAAAATCAATTTTTCCGTCATTTTTTTAGAGTATTTCTTAAATTTTCAATAAAATTTTTTATTATTATTGGAGTTTATAGTAATAGGCATCACTTCCCTTATTAACATTTGAAATGTTGAAATAAAATATATACCTAAGTGCTTAAGTATATATTATATATAGAAAATATAATAGTTTTATAAATTAATTTAATCAATATATTTATAAAGTATAATAATATTTATTTATTATATTTCGAAAAAAATTTACGTTGTAAATATTTTTAAAATATTTACCAAAAATTTTTTTTTTATAAATCATATTAAAATATTTATAAAATATTAAAAACAAAATATTATACTAAAAATCATTAGAAAATGTTTTTAAAATAATTTTATTTTCCAAATGCTGTGTGGGTACATATTTAAAACGTTTCGTATTATTTATTTTGAAAATCAAATAAGTACTTGTGTACTTTTATTTTAAATAGAAAATCTATTACGTATTACATTTTCTTTTTTAATATAACAGCTTAAAAGCTTACTAATATTCTATTAATATTAATATTTGATATTTGATAGCTGAATCAATATTAAGTACATACTAAACATCTGGGATATAAATTTAGAATTACGTCTCTGATAAAATATAGGTGAATATCATAAAATGTAGAGGAAACCAAACTTTTTCTACCATTTGTGCCTTAGTGTTTGATAATAGTTTAACAGTTTCTTTAAAAATTTTATACTAAACATGGTTTCTTCTTTAAGAAATTTAATAGTTATAACATCGATTATTGGATACCTATTATTCGAAAGCGTTAATGAAGGTAAATTCATATTTATCTAAGAAAAATATCTGTTTAATTATATTATAGTAGGTTTTTGTAATCAGGATTAATAATCTTTTAAGTACATATAATGAAAAAATCCGGGCATATGTTATATATCTCATAAGTGTAAATTGACCACATTTACTATTAAAACAGGTTTTTCATATATTTAGAAATAAACAGAAAAATCATACATTTTTATAAAATAATAAATTTTGAAAGCGCATTAAAAATATTGTATTTAATGAATTTTACAATATTTTACATAAATATGTAAAATATTAATTTTTTTTTTATAAAATATAATAATTATAATATTACATATTATGTAAAAAAAAGTGTGTCATGCTCGTAAAATCCATACATTTTTATTGTAGCATATTTAAAATTAAAATATTTATGCGTTAAGTATAATCTATAACAAAAATAATAAAAATTATCATTTTATAAAATTTGACTAAACATTCTAATTTTAAATGCTTATTAAAAGAAATTGGGACAGTCAGATAACTAATTTTTTTTTTTTAAAAGTATTACCTAATAAAACTAATATATAATTATACTTCTATACAATTTTAATAATACAATTAATACAATTTTAGACCTTAAATCCAAATATTGTAAGATATGTCCCCAGGGGGGGGGGGGGTAAAGACGATGCACTTGCCCGCCCCTCTTGAATAATTTTATTTCCACAGTAATTGGTAAAATTCCCAATGAGAAATCAGCTTCTAATAATAATATCTCATTGTAAGAATGACGAAACATAATAATGTACTATAAAGAAAATATATGAAAAGTTTCATTTATTTTTTAAATAAATTTAAACTCTAGGAAAATGCACCCCCCACTCCTAAAAAAATGTTTGTGGATGCCCATGAGATAAGTGAAATTGAAAAAACAGGGAAAGTCAATTTAGGATGTTCCTCCTTCGTCTTTCAGTCTTCGAAGAAATTATTGGTTTATTATAATTGGTTAATTATTAAGATTTGAATGAATTATATTGCATTATAAAATACAATTTTGAGCGAATATCAATATATTTAAATATATTTTACTGATAATCTATTTCAAAATTTTACTACGAGTGTATGTAAATATGCAAGGGATTTGAAGTTTATAAATCCCTATGATCAATATTTAAGGAACTACCATTTCATGATAAAAATTGTCAGTCACGATATTCAAAATATTTTGTAAAATGATTGAATAGTATATTATTAGGCTCCTATACAATTTTCAAATCGATAAACCCAAAATTGTATGTAACATTAATTTTTTTCGGAAAAAAATCAAAGCTCTATATTTGGCCAAAAAATCAACTTATCTGTTTCAAAAGATTTATAAAGTACCATGATTACGCGATTTTCTACCAAAAGCATACCCTACTTTTGGTAATTGGACAATTATTTCTACCTGAAAAAATGTTTTAATACATAAAAAAAAAATCTTTGTAGAAACAATACATTCCTCGCTCCGGTCAGAATCTAATAGTAAACTTTTAAAATCTAAACCTTTTTATATAATAATATATAATATATAATTTTTCCTAGGTGCATAAGCATAGTGATATTGTAGCAATTGATATTTCTATAATAACGTGATAAACTACCATAATCAAACCATCAGAAAATCCAACCTAAAAATAGAACAATCCATATAAACACATTTGAATTCTAACAAAACTACATTGTTAATTTAGGTGGTTAAAATTTAGGGGCATGAAAATCGCCTGTTACACTAAAATTCAAAAAAAAAATTAAAAAATTTCTTCAAAAATTTTACCGCACTTTTATATTACCAATGTTAGTACTCAAAAACATTTTCACGAATTAAAAAAAGAAAAATGACGAAAATCGTAATTTTGCCAATTTTTTGCCATTTTTTGGTAGTATTTATTCTCCTAGGGAATAACTTTGGATAAATTCGAAAAATAAGCTTTATAAAATACCTAGAGGATACGATTTGCTACCAAATTCATACCCCACTGTGATAATCGGATCATTATTTCTACCCAAAAAAGTATTTTTATTCATAAAAAAAAAAAAAAAACATTTTTGTAGAAACAATACATTTCTCGCTCCGCTCAGAATCTAAAAATAATAAATAAAAATGTTTAGAGTATTATATTGAAATGTGCCATTTTATACCTAATTAAACATAAAATTACCTTGTGAATTTCTCTAGACACTCTATATATAGAAATTAAACTTTAATTTATAATTTCTATTATATTAAAATAACAAAACGTGATTTACACGTATGTTAAGAATAAAGTGTTATTTTATAAAAATACTATTCAAATATAGGTATCTGTTTTATATTTTAGATTCTGAGCGATGCGAAGAATGTATTGGTTTTACAAAGATTTTTTTTTTCTTTTTTTTATGTATGAAGACACTTTTTCGGGTAGAAATAATGGTCCGATTAGCATAAATAAGGTATGCTTTCGGTAGCAAATCGCGTCTTTTTGGTACTTTATTTAGCTCATTTTTCAAATTTCTCAAAAGTTTTTCTTTGGGAGGGGAAAAACTACCAAAAAAATGGCGGAAAATTGGCAAAATTACGGTTTCTGTTATTTTAATTTTTTTTATTTCATGATAACTTATTAGGTTTTGATCGTAGGAACTTGGAAAGTTTTTTGAATATTAACATAGGTAGTATACAAGTGAAGTAAAATTTTGGAATGGATTATCAATATAGCATATTATACAAATTATACATTGAGTTTCGTCAGAATCGTATTTTCTAATGCAATAATATTGCATTCAAATCTTAATTATAATAAACCACTTATTTCTCCGAAGATCGAAGGGACGAAGGAGGAACGCTTAAAATCGACATTCCAACTTTTTGTTTAATCAAATTATTTTTATTGCAATATTTGTACAGGTAAACAAATATTAATTAGTCGTCTGAAAAATATCTTAAAATACAGACTATTACGAATGAAGTATACTAGTTTTATTCACGTTAATTCCAAAAATAATTTTTTCCAATAATAATGTTTTTTTTTATGTTTTCTAGTTCAATGTAATTTGACATGTGCTCGTAAGTTACTAATAACATATTTTGTAATAGGTTGATTAATAGTATATATTAATTGTAATGCAAATAAAATAAAATTAGAATTATAAATATGACAAACCCAACATATTATTGAATATCGTCAGCATATTTAATGTTGTAGACGTATCATCTAGATGAAAATGCGGTAATAAATAAAGTTATTAATCGAAACTTGCAAATTTCTTACTTGAAGAACTATATTGAAGTTTGGAATCACAACTGCTGATCTTCACATTGCCCGGCAATGTGAATGTAATCTATTTATACCTTCTGAAAATGTTTATCCCGGGGGTTAAAAATATCGTAGTATATTATTACCGGGCAGAATGGTGGGATTGATCTAATACTTAAGGTTATGAGCTGTATTATATTTTTAGAAAAATTAAGGTTTTCATCATTATATATTCAAAATTATTTGGAAAAATGTTGTGTCCACCAAATACAAAATTCTAGATCCGCCACCAACCGGGTATACTGCGATTGACTATGTAAATAATATGAAATCGTTTGTGTACAATTTTCCTAGTAAATTTTAAACCCCTGTGTCAAAATAACAAGGGAAGTATAAAGGTTGTCTCAGATTTATTAACTAATTGTAATATCTCTGGGAAAAAATGTTTTAATACATTTTTTTCGATTTATTATTTAGGCAATAGACTATAATACTACTTTTATTACTTGTTTAAAAAAAGACAACTCATAAAAAAATAATTTATTTAAAAAACTTTAAAAGTTTTGTAAAATTTAAAGATAGCCATTTAAATTATAATTATAATTTAATTTCTTCATTTTATCAAGATTTCGATTTTTAAGATTTTTTTTTTTTAATTATTGGTAAAATCGTATTTCTGACTTTATTATTTTAAATAATTTAATATCATTGCATGTAATATTGTTTTATCAATATTTTCATGAACGATCTCAGTGCCTACTACCGTTTGAAAAAGCAAACAGTTGTTGTAATCTTGTAGAGTTTCTTAGTTATCAGCACGAATAAAGATACTATTTATGGTTATCAATTATTATCAATCTAGCGTACAATGGATTTAACTTACTTATTTGTTTGGAAGACTATACATATCCGGGGAGTAATAAACAGGATAGTTAAATTCCTAAAATATAAAATTTTAGGACTTAAGTATAGTAATATTCCTGAATGTAATTATTTGACTGCAATTATTTGGTTAAAAATTGGTCTAATTTGATAAATCCTGCAATAGTAATACTTACGCCACGGTTTTTAAATAATTAATAACATGTTGAATGTTAATATATTATGCTTGTGGTTGTGTGTGTCATTTGAACCATGCAAGGCATTTATTAAATATACAATATTTAATATTTAATAGTATATATATATATAAATTAATTAATTAATAAATTAATTAATTTTCCAATTTGATCTTTTAACCATACCTTTAGATAGTCTATCGTATTCGTTTTGAGTTTATACAAAACACAATATTTCGGTACTTCGATTATCTTATATCCCAGAGCAACTGCTGGATAAAATTCATGAATCGTATGCGACTGTTCTCCGTTTTCGAATGAGCTTAGAGCCAAATTACATTCAACTTTTATACAGTTGACGGGTGCAATTTTCATCAACGTATCCGATTCGTGCGTCTCGTTCGCCGACAAAATGCGTTTTTTAAATCCTAATATCGGTGCAATACTGTTATTAACGTTGAAATTAATCGCGTGACTGCAACGTATCGTACATTTTAATGAACTAATACTCGTACCGAGATTGAAATATTTGATACTATGATTCAAACTAAGCAATTCTCGTATCTTACTTTCCAACGAATATATCTCGTAACATCCTGTAGGAATTTGAATTAGTGCGGTGTTCTCCTTATCTCCAATGTTAATACCCAAAGTATTACATCCAGTTTCGATATTCGGTATAGAATTATAAGTCTGTACACTCAAAGGTCCAATTTCCGAATTGTCATTGACTTCTACGGGGGGAAATAAATAACATTCCAATTCGGACGAGTTTCCACTCAATGAAACAGTCCGTGACGTCATTTTGTAGTTATTATGTTTTTTCATTGTTACGAGTTTCGATAATCTCTGTGGACACGAGACGAGTTCGATTTTTATTCGTTTCCGCATAGATTCCATAGTTTTTCCTGAAATAATAATAATAATAACAATAATAATTTTAATTTTAACTATATTAATTTAATGTAGATATTAATATACCAAACACTGCGTTGTTCATTAATTTGTAGAAATCTTTTTCAAACTCGTTAACAGCTTTTTTCGCATTTCCGTGTTCAACTTGATGTACGACGCTAACCATGGTGATTGCCGAAACTCGAGCACTTTATAAACCCGATTTTAGAATAATTATTATTATTATTTATAATATGACGTATGTATTATACTTTATCGACGATCAGACCGTGAGCTAAGGCCTGCTTTAGATTCATATAATGTATGACATATCTTTTTTTATGCTCAAAAGTGGCCATCAGTTTGCAAACGGTCGACCCGCGTGGTATACTCGCGTGTGGGAGAAACGGCAAGTCGTTATGTACGTCATGGAGATTTTGTGGATAGGAAATATCTACGTCGAATATTCGACCGATTTCATCCGTTTCCGTCATACGTTCGAGATCGGACAACGCGTCGTCGACGTTTCCCTCATACCACGTAAATTCGCCCGTCGGCAGATATCTAGACATGGCCCACCCATAAAGATTATTACCTGAAATTATACAAAATAGATATGAACAATATATATATGCGATTTTGTAAAATAATATACGAATAATATTATTACAATCTCGGTAGATTAACCATGTTTTCGGCTGTGTGCAATCAAATTCAGGTGTCCGCTCGTTATTGGCTCGTGCATATCTCATACACGCCTGTACCAACCCCCCTCGTATACCACTCTCGACCATCAACAACATGTCGTAATCGGATAGTAGCTGTAATTTAACCGACGTGTGTTTTAACATGCAGTCAAAGCTAAACCCGGGCGCGGTATAATAATTCGACGGATCTATATTATACGTCGAAATGCATATATCGCGAAAATTCTCAAACACGTCGGACAATAGGAGTACGTCGATTATCCAGTATAGGTCACTGTATTCCCCGAGCGTAGAACATTCAAAGTGATTCCATACTGTGTGTGCATGTTTGTAATCCTCTTCTGATATATGGGATTCCGTCAGCGTACTGTAAAATTCATTTTTCATCGGTAAGCTCGTCTCCGATAATTTCGCCCAGCTATCGATATATTCATACGGATACACACCTTTACGGGTGACCAAATGCATATTCTCGGTCGAGAACATCTTTGCGACTTCACGAAACTTTATGAAATCGTCCGTCATAAGATTATCTGCCAGTTTGGATAAACTCGATGCCATAAACCGATAGCTATCGATAAACCTAATCGAAAAGTCATTACTTTGAGAATGAGATGAAATTTTCTTCGCTATTAGGAATAACCGATATCCGGTGGCTGTCGTGTCCTAGATGACGGATAATAAAGTGTGCATCGTATTTCGACAGATTATGCATGAAACAGGGCATTTTAATCGGTGTTTTAAGCTTCAAATTGCACGTGTTGCACAGAGTATTTAGAAATCTTCCGGATAAATGATCATGATGTGCGGTTTTGCAATTAATTTCCGTGAAATCTGAATGGCATAAATCGCACACGGTTTTAGCTCTGTGCGCGTAAAGCTCATCTTCGTTCATCATAATCGCGATGTCTGTCGATTTTAATAGCAGACGTATATTATTAACCATCCCGGTGACGGATCATTACTACTTGAATATAAGTAATACTAATACCATTGATTATAGAATAGACAGATAGCCCACGTAATGTTAATATTTGGCGACTACTTCTGGGATGCGACCACTATGGAGCGTTAGTGTAGAAAGGATGCAGAGCGGTACCTTTGTCATAGGTAGATGGGTTATATGGGGGGTATTGGGATGCAAAGTAGTGGTACCCCCGTCATAGTATGATGAAACGTGTGGGGAGTAACTTATGATGGCGTTTCTAATAATAGAATACTTGTACTATTAATGTTGGGAATTATGATTTCAATATTGGTTAATAAATTGTTATGTTATCAATATATCGATTATATTATAATGTTTATTTATATTGTAAATTGAAATAAAACGAATTACTCCATGGTATGAAAACTATAACACATTAATGCATTATTCACTATTATTTTATTATCTAATACGACCTAACTATGCGTTTATCTTTAATTAATCAGCTTTGTCTCAAATAAGATAAATCGGAACGTATCGACGGTGGCGTTGATCGGTGAGCAATCGCGATCGCCGACGGCTCGCTCTCGATTATCGAGAACCAACATGTTAACACTATGCCCATTGCGATTTCAAGACATTTTTTTTGACACTTTGTTTTATTAAAAACACTCATTGTTTTCAAAATTAATCATTTGTTGTCCTCTTGTGTTGATTATATGAATTTTATAGTATTAACTATATTTTGTAATTTAATTTTTGTATATATTTGTATACGTTTCTTTTAATTTATCTAATTCTGTAAATTGCGTTGTTAGTACGTCATTTGTATTCGCACCTGTGGTCCCACAATAAACATTTTTATTTTCATAATAAAATTACACACATTACAAAATTAAAAAAAAAGAGCTAAAAGTTTTAACTTGCATAATAATTTTAAAAATTTAGTAAATACTCATAATTTTGCATCAGTAAATTCTAAAGTAATGGTGACAATGCAACTAAAAGATAAGCGTCAATCATGGACATTAAATGAAAAAAATTTAGCTTTAAATTTATATTATAAATCTCCAACGGCATATAAATTTTTACGTTCACAGAAAGTTAATTTACCAAGACCATCAACTATTCGTCGTTGGATTGGTCAATCCAAATTCTTACCAGGTTTTAGCAAATTATTTTTTAGTCATCTTCAAAAAAAATTTGAGTCATTCGAATATAAAGAAAAAGCGTGCACTGTTTATTTTGATGAAATGTATATAAAAGAGTTTTTAGAATATTCCAAAGAATTTGATTTCATTGAAGGTTTTGAAGACTTAGGTCATTATGGTAGGTCTAATAAAAGTGCTAACTGTGTTCTAGTATTTATGGCTCGTGGTATTTATTCACCTTGGAAGTTTCCAACTGCCTATTTTCTCGCTCATTCTGGAGTTAACAAAATAATATTAAAAAAATTAGTTGTTGATGTTCTTCAAAAATTATTCGAGGTTGGATTATGGCCAAAAATTATAGTGTATGATCAAGGCACCAATAATCAAAGTACTTTAAAATCATTAAATATTTCAGAGGATAAGCCATTCTTTTTCATTAACAATAACAAAATATTTTCTTTATTTGACGTTCCACATTTACTTAAAAGTATTAGAAATAATTTAATTGAAGCCTGTTTTATAAAAGACAATTACATTAAAATTTAATTTAATGACATAAAAAAAACATACGAGTTAGACAAACAAAATCAAAAAAGTAAGGCTCTCATCAAACTAACAGATGCACACACATATCCAAATTATTTTCAAAAAATGAGCGTTAAATTAGCAGCACAATTATTAAGCAATTCCATGTCAGCAACAATGCGAACTTGTATACAAACAGGACAACTTCAAAGTAACACTTCCTCGAATACCGCAGATTTTATTGAGTTTATTAATAATTTACTTGACTGTCTTAATAATAGGTCTTTATATAGTCATAATCCGTATCACTGTGCATTAACTGATTTAGGAACAGTAAAATTTTTTTTAAAAAAATATTTATATTATGAACTAAAAAAAATGATGATTAAAAAAATATACTTTATTGATTTTTAAAGAGCTATAAAAAATTGTATTATTGTTGCTATTATCATTTATCTGGTAAAAACATAGATGAACTTCTTTACTTTAAATTTGTTCAGAAGTATTATTCGTCTAACCTTCCTCAGAAAATCATAATTATAAAAAATCACAATTTATTATGTTTTGTACAAATTGTATATACACATAAACGTAAACAACAATGTGTGATTGTGTGAATAAGAAATTTCCTATACATGATTCTCAAGAAACGGCCATTGCCATCAAAATATTTCCGTATGTTTGTGACGAGATGTGGGTAATGGATATATTATATATATTATTGTTATTATTTATTATATAATTAGACAGACAAAAACAGGTTTCAAATAATATTCTGCCTCGCGACACATATACATATAGGCACATAGCCGTGGTATCTAAAATCGCATTGACTGTTGAAAATGGAAATACTAATATATACTATTGTAGGAAAAAGTAAAATTAATTGTGTCAATTCATACAACGCCACCTCTCGGCTACCCGTATAAATATAATTATTAGTAGCCAAATTTCCCTATGCCG
>CM023361.1:30761558-30783258 GCA_013282895.1 Eriosoma lanigerum | reverse complement strand
GTAATTCGTCTAATTTACATAAAATTTATTTACTTATTATTAGATACAAAGAACACTAGAAACACTGCAACATTATCACAAAGTAATACGAAATTGTTTATAAATTTGAATGTTTAAACATTGAAATAATATTTTTTAAATATTCTTGAATAATAGAAATAATCTAATTTAATAACTGATATAATTAATAAAATATCATAATTTTGATATTGTTATTAGTTTTAATATTAACCAAACACCAATTAACATATAATGTAAATAATATAATATGTGAATAAGAAATTTGTACACTACCTATTAAATTGTAAATTTGAATTAATTAAATAATTAATTTGAATTAATATCCATAATTTTTTTCAATGGAAATATTTTATTCAACGTAAAAATAATAATTAACTCTCTATACAAATGAATAATTCGTTTTAGTTAATTTTATTTGGTATATCTAACTTAATATCATGTATTATAGTTATAAATAATTTAAACATTGAATTGTATAATTATGAATTATGATATCGTCGCCACCATATCATACATATGTTATTTGATAAAGATGATATATTTCTATTATTTTTTGTAAATTAAAATTAATAATGAACATAGCAATAATTTTATTTTGTTTATCGGATTTTTAATAATATAAGTGAGAAATTTGGACGTAAACGGCCGATTTTTGAGTAAGAATATTACAATAATTACACATAGAATAATAATAATGATAATAATTAAAAATAATATTAAATTTTAATAATTTTCTACATACTTTAATAGTAAAATATTATTAATAAATAATTATAAAATATACAATTTCTAATCGTTGTTGTTTTCATGAATTTCAATCACTTCTCTGTGGATCCAACATACCTATTTAATTATTTTGTATAAAAACTTTTTTGATTTATTTTTTTTAATATATATATATATATAACTCATATTTAAAACAAGATAAATCAAATGAAAACTCCAATAATTATTTAAAATTAATTTCCATTATTAGTTATTATTATGAAATGTATTACTGTAATTTATATTTATTACCATGGACATTAATTGATTATAGGTTTTAAAACGAACCTACCAAGTAAGAAATATTTTTAAATATTAATAAGATATCCTAAATAAAGCAAGATTCTGAAAACCGTGGCGCCAATATTAAAATATAAAAGATAAAGCGCATTAGTATGAGGACAAAAACAATTTAAGGAAAATATATATCTCGAATAGTTTTTAAAATATTGAATATATTGGAAATATGTATTTTGAAAACCTATAGGTAGTTTTTGAAAATTTCTTGAAATATAAAATTGTGAAATATTTCACTAAAATATTTCAATTGCGTGAAATATTTTATCATATGAAATAAACGCGTTTAACTAATCGTTTATAGTATTTGGTATAATTAAGAATATTATACCATCTTGAATTTCAAACAATATAATGAAGTAAAATGTGTATAATATATAAACCCATATTATAAAATATATACTATTTGAATATAATAAAAAGTTGGAAGGCCGATTGTGGACGTTCCTCCTTCGTCCCTTCAGTCCTCAGAGAAATTAGTGGTTCATTATAATTATTAAGATTTGAATGCAATGATATTGCATTAGAAAATACGATTTTGAGCGTATCTAAATATATTGCAATATATTATACTGATAATCTATTTCAAACTTTACCACAAATATAAATTACATATGTAAATTTACAAGATAAATTTCAAATCCCTACGATCAATGTTCAAGAAGTTAATGTTCAATGTTCCTATGTTTCTGATTAATGATAAGTTGTGTGACTTCGTGATTAACTGGTAGCACTATTAGATGCCTCTAACTTTCTTGACAATTAGTATTCAACCTACCACCAACTATTATTAATCCGTTTTTCATATATGTATTCAAGCATTTTAACTTGTTTCGAGGAAGTAGTTCCTTGTTTTCCTTCAACGCTTGTACTTCATCAGAAAACATTTCAATTTGAACCCATTTTATTTAGGTTAGTATCTAACGATTTGCTTATCCTTAGTCTGACTCGAAATTATTAAGTACTCTCTGGATATGACTTTTTTATTCCACAAATATTTCATAAATCGAAGAACCCATGCAACTCTTCATTTTAACATATTTCAATCGGAATAATACTGGATAACCTTGTTCGGATAATTTGATTCTACCAATGGTAACCTCATATTTTTTACGTTCTGGTAACGCATTTTCTTATAATATTTGATGATCTTGTGGCCTCTATCGACAATTATCAACCAATTATGTCTACCTCATCACAGTTCGAACGTATTCGTAGTTCGTATCCTTATTTCCCGTTATATAATGTAAGCAGGGTTGTCTTTAGCGCATACATTATTCAACTTAAATGCGTCCATAATTTCTAGAATTTTAATTTCTTGACTAAATATGTAACCTTTTAAACAAATTGCTCGAGAACAGCATACCCACTTTAAAACTATCGTAGAGTTCGTCCATAATTGGCATGACGGAGGATCAATATTTTAAGATTAAGCTACCTTACCAATCAATTAAGCCAAGCACAGTATGCTCCATTCAACTTTAATCACGGTATGGTAGCACCTTTTAGTGGTTAGTTGTTTACTACTTGTAACCCGGTAAGAAACAATTGAAGCGCAACATAACATTTTAATAAAACTCACTCGATCGGAAACGAGAAGTTTCTTGAATTCACAATGATAAATCCTATGTATTTCTGAGCTATGAGCACACCTATCACGCTTATCCTGTTCAGTCACTTATGTTCTTGGCTCCTGTTCTATAGTGGCTAAAGTCAACTTTTTTTAAAAGATATTGGAATTGATTCTTCTCTTGGTTTCGACCTGGCTGTTACACCAAGATTCTGATATCTCAAATGCAGTCATACAACGCTGCAGGAAAGTATGAAAACTTTTGCGCATGTGGGTAAGCATCTTCGTTAAGGACTATAGCCTTAATATAATTAAATAACGATTCCTATTCCTGTATGTTACTGTCAAACTTTGGCAACGACACCAGTGCTAAACAAGCTTGTTGTACCGAGCTTGTTGTGCGCTGTTCATTATGAATTATTACTCTTTCTGCATTTATAACCTCAGATCTAATCGCATAATACTTTGTTTTAAACCCCTCTCGTTTCATCACTACTTCTTTAACGATGTCGATGTCAAGTAGTTCGATTTGGCATTGTATTTAGTCGAATTTTCGATTAATGATCGTTAACTCCTCTTTTATAAACTCAAGCAACGATATAGCATCCTACCTAGAATTTAATTTATTGATAAAGCTATTCGTTTCGATAAATCATAGGTAGTGTCATAGGTAGAATCACAAGTACACAAATACCATAGAAGTATTCTAGCAAAACCCAACTTCCTGAAAAAAAAAAAAAACTATATATAAAAATATTTATTATAATATAATTCTTAGTAATCTATTTATTTTAAGATATAGTTTTACTATATTTATGTTTAAAATTAGTTTTTCCCAGTTAGAAAATATTTTCAGCCTCCGAACTTCGAATCTGTTAAAATGTTTAAACGCCTATACTTATTACAGAAATAGTGTTTAAAAATAAGGTTTACATTTTACTATTTACGTTAAGCTATAAATATTATATATAATATTGAATATTTTGTAATTTAAATATATTCAAAATGTGTTTTTTTAAATAAAAATTTTTCTTAAATAAAATATATTAATATAATATTACTTATTTATTATTAATTTCATAGTTAGTTATGATGAAATACTAGAAGGTAATATTACAATTCTGTATTTATTAGATTTTGTGCGTAACGAGGAATGTACTGAATTTACAATGGTTATTTTTTTTATGCCTAATCTAACATAATCTAACTTCTTATAGATTATGCTTTCGATAAAAAAATAGGATCTACTTGGTAATTAATTTACTTGACATTTCATTTTTCGAATTTGTTTATAGTTTTTCCTTCGAATATGAGAAACTACCTAAAAATGGTTGAAAAATGGCAAAATTTACGGAAACTAAAGTTTTGACGAACTTTGTAACTTATTTTATGATAACGAACTTTCTATTGCACATTATTTCATAAATAAAGACTACTTATAAAAAGAATATCTGATTGATATTCACTCATAATCGTTTTTTCGAATGCAATTTCATTGCCTTCAAATCTTAATTACTATAATTTAACACAATAATATTCCACCACTAACTTCTCCGACAAAATTTTATTAAAATTTTTTTTCAAGTTTCTACTCATTTAGTTATCACGAATTTAACAAATTAAAAATATCGAAAAACGTAATTTTGGAAATTTTCCGGCCTTTTAAAAAAACTTTTAAGAAATTCGAAAAATAAGTGAAAAAAAGTACTAACTTGATGTAATTTGCTACCGAAGCATATCCTATTTGTAGTGATCAGGCCATTATTTTAACACGAAAAAGATTTTTCCGACATGAAAAAATAAATATATGAATATATAAATATATAAATAAATAAATATATATGTATAATATTCAATTATGCTAAATATTTAAACTATTGAATCTTATAAAATATAACTAGTCATTTAATCTATATAAGGTCATGACAACGTAACTGAGCTTATCATACATAACAAAAATATAATTTAATAAAATCAAATATAAATAGTTTAATATAGTTAACATTTAAATAACAAATTCTATGGCTAACGACTATATCACGCTGATTACTCCAGTTCTCACCGATCACCGAATTAGCTAAAGATAAAGTACACTATGTCATATTATAGGATGTACTAGCAATAACGATAAACGTAATTAAATTACAAAGTATTATTTAATAATACAATTATTAAATATAAAATCATTCATATACCTTTAAAAAATAAAATAAAATTGTTTATAATAATATTTAGTAAATATAAGAAATATCTCTAATATATTTACTTATGCTTAATAATATATTGAATTTATATAATAAGTACAAATAACATTATTTTTTGTTTATTTGTCTTTTAATTTGTTTTTTTAGAATTACTGGACAAACAAAGTTGTAATATTATCACATTTATAAATTTATATGAATATTGAAATTAATATTAAAAATTAAACAATTATTAAATATCTATTATAATGAAGTATATTTATGTTGATAATATAACACATTTATTTTATAAAAAAATATTTTTTTTTTTATCTATCATTAGAATCAGTGAAATTATTTATAATTTATTTAATATCGAGTTCTTTAATACAATATCTTTCATTATTTAATATTGCTATATTACTTAGTATTTCTTGAGATATCGAATATCTGAAATAGTGCCTTAGAGGTTTTAAGTTTGGAAAAAGATCATTCTTCTGATGTAAATGTTCTTGGTATTGTTAAAATATTTCATGCAGCCAGACCATCAGAGAATATAAAAGCCATGCCATTTATAATTATAAAATATAACAATTCTTTAATATTAACATATTCTGAACCACAAAGCGTTATAACTCATAATAATTGTCTTATAAAGTCAGAATTTATATTGGTTTTATATTTTATAACAATATCATAAGAAGATTTGATAATAATTAATTTTTTACATATGTTTAATGCACATGGATTAAGAAATACAAATGTAAAAGTTTATAGCGCAATTGTTTTAAAATTATATTAATAATTGGTTAAAAACTAAAAATATGTCAATTTTAAAATTATCTTTAAACAAATTTAATAGACTATTTCCATCTACTTTGTCATGTAGTTTAGCAAAACGAGATTGTTCATTTAGAAAATTTGTTTAAATAGGAACTCTATTTACCATAATACAATTTGGCTGCATCTAATAATGTTTCATAATTTTCACGTAGTTTTTCAAATTTATATCTTGTTTGCATTAGTAAATTACAAATATTAAGTATATTATTATCCTTCTCTAGAGACATTTAGAAACTAGTTAGTTAGCTAGTTTATACAAATAGAATAGAATATCATTATTACTTGAATATTCAGTCCTTACATGTAAATGTATCAGATGAAAAAATTAATTTATTTTGTACATTTCAAAATCTAATAACTTACGTAAAATAATCAATTAGTACTTAAAATAATTCATTTAATTATATTTGATTTTAGATGGTCTCAGACAACATAGAATTAGTAAGATTAAATAGGAGTGATTATAATTTTATACCAAGTGTAAAAAACAGAATTTCTTGCAACCATTTTAAAATTTGTTGAAATTATACAATGAAATAATCATATTATTCTTAATTATTATATCAATGTATATTTTACATGATACTTCCTATATCTATATAAGTCCTTTGGGAATCAAGTCATATCGTAATTGTCGATAACAAAATTGCTGATTGTCTAGTCTTTTTTACTGAACATACAATGTAATATTTCTTGATTAAAAATATATTTTACATAGTAATTAATTATTATAAATAAACAATTATTAATTGTACTTTGCTAAAATATTATTTTATTCAAAAAGGCAAAACAAAAATAAACTAATTTTTACACATAATATTATTTTTAAAGATTGTCAAAGTATGTATATATTTATAAATTATAACGAAATTGTATAAATTATGAAGTTATATAATTATCTCAAAATAATTTTTTAAATTATTTACCTTACTATGTAACTACAAAAGCAATATTATAATAAATTAATTTTAAAATAATTTGAATATTTATTCATATAATTATCAATTTATCAATATATGGAGCGTTAAAAAATAAATTTAAGTGGGAATGTCGATTGTGGACGTTCCTCCTTCGTCCCTTCGGTCCTCGGAGAAATTAGTGGTTTATTATACTTAAGATTTGAATGCAATGATATTGCATTAGAAAATAAGATTCTGAGCGAAACTCAATATATTACATTATGCTATATTGATAATCCATTCCAAAATTTTAACACGTATGTAAATAACAAATGTAAATATTTAAAATAAATTTCAATTTCCTACGATCAAAACTCAGTTATCACGAAATTAAAAAAATTTAAATAACAGAAACCGTAATTTTGCCGATTTCCCACAATTTTTTTGGAGTTTATTACCTCCCAAGGAAAAACTTTTGAGAAATTCGAAAAATGAAATCAATAAAGTACCAACTACACATGATTTGCTACCGAAAGCATACCTTACTTGTAGTAATCGGACCATTATTTCTACCCGGAAAAAGTGTCTTCATACATAAAAAAAAGAAGAAAAAAAAACATCTTTGTAAAACCAATACATTCTTCGCTTCGCTAAGAATCTAAAATTACATATAAAAATTTGTTTTATATTTAAAAATAAAACTTATATAAATTCATTTCATGTAAATTAAGTGTCAATACATTTTCATTAAACTTTAATTGCAATATTAAATGACTAAACCTAACACAAAATTTTATCTACAACGTAATATATTTAACTTAAGTATAATATTTGCAAACAATATGTCAGAGTGATCGCAACGCATAAATTATACATACGCACATACATATATTTCTATCTATTTTATAGCAAAAGTATAATTGTACTAAAATCTTTAAAGCTATAGTTGTTCGTTATAAAAATACAGATATTAAATTTTTAGAAAATCTCCAAGCCTATGGACTTCAACGTATGAAAATTAAAGAATTATTATTATTTCACTTTATTTCCATATGATTTATTTTCTAATTAATATCATGATGTTATCATGTAAAGTTGGTCCTACAGAGCATTAATTGCTAAATATTATTGCTCAGTAGGAAACGACAGAAACAAAATAAAAAAATTAATAAATAAAAAAATTGAATCAAAAGAATAATGTTAGATTAAGAATCTAATCTAACCTAACCTATCATTGATATTGTTTGATATTATTTATTTATTAAGAGACCCATGTTTATTATTACTTTATTACGTAGTTTTCAGACCAAATGTGAAATTCTTAAAAAATAAAGCGTTATTTGACATCAATTTAAGATATTTTTATGTAAATTTATAACGCATTTTCAGGATCAATATTAGTATATGAGAATAACACACAGATAAAAATAATTAACAAGAACTTAAGAAATGTTAATCTAATTAAACAAGAATTTAATTTAAAATTGTACATCATCATTAAAAATATGATTAAATAAATATTCTGGATACACTTATAAACCACAGTAGACAGAAGATGGTAACGAACCTAACCTGGACGAATACATAACATATAAGGTGGGCTTACGTGAAATCAACTAGCGCTTATGCTATTTAAATTATTGATACACTGCAATGATGAAGTCGAATGGATGCCGATTATCAGTAGACAAAAGATCAAGTCATCAAAATTACAGTTTCCGTGAATTTTGCCATTTTTCAACAATTATTAATTTCACAGTGAACAGTTTTTGGGGATAAATGACTAAAATAAAGTATCAGCTACATACGATACACTGCCAAAATAATACCTTATTTGGCTATTTGGACTATTATATCTACTGAAAATGTATCATCAAACATACAAATTAAAAGGAACAATATTTTAAAATAAATTAATTCCCAATTTCTTTCAAACCTAAAATATAATTTAGGTACATAAAACATACTATATTGTTGGAAAAACTTGACAATTATAAATTATAGTGCATTAAATAAATATAAAAAAAGTGGGATTGGCGATTTAGGATATTCCTCCTTCGTCCCTTTGGTCCTCGGAGAAATTAGTGGTTTATTATAATTATTACGATTTGAATGCAATTATATTGCATTAGAAAAATAAATTCTGAGCGAATCTCAATATATTAATATATATTATACTGATAATCCACATTCCAAGAATGTATATATTATTCAAAATAAATTTCAAATTTCTACGATCAAAATTCAAGGAGTTTTCATTTTATGATAAAAATTGTCAGTCACGATTTTAAAAATATTTTGTAAGAAGATTAAACAGTAGGTTATTATAAGATTTCTATAAAATTTTCAAATTGATAAACCGAAAATTGTAGGTATTATTAATTTTTTTTTTGGAAAAAAGTTTATAGCTCTATATTTAGCCAAATATTCAACTAATCTTTTCAAGAATTTTACCACACTTGTATATTACTAGTGTAAGTATTCAAAAACATTTTCAAGCACCTATGATCTAAACTTAATTAGTTATCACGAAATAAAAAATAAAAAAATTACAGAAATCATTATTTTGCGATTTTTTGCGATTTTTTGTTAGTTTTTCTTCTCCTACGAAACACTTCAGAGAAATTATTGATACACTTTAGTGATGATGTCGAATGGATGCTGATTATCGATAGAAAAAATGTCAAGTTCGTCAAAATTACAGTATCCTTGAATTTTGCTGTTAAATTAATATTAAAATAGTACAAAATATTAGTTTAAAAAACGGACACAAATTTCTATCGAAAACCTTACCTTACCGTGCATAGTCAAACGGATTTCAAAATTAATTGGTCTTGAATAGATATAATTTATTAAAGTAATAAGGTCAGAAGTAAATCGAAAATTAAGTGGAAGTGAAGAATCAGATAAAGAATAACCTAAAGAAAGTAGAAACGGACAGATCGTTTAATATAAAAAGGAGGATAAAAGATAATATGACGAAAGACGCACAGATATATTTTAATTATACATTCTAAATTATCTACTGCGATCTTTATTAAGTTATTATAAGTATATAGTCGTAAAATATTATAAATAATGCATTTTCTGTTGTTAGATAACATTTTATAGTTAAAAATTTCATATTGATACCACATATTATAATAAATTAACTATCAAGTGACTTTTAGAAAATCATTTATATTGAAAGATATCTTTGTTTTTAAATATCACTTTTATTACTATTTACACGTATATTATGACATCTTATAATATACTAAAATATGTCCTAATTACCCTAAAAATAGTTTTTTTTCCTCTAGGTTTGTTACTGTTATTATAGAAATAATAATTAAGGAAATTTACCATAATATACTTAAATATAATAAATATTTTTCTCAGATTATACTTCACAAACACAAGTATTTAGAACACTTTTCTTTCTTAATTGTAAGTCTATAAACGAAAATTACTTGAATGAAAGTATACCAATAAGATAAGATTGAGTAATATCACTACCCAGTAAACAATTATAAACGTTTATTTATGATATTACATTAAACGTAAATTAATACACGATTATACGTTTATAATTATTTGAAAATAAGTAAAAATATAGAATATTTATCTTATATTTTTGGGTCAAAATGTAGATAAATAACGTAAATTCCTCGTGTTATTATCGTGTAATTAATCATTTGTTATGTTTACGAGTCATGTTTGACGTATAATACAGATATTTTTAGTGTAAAAAATAGTGTATAGTACGGATATATTGAAATATAACAAATATAACTAATATATTCAGTGTATAATAGACGTAGATAAAATATGTAAGTTATACGTACTTAAATATACATTGCTTATACCAAATATAAACTAAACAATACATATACTAAACCAAAATTATTCGTATTATAAATATATATTATACGTGTCATGTTTACTGGGTATGTACATGGAAAACATAATATTTAAATAACATGGTAATTTTATAATTTTAATAACAGATAAACTTAGTAAGTATCGTATCATGTTTAAAAGTTATCTATAAAATATTTTATATAACTCATTAATATTGAAAAATGTTTAATTAAGAATAACGATAATAATTACATACAGGGAATAAATGCAGTTTATCGATTTTTAATTTTTTTTTAGAAACCTATGTATTTCATATTTTTAAAAACAATGGGGAAAAGAAAATGAGTATTTAGTTAGCTAGTATAGTCACATTAGTAACAATTACGAGGCAATGTTTGTAGTCTAATGAAATACGGTTTGAATCTTTATTTTGGAAGAGGTTATTATTATTATTATTATTATAATATAATAAAATGTGAAAAAATTACAAAGAATTAATGACAGATACTCAAATTTGAACTCGGACCGGAACAGAGTTTGACATGTTCGTTACACCAGTCCCCTTCATTATACATTTTGAAAATTTTAACATGACACTAATTAACACATTATTTTCACTTCATTATTTTACTCATTATTTAAACTTCACTCTTTTTTTGTTATATAACTTTTTGTGCTTATTATAAGCATGTTTAAATTTTCAAAAAACAGAATGAGGATGGCTGTTGTATCAGATATGATGATGGTCTATTTTATTAGTCTTCGAGTATTCGTACTTATTGCTGTATTAGTCCACTTAAAACAATAAATTAAGTAAATCTTAAATGACGTATATTTGAAATATAAAGGTTTTAGAAAAGTGAGAATGTCAATACTGGATGTTTCTTCTTCGTCCCTTCGGTGTTGGAGAAATTAGTGGTTTATTATAATTAAGATTTGAATGCAATGCAATAGCATTACATAATACGGTTCTGAGCGAAAACCAGTCAGATATACATTATATTATAATGATAATCCGTTTCAAAATTTTATTACATATGATATATTAAGACTAACTATGTGAGTATTAAAAAAAAAAAAATTTCAATCCCTAAAATTTAAGTAATTATATAAAATTTAAAATCAATTTCTTCAAAATTACTATTTCTGTGAATTTTTCTATTTTTCTTTAATTTTTTTGGTAGTTTTTCCTCACCCAAGGAAAAACTTTTGAGAAATTCAAAAAATGATCTAAGTAAAGTACAGAGTAAATGTTTTAAACTATTAAAAACACATTAAATATCATAATATTCAATTCAACTAAAGATTTTAAATTTAAAAGCTTATAAAAAAATTGTTTCTTATGACTATCATAGTATTTTTTAAATGGATTAAGTAGTATATGAGTAGGGTTCAATTAAATTTCCATACCGTTAAACTCAAAATTGCATGTAATATTAACCATTTATTGAAAAAAATTCCAAGCTCTATACTTAGCTAGAAAATCAACTAATCCATTCCAAAATATTACCACTCGTATATATTACTTATGTGAGTACTCAATACATTTTTCAAGTTTCTAAAATCAAAACTTAATTAGTATTTATGAAATCAATAAAATTTTAAATAACGGAAAGCGTTATTTTGCTGACTTTCTGCCATGTTTTAGTAGCTTTTTTCTTAAATTTTTTTTTTGAAAAATTCGAAAATTATCTGAATAAAAAGTAAAGTAACAGTTAGATGAAATTGTCTACGTTTGTGTAGACTTACATACTTTTGCATAATGGTATATATTTTTTGTATTTTGAAGGTAGAATACTGTTTATTTTATTGTGATATTTTATAAATATTAAATATATAATATATTGTTGTGGGACGTAGGTGAGCACAAAAATACGACACACACAACGCGATTATTTTTAAAAATTAAAATAAATTTAATACGACAAAAACAAAGTTTATATATATATATATAAATAACTTGATACACAGTTTACACAGTAGACAAAAGTAACCGATCATAATTATGATTGTTATTTTAAATAAAATAATCGTAAAAACTGTTATGTCGCAAGGGTATATATTCACGTGTTGGTTATCGGTATAATAGATTGGTGGCGATTTTAAAGCTCACCGATTATCACCGCAGTAGATACACGTAAATTTAGCTTAAGGGTGACCAGACGTCCCGTTTAAAACGGGATTGTCCTTTTTTTGATCATCATGTCCCGTTGTCCCGATAAACTTCAAACGGGACGCTTTTTATCCCGTTTTTAGAAGATGGTCCTGTTTTAATCCCGTTATTTCCATATAATTATATAAATTTTATGAAAAAAATATCGATGTATGAAACAAATATAAAACAGTTACTCCTATATTTAAAATTTGAAACCAAAGTTACACACGACAGATTTAAACACTTAAATAATTTAAGTTAGTTTACTCAAAAAGGGTAAAGTAATAATAAAATAATTGGGTTTTTACAATCTATAGTTGTGTGCATATGTGTGAATATATATGAATGAGGGTTTTTTTATTTATTTTTTTTTTTTGGGGGGGGGAATAACAACTGTTCTGTTTTTTTATTTTCTTAATATGGTCACCCTAGCTTAAACCAATATTTTCATATCTTTTTGGTTAGTTAGAACTCATTATGATAAGTAAATTGAAAGTCGTTTCCGTCGGGGTTAGGATCGTAGTTACGATCGTTATACACAAATTAATATACTATAAAATTCATTATATTATAATGTTACGGTCACATTATGCGACCCGAACGGCTGCTCCAATTTTTGCCAAGTAGGCATAAATTCTTAACCGCCGATCTCAGTACGTATGACAAGTGGAAAGACGTAATATACAACACGAGAATAATATAAACAAATAAATACGAGAGTCGACTTATTACCGTGATTGCGCGAGGTTTAAATTATAATTTTATACTTAAATTATTTTTATATTTTATTTAAATAATTGTTGTCTGTGCGCGTCGTCTCCGCCTGTCATCCGGATTTCCATTGGTCAATCGCTTGGATCCAGATATCAGGTGTATAATTTATATATATATAATTACATAGGTGTTTCGTTGCTAAATATATACATTCCACTGTGTTGCTAAATTGAGAGTTTACTTATTTGAACTGAGATTAAATACGAGCCCTGGGAGTCTCTGTGGGGCTATATAAATTAAATAGAGAACTTTAGATTTCCTAGTGCAGAGATAGCTTAGCCAACTATATCCTTAGGATTCCACTAGTCAAATCTATCGACGGACGTTCACTAGACGAACAGTACCGTTACAATAATAAATAATAAATAATAAAAATGTTTAATTTTTAGAAAAAAAACCTTTTTATTATTATTAATAATTAATATTATTTACAACATTTTAATATTTGTATATATATATGTTAAAACTCTCATTAATTTTAAGTATATTAGATTCTGAGCGAAACAAGCTAAATTTATTAGATTTTCAATGATGTTAATGTACTAAAGATGATTTTTAGTGTGTGCCTGAAAACATTTTTTTTTTTTTTTTTGGTAAAAATAATGGTCCGATTACAACAAGTAGAGGGAATGCTTTTGGTACAAAATTGCATCCACTTGCTTATAATAAACCATAAATTTCTCTGAGGACCGAATGGACGAAGGTATAACGTCCGGAATCGACCGTCCCAATTTTTTTTATATTATTACATAGTTATTACAGTCCATTATAATTATTTTTATTAACATAATAATATAATATAATTTTATGCAATAGAACTCGTCGGTACTACCACAACTGATATCAAGTTGCGCTTCATCACTGTATTACTGTTAACTTGATATTGAAAATGAAAATTAGTATTGTCCTTAGTTTAAATTTCATAAAATTATATTTACCACTCTACTTCTAAAATTATTTAGTTTCTACTAGTTATTTTTTTAGACATGTACAATTATATTTTTAGATCATAAAACACTCAAGCTTTATGTAAACCATGCAGTATATTCAACTTCCTTTGCTATTGGTACCCTTCCAGGTATTTATTTACAAATAATTAATTATATATTAATATATTAATCATTAATCTATATTTTTCTATAATATAACTATTATAAAAGTGTAATAAATAATGTTGTTCACTAAGATATATTTCGATTTTTATTTTTAATACAATTACAATCGTATAATACAATACTAGGTATATAACTATTCATGTGATTAACTGAAATAATATAATTTACATGATCAAAAACCACATAAAAGTGAACGACGAAAATTGTACACGTTATTAACAATAATCATATATAGATATTTAATATAAACTGTACAAAATAATATAAATAAAGAATATTTATTTATAAATAGTAACAACGAAATATTTATTTTTATAAATTTATTTTTACAAACTAGTTTCGTTTACGAAACTTAGTCAGACAATATACAATTTATTATTAAACTGATAATCTATTTCTAAATTTTACCACATGTAAACTATCTACCTTTGTAAATACTAAAAAATAATTCAAGTCTCTACGTTAAAATTGCATTAAATATCAAGTATTATCTAAATTAAATATTGTCAAAATTACGATTTCAATAAATTTTGCTGTATTCCGTCATTTTTTTGTAATTTTTATTCATCCAAGGGAAAACTATTGAGAAATTTGATAAATGAAATAAATAATGTACCCAATAGTTGTGATAATCGGACCATTATTTCAGACATAAAAAAAAAACTTTGTAAAATGAATATATTACTCTCTTCACTCAGAATATAAAAATAATAACATAAAATTATATTATAGATTTTTTACTATTTATAATTTACGAAAACTTACACAATTATTTTTTGACATAATTTAGTGTTACATTAAATTTTCTATATTTTGAGTTTTATTATACTATAATAGGATGATATTATGTTTTTGTTTCTATAATACTTCGATATAAAAAAATGCAATATTTATTAAAACATACTTAACATGATAAAAAATGTAAGTATTGTTTAGTTTTCATGAATAAAAATCATTTTATTGTTAAATATAACTTTGGAGAAACTATATGATATATAATTATCCTATTTTTATTATAATAAAGCGGTGACAAATTGAGATCCTTCGTTAAATACACTATATTAACCATCCAAATGTCTATATTATTATACTGTCTAAAACATATATTATTTTTATTTCTATAAATTAATGAACAATTAATTGTTAAGCAAAATAATATATTCTATAATAGTTTTTATTCAAACTATATGGAATCATATTTTATTCATAATTCTAATATATTTTTAATTTTTAATAAACAGTCTTTAATGCAGAAGATTATTGTTATTATATTGACTTAATTAACCAATTTATTATCATAAATTGGGATGATATTATGAACGATTCCAGTCTTGCATATCCATTCGATCCGGCATACAATTTTCCCCCAAGCGACGAATCTGGTGCTAGCAGTAGCCAAATTCAAGAAATAGATGATATTGAATAAAACGAATTACTTTTAATCCTATTATCTTTATATTATATATCTTAATAATTACATGTAAAATAAAATTACATCCTATCATTTAGTTGTAATACGTTTCAGTTTAAGTTTATTCAAACGAATTGTGTAATTATAATGTGTTCTCAAAATAAAATTACTTAGCTATTACATGAGTAAGGGAGAACTGATGCTGCGAATTGATGATGTTTTTGATGGTCTGATCGATGGTCTTCGGACTCTTCGATTTGTATTACTCCTTGTATCCTCTATCTGCATGTGTTTTTTACTAATATAAATGTTGTATTGAAACTCCTCAGTTGTTAGCATTTGTACCTAATCGTATTGCTATTCTGCACACTCAACATACGAGTAACATTAGGTTAGGATTGCGCAGATATTTTTTGCGTGGTGTGCAGGTTGCAGAATAATTTTGATTGTGGTCATTCTTCCTTGACTTACTACAATTGAGTAAGGTAAAAATTGTCTATACCTTCAGTTTAATTAATTAAAACTTAGTATAAACTATTTTAACTTTACTACGTTATTTATTTGCAATAACAATATTAATTATTCAAAAATTTAAAGTAGACAAAATTATCGCAGGGTAAGCATTTGCAGCCCTTGCGAACGCCTATGCATATTAACTATGCACGACGTAATGATTAATGTACGATGTTGCTAAAACAATCGTTAAGTTTACCTCTTACCCAAGGGATTTTTTCCAATCGTTGTACCCTGCCGACCAGTATTTAAATGTGACAAGGTCAAATATGATTCGAAGTGAAACTCATGCAGATATACAATAAATTACACTTGTAACCCGTTATAAAATTTTTCTATGTATGTAAATTACTTCTAAAAATATAAAACTTTTTTGAGGTCCCTATATTCAAAATTACATTAGCAATCAATTTATCATAAAATATTTGAAATCAAATTTGTCAATATAAAAATTTCCGTGAATTTCGCAGTTTTTTTTAACTATTTGTTAGTCATTTTTCTTATTCATATTCTTTTAGGAAAAACTATTTGGATATTCGAAAAATAAAAGTAATTTTGTTACAAAAACATCCCTTTTGTGGTAATCGGATTATAATTTCTACCGAAGAAAGTGTCTTCAAATAGTTCAAACAAAATACAATAAAAAATGTAACAATATATCAGTTCAAAAAATGTTTTTTATAATATGGTACATAATAATATTTTAATACTTAAAGTCCCTACGTTTAAAACTGCATTGGTTATTATAAAATATTTAAAATCAAATTTACAGAAACTTTAATTTTGTTGATTTTACATACATTTTCGCATGTTTTTCATGTTCTTAAGAAAAATTTAGAATAATGTTTCTTTTCAATAATATAATAGTGTATATAGGTCACAAGTACTTTATGACTTTAATTTTAAATACATCTGTATTTTTAATGATTGGTTACCTACATATTATTTCCCTTATATCCTTATAAAATAATACTATTATTATCCTTATAGATAGTCGATTTTATTATAAAATTGTATTAAATATTATAATATGATTTTTTAAGAAAATGTTTTTCAATCAACAATATTTGTTATATTTCATATCATATGTAACAATCATTTTTTTTATAAGTATACGACCATACTAAAAATTTTAATTATGTGATAAAATACCTAATTACATTATATAGAATGTGAAACGGATATTTTTTTTATTTTTTATTTTATTTCATTTTAATTACTATATTATATACCTTTATACAGACTACAAAGTTTTTAAAATATATTTAATAATAATTATATTATCGCCTTGTCCTTGGAAAATAATCCTGTTTACTCTAAATATATATTTTGTATAATAATATAATTTGATATATTTTTATTTAAAAAAAGAAATTATAATAATATGTTCAAAATCTTTAAAAGTGGAACTTTCTGAAAAATAATTATTTTTGTATTAAGTATATTAATTATATTACTACCTTATACATTACGTATTTGAATAAGTCCATTTTAATGCCATCTATACAAATTCAAGTTTTTAATAAACATAATATTATAAAATAAGCTTGTTTTCAGGAATAATTAATGATGATTTACGATGAATATATCTGGGAAGTCGTTTCCAGGCGTTCTTTTATTGTTCTTTTGTTAGTGGTGAAATGTTAGTGTTGTAAAAACGATTCTGAGCAAAGTTCAATCAGATATATAATAAAGGTACTGATAATTAAAAACTTCATTAGTTATCACAACATATTTAAAATCAATTTCACAGCAATGGTAATTTGATTAACGAAAGTGTCAAGTATGCAATTTGGAGATACAGGTATACCCTACTTGTGATATTCTGCTTAACTCAAAATCTAAAACTGAATAATATTCTTTATTGGATATATGCTTATTACTCTTCAGGTCTTCAAATCTACCAGTATTTTTACTAAAATTGTAGCCTTTATAATATAACACCTAAGTCTAATAAGTCTTTTTAGCAAGTTATAATATTTACAATTACTATATTGGTCAAACATGATAAAATATTCAGTAAAGTTTACATTTTGAATAGACTAAATAGAAATATTAAATTAAAAAAAATATGTTTTACAATATTATATCGAGGTATTTTATTTCGTACTAAGACTATACAACTCTTATAGTTAAAATAATATAAAAAAAAAAAAATTATTCAATCATAAAATTATTTAGGAGAAATTCAGTGTTCGGAACGTATACGTAATATATTTATTTATTTATTTTAAATTCTAACGGATCGTAAGATCGAAGTACAATATATATATATATATACAATATGTATAATAGTATAATGTTGACAATGATATTAATAATAAAAATGACAATAATAACAATAATAAGTGAAACAATTGTGCCACCCTTTTATTGCATTATTAGTTGTAGCTTATAGCTAAATTGTGTATTACACGAAACTACCTATTTACGAAAGAACAGTAAAACCTCGAAATTTTATTACATTTTTTTGTATTTAAATTTTCAATCTTTTATGATAATTTATTCTAAATATTAATTGTATTTTTAATATAATATAATAATATTACTTCATAGAATTTTCGTGTTTATTTTCAAATTAGATTAATTTTATTTTGAAATTAAACTAAACGAATGCTAATCAGAATATATAAAATGAATTGTGCAACATTTCCGGATTTTAATGACTATTATTGAACCTTAATGTTGTCAAACATATGTTATATTGTATACCTAAGTTATACTACCCAAATCGCACATTCCATACATATTCGAAACGTTTCGTATTATATATTTTGACGATCAAATATGTACTTACATTATTTTAAATTAGAAAAATTATTGTGAGTTTTACAATTCTTGCATTTTATTTTTTAATATTTTAATTCAAAGTTATTAGTTAATTTTAGTTAGTAAGTTTGATCGATAGGCCAATCGATGTGAAATACATACTAAAATACATACATCTGCGTATACATAATTTATATTATATGTATAAATTTGGAATGACGTCGATGAGTAAACACAGTTAATGACAATATAGTATGCCAAAGAAACCATACTTTTGCCATACTTTTTCACACACTTATACTTTTCAACACTCGTGCCTTAGCGTTTAATACAAATTTTACGATTTTTTTCTGGAATTGTTTTACTAAATATGGTTTCTTCTGTAAAAAGTTTAATAGTTACAACATCGATTATAGAATATATATTATTCACAAGCGTTTACAAAGGTAAATAATATATCATTGGAAAATAATACTGTTTGTTCTAAATATATATTTTTTCTAATAAGAAAATTATTTGATATGTGTTTTATTACAAAATTAAAAAATTAAAAAATAATAACAATAATGTTAAAATCATTAAATGTTAAATTTGTTAAAGAATTAACATTTTTATATCAAATATATTAGTTATAATATTTCGTTTATTCTTTAGGCATTTGAATATATTAATACCATATTAATACTTTCTATACAAATGCAAGCTGTTAATAAACTCGTTAGGCTTGTAGTTAGGATTAATGAACTATTACGTATATATGAAGAAAAAAGTGGGAAGGTCGATTCTGGACGTTCGTCCTTCATGTCCTGTAATATTTTTTTCGGTTTTAGTGGTTTTTTCCTGTATCTTAAGGAAACAATTGAAAATTTCAATAAAATTACCTTAATATAGTAATAAGATCAAATTATTTACAACTAGAATATCCCATTTATGGAAACATACCATATTTAGGTACTACACATTTAAAAAAAGTTTTTTTCATATTTTTAAAAACAAATTTTTATATAATACTAAATTTCGAAAGCGTTTAAATATATTATATTTATCGACTGTTACAATATTTTACATAAGGAAGGAAACGTGTGTTGTAAATCTGATGGTTTTACAGCTTAGCACATATATTTTCATATAAAAAAAAAATTCAAGACCTTACGTTTAAAACTGCATTAGTTATCACAAAATATTTAAAATCAAATTCACAGCAATCGAAATTTTTAACTAAAATACCGAGTAAATGCAATTTGGAACTAAAAACATACCCTACTGGTGATATTCGGCTTTACTCAGAATCTAAAACTGAATAATTTTTTATAACTATTGGATATGCTTATTACTCATCGAGTTTGTCGCACCCCCAGTATTTTACTGAAATCGCGTCCATGGTATTATAACACCTGGATTAATTATTCTGTAAATTAGAAAATTCATAATCACAATTTTGGTCAAACATGACACAATATTCAGTAAATTGTATACTTTTAATACGCTATATAGAAATGTTAAATTTGAAAAAATAAAGTTTTAAAATATAATATTGAGGTGTCCTATTAAATTCTGAGTGAAGTTAGAAATATATTGGTTTTACAAAGTGTCTTTTTCTTTTTTTCATAAATATTTTTTCGGGTAAAAATAATGGCCCGATTACCACAAATAGGATACCCTTTCCGTACCAATTTCATTTTGTTGGTACTTACACTTTATTCAGTTCATTTATCAAATTTCTCAAAATTTTCTCTATAATTAAAATAATAGTTTACACGTTTTTAAAAATAAATAAAGTGTATATCAAATTTAGGTATTTGTTTTACATTTTTATTGTAATATTTTTATAGGTAATTAAGTACTAATTCAACGTCTGAGAAATATATTTTTAATATACACAGATGTAATTGCTAATTCTATTACGAATATATACTATTTAGTATTTATGTTTATATGACAAATTATTAAAATGTATATTTTTATATTTTATAGTTCAATGTAATGAAATATGTGTTGGTAAGATACTAATACTGTATGGCATATATTGTAATACATTAAGTACCTAATACAAATAAAATAATATAAAATTATAATTATAATTATGACACTCCTAACATACTATTCAAAATTTTTAGCATTTTAGTTTTGCGACCAATTAAAATTCAATTTTTTAATTATTTATCTTATCTAGATAAATAAATTTGCATTCATAAGAATTATTATCTTAGATAAAATTTGTATTTATCTAATTAAATTAATCTAATTAAAAAAAAAAAAAAAAAAAATAAATGGTGTAGAGATTTTTTGAAACTATTAAATCAATTTTTTATTATCTAAATTAAATTAAAATATTTCTATGAATTATTTACAATTTATTAATCTTCGTTAAATTAGTAGTATGAACTAAGAAAAAAAGAAATAAACAGTAGCGATGGCGATACGACAGTGTATATTATAATCTTAAAGCGAGAGTTTTCCATTTAAGCCATGTAAATTTTGGTGTTAAGTATTTCAAACGGAATTTCTATAATTATTAACTACTGAATCTATTAATACCAGT
>CM023361.1:30681465-30761158 GCA_013282895.1 Eriosoma lanigerum | reverse complement strand
GCGATTACCGCTCTGCCGAGTACGCGGGATAGAATCGGGTTTTATTTTTACTTCTTTATTAACCGTTAACTGTATACTCGTCGTCACATTCTTAACCTATCTGTGTTCACATTCAATTGTTTGTAATCATACATTTATGTACGTGTAAGAAAACTTTGGCCTATACAATATTAATTATATAATATTATTACTTTTACTTATATAAATTATTTAACCCTTAAGTTTATAACTAAATACTTACAGTATATTATAAATTATAATCTAGCGAGAAGCAGACACTTGTTTTAACTTACTAACTTAGTTGGAGGGCTATACGTATTCGGAAAATAGTTAACCGGATCGTAAGATCACTAAAATATGAAATTCCAGGACGTTATATTCCAAATTTTAAGATCCCGGATTGTAATGTTCCGGACTGTAATAATGTAATAATAATCAAGTTAAATATTGGTATAATCCGTTTAACACTGCGATAAGCATGCAGTATACTCACGCCGCGGATTTTAAATAATTAATAACACCTTTAAATATTTAATATTTGTTTATTATTATATTTACGGGACAAGCCCAAGATAAAATGAGTACATAGGTAGTTATAAACATTTGAATATAGATTGAAATTAAAAAAAAGATATTTAGACTACAATAAATATATTCTTATCATTATATATATATAATAATATAATATGGTTATTGTCAGGAACTTTCTTTGAAACACGCATGACATTGATTAAATATACAATATTTAATCAATGCACAATATATGCATAGGCATATAAAAAATAAATTTTAATTAATATAAAAAATATATTAATTAAACAACTTTATAAGCCTATATGAAAATATGAGTATTACAAAAAAAAAAAAATTGAACTGATGCCACTGATTGTAAGTAATTATATCAATATTCCTTGTTTATATTTGTATAATTTATTAGTATATAAGTACGGGTTACAGAACCACATGACACATAAATTCTATAATCAGACTAGGCAGGTATCAGATAATATAATCAATAAAAAAAATAATAATTTTTACGATCACAACAGGCAAAAATACTAGATAACGTTTATACTACGAATAATTTTATAAATAGTTTAGTATAAGTAATTGATTTGTCAATATATAATACATTACAAATAAAAATAAAAAATCATACAAATACTTGTAAATTTCATAAAAGTTAGATTCGAAAAGTAAACAAATAAATGATCTAAATGCGTATTGATATTAGTATATTGGTCTATGAAAATTGGTTCTTCAAGCCAGGAACTATATATGATATACTGATTTGAAGTTAGTAATTTCTTAGTATATGTGTACGAAAATCTTCATAGTCTACTATTCTGTCCCCTTTTCTGAAGTAGAATAAAAATAATATAGGGTGATAAGGAAAAGGGGGAAAAGGGGAAAAGGAAAAGGGAAAAAGAAAAAAGGAAAGAAGAAATATATTTTAAAATCCAAGAATTGGTACTTTAGAATTAATACTTACTAAATCATAATTGATAAACTTCTTTCAAATTAAAAATTATCACCATCAAATATTATAAACAAATAGAAACCGAAAACCGTTAAAACTGTAATTTATACATAGCCTGAATAAATTTTCCTGGGTATGAAATATTTAACGCTAAGAAATCACATTAATTGTTATTTGTTCCGTACCTAAATTTACATAGCATTATGATGTATCATTGTTCTCTTGCATTAAATTGTGCAGCCGAGACATAACCTTACCTTTTCTTCTCTGAAAAAAATGGATTTTTATTTATAGAACGAACGAAAATCAACTTAATGGGTTAGCTATTGTATAAGTCGAATTAAACTTTGATTATATTAATGTATTTTACTTTATTAATTAAATTATTTTATTATATTAAAATATATAGATACATTTATATTGAAGATATAACGATTTCTATACCTAATAACTACTCTACTCCACAGTGGCTCTAAGTAAGGGCGCAAAAATGGAAATAAAAGCTCAGTTTAAAATTGTAGAACTTATGATTTAAAGACCAAAATAATATTTAATTTAAAACATAATTTTATAAGAAGAAGCATAAAAAGTTTCTGTTTTCTTTTTTATATTAATAAGTGGTTTATATTTTAGTTATACTATAAATCAAATTATGATTTTCGTTTTAAATTAATTTCAGATCAGATAAATCAATATGGAAATAGTATGCAATTTGATACATTTTTATATTATATAAAAATAATGTAGTTATATCACAGATTAAAAATAAATCCAGTTGGTGCACTTCAGAAATGAATGATAATTCGAATTTGTCTCAAATCATTATAACTCATGTTGTGCATTATCTAGATAAAATAAAGTTATTTTTTCATATTATCTTTATGAATAAACAGGCTATCTGAGAATAATTATCTACATTTTTGAAAATTACATGTATTGAATAGGACATGTACCCGATGTAATTAAATTTTTGTATAAAGTAGATAACATTCAATGAAATTTGTAAAAGAGAAATTTTAGTGTTACATTATCCGATGCTTATTTTACTTGTTAGTATATGTGCCGAATATAATATTATACATAGAATATGGTTACAAAATCATACAATCTTGATATGGTATATTAGGTGGTTTAATCTAACTATCGAAAGTTTGAGGAACGGACAAATATTATGAAAATGTATTAAATGTCAAAATAATAGGCTTTCATCCACCAGAAAGCTTGTTTATAATCCTGAAAATTTTACAAAACTTGCAATATCTTTACATTCACTTAAATATATAGTCATTGGAGATTGGACTCATTGTAAAGGACCCATAATAGTTAATACCTACCAAAGAGCTTTCAAACTGAATGCGAAACATAAAATAATAACTAATTTTTAATAAAGCATATAGTTTGAATTTTTTAATAATTTATTTGTTTAACCATGGGATTAAAAAATATTATTCTTAACATTGTTAGAAAAAAACATCTATGCATCATTTTAAGAAACTATTTATATTTAGTAATTAAACTGATATGTATTGTAGACACTTACTTAAAAAAGATTATAGGATTTTAAGATTATAATATTAAATATTATATAAGCCTAAATGGGAAAAAACTGTATTAAAGCAGTTAGAAGTCTTGCTGTAGTATTGATTGCATTACATCATATAAACTCATCTCTATTTTCTTTCCCTTATTCTTCTAATTATATTATATTTACTAAACTATTTATCTTTGATTCTTTTCTTTTTTTATGAGCCGCAGTCATATCAATTTATTGTTCAGAATTGTGTCGACTACCAAAGCAGCTTTTACTTATATATATATATATATATATATATATATATATATATATGACTACTTTTTATTAACTCAGTTAAAACTGTGTTTACTACCGATTAACCATATTCAATATTTTATTCATTCCAATTCATAATCGGCTGTACAAAATTTTGTATCACTAAAATTCATATAGTTTTAAATAAAAAAAAAATCTTATAATAATACCAGAATAAACTGTTCTTAATTATTTATTTAATATTGTATTTGTTTTATATTTTAGCACCTATTGAGTTTTATAAAAATTATATGATCCGTGATTGTATGTAAAATAAATATTTATTTTATTAATAACTAAAATTGATTTATTGATTTTAATTACTATTATGGTGTAAACAATTTTTTTTTAAAGAAATACAATTTTTTAATTAAAAAAAATTGTTATTATATTATGATTTACGTCTTCCATAATTTGATATATTTATATTTATAAAAACCGTTCACGACGAAAAATTATAAAATAAAGTATAGTTAAAAAATAATATATTATTATTCAAACACGACGTCTACCGAAAAAACTGTACCACTGCATGTAAACTTTGATGATATGCTATAGAGTATAGATAGATTTATTCGTCTATACTCATGTATTTAACTTGATGCCAACATACGAATATAGAGCTTTCGTTATTATTGCGGAAAATGGCATTTATATTATACTGTATATTGCATAGTTAATATCGAATATAGCATTACTAAGCATAGAACGCGCAAAATTTGAATTCAAAATTTCTTGCATGCGCAAAAATATTTATGGCTAACCTGGACGTCAGAAATATTATCATCAATCTTGTTTGGTTCATCCATATATATATATTATAATCCTAGCATGTAAACAGGTTTGACATCGCTTATGGTTATTACCATGTGTTATCAATATAGTATATACTATATTGATACCTACATTGATACTATATACCTATAGTATATACTAATTCTTATATTGTATAATTATATCAAAGTTTTCACCTTGACCAAACATATGTAATTAATTATAATTTGATAAATCATGTTTGACAAAATAACAGTTGCTTGAAGAAATCCATGATCAATGGTTATCGTGTGTGAGGGATGGTGGAACCCAAAGTGATGGTACCCGTTTAAAACAAAACTTGACAAGTTTTGACGGAGAACCAATCAAATGTCCGATCGCTGAGAAATAATAGAAATAAATTTATACTGCTGCAAAATTACACTTTCGCAAGAATAACTAGTTTTTGGCGAATCGAGTGGAATTTTATACTTGAAAAATGTTACTAAGATATGTTTATGGCCGAAATTGGTACAGTAGAGAGATAGAAACGTATGAACTCACGAACTCAAGAATAATGGCAATCAGTATATTAGCATATGTTAACCATAAGATAAAAGTGGACTAACGACTTTTAAAACAGGCAAAATTTTATGTGTAGGCCTGTACATTACAGTGATTACACATAACTACAGTAGAAAGAATTATGTAATAATAAATAATTTACTAGGCGAAACACATAATTTGTTATTCCTAATATCAACTGATATAAGTGAGTTCGGAGAGGAAGCGAATTAATATTTTGACACCCTTAAATAAATAAATATAGGAATAATAAGGCAAATACAATTACAATAAGTATAAATGGCGAAATCGATTAGTCACGATGACCGATCAAATGTACTGAATATGGAACGGAGAAACATACTAAGAAATATTGTGAAAACGCAAATGCCTACTACACCAGTTACGTTAAATAATATGTTGCCGATGAAGTCTAAATATATTAAGAACATTTTAATTAACGAGCAGTCATTTATCGTATATGGATTAATTGACACTGATCGTGACACCTGCTTGATCAAATTCAGTAGGGCAAAAAATCTTAATTTGAATAAAAATCTAACTAGTAAAGTAAACTAGTTAATTGTTTATGCTAAAATAAAATCCAACATATTGTATGGAGTCACTTTTTATTTACTATTATTTTCTGTTTGAACCAAGAGCTGGGAGGGAACTCTTCTCGCATTATTTTATTCCCGGCCTTCATCATTTATTTGTAAAAGATACATAAAATTAAACGGAGGGATAATCATCGTCCCTTCTTTATATAAATACGATTGTACGAATGTAATTGCATTGGTTATTGGCCTAGACTGTTATTAACATATTCGTAACCCGGTGCTTATATAGGCTAGTCTGGAATATTCGTGCTGGTGTCTGTTTGCTAACTATTGGTTAAATAATGGTTATTTAAGTACTATGTTTTATACTCTAGCTCCTTGTAATTTTAAATGCATTGCCATCATATTTTATTCTACCAGAATTACATTTATGTATGATTATTCATTTTTTTTCCACATGCAAGACCTGAAATCAACAATATGTAGATATCAATGTAACGCAGAACTTTTAAAAAAACATTTAAGGTTTTCAATAATTCTGATGATAGATTCATAGTCAGACTAGCCACAAGTTGGGCGAATTAGTAGTTAGACGATTCATAAAGTGGATCACGAACCTTCACTATAATAGAAATTAGTTTGTGCAATACAGCGCTTCATCCAGAAATCCTATCGTATAGTTCAAGTAGACACTATACGGAACTATCTTAGAAAATAATTTTGACGTCCTGTTAGCTAGCAAATTAGCAATGGATTCATCATCCACCGAGTCAAGCCGACAACAGTTAGTTTTAGATTGATATAAAAAACAGTGTGTATTATACATAAATATTGTAACATTATACATATTTTTCGGTTGAAATTGAAATTACATAATGTAAAGTAAATCGTGTGTTGTTTTATTTATAATTATTATTATTATTTTTTTTTTTTTAAAGATCCTTATGACGTCAATAGCAAATATCGAGTTTTCAAGCCTTGGGCCCTAAGTATAATATCAAATACGGTTTATATTAATTAAAATGTATTATCAAATTTGATATAGCTAATAAGGGTGCCTAATTAGTTATGAAATGACACATTTATTCATAGTTTAATTAATTTTTTAGATAAAATTGATGGAAATGTTCAGACAAGTGATGGTACATGTAAATTTGTCAAAGCTTTGATCATATTATTATTATTTAAATACAAATCGCATAATACTTCTATAATATTATATGATTAAAATGCATGTATAGAAATATTTATATTATATAATTAATATACTTATTTTCGAATCGTATTATATATTATTATTAGAAGTTCGAACGCTTCTAAATCAGTCATCATGTAAGTTTTTTTTTTAAATTATATATTATTATAATTAAATTGTGAATAATAGTGTAAGTATTTTTTTTTAAAAAAAGTTTATTGAGGAGAAATTAAATATGATTTGATTCGTTTAATAATTTATTTTTAAAATTTATAATCGTAACATTTTATTAAATTTTTGGGGTTCGCAAAAAGTTATTTGAATACACTTTAGTCATAAATATTATAGGTAAAGAAAAAAAAGTGTGAAGGTCGATTGTAGACGTTCCTCCTTCATCCCTTCGATCCTCGGAGAAATTAGTGATTTATTATACAAGGGGTATGAATGTAATAATAATTCATTAGAAAATACGATTCTGAGAGAAACTCAATATATTATAATATACTGTACTGATAATCCATTCCAAAATTTTATCACATGAGTAAATTACCGATATTAATATTTAAAATACATTTCAAGTCCCTATGATCACAACCTAATAAGTTATCATGGAATAAAAAAATTTTAATTAACGAAATTACCGTAATTTTGCAGAATTTTAATAGTTAAACTATAAAACCTTATGAAAAGAATTGTCAGTCACGTTTTTTAATACCGTCAAACCAAAAATTGCATGTAATATTAATCATTTCTGGAAAAAATTTGAAAGCTCTTTACTTAGTCAGAAAATCAAATAATCCGTTCTAAATTTTTACCACACTTGTAAATTACCTATGTTAATACTAAAAAAAAAATGTCTAGTCTTTACGATCAAAACTCAATTAGTTTCCATGAAAAAATTTTAAATAACAGAAACCGTAATATTGCCGATTTTTCACTACTTTTTGATAGTTTTTCTTCTCTCAAGGAAAATTCTTTTAGAAATTCGAAAATTAAGCTAAATAAAGTACCAACTAGACGCAATTTACTACTGAAAGACCATGTTCGTGGTAATCGGATTTTTATTACTATACAAAAAAGTGTTTTTATACCCAGAAAAAAAAAATATCTTTGTAAAACCAATACATTCCTCGCCTCGCTCAGAATCTAAAGTTATAGATAATATGTATGCATATAAATATTATTTATTTTATGATTTTTATATTGTATCTAATAGTATGTAGTTCAATGAATATAAATTAATGTACTGACATAAGTTTTAATTAGTATAAATTACATTAAATTAATTTTACATATTGTTTAAAATAGGTAAATTTTATGAAAATGGGATATTTAAAAAAAATATCTAATTAGATAATATACTTTACAGAAACAAACTCTATATTAGATAATTGGTTAATTATTTACAAAATAAAAAAAGTGAAAGGTCGATTGTGGACGTTCCTCCTTCGTCCTCCGGTCCTCGGAGAAATTAGTGGTTTATTATAATTATTAAGATTTGATTGATATTGCATTAGAAAATACGATTCGGAACGAATCTCAATATATTATAATATGTTATACTGCAGATAATCCATTCCAAACTTACCACGAATGTAAATTACATATGTAAATATGTAAAGTAAATTTCAAATCCCTACGATCAATATTCAAGGATATATAATTTAATGGTAAAAATTGTTAGTCACAATTTTTTAAATATTATGTAAAAAGATTAAGTAGTATATGATTGGACTTTGATAAAATATTGAAACCGATAAACCAAAAATTGCAGGAAATATTAGACACTTTTGGAAAATAGTTCAAAATTCTATATTTAGCCAAAAAATCAACCAATCAAGCAAACCGTTCCAAAATTTTTCTAATTGTAAATATTACCTATGTTAGTACTCAAACAAAGTTTCCAGTCTTTACGATCAAAACTCAACTAGATACCACGTATTAAAAAATAAATAATTATGAAAAACGTAATTTTACCGACTTTTTGCCATTTTTTGATAGTTTTTCGTCTTCTAGAAAAAAGCTTTTAAGAAATTCAAAAAATAAGTTTTACCAAGATGATACGATTTGCTACTGAAAGCATATCATACTTGTGGTAATCCGACATTTATTTCTACCCGAAAAAATGTTTTCATACATAAAAAAAAAAATTTTTGTATGGAAAAAATACATTCCTCGCTCCAGTCAGAATCTAATAAAACACAGTAAATAAGTGTTTATCAACCAAGGAGTTATTTTATAGAATAATTATAAATATTACATTTTCTTGGGATAAATATATTTTTTGTAATTTGCATTTTAATCTAGAAACAAAATTATATAAAAATAGTTACCACCGTAATACCACGTTGATATACAGACTGATCATAGTATTCACATTCGACTATACGAGTAAATTAAGTATAATGTGTTAAGAACCAATCAATAATATATGTTTATCTTGATACATTTTTGTTTTACTAGTTTACGATCAATACGCTTTTTATTTGGAATTGCTTGTAGTTGTTTGTAAGTAATTATAGAATTATTTTTTTAATTAAAAATGAATTTAAATTTACATATTTTACTTACTAAAATAGCTTAATTGTTGTACTTAATAAATTGTGTTATATTTAATAATTATGATAACATTAAATAATAATTCTATCGCAATCAAGTACAATTACATATAATGTATACAGTAACAGTAATGAGATACACATAATATACTAATTAAGTAATTAATTCAAAATATATGGTTAATGCTCGCATTGAATCTGTACAATAAACATTTTTTAAGTAGGTTATAACTTTCATGTTATTTTACCTTTTTTACTATAATATTTCAAACAATAAAATACTACTTAATTTATATTTTCTTTTAGCTGACATTTTTTTACGTAAGGAGTTTTGCCAACTATTGTGTAAGTATAATATATTTTTATCATAATTATGTTAAGTGGATTGGATACGTGCTATTTTGAAAATATTTATAACGAAAACCTGACATTATTTAGATACTTTGGATGGTTTAATTACAATTTTGCGAGTAAATGAGTATTGAGGCTCTTTTACTAAGTTATGTTGAAATGTGTTTTTTATGTAAATTTTTTTTTTATGTAAAAAATTTAATTTTAATATATATATATGTATATATATGATGGCTTATGTTTTCACGGAATTATTGGGCCATTTTTTAAGTTTAAAATTTCTAACTAATATATTTGTTCCATCCAACTATGGTCGTATTGGAGTTTAAGGGGTTTGAAACTCACTTTGTATAAAATGACGTCATATAGGAACATTTTTTTTAGTAAAGTGGTTCGTAAAATAAACAATTATCCTTAAGACGAATAGGTCCAACTAGTCCTTCAATCTCGAACACGCTTTTGCACCACAATCGATCAAAAGAAATTGTATTTGATTGATTTATTTATTTATTAAAAATTTAAATGGGATAAACGAGTTCATTTATCTATTAATGGGGACATTTTTATCATAATTTGTGTGATGATATGGCACAAACAAAAAGATTGTCTGTGACAGGGATGTGATGTAGCGGTGAAAAAGCTTGCGTTAATGACCATCGTTGACTATAATGACTGAACAATTTGCAAATTGAATTTTAGAAATTACAAATTATTTTTAATTTCTATGATGAAAATTAGATTGTAGACATGTGGGTTTCATACAAACCTTCACTTTGACCTATATTGGTCTATATAAGGTAATATTATATAGGGGGCAAATAATAATGGTATAAAAAGTACCAATAATTATGCGGACTTTACACAGACGATCTTTCCTTCACTCCGGGATTGAACATATTTGTTATTGTGATTAACAACACGAAATGATTTATTGTAAATTGTGGTAAAAATTCTTCACCGACCACGCTTATATTGGCCATATTTCATAATCAGTCTTTTATGCAACAGTGTTAATTAAAAAGACTGTTCTATTGGTTTTGTCTAAGACGACTGTCTATTTGTATTAGAAAGTACTATATTTCTGACAAATGAGTATAAAATAGTATAAATAGTGTATCATTTTTAATTTCTAAATTACAAATATTAAATAAATTTTAAATTCTATTATATATCCTTTATCTATAATAATATTTAAAAGTTTTCAACTTTGATAGTTATGATAATTCTAAAAATGTTCCTCCAACAGATATCAATCAATAATAATTTTAGAAATATTAATAAAAAAACAATCGTAACTCGTGCTATTTACATACAACTATTTTACTTGTTATTAGTTGGTTCCAGATATATAGGTCCTGATTCAAGTATCGTATCAAGTAATAGGCAATTGTTATTTTAATACTTAATATTAGAAACTACATAATTTAATTACTTATATAACTAATTAAATATCATAATTTAGATATTTGATATAATCTTAATATTAACCAAACATCAGTAAATATATTTTGGAGATAATGTATTTGAATAAGTAATGTGTGCACTTCCTATTGAATTATATATTGAATTAATGTTGATTTATATCCCATCAAAAAATATACAGAGCCTCCAAGATCTATTTATTATCTGTGAAAAATGAAAATTTTTGAACTCAGTTTTTTTCAAAGTATTATTTAGGCAATGGTAATATTTCTTTACAATTTATTTAAAAAAAGATATCTCATAAAAAAAAAAATTAACCCTTTAAAATAATTATAATATATTGTATAAGTGAAATTTAAAGAAAGATATTTTAAAGAGTATATTTATTAAATCATTTTTACATATCGATCACTTAATTTAGTCAAAATTTCGATTTTTAAGACATTTTAATAATTATTGAAGAAATGATATTTTGACGTCCATTATTTTTAATATTTTAATATCATGGCATGTAAAATTTGTTTTATCAATATTATCATGAACACTCTCAGTGCTTACAGAATGTTATTAATTATAATAATAATCAAATTATTATCAATCAACAAATTGTATCACGTATGAATATTGAATATAATGAATTTTACATTCCATGATATAATCACTAACTATACGAAATATATACGCTATAAAAATAACGTCAGAAATATGATTTTCCTAATAATTAAAAAAAAAATCTTAAAAATCTATATCTTGATTAAAATTTTTATATAAATATACTCTTTAAAATGGCTATCTTAAATTTTTACTTAACTTAAAAAAAGAGTTTATTTTTTTTTATGAGATGTCTTTTTTTACATAAGTAATTAAGGTAATATTATAATCCGTTGCCTAAATAATAATTTACTGAACAAAGAAGAGTAATTCGTTTAAGTTAATTTTATTTGATATAGCTAACTAAATATTAATAGTATTACAATTTAATGTTTTAAACTTTTAATTGTAAAATTATTATAATGTGACCAACATCATACAAATATTATTTAATAAATATTACGAAATTAGAATATGTTATGTAAATTTAAATGAATAATGAACTTGACAATAACATGATTTTGTTTATCTGATTTTAAAAATATTATTAGTGAGATTAATAAACGATGACGGCCAATTTATGCGTAAGAATATTACAATTATTTCCACGTAGAATATTTTTATATACACTTATTGATAAATTAAAAATAAGAAAATATACCATTTCCATCTAAAATGTTTTCACGAATTCCAATCACTTCTCTGGATACAACATATTTCATTATTTTATAATATAACTAATGTTACCTTTTTATTATAAATATTATCTTATTTAAAAACGAGATAAAACTTAAATTAAAACACAAACAATATTTTAAAGTTTACTTCCGAAATTAGTTGCTATTGTTAATTTTGTTATTAAATTTTGTATTCATTAACATAGGCATTAATATATTGTAATATCTAATATGTTTTTAGATTTTACAAAAAATAGACCACGTAAGCAGAATTTATATATGTTTATAAGATATCTTGAATAGGAAAAGATTCCGATAAATTTTTTACCATATTATGATCGTTAAAGATAAAACGTTTTCAATTGAAAACAAAAGTTCTCTTAGAAAAATATATATCACGAATAGTTTTCGAGATGTGGAGTATATTAGATACAGTTTATTAAATACAGTTTCTGCGGATGTTTTGGCGCTAGCATTGTTATTAATAACCTAACAATAACAGGACATTTTGTGCAAATAATTAGATTTCTTTCAAAACATATTGCATGGAATATGGTATAATCGTAAAACATAAAATTATATAATTCACATAATTTTTGGAATCGTTATCTACTGAAGAACATAGGCAATAGTCGGGGTATATGAAGCAAAACCATTACATACAATTTTTATCAACAATTTATGTTATGGTGGTAAAATAATCTCACTGGATTGTAACGTTTTATTTTGTTTTTATTTATTTATTATGTATAAATGTATATACATTTTATTATCGTATTTTATTATGACAAAAATGCATTTTCGCGCGTTATATAATAATATAAAATATACACAAGTATAATAATAGCGTTATCGTTTCAATATGTCATTAGAATGTGCAAGTCTTATAAGGAAAAACAAATAAGTTCCAACATAAAAAATCATTAAATCATGTGAACAATACACAATATGAATATTAATATGTTATAACTATTTAGGTACAAGGCAACATACAGATTTATTCTAGAATAAAAATAAATAAATAATAAATATACGATGGATCATATTTGTTATACACTCATAATAACGTCTTAACCTACATACTTTTTTAGTACAAAATAAATTAGTCATAATTAAATATTTACTTTATAACGTATAACCAGATCTTCAAGTTGGTGACATGAGCTTAAAAAATGTGTCTTTGCCTATACCTAGGTTATAAATCTATGAATATGACAATATTATATAAATAAATATAAAATAAAATTATTTTACTTTACTTTACAAATTAAATAATTTTAAAATATGGTTAACAAATTAAATTTGAAATGTTAAGAAATTATCAAAAATATAATATAATTTAATATTATAAATATAACAATAATAATATAACTTGTAATTACGTTATACTCATATTGCAATTTAGATATTATTTATTTAATACAAATGTAATACTTCTATAATTACAACATTTTGATTTTGCTATATAGGTACTTTTTATAATAATCAAATTTAAAAATAATAAATATTCATATTAAACTATATTATTTATAGATAAATATTGAATATTAGATTCTGAGCGGAGTGAGGAATGTATTGTTTTTACAAAGTTTTTTTTTTTTTATGAATGAAAACATTTTTTCGGATAGAAATAATTGTTCGAATACCACAAGTGGGGTATGCTTTATAAGTGTGGTAAAATTTCGAACAGATTAGTTGATTATTTGGCCTAGCATAGATCTATGAACTATTTTACAAAAAAAATTAATATTACTTACAATATTTTATAAAAATTACAAACAATTACAATTTTACGAAAATTTTACAAAAGCCTAATAATATACTATTTAATCATTTTACAAAATATTTTGAAAATCGTGCCTGATAATTATATTTATAGGCTTTTTATTAATTTTTTTTTCCGATGTATGAAAACATATTTTCGGAGTAGAAATAATGACCACATTACCACAAATAGGGTACCCTTTCCGTATCGAATATCTCCTAGTTGGTACTTTATTTAACTCATTTTTAGAATTTCCCAAAATTTTTTCTTTGAGATGCGGAAAATCGGCAAAATTACGGTTTCCGTTATTTAAAATTTTTTAATTTATTTAGTACTAATTGAGTTTTGATCGTAGAGATTTTAATTTTTTTTTGAGTTCTAACATAGGTAATATTTACAATTAGTAAAATTTTGGAACGGATTGGTTGATTTTTTGGTTAAATTTAGAACTTTGAATTTTTTTCCAAAAATGTTTAATATTTCCTGCAATTTTTGGTTTATCGGTTTGAATATTTTTATAAAAGTCTTATAATATACTACTTCATCTTTTTACATAATATTTAAAAAATTGTGACTGACAATTTTTACCATGAAATTATAATTCCTTGAATATTGATCGTAGGGATTTGAAATTTATTTTACATATTTACATATGTAATTTACACTCGTGACAAATTTTGAAATGGATTATCAGTATAATATACTGCAATATATTGAGATTCGCTCAGAGTCGTATCTTCTAATGTAATATCATTGCATTCAAATCTTAATAATTATAATAAACCACTAATTTCTCCATGGACCGAAGGGACGAAGGAGTAACAGACACAATCGACCTTTCCACTTTTTTTTATTTAAATGTATCTAAATTGATATCTGTTTCTTAAATAAAATTTATTTATATAATATTAATTATTTTTTTTTTTTTTTTTTTAATTTCATAGTTAATTATTATGAAATACTTAAAGGTAATCTAACAATGATTTCTGTATTTATTAGATTCTGAGTGAAGTGAGGAATGTATTCGTTTTATAACAAGTTTTTTTTTTTTTAATAATGAATATAATTTATTGTTATAACGCTGATTTAAAAATCGGTATCACTGATCAGCACTAATTGGGCACTAAATTTCAGTTTAATTAAACAAATTAGTGCTATTGTGCAGCGCACTGTAATCGGGCAATTGATCACCTTGAATTTAGCGGAGAAAGATTGGCACACCTAAAACATTTTCTCGGACAGAACACTAATATTCATCTTAGTAGCACTGATTATTATTAATTGAGCACTAAATCTAGGCACTATCAAAATAATTAGAGCTCGATGTTCACCGCTAACCTCGCGGACCTTGTATTATTGTCGTCTCGCATATCGACATTTTAACGATATTCATTAAATCTTCTATATCGTTAGAACACTTATAGCTCCATCTTAAATTGATTAACATTATAAAAACCTTTTTTTTTTATATTTAATTAATATGAATTTGTTTAGCACATGACTTTATCAATATTTAAGCATTTGAATCGCACTTTATTTAAAAACTCACCAACCATTCGTCGTCGAAGGACCATCTTGTGGGCTGTAATCCGTTTTTTTTTTTTTTTTTTTATTGTGTGGTTCAGAGATAATTGGTTGGTTTTTTTGTTATAAACCTTTTATTTTATGTTAATATATAGGTACTAGTATACGACGTATACTAACGTGATAATGCGAACTATTTATGCAAATAACAATAATACAATTATTGTAGATTATGTAATAATTCATACATAAGTTTGTGTTGACGGTGCAAATGATGAAACTAGTAAAAAAAAATTTATCATATAAGTTAATATTAAAAGAGAAAAATTTAAAGCAATTAATATGTAAAGAAAAAGAAAATTATAAATAATAATATTTAGTGACTATAAAATATCTTTCCAATATATTTACATAATACGCATATAATAATATATTAAAATTATATAATAAGTACAAATTGCATTATTTATTGTTTTATTTTCCTTTTTATTTGTTTTTAGAATGCCAGGATACTCAAATATGTAATATTATTAAATTTATAACTTAAAAAATATCTTACTTATGAAGATAAGAATTAGAGTTACGAACTTTTTATTTCTAAGTACATTTATATACCTTAAAACATTATATACCTTTATTTCAAATTTACATCTGTGTAAAAATAAAAAAAAAAACATGTAAATTAAAAATTATCTAATAGATTAATCAAATGTAAAAAAATATGTATTTAATATATTTCAATATCTAATGACTAACATAGAATAATAAATAACTATAATAATTCATTAAATCTGTATTTTAGTATTGGTCGCACAAGTTAGAAAATGTAAGATTAAATATGAATTATTATAATGTTATATCAAGTATAAATTAACAAAATTTCTTGCAACCATTTTAAAATGGTTGCCAGGTTGTTTAAATTATCCGTTAGTTTTAATTACGTTTACAAATTTCAATCGTTTTAAACGTTATATTCATAAGGTCATAACGTTATAATAACGTTTGCAATCGCTGATTTCAACTTTATTTAAAAATCTACTACAAAATATTATATTATTTTTATAATTATTTACTTAAATATTTTATGAAACTCATTAATATATTATAAAATGAAATTATAATATTTAACCCAACCGTTATATGGTCTTTACGTTATTTTTTGTTAACGATGTTAATTAGCTTGGAAGTAGAATGTTCTCGTCCCCATGTAGAAATTATAAATCGCCATATTGCTGGTAAATTTTTAATTCAAATTATGTTCTTGCTTTTTTCATCTATTTTTCAATCTTTTTTTTTAAATATAAAATTTCTTGTAATTTCTTTCCAAAAACTCTTCCCATTTTAGCTTTTATTGCTTCTTCTTTGCCCCCTATATCATCAATATTATGTTTGCTCATGCCAAACACTCTTGTTACTGCTTCTTTAATTTTTTTAAGATACTACATAAAGATTATTATTTTTTCCTAAACCTTTTGTTTAATCTCTCTTTAACAATTTTATTATTTTCAATTATTTTACAATTAAATGTAATTATAACACCTATTAGTGGTAATCGAACCATTATTTCTAGCTAAAAAATTGTTTTTAGACATAAAAAAATAAAACAAAACATCATTGTAAAAACAATAAATTATTCGCTTCACTGAAAATCTAAAAATATGGCATTTATTAATTATTTATTTTTTAACTCTTCATGGGATTGAAAAAGATCTCTCTAAATCTTCCTTGTCATTATTTTAAGGGTATTAATCGTCCCCGGTTTATAATCATTTCTTTATTTCGCCCGAGACTTGAACACAAACTTCTAACCAATATTTTTTTTTGTCTATCTCTTGCAATTTAAACGAATTCCTTTCGTACCTTCCTTCCTTTCGTTTCTTCCTATTACTGTTCTCCTAACATACATCTTATTATTTAACCAAATAAATCTCTTCCCATCATTTATCTCTTTAATTTTTCACTTTTAAGTATATTAATTTCTTATGTTGTTTTTTTAAACTGTTTTAATTGTATTATTAAATATAAATTGTTGTTACGGAGTATAATGGACTCTATAGGTTATATATAATTATAAATACTTATTATTATTGATAGACTTTGCATACGTTTACAATGTTATCACCATTATTTTGTTACGCAAAATGCTGATCACTCTGTAGGTATATAGATACCTAACGATAAAATACGTATAGGTTAGATTATTATAAATATAAATATTATCATAATTATTAATAGTAGAACCAGGGGATTCTTCCATTGTGTCAATTATTATTATTAATAATTATAAATAATTATGGTAAATGCTTATGGGCAAAATCTTTAAAAAATAAAACACGATTTGTTATAAGTTATATAACAACTCGGAAGTTGTAGGAATTGCATATTTGTTTGTATGCTTTTGATTTATAGCAGTCCAATTTAGAAATCCATTCTATACAACGACGAGCTTAAAAACGAAAATAAAAATGCATATTTCATTAATTTTAGAAAAAAAAGTGCATATTTTGTCAATTTTCATATATTTTTATGCATATTGGATATTTTTTTAAAGTTAATGTTTTTATTCTTTTAACTATGTATTTTGTTTTTAATTATGTAACGTAGGTATTAAGTGTCATGTTGTTGGCTATTAACTTAACGACACTGCACAATGCGTATTTAATATAATCTTATTTTTAAAATACGTAAATGCCGTAAACATTTTATCGTTAATCGCAATTGTAAATCAATGTTGATTAAAAGTCTATATTTAATTCGCAAAAACCATAATACGATAATATGCATGAATTGTGTTATTTTTTTTGCATATTTATAACTTTTGTTTGTATATTTTGGATTTTTTGTGTGCATATATTTGCATATATATATTACTTATTTTAGCTCCTATAACTTTCGAGCGCTCTAGTTATAACTCAAAGAAATGCCGGTTTGCGGCCTACTATTTAACACGAAACAAATGTATAAAAATAATAACATATATACAGTCTTGTAAAGTATTCGAATAAAAGTATTTGAATACTAGTATTTAAATACATTTTTTTTAAAGTATTTTTTTAGTATTTTTAATACATTTTAAAAGTATTTAATACGAAAAAAAATACTTTAAAAAAAATAGGCACCGATAAAATTTTTTTCTTTGCATATTATTTTTATACGTTATAAAATTAAGCTACTATGAAAAATTTATAACTTTTACACATTTCCTTGCCATTTTTTAGCAATGTACATTATAAATCAGGACTGAAGGTTATGAAAATAACAAGTATTTTTAAACAAGTAACAAGTAAAGTAACTGTTAGTTATATTCAATTGGATAAACTTAGTAGATATTTTTATTTTTTTAAACACTCGTTAACATATTTAATATTAACGAAAGAGTATTTTTATTCAAATACTTTACAATTTCAAAAGTATTTATAAAATATTTTTTTTTAAGTATTTTAAAAGTATTTAGAATACAAATTTATTCCAATTTAAATATTAGTATTAAAATACTTTTTCAAAAGTATGTTTTACAAGATTGTATATATATATAAAGGGCATAATAGGTGCTGGCCAGCTAACGGGAATGAAATGATACCACTACGGCTAACACAATAAAAATAATAAATAATAAATAGTATACATATAGATATAAAATATAAAAACCGTGGCGGCGACTGCAAGCCTTTTCCCAGTTGACTGTTGACGGTGGACAGGTGACGATTGACGGGTGAACGGTGACAGTAGACGGTTGAATGGTTTTCACATATCTTTTCCGCGTGTACTTATAACAAAAAAAAAAAAAAAAAAACGTATGTACCAACGACGACAGAGTCACACGTCGGCGGAAAGGGAACATCGGTGCACTGATTCGGAGTAGTATAAAACGGTGGGAAAGACGGCGATGTTTTGGTTATTAAAAATAACGATATTTCAAACATTTTTATTTTGCTGAAAGGTTTTCTTTTATTGACTAAGTATAAATAGAATTAACTAATTTTTTTTATTAAGTATACGAATGCATGCATATTATTATGTTATATAATTTTTTCAAAATGAATGTTTTTTTTTTTAAAGCATGCGAAGGTAAGTATGTATATATTTATTTATTGCAATATTTTATAATTAAATTATATATATTATTACGTTATATTACGTAATATTCTCAAAATTAATGTTTTAATTATTTACCTACTACCCAGTGGCGTCATTTGGGTTCGCACACATAAATTATATACATATATTTTACTATCTATTTTATATCGAAATCTAATTGAACTACAATTTTTAAAGCTATAGTTATTTATTTCATATAGATAGATATCTTATATTTTTCAGATCATCTTCAAAGCTATGGAATTTTTCGTATGAAAATTTAAGAATTATTAATATTTCATCTTATACTCCCTGTTTGGTTTATTTTTCTATTAATATTATCATATTATGATATAAAGTCAGCCCCTCAAATAGATATTTAAACCTTTTTAAGTTAAATATATATATATTTAACTTAAATATATAATTTAATATACTATATATATATATATAATGAGCATTAATTGTTAAATATTATTTTTTAAAAGTTAAAGTATAATAAAAGATAGAAAAAAAAGTAAATCAAAAGAATAATGTTAGATAAGAATCTTTAGTAAACCTACAAGTAACATGCTCTGCGTTAATGTAATGAAAATCAGTTCCATTGCATGATTTGCAATGTACTTTGACTGCTTTGAGTATGTCGTAGAATACATATAAGACTTTTTAATATATTTTTTTTTTATTTAAATCTTCAATAATATACAATATTTAAATTATAAATTTGATTAACCTCTTTCCTTTAAGCTTAAGAGCTTGTGTGGGAGAAAGGGATTTATTGTAGTTTAAAATATTAATTAATTAAGATATTATAAAAAAAAATCCAAACAAAATAAAATAAATAAATAAAATAAAATAAAATAAATAATTTACAACAATAAAAGTATAAATGCGTAATATAAATAGACTTAATAACATTACATTTACAAATAAATAAACAAATAATAACCAAACAGCATATATTTACATGCTCAAAGAGTTCTTCTCCAATTCCAAGAATAAATATTTATATACATATTTAATATTCACAGTATTATTCAATTTTAAATTCATATGGCATGAAATTAAAAATTTTTGGCCCCAAATAGTCTACAAAAGACTGACCAAAAGATTTATTAGTATATTTAACAGGAAAATCTAAATTCCTAAATTATCTTTTACTGTCTAAGTTATAGTAATGGTTATCTAACCTAACATGTTTCAATAAGTGCATTATTACTATTTTTTTAAATAAGTACCTTACTGGTTATACACCAAATTCTTTGTAATTTTCATTCGTAGATCATGTAACTGTACATTTATTTAGACTGATTATATATTACAGATAGAATATATTAAATAATTTTTCATAAAATAAAAACATACAATAATATAATTAAAGAAAATTTGAAGACATATATTTATTGTATTTACTTGAGATCTCATATGTGATTAAGTTGATATCATGACGTACTCAAATGACGTTTTGTTAATAATACTACTCAAATTCTAAACTATATTTCTTTAACACCTAATATTTATATGTAAGTATATATCAAGGTGAATAAGAGGATATTTACGACAAAAAAATTTCTCAATTGGATCTGGATAATTGATTTTAAAAATTAGTATGTTATTTTTGCATTCTGACCCAAAATAAAGTCTAACCAATCTTATCTAAACAAACATCTGTTCGTTAAAATGCGTAAACAAAATGTTATTGGCAATTTTCCAAATAATTAATGCAAATAATTATACAAATAACTAATATGTAAACATAAGTGCAACCAAGCCAATTTATTTTATACTGGGTTAACTGCAAAGCCATACAAGATATTGTTAGTTATTATTTATTAATAACAAGTGATTGTTATTAGTAGTATTCGGAGGACGAAATATGAAATAAATTTTACAACATTATATTAAAAATATTCTTACTTACTAAACATTCAGGGTACACTAATAAACTACAGTAGATCGAAGATGGTGATGATGTTTCTGAATAACACTACATAACTTAAGGATACGCAACCGATTTAAATTATGGATACACTATAGTATTGGTAACAAACACCAATAATGGTAAATAACCGGTAAATAGCCGATAAACCGGTTATAGGTAGATAAAAGATCAATTTCATCAAAATTCTATTTCGTGAATTTTGCAGTTCTTCAATAATTTTTCGTTTCTCAATGAAAAACTTTTGAATAATTTGAAAAATACCTAAATAAAGTAATAACAATTTATAACTCTTTATAAAAATTATATTTGTGGCAATTGAACCAAAACTAAAAGTACACGACATTTTTAAATAAATATATTCCTCATTTAGTTTAGAACCTAAAATACAAATTACAGATAACATACTGTTTTGTTGGAAACCTTGAAAATTATAAATTATAATGCATTAAATGTATATAAAATTTGGACAAAATATAACAATGAAAATCGGACAATAATTGGTTTGGAACAGATGTAATTTATGAAAAGTCAGGAGTTAAACAAAAGTTAAGTAGTATAGAAGAATCATATGAAGAATTACCTAAAAAAGAAAAAAAGTGAAAAAAGAATAGATGGCTAAGATAAAAAGAAGGATAAAAAATAATATGACGAAAAATGAAATGAGATATTTTTACTGTACATTCTGAATCAACTACCGAAATCTTAATTAAAGTTATTATAAATCATGCAATAATAATGAGTACGAGATTAAAATAGTATAAATAATGTATTTTCTGTTGTGAGACAATTATTCCGCAATAAAAATTTTATGTAGACATTACATTTTACAATAAATCAATCATAAAGTAACTTTTAGGGACTCTATTATATTTAAAGATATCTTGAGTTTTATATATCTACATATATTTTTACACATTCTTATTTCTTATGATTAGATCATTTAGATTGCCAATATTTCTTTATACCCCGGACTGCCACTCTTATAACAAGTGCAGCACTTATTTACTCTGTAAATATAGTTATGTTTTTAAATATCAAAAAATATGATCATCGCCAAACTGTATTTCTTTTTACCTAATTATTGTAGAATTTAAGAATATTAGTGTGATTAAAAAGAGGAGAACTTAATCTATTATTTCTCGTCAGTGTTTTTTTCATAACTTAAATAAAGCTATACAAAAAAATCGACGAGAAATAATAGAATAACTACCCCTCTTTTTAATGACACTAAAATTTTAATTCTACAATTATTAAATAAAGAAAAAAACAGTTTGGCGATGAACGTATTTAGTATAAATTTTCGGGCATACAGCGTCTTCTTAATTATCATATCTTATGACTTTATTAAATTATGTACCTACTAATTACCCTTAAAGTAGTTTTGTAACAGTAGGTTGATCGATGTTTTTACTTTTTATGGAAATTTAATTTAAGGAAACTAAACATAATATACTTAATCATATTTTCCTTAGATCACACTTCACAAATGCAAGTTTTTAGAAAACTTTACTTTTTGAATCGTAAGTCTATAAACAAAAGTTACTAAAATGAAAGTATATATCAATAATATATGATTAAATATCATTATTTACATGGATTATATTATATTCAAAAAATGGTAATTTTTTAAATTTTAATTACAGATACATTTAGTAAGTATAGTTTGACATTAAAAAAGTTTACTATAAAATATTTTATTAAATTTATTAAGACTGTGGCTAAAGACAAGGCCAGTTTGACTGGTTTGTCTTATATTGATAAAATACATGACCAATTAGCTATTGCGAACAGATGATCAGACTAGTTGTTATTGACAACATATTTTATTTAAAAATATTTTAAATTTAGATTTCTACATTATATTTTTACAATAGTTGATAGCGTGAGTTCTAATAATGCTTACAATAACAAGCACTATGATTTTGATGATGTTTTAGAAGGTACAATATTAAAAATTTTATACTAATGATCATTTACATGCAATTTTTATTTGTTAATAAATTTTAAAAGTGTTTGTATAAATTAGATCAAAACAAATTTAAATTAGGAAATATTCAAATAGCTTAAAAATAAAAATCTAAGGAAGGTTAAAAAGGAGAGCCGTACTGGACTAATGAATTTAAGAAATTTCTATTTATCAATGACAAACAACTTTACAGCAGACCTCAGATGGTATTGTCCATAGTAAGACTTTGATATTGGACATTAAATGCAAGTAATTTAATAAAAAATATAGTTCATTCTTAATTCGTGAATGGTGCATTCATTGTTTTTGACAAATACCGATAATAGTACAACCGATAACGGCGGATAGATCCGCCGATCACATCAAACCATCGCGCGCGTTTCTAAAGCATGGAAAAATTTCATTGAAAAACAGTCTCCGTGATAACACCGCGTTGACGGAAAGTTATGGGTGTATATTCGTATGTTTTATGATAAAAGCTGTGCATATTGAGTTAACCGGTGGATTACGTACATATTAATAAATGTGTTGAAAAGGTTTTTTGATAGAAGAAGAAAATGTAAGAAAATATACTTCGATAACGTTACCAATTTTGTAGGCGCTAATTGGCATTTAAAAGGCCTATATCAATAAGCATTAAAGAAATAAAGAAACCATAATTTTGCCGATTTTCTGCCATTTGTTGGTAGTTTTTCTTCCAGGAAAAGTATTTTGAGAAATTCGAAAAATGAGCTAAAAAAGTATCAATATAATGCAATTCACTACCAAAATCATACCACGATAATGGTAATCGGACCATTATTTCTACCAGAAAAAAATTTTCAAACAAAAAAATCTCATTGTAAAACCAATACATCCCTCGCATCGCTCAAAATCAAAACCATATTGAAGCGTCGGAGTACAATACTAATTTAAAACAAATTGTATACAAATATTGCATAGAACCAGAGCTATTTCATTTGTTAAACCTTTAGACCCTTCAGATCCGACCTGTATTATTTAATCATTTTAAGAATTTATTTTGTAATCTTGAATAGTTGTATTCATTTTTTATATTTTGAAGATAACATACTGTCTATTTTATTATGATACTTTATAAATATATGTTTATACTATATAACTTATTATATTTTATAACAAGCTTAGTTATATTTTGTTATAATAAATAATAATGTTCATGTTTTAAATAATTTATTTTTATTATTAATAATTATTATTTATAATCTATTAATTTTTGTATAATATGTATTTGTTAAAACTGTTATTAATTTTAACGATTTATTTTTATTGTAAATATCAAATAGTAGTCACAGCCTATTCTAATTATTTTAATTTACTTATGATATAATTTGTTATAAATACAATAATATTTTATGCAATAGTTCTTCAGCACCGTTTTATGTCTAACCACAATTTGTAACATAGAAAAGCATTGGCAAGTTTCTAATAGAAGAAGGTCTATCATAATAATACATGTTAAAAAAAGGAATATATTGTTAATTATTTATTTAAAAAGTTTTATAATTGATTTCATATTGAAATTGAAAGTTTTAATTGTCCTTATATTAAGTTACCTAAGTAGTGGTATTTACCACTCTATATTTAAAGTTATTTATTTTTTAAGTAGTTATTTTTGGACACGTTAAATTGTATTTTTAGATCATCAATCAATCATGAATTATATACGTCATGCAGCAAATGCATCTCATTTTGCTATTGGTACCAATACAGGTATTAAATTACTAACAATTAATTATATATTAATCATTAATATATATTATTATATAATATCGTTAATTCCAACTAAATAACTGAATATTTTTTTAGTCAAAAAAACACACCTATATTTTTTTTTCTAGTCTATTTTAGTATTCTAAAATTAACAAGAACTCTGAATATCTATAGTATTTAAATTTATAAGAATACTAGAATATGTTCAAGATAGGTACACGGAAAAAATATCTATGTACCAAAACTAAATATATGCAATTGTTGCAATTATTGTAAAATGTTATTATTAATTAATAAATATTAGCATAATTTAATAATTTAATAAAAATTAAAAAATTCCTATATACTATAATATTTTAGTATTATTAAATAAATTTGAGCACTCAATTCAAATCGAGTGTAGTACTTGAACTATAATTAACAATATTTTCAAAAGTCGAGTACTCCGAGTGCTAGCCAACACTATTATAATAGTAAAATGAATAATGTTGTTCACTAGAAAATTGTCGGATACTTATTGTTAAAAAAATAGTTATTGTAAAGCAGTGGTGGATCGGCGATTGGGGCGGTTAGGTTAGCGTTGATGAATAGACCAATAGTATTATATGTATATATTACGTATTACACACAGAATTATAGTTCGCCCCCAGCACTTATTTACGTATTTTTTTTTTTTAATTTCGTGATAACTAATTAAGTTTTAATCGTAGAGCCTTGAAACTTTGTTTGAGTACTAACATAGGTAATATTTACGTAATATTAAATTTTGTAATGGATCGGTTTGTTTTTTGGCTAAATATAGAGCTTTGAATTTTTTCCAAAAATGTTTAATATTATATGTAATTTTTGATTTAACGGTTTGAAATTATTGTAGAACCCTAATCATATACTATTTAATCTATTTATAAAATATTTTGAAAATCGTGACTGACAATTTTCTTCATGAAATGATTACTCCTTGGGTATCAATCTTTGGGTTTTAAAATTTATTTTGCATATTTCCATATGTATATTACACTCGTGGTAAATTTTGAAATAGATTATCAGTATAAATATATTGTTATATATTGAGATTTGCTCAGAATCGTATTTTCTAATGCAATAAAATTGCATTCAAATCTTAATAACTATAATAAACCAATAATTTATCCGAGGACCGAAGGGACGAATGATGAATGTCCACAATTGACCTGCCCACTTTTTTATAAATTCATTTTTACAAATTAATTACGTTTTATAATTTAAAATGATTATATATTAATATTTACAAATGTGTAAATATTTTGTTCATTTTATTAATAATTGAAAAGAAAAAAATATTTTAGATTTTTACTATTTATAATTTACGATCTTTTAGACAAGGTTTTATTGTCATTTATTATTGTAACTTTAAAGTTTATTTATCATTATTATATGAAGATATAATAAGTATATTTTTTCTTTCTACAAAACTTCAATATAAAAAAAAAAAAGGGATGGCGATCTAAAGTAACAGAAACCGTAATTTTGCTGATTATTCGCCATTTTTTCGTAGTTTTTCTTTTCTCGAAGAAAAACTTTTGAGAAATTTAAAAAATAAGCTAAATTAAGTACCGACTAGATGATTTGATACGGAAAGGGTAATCTTTTTATGGTAATCAGACCATTATTTCTACCCGAAAAAGTGTCTTCATACAGAAATATATCATTGTAAAACCAATACATTCCTCACTTCGCTCAGAATTTAAAATATTATAATAAACTAATATATAAAGTTCTATTATTATAAACTCTTCTATAAATAAATGAACAATAATATAATGTATTATCTTTTAGTATTTATTCTAACTATATGGAATCACATTTTATTCACAAATGTAATTAATTTTTTTATTTTTATTATAACAGTCTTTAATGCATATGAATATTGTAATGCTATTGAATTTATAAACCAATGGATTGTCAATAACTGGAAAACGATTATGGTTGATAAAACATTTGCACATCCACGTGAAGCGTAATACACATTAAGTTATTTATATTCTGGTAGCAGTAACATGAATTAAGAATGTGGTGATATCTAATAAAAAGAATCACTTTTAATCAGTTTATCTCTATTGTTTATTTTAATAATTGCATATAAAATAAAATAACATTTTATTATTTAGTTGTCGTACGTTTTGGTTTAATTAAAAAAATTGTGTAATCGTAAAGTACTTCTAAAAATAAAATTATTTATTATTACTACGTATTATTATTATTAGGCACTAAGTAATTACTTAGGCTTGATGATGCTTGTGATGGTCCGAACAATTTGTACCACTTCCGTCACTACTTCTGCCTCTCACAGCATGTGTCTTTTACTAATATATATTATGGCAGTCATACCCGACCATATTGCTTTTTCACACACTTAACCTATTTGCTATGTTCTAAGAAATAAGAAATGTAAGATGTTGCTAAAAACAATCGTCACATAAACCCTTACCTATTTTAGATGTAAGACCAAGGTTGGGCAAGTAAAATAATTTTTTTAACTTGTTAAGTTATTTTAGAAATTCTTCAGTTAACTTGAAAACGTTAAAAGTTAATTTAAAAAATAAGTGACTTTGTTAAACAATTTAAAAAAAAGTTAAATTTAATAACTTTTAAATTGAAAAACAAATCTATTCTATTAATATAAGTAACAATTATTAACGATAACTGAATAATGAACGTAAAAATAAACAAGTGATGTTTTCAGTGTTTGTGTATTTTGGTCAAGACAGGATTTTGAGTCAATGTACAAAAACAACATTATAATTAACTATTTTTTATAAATACTCATTGGCACACTTTTGATCTATAATAATATAAAAACTGTAGGTGTGGACTAACATAAATTAGATTTTTATTTCAGATTGTGAAGACGTCTGTGTACGTCATTAAATTAAATTTCAGGTACATACGATAAGTATCTTTCTTCAAGTTTCTATTATAATTTTGGTGTGCAATTTTATATTAGTAAAAAGTTTTTAATATTAAATAAAAAGTCTAAAAGTTTATTCTTCACAATCTCGAAGTAAATTACAACATTTTACAGTGGTACTGACTTCGTCACTTTAACGTAGAATGTGTTAATTGTAGGTTCTACAATAAGAAAACCATTATTTTTTTAAATAATATTCTGTTACGTACCTATAGATATTTTATTTATAGAAATTATATTTAGAATTCATAAAACAAATAGGAAATAAGTGTGGGCAACAAAATAATTAATTCTATTAATATTAAAATTATTTATAATATAGTCACAAAGAAAGACTAAAGTAGTCTATATTCAATATTGTTAATAAATATAAAATTGATTATAATTAGATATTTCGGGTAGAAATAATGGTTTAATTTCCACAAGTAGGATATACTTTCGGTAGCAAATTGCGTCTAGTTGGTACATTATTATGTTCATTTTTCAAATTTCTTAAACATATTTTCCTAGGAGAAGAAAAACTACCAAAAAATTGTAAAAAAATCAGCAAAATTTCGATTTCCGTAATTTGTTATTTTTTATTTTGTGATAACAAATTTAATTTTGATCGTAGGAACCTAAAATTTTATTGAATACTAAAATTAGTAATATACAAGTGTGGTAAAATTTTGGAACAGAATGGTTGATTATTTGGCCTAATATAGATCTATGAACTTTTTTACAAAAAAAATTAATATAACCTACAATTTTTGAATCATAGGTTTGAAAATTTTATAGAAGCCTAATAATATATTACTTATTATTTTTGCAAAATATTTTGAAAATCGTGACAGACAATTTTTGTTATAACCTTTCTATTATTTTTTTTTCTGAAATATGGAAACATATTTTCGGGTAGAAATAATAGTCCGATGACTACAAATAGAATACTCTTTTTATACCAAATTTCATCTAGTTGGTACTTTATTAAACTCATTTTTTGAATTTCCCAAAAATTTTTCCTTCAGAATCGGAAAATTGGCAAAATTTCGATTTCTGTTATAATAAATATTTTTAAGTATTATTAATATAAATAATAACATAAACGTGTTTTATAGACCTTTATTATTAACAGCATAAATCGTAATGATGTACATTATTATTCTACTCGCTAATAATCGGTGTACAGTCACCACCGATTGTAATATGATACTAATTATTATGGTTAATATAAATACTATACGTGTAATAAAATGTAGTATTAATGCTGAATATGCAATAAATATTTTTATTTCTTGATAATTAATTGAGTTTTAATCATAGGGACTTAAAAACTTTTATGAGTAATCACATAGGTAATATTTATGTTTAGTAATAATTTGGAACTATGATTGGTTGATTTTTTGGCTAAATATAGAGCTTTGAATTTTTTCTAAAAATGTTTAATATTACCTGAAATTTTTGATTTAACGGTTTGAAATTTTTGTATAAACCTAATCATATATTATTTAATCTATTTAAAAAAATTTTGAAAATCATGACTGATAATTTTTATCATGAAATGTTAACTTCTTGAATTTTGATCGTAGGAATTTGAAATTGTTTTTGAATACATACATGTGTAATTTACACACATGGTAAAATATTGAAATGGATTATCTGTATAATATATATAAGTATATTGGGATTCACTCAGAATCGTATTTTCTAATACAATATAATTGCATTCAAATCTTAATAATTATAATAACCCACTAATTTCATCCTAAACTCATTCTAAATTGACATTCCCCCATTTTTTTAAAATTGTTGGTGTTTTAATTTTATCATCAGAATGTTTATTTAAATTTATATAACAACAATAATAATATTATTTTATAGTGTTTTATTAAATATCTATTTATTAGAAAATATAGCAATTTGTAATTTAATATTGTATTAATTGATTTAATGAAAAGATCATTACAATAGATTACATTAGATTATACAATTGTTATTTCAACATTTAGTAAGAAAATTATTGATTTATTTATAGAAATAGTATTAGATATATTGGCCTAAGGAACAGAGTAATACCTAGCATTTAAAAATACAACTAATTCAGTGGTGGCTAAAATGCGCAGCGAGTGATCGCCACGCTCACCACGTACCTTCTGACGGGTTAAACCATATAAATTTCTCCTTACAGCAAGACTCATATAATAGTTATATTTAGTATGTTTAAAGTTCAATAATATCTGTGCATGATGTTATCAAAATAAGATAAGAATTAAATTCGTTATATTTTTTTTACCTAAGGTATACTGCCTAAGTCCTATACATATTTAAAAACCTTTGTATAATATATTTAATAATAAAGTTGATTAATATATATAAATAATTGAATTTTATTTTTCAATATTTAAATTTAAAACAATTCGTTTAGATTTATGCTATTAATAATTGATAGTAGATTGGTAATTTTAGTTATATTGTTGATGAGTACATAAAATAAATACATCTGTGATATAAATTTGGAATGACGTCATGGTGTATACATAGGTTAATGACATAAAATATAGGGGAACCAAACAATTTGGTTCAAATCAAAATAATATTTGATTTAATACGGATTTAATGGATTTTTTAAATTTTTGGGAATATTAACATTAAAAGCTTATAAAAAAAAATTGTCAGTTTCGATTATCAAAATTTGAAGTGAAAAGATTAAGTAGTATATGATTAGACTTCATTAAAATTTTCAGACCGATAAACAAAAAATTGCAGGAAATATTAAACATTTTTGGAAAAAAGTTCAATACTTTATACTTGGTCAATAAATCAACCAATCAATTCAAATTTTGCCGCCCTTGTATACTACTTATGAAATACTAAACAAAATTTTCAAGTCCCTACAAACTAAGCCTAATTAGTTATCATGCAATAAAAAAAAATTAAAATAACGAAAACCGTAACTTTTTCGATTTTCTGTCATTTTTTGGTAATTTTTTTTCCCCAAGGAAAAACTTTTGAGAAATTCAAAAATAAGCTAAATATAGTACAAATTAGACGTTATTTGCTACCGAAAGCAAACCATACTTGTGGCAATCAGACCATTTCTACCCAAAAATATTTTTATACATAGAACAAATATTTAGAACCAATACGTTCTTCGCTTCATTCTGAATCTAAAATGTAACATTATTTATTATCAATTGTCACAATAGCACATAGACTTACATAGTAGATAGTAATAAAAACTTTTTGCAGTAGATATATTACTTAAAAGTAAAAAGAAAATTAACTCAAGTTGTATTACTCCAAAATTTAAAATGTCATACTTAAAAGTGGGAAAGGCCCATTGTGGTCGTTCCTCCTTCGTCTCTTCTGTCCTTTAAAAGAAATTAGTGGTTTATTATAATTATTAAGATTTGAATGCAATAATATTGCATTAGAAAATATGGTTCTGAGCGTATCTAAATAAATTTCAATATATTATACTAATAATTCATTTCAAAATTTACCACGAATGTAAATTACATATGTAAATATGCAAAATAAATTTCAAATGGTCAATATTCAAGGAGTTATCATTTCATGATAACAATTGTCAGTCATGAGTATCAAAATATTTTATAAAAAGATTAAGTAGTATATGACTAGATTTTGATAAAATAATCAAACCGATAAACCAAAAATTGAAGGAAATATTAAACATTTTTGAAAAAATTTCAAAGTTCTACATTTAACCGAAAAATTAACTAATTTGTTCCAAAAATTTTACTAACCGTCAATATTATCTATGTTAGTACTCAAAAAAATTTTCTAATCCCTACGATCAAAACTCAATTAATAATAAAAGAATAAAAAAAACGAAATTAACGGAAAACATCATTTTACCAATTTTCCGCTTCTCAAGGAAAAACTTTTGGGAAATTCAAAAAATGAGCTAAATAAAGTACCAAATAGATAAAATTCGGTATAGAAAAGTACCTTATTTGTGATAATCGGATCATTATTTCTACACGAAAAAAGGTTTTCGTACATCAAAAAAAAAAAATAATAATAAAAAGCCTATAAATTTGCCGATTTTCCGCTTTTCAAGGAAAAACTTTTGGAAATTTGAAAAATAAGCTTAATAAAGTACCAAGAGGACACGATTTTCTACCGAATGCATATTCCAATGTGATAAGTGGACAATTATTTCTATCCGAAAAAATGTTTTCAAAAACAAAAACATCTTTGTAGAAACAATACATTTCTAGCTCCGCTCAGAATCTAATTAACAATTAACTTATTCTAGTTTATGGATTATAACTTTTAAATAATAATTCTTAATAATAAATAATATTTACCTATAATAAATGTTATAAAAAATTATTTATAAAATATCATATTTATTATTATAAACTATATTTTATTTTAAATTAATTAATTGAAAATTTATAATTATTATATTTATATTTGTTAACCGTTAAATTTGAGTTACAAACTTATTTTTAAAGAGTTTAAATAAAAAGTTTATTATTATTAGTGAAAACAACGTTGACACAATAGAATTTAAATATAAATATATTATTAAATAATACTAGTTCTTCTATGGATGAAGCTAAATTAAATATAATTATTATATAACCAGTTTCGTTGTACATAAAATAACAATCCATATAAAGTGTATGCGTTGCATTCAACAACTTCATTCTAAAGAAAAATTGTTTTAATCAAAATTCCAAAGAACATTATTATTCAGATCCTCAGTTGTATTTAAAGTTCGCTTTTTTTTATTTTGAGCGGAGTGAGGAATGTATTGTTTCTATAAAAATTTTTTTTTTTTTTTTTTTTATGTATAAAATATAAATGCAATTTTTATAGGCATTTTATTATTTTTTCATCTGATATATGAAAACATTTATTCAAGTAGAAATAATGGTCCTATTACTACAAATAGGGTACCCTTTCCGTACCAAATTTCATCTAGTTGTTACTTTATTTAGCTCATTTTTTGAATTTCCCAAAATTTTTTCCCTTGAGAAGCGGAAAATTTGCAAAATTGCGGTTTCCGTTATTTAAGTTTTTTTTTATTTTTTGATTACTAATTGAATTTTTATCATAGAGTCTTGAAAATACGTTTAGTAAAAATTTGGAACTAATTATTTGATTATTTAGCTAAATATAGACCTTAGATTTCTTTAACAATTTTTAATATTACCTGCAATTTTTGATTTGACGATTTGAAATGTTTGTAGAAACCTAATCATATAATATTTAATCTATTTACCAAATAAATTGAACATCGTGACTAATAATTTTTATCACGAAATGATAACTTCTTGAATTTAGAATTTAGTAGAGATTTGAAATTTATTTTGGATATTTACATATGTAATTTACACTTGTGGTAAATTTTGGAATGGATTATCAGTATGATATTATAATATAATATATTGAGATTCGCTCAGAATCGTATTTTTTATGCAATATCATTCCATTCAAATCTTAATAAGTATAATAATATTTCCGAGGACCGATTAGACGAAGGAGGAACGTCCACAATCGACCTTCACACTTTTTTTAATATTTTAATTAAAAGCACTTAGTTGACTCATATGATATTAATAGTCGTATTAATCGATTAATCTTTATTAAATACATAAATCTGCGATAAAAATTTGGAATGACGTCAACGAATAAAAAATATAATATGCAAACCAAACTTTTTGTAACATTCTTTTTAAATGGTATTATTTCAAATTTTGTAATTCTTGAATTTTATTTTTAAATATCTAAATTTAAAGCAATTAGATTACCCATATGCTATTAATAGTGGTGTTAATCAATTAATCGTCGTTAAATACATACTAAAATACATACATCTGTGATATAAATTTGGAATGACGTCGATGAGTAAATAAGAATGAATGATTTAATATGCAAAGGAAACCAAACTTTTTTAGCATTCATACTTCTGTGGAGTTTACTTTTTTTTTTAAAAAAAATTGTATATTAAATATGGATTCTTCAGTAAGAAGTTTAATAGTTATAATATCGGTTATAGGATTTGTATTATTCAAAAGCGTTTATGAAGGTAAATTCTTAGTTATCTTAGTTAGTAGTTAAAAAAAATATCCGTTTTGTTTATTGTTTATTTATTTATTGATTTGTTTATTTTATTATACATGTCGAATTATTAATTAGGGAAAGAGAATGTATTTAATATAGTTTAGATTTATAAGATGCACAAAATAAAGTATAAAAATAATACTTTTGTCATTATATAACATTTACTACTGAAAAAAATAATTTCATATTTTAAAAAACACAAAAATCATACATGTTTGTAAAGTATTTATTCCTTATGATTTACAACAAAAATCATTAAAATTATTATGAAGTGAATGAGGCAAGTTGACTAAATAGATTTTATCGCATTTAATCAATGAATAATGTTTTTTTTTCAATTTACGTATGATCCTATCGATATACTGAATTAAAATATATCGATTTTTTAATAAATATGATAACATCATATTTTTAGTTATCACTTGTTTGTTTATCGTGTATAAATTAAAATATTCGCCTCTTAATGTGTAAAATCTGTCAGAATTCATAGTAAATAAATCTTGTATTTTTATAAATTATAGTTAGTTATATTCATAGTCAACACTATAATGATATAAATATGCAATTTAAATTTGATAATTGATAAAATATTTTCCATAGGGCAAGTTGTTAAATTAATCAACATGCACCATAACATAATGTATTGGTAAAAGTTTAACGCTTTGACAAAGAATCAATGTCACAGTCAGTGTTGTTACATATCTAGATAATTATTTTTTTTATCTTTTATCTTTATTTAGATAAATAAATATAAGTTATCTAAGTATTTATTTAAGCTAAAAATTTATTTATTTAGATAAATTTTTTTGTGGAAATTAGCTCGATTTTTTCGAGAATGTTTCATTTTTATTTTCATTATCTCTGGCATAATTTGTATCTAAAATAACATCCTGGGCTAAAAATATATGACGTTATTCTGAAAACACTACACATTATTCCTATTAAATACTTATTACTTATTAGTAATTAATGTGCTGTGTAAAATATATTAATTAATTTAGCCCATATAATAATATAAACATATCGCGACTAATGATATTTCAAAGAACTTTATATATATATATCTTTAAATTATAATTAAAATACGAATATTAGAAACAGACGACAAGTTATAACTAATGCCGTCCGTCAAACAAAATTCCGTAGAATTTAATATTATTATTTATTTATTGATCTAGCCGTTTATTATTTTCGTATTTGCTATATGATCATCTAAAACTAATATAAATAATAAATAATAAATAATTTATAGATATTGAGGTATTGAGATATTAATGATAATTTATAATAATAAACATTACTTCGCTTACATAAATATATAATACACCTAAATATATTTTCAATGTTGTTAATTAATAATTTTATAAACAACAACACGAAAAGTTACTCCCGCCACCCGCCCACCGTAGCACAGTTATGGGTTCTCTTATGTATGTGTTTTTTTGGGGATGTATTCTTGGAAATATTAATTTTAAAGTAAATAATCAAAAAAATAAACATTTAATACAGGCATGTAGTTACACGTGTTATTTTAATTTAAATTTCTATAATTATCTGTAATTTATCTAGATAAAGTATTTCTATCTTTTATTTTTTTGGTAGATGAATTTGATTTGTTTATCTTTTATTTGTACCTTAAATAAAATTTAGTGTTGTTTTGTTTATCTTTATCCAGATGATTTTTTTGTTATCTGTTTCTAACACTGGTCACAGTATGAATATTGTTTTTCGTATGTAGAACACCTACCTATGGTAATGCTTACATAAAAAATGTTTAAGTCATTATATTCAAAATGTTATTAGTTATCATGAAATATTTAAAATAAAATTCGTCAAATTACAATTTTCATAAATTTTGCACTTTTTCGTATGCAAAAGAAAATATTTTGAGAAATTTGAAAAATGAGCAAAATAAAGTACTACCTAAATGCAATTTTCTACCGAAGGAATACCCTTCTAGTAGTTATTGAAAATTATTTATATCCGAAACAATTCATTGTGATGTAAAAGAAAATACACACACGATAATTAAATAACTCTTATATCAGAATTCCTCGCTTCACTCAGATTCTAAATTGTCTATATTGGATATTTACATAATTTTTTTTTTACTGTAATTACGTGCTTGATAATATAACACCTATAAGATATGTGTAGAATAATTTTTCAGCAAATTAGAAAATTCATAATCACAATGTTGGTAAAACATGATACAAATTAGGATAATATGTATATATGATAAATTTAAAACAAATTTTTTTTTAAAAAAAATGTATCTTACAATAATATCGAGGTTTTTTATTTTGTAATTAGTAATACCTAATATCATATAACCCATATAATCGAAACAGGTAATTTGAGAAAAAAACCGAATTCTATCATATACCTAATTAGTAATTACCTAGGTGAAATTCTACAATTCTATATATTTATTTATCAAGTTTAAATTCATAATTGTATCTTACTTCAACTCACTGATAGTTTTTCAGAAAAATCTATAACTTAAAGGTAGTAGTCCGTGTTTCCATCTGCTCCACTATTGCTCCTTGCGTTACGAATACACGAAGTATACTTTACTACAAGGTGTTTAAACTCTGCAAAATTTATCACTCGTTCCCCATTATAATTGAATATTTTATATTGGCTATCTTGTTCAATAGTTGTCCTGTAGCTGTACTCCCGTCCGATAGGGCATTAAAATCTCCTACTACTATCTTTACTGTATTGCCAGGTAACGAGTCAAATATGTTCTCTAAACATTAGTAGAATTTATTCTTTACATTATTACTTTAATCTTCCGTGGGTGCGTAGAAATTTAATTTTGCTCAAATTGTTCTTTTTATTAAAACAATGCATAATCTCTCGTTGATTTCTGTAAATTTTTACACATTTGGTAATATCGAGTCGTATATTAGGAAACCGACACTATTTTTATGACTGTTGATTACTGTTTCACCGTAGAAGACCGTATGATTTCCGGACTTAACATTGCATTTACACGGCCATTTTACTTCCTGTAATGCTACTATTAGTAAATTATAATTGGTCAATTAATATTTTTAAAGTTCCTGGCTTAAATAGAGTTTTGATATTCTATGTTCCTCTCCTTAATCTCTTATTTTCCTTTTTCCGTTTCTGTTATGTTTCCCATTGAGATCGTCCCGTGGCTTGGTTTTTCGATTCACCACAATATGTAGTTTATAATTTCTATAATAATTAAAATAATGATTTACACGTCTGTTAAAAATAAATTGAAAGTATTTAAAAAAAATACTATTCGAATATAAGTATAGGTTTTTTATTTTTATTGTAATATTTCTACAGGTAATCAAGTTTATTTATTCAATGTATACGAAATGTTTTTAATGTACATAGATGTAATTTCATAGGCTATAACGAATATTTTCTATTTAGTATTTATGTTAATATTAAAAGTTTTGAAAATCTAAAAAAAATTTTTATTTTTTATTTTCTAGTACAATGTAATTACGAAGGATGTGTTGGTAAGTTATTAATAGCATATATTGTAACATATTAACTTAGGTATATTGAATATTAAGTAATACAAATTAAAAAAAAATTCGAAATTTAAATATGTGAAATTTAACATATTATTCAAAATTAGTAACTTAAAAATTATTACTATTATTAAGATAAAATATTGATAAAAATGTTATCATTAAAATCATTAGAGTTTAATTTAATAGCAACAACAAATATAACAAATAGTCAATAAATAGAACTCATGCGTTTAACACATACATATATAGTACAACTAGATAACCGACTTCTTATAACAACAATATCAAATATTGTCGCTGAAAAAAAAACTGAATTTTTTTACCAAAGAGCCATTTGTTTACATATTTCTAGTTGATAAAATTAAAATAGCATTAAACCCTTATACTTTAAACCTGATGGCTGATACTATAAATTATACAATAATAATTAATATAAATTAACAATACGGTTTCGTAATGTCAATTGCCATTTTGTATTGCAATCAGTACATGCATTTTTTTTTTTAATAAATTCTAAATATTTGTTATATTATTACAATGTACTTCAGGTATCAACATTTCTTATTGAACCATTTTTAGAACATAGCTATTATAGTTGAAAGGAATAATATAAAATATTTATATGTATAAGAAAAAATAGACGCCTAATATTTCCTTCTAAATGTGCATTTAAATAAATAAATTTTTATTAAATTTTAAAAATTATAAATTAAGTAGAAATGTACTTTTTAATTTTATTGAAAATTTAAAACTAATAGTTTTCTTAAAATAACATTTTTTTTTACAAATTTGTTATGTGATTGGTCTGTGCCAGATGGACCCTAAAAAATTGGGTTAGTTAAACAATATTTATTCATAAAGTCAAATACAAAATGTGTTAGTTATTAGTGAATTACAAGAACCCTAAATAAAACAAAATCACAGAGAATATCAGATATGGTAAATTACTTAAGGGTCTTTGTACCTAGTATGTCACAAGTAATATACCGCTAAGAGGACGTTACACCGAAACGAGAACGTAAGCAATGAATCAAAAACGCACTTTTACTACAGCGCAAGCAAACGATAACCATCCATTCTTTGGCTGATACGATTTCTGTCGAAACCTGAAATTGATAGTGCATTTTACTGTTTTATGAACGTTCGTACTGTGCAGATCGTTTCATTAAGTATTGTTGCGTGCCAACCCTGATCAACTTGATCCGTATTAGAATGAATAAAGTTAACTCAACGATTTTAACAATATACTATTTATTCAATTTTAATTTACTCAGAGAAACAAAGTTATAATAAAGCACAAATGTCTGACGTATTACGACTCGTTCTTATGTAGTCGTCTATGGTGGTGTTCAGTACGTTGCTTCCAATCGTCTGATGTTGTCAGTACGTCGATGCCCAGTCGTCTGTTTTGGCTTGGTGTTTGGCTCCCTTATATAATACTTCTGTCTTCCTGTTGTTGTTTTCATGGAATGTATCGGTTCCTATCTGCCTTCCTGTGGTTGTTTTCATGGGATGTATCTATTCCTATCTGCCTTCCGTTGTAATTATAATTCGTAGAAAACAGATTGTCCTTCTCGTATTCGAATAGATAGTTTAATATTATTTACATTAATCATTTCGTGGGAACTTATAATAACTTGTCGGTCAGCCTATTCTCGATATTCTATCGTTAACAATTATTACTGTGTGACTTTTTATACATATAATCCTATGATATCACAAATGTGGTTATCCTATTTCCTAGTTTGTTTATCAATAGTATATTATTATAACGGAAATACTTATGGTTAAATTATTATTAAATTAAATACAATTTATTTAAAATATACTGTTTTTAAAGTGTGGTGGCTTGGTAAAGGATCTAGATCCGTAACAGTATATTATATTATGACACTTTATTTACGGTGCATTGACGTTATATATTTACTTCCTAGTTCAGGTTAGCATTAAATTATTAGTACATATATATTATTCACTAAAGTGTATATTAAATGTCTACAGAACAACACAAAACTTGAATTCTATAATTAAGTTCGTTAGACGATAATATTATAGACAATAAAAAAAAAATTAATTCAACGATCCCAACATGCAATAATAGTAGATAACTTTTTTCTATGGATAATTTTATAAATAGTGTATTATAAGTAATTGAGAGATATATACTACAAACGAAAACAAAATTACCAATAATAGTAATTTATGAAAAAAAAATTTGGAGTAAAAAAAAAAAATTAACATATTTATAACCTTACCGTAGACTGTAAAATTATTTTTTCTTAAGAAGTTCTTACTAAGTTGTTATATAGCCCTATTGAATCTAATTAATCTACAATCGTATTATTACAATTTTTCAAAAACAAAATTCCTAAAAGTAAATATCGTTTTATTAAAAGTTATTAATTTAAAGAATTTTTAAAATAACTATTCAATATTACAGAGGTTTATATGTAAAGGAGCAAAATGTAAAAATACTTCTCCGATCAAAATAATTTATGATTACATTAAAATTGTATTTATGAAATCAAAACAATAAATAATAATAACATAAAATACCATAATTCTACAATAATAATCATAAAATATTTCTATATATTATAATAAATTATAATAATTATGTATAGTTTATAGTAAGTTTATATTCTAATTATACTATAAATCCAATTATGATTATTGTTTCAGCGGAATTAAATCAATATGGAGATAGTATGCAATTTAATATATTTGTAAATTATATTAAATTAATGTAGTTATATTACAGATTATATTAAATCAATTGGTGGACTTTGGAATTTAATGATAACTTGAATCCTCCTCAAATTATTATAACCATAAACTACGAATTTAATTATTATACAACTATTAGGCTTGAACTATAATGGGATAGTGAATTTGGAGTTAGTATAATTATTGTTTGAAATATACAATTGAAGGTAGTTATATCATAATTAGTGAATATAATACAATGGCATCGTATCAAATAATAAAAGTTACTGATGAATTATAATTGTAATAAACATTATTTTCTAACAAAGACTTTTTTTTTTCATATCAGTAGTGAAATTAATTTGCCTATGGTTTTGGTTTATTTAAATTTTCGATTCTAAATGATGTAAGGAATGTATTAGTTTTATAATAATGTTAGATTCTGAGCGGAGCGAGCAATGTATTGATTCTATAAAGTTTTTTTTTTAAGAAAACATTTTTTCGGGTAGAAATAATGGTCCGATTATCACGCATAGCATATGATTCGCTTGCAAATGTTATCTATTTGGTACTTTATTAAGTTCATTTTTCGAATTTTCCAAAAGTTTTTCTTTAATAAGCGGAAAATTGGCAATTTTTTATATACTTTTTATTAAATTGTTTTTTTCGTGATTTTTTATTAAATTTTAATAGTAGGAATAATAATAGTAATTAGTAGAAATAGTAATTTTAAAAGACATGAAAATTTTTTTCTGTATTAACATAGGTTATTTACAAGCGTAGTAAAATTTTGGAACGGAATAGTTAATTATTTGGAAAAATTTAGAGCTTTGAACGTTTTCTCAAACAAAATATGACCTACAATTTTAAAATTATCTGTTTGAAAATTTTATAGAAGTCCAATACTATATTACTTAATCTTTTTACAAAACATTTAGAAAATCGAAACAGGCAAATTTTTTTTATAGGCTTTTTATTTTTTTTTTCTGATCTATGAAAACTTTTTTTTGGGTCGAAATAATGGTCCAATTACCATAAAAAGGGAACGTTTCCATACCGAATTCCATTTAATTGGTACTTTATTTAGCACATTTTTTGAATTTCCCAAAAGTATTTCCTTAAAAAAAGCATGATAATTCCTTGAATATTGATCATAGGAATTTGAAATTTATTTTGCTTATATATATAATTTACATTCGTGGTAAATTTTGAAATGAATTATTAGTATAATATATTGCAATAAATTGAGATACGCTCAGAATCGTATTTTCTAATGCAATATCATTGCGTTCAAATCTTAATAATTATAATAAACCACTAATTTCTCCGAGGACCGAAGGAACGAAAGAGGAACGTCCACAATGGGCTTTTTCCACTTTTTTTTGTCTGAAAGAAATATTTTGGGTAAAAATAATAGTCAAATTACTTCAAATAGCATATGCTTTCGGTAGCAAATTTTATATATTTGGTATTTTATTTAGGTCATTATCGATTTACACTAAAACATAACTTAAAGTCGCAACATGCGGATTCTGTTATTTTGAAATTTTTATGATAATTTATTGAGTTTTGATCGTAAGGACTTTTCAATATTTTTGAGTAATAATAGATTTCCTATGTATGTCTACTGTAGTCTTACGTCTATGAAATTTATCAAAGGGATATTGTTATATATCATACTCCTGTATTTCTATATTTTTTTTTATTTATCCTTTTTCTATATTTATTTAATTAATGTGTCGAATATAATATTATACATATTATATGATTATATATAAAATGGTTAAATCTGACTATCTGAGGGATGTTTGAGGAATGGAAAAATACTATAAAAGTTGTGTAAAAGGCTAAAATAAAATAGGGTTAACTATCAATATCAGGCTTATTCAAATAATTGTAAAATCATGCAGGGTCTTTGCTCTCATACAGCCGTTAAACTCATATAACCATTAAGCTCTTTGTGAAGAACCTATAGAACCTTCTAAACAGCAATCAAGCAGAATTCGAAATTTAAAGTTATAACTAATTTTCAACAATTAACATAGTTTGAATTTCTCAGTAATTCATTTGAAGAGTCCTGGGTCTAGAAAATAAAGATAATAGTGTAAATTCTTTACATTGTTAGAAAAAAATATATATGCTTATATTATATTTGTATTTTATCATTTTTAAATAGTTAATGAATTGGTTAATATTTTGTTTGTTTCTTCATACCACTTAATAACTATAATCAATACTCTATTCGTTCCATCTCATAATCTATTGTACAAAATTGTTTCAATAAAATTGGGATACTTTTAAACCAAAATTTGAATCTTATAATAATAGGATAATGAAAACTACTTTTATTTTTTATTTATTTACTAAATTATTATTTTATACTTGTACTTGGGAGCGTAAAATATTATTACGCGCACCTTGGACACCAACTAATAAATATATATAATAACTCAAAAAATAAATGTATAAAATGTATAAAACAATAATAACAATAGGTAATTGCCTGTTTGGCACTACAATAAATAAATAATAAAAATATATATTATAAATCAAATCCTAAATATTAAATAACAATATAAAACCGACAATTAATCCGGTACAATTAATATTGGCGATTAGCGCCGTATAATATGTACCAATAACTTATGAATAATTAGACGATTAGCGCCGAAACAATATATAAATGTTTGGAGATTAGCTCCTAAACATAAAATATACAATAATTAAATAATTCACAAAAAATAATCAATGGAAACAATAATGTAACAATACAAATGTACATGAAGGCGATTAGCGCCGACAGTAACTATGTAATAAACTAATACTTATGTAATAAATTGGCTATTTATTATAAACTCTGTAATAGGCTATTTGAGCCACTACGTTCAATAAAAATAAAAATATAACAAATATACTGTACTCACAAATAATAGTACAACCAAAAATTGTAAAAACTATGTCACAAATTTGGCTATTTGAGCCTCTTAAAAAAAAATATAATTTTTGAACGACAGTGTTACGCATGACGAAATGCACACAACACTCACACGACAATATTTTCGGGTCAATGATTGCCGACGAAAATATGAACAAAGATAACGATACAATAATAATTCTGCACGTTGGCCTTTTCGCGATTATATAATTTACAATAACATAATTTATATACAACTCATTAAAATTCACGAAACATAAAACGTGTGTATGTGAGCGCGCGCGCGACCGCTTATTTTTAATATCATTATTAAACAATACTTTTAAATGCTTTAGGTCCAAGTACATTTTATAAAAGTTATTTACTCCGTGGTATGTTAAATCTATTTATATTATTCTATTTTTACTATTTTTTTTTATTCATTGATTTTATTGACTAATATGTTATAAATAAATTTCGTTTTTTTTTTTTTTTTTTTAATATATTTACGTCATTCATAATTTGATAAACATAAGTGTTCAACATGTTATGTTCGCATCGCGAAACGGTTTTCAAATTATTGGGTTTGATGTTGTTGACGGATAATATATTATTGTTCAAACACGTTGTCTACCACCGTTGCGTGTAATCTTAGATCAACCACTAAATATTTTATTTCATTTTCATATTTATACCATGTTAAAATACAGAACATCAGGAATTATGTATCGGACGGCGAGTGATGTGAATGTGCCCAATAAGCACATTATGGCTAATACTCGCCGTACACGATACAAGCTGATCCCTGTCTGTTTGAGTACGATATAAAAAACAGTGTATATTATACTTTAATATTGTAACATTATACATCTTTTTTGGTTAGAATTAAATTAATATTATCCAGGGCTCGAAAACGTCTATCGTGTTAAAAAACTATGGAAATGTAAAACATTAAACATTAACGGAAACAGTAAATGCTTACATTGAATTATTACTAAACAAAATAGTACAATAAACGAAACGGATGAAATATGAAATATGATTAAACATAACTTAACTAAAAGCAAATAAAAATTCTACTAAATTTAAGATTAGATAGTTTTAATTAAATTAATATATTTTTCATAAATTACAATTGCATATTTGCATATTACCTTCATATAATATTAGATTCTGAGCGAAGCGAAGGATGTATTGGTTTTACAAAGATGTTTTTATTTTTATGATGTATGAAAACACTTTTTCGGTTAGAAATAAAGATCCAATCATCACAAATAATATATTCTTTTAGGAGAAAATCGTTTCTAGTTGGTACTTTATTTAGCTCTTTTTTCGAATTTCTCAAAAGTTTTCTCTTGGGAAGGAAGAAACTACCGAAAAATGGCGGAAAATCGGCAAAATTACGGCTTCTGTTATTTTAATTTTTTTAATTTCTTGATAACTAATTAAGTTTTGTTCGTAGGGACTTTAAACTTTTTTTGAGTGTCAACATAAATACTCTTTATTGAAGAATATAATTTCGAAACAATTGATAGATTTTCTGACTATGTATTTAGTTTTGAATTTTTTTCCAAAAATGTTTAATATTTCCTTTAATTTTCGGTTTATTGGTTTGAATATTTTATTGAAATCATATACAACTTAATTTTTTTACAAAATATTTTGATAATCGTGACTGACAATTTTTTTTTATAAGCTTTTAAAATTTGAATATTTTTAGTAGAATTGAATATTATATGTATATATATTTTTTGATATATGAAAACATTTTTTTGGATAGAAATAATAGTCCGTTTACCAAAAGTAGGGTATTTCTCAAAAGTTTTTTCTTAGGAGGGGAAAAACTACCAAAAAAATGGGGAGAAATCGGCAAAATTACGGTTTCTGTTATTTTAATTTTTTTAATTTCGTGAAAACTATAATTGACTTTTGATTGTAGGGGCTTGAAAATTTTTTTTAATATTAATTTAGGTAGTATACTAGTGATATAAAATTTGGAATGAATCATTAGTATAGTGTACTGTAATATATTGAGTTTCGCTCAGAATCGTATTTCTTAATGTAATATTATTGCATTCAAATCTTAATTATAATAAACCACCAATTTCTCCGAAAACCGAAGTGACGAAAGAGTAACGCCTAAAATCGACATTCCTTTTTTTATTTTTTTACTTGATATAATTGTATTAAATTAAAAATAGCGAATAATGAAAAATGAAAAACACATAGTTAAAAGTTTATGTAACCAATAACATTAAACACAAAAAATTAAAAACGTTTATATAATCAATAACATTAAGCATAACAAATTAATAACGTTAAATAATATACAATTTATAACCATAAAACTGTCCTAACGTTAAACGAAATGTTTTTTTTTATTCGAGCCCTAATAAAATATTATGTAAACCTTGTGTTGTTTAATTTATTTTATTGCTTTTGTTGTGAAGATGTTTCTTACAATAGGCAGAGTAAATATCGACTTTTTACACATTGGCCTGCAGGTAAAATATCAAATACGATTTATATAAATTAAATTATATTATTATAATAGGAATAGGTAATAAACGTGCGTAATAATAAGCTTACAAATGAAAAATGTATTTATTATTTCATTAATTTTTAGTTAAAATGGAAGGTGATAAATCGGAGAAGAATGGTACGTTTATTGTTGTAAAAGTTTTGATCGTTTTATTAATATTTAAACGCAATTCGTATCTATTATAACTCTACAAATGTGCATTACCCATTATTCATTACTCATTATTCATTACCATTTCAACCATCAAATTTTAGAATCAAACCCGGGATTTTCGTTTGTGCTTTTTTGTGCTCGAATTTTGCCGTTTGTGCATCAATTCCTTACAAAATATAGAAATTACAAGATGGAGGTGCTATGGTAACGACAATATTTGAGTTAGTTTGATAAGTGTGAACATAATATTGAATTTCTTTCTAATGAATTCTATGTACTATATAGTGTTACATAGTATCTATATTACATATTGAGTCAACTTCAATTATTTTTGTATAATCCTATATGCTTATTACAATTTTTAAGTAATTTTATAGAATATTGTTCTGCATATTTATTTGTGCACTAATTATTCTTGTTACATAACCCCATTATTTAATATAAATACAATCACTTTGAAATACAATTAAAATTTTTTTAGATATTATAAAATATAAAGATGTTTTGATTATTTGTTGTGAAACAAAATTAATACGTAGTAATGTTAATACTTCCTGATAAATATATAATCAATAGGTCTTAAAAATAACAAATAATGGAATATTAAACCAAAATATCGATGGTTGCAAAAATGATAAAATTCGAGAACAAACGTAGCACAACCGAAAGCCCCGGCTTTGGTTTTGAAATTTGATAGTGAAATTGCCAGGGAAATACGCCTATTCTACAATACCATATGATTATAATATGCATAGGTATAATTATATTATACAATTAATATATTTATATTTTAATCGGATTATATATAATTATTAGAAGTTATGTTGTTTCTTTCTAATGCACCACGTAAGTTTTTTTTTAATGCTTCATTATTTTAAATATGCTAAAAAAAAAGGTTATTAATCTTTTATCATATTTATATGATATATTTCATTCGTAACAGAACCTTTATATAATTGAGGAATAACATATATTTTGATTTTTCTAATAATTATAGTTTATCTTTAATCCTTATATTTTATAAAAATGTTAGGTTTTTTAAAACGTATTTCGCATATTATTTTTTTTTTACACATTAATGTAACACTACAATATATTTTATAATTAAAATATTTTACTTTTTTTTTTCAAAACATCGATATACACTATTCTAACCTAACAACTATATAATATGAATTTTAATCGAAAAACAAAATTTTTACCACTGTAATACACCATTGATTTATAGAGTGAATATATTATTCATGTACGTGATTTTTATAGAAGAACTAATCAATAGCTTATATTATTATTATTTATTTTGTTTTTTTTTTTGTTTTACTAGTTTACAAGAGATATGCTTTTTATTTGGGTTTATTTGTAGATGTTTGTAAGTAGTTATAGAACTATGCCTTATAATATGTAATTAAATTGACATATTTTACTTACATATAAATATTGCCATAATACATTGTTCTTTATGTTACAAAAAAATTCGATAAGTATGATAGTATTAAGTCATCATTCTATCACATTCAAGTACAGAACCATACAATGTACATAAAAATAAAATACTACAAATTAATACAAAATATATGGACAATGCTTACAGTAAATACAAAAGTAAAAATACTAATCCAAATTTATTTATTTTTCCTTTTAGCTAAAATTTTATTAGCCAAGCAATTTTGTCAAATATTGTGTAAATATAAAATATTTGTATCTTAATATAATATGTTATAGGTTTTGGAAGCAGTCTGTTTTGAAAAAGTTTTTGCATTGTATAATTATAACAATAAATTTATCCAAATTAATAATTTTAAATAAGTGCACTTGTAGTATAAATGGTGAAACATGAAAATCGTTCGCAAAAATAACACAATAACGCCATTTTAGCTATTTTATCATTTATGTCATTGATTTATTCAAAATATATCAAAGTTTATGTATACTACATAATTTATCCAAACTTAGTTCAAAGATACTGATTCAATATCAAATATTGTTAATTGTTTTAAAATTTTAGGTCCTGTTACCTAAATAAATATTTATTATTATAAAAATATGGACTTATTTATAATTATTAACGCATTGGATCATTTATTGTGTTTATATTATATTGTGATATGTCGATTTGTAGAATAAGACAACATTCATAATTAACATAAATATAATTTTATTTACAAAATATACTTATGTTTATTTATGAAAAAAACTTTATGGTAATGTCGATATCCAATTATGAATAGTAATCGGGTAGAAATAGCCAATTAATTCATATATGTATACAAGTACAACAATATTAAAACTTATTATATCTTGATAGTAAAAATAATTTTTAATTATAAAAATAGTAATTAAATGTAAAACATTTGTAACTCAGTATAATTTGTATAGAATTTTTATTTGATATGTTATTAGATGCTTATAATAGAGAAACAGGATTCGTCTTTAGTAATAAAAAAATGTTTTTAATTTTTAATTTTTAATAAAAAATAATAGAAACTTCCTATCTTAATAACTTATATAATTAATTAGATATTATAATTTATAAATAATTATAAATCAAATAGTGTTTGATTTTAATATAAACATAGCAATAACATTATTATATTATCTGATTTTTAAAAATATTAATAGCGAGACCGATAAGCCCTAATGGCCAATTTATAAGTAAGTATAATACCATAATTTAAGGTTGGGCAAGTTAATGAAATTTTCTAACTGAGTTAAATTAAGTTAATCGACATAAAATGAAAAAAGTTTACAGTTAATAGTTGATAAAATATTGTATGAACTTAGTTTTGTTAATAGTTTAGTCTAAAAAAAAAAAAAAACTTATTAACTTATGTTAAGTAAAGTTATTTTTTTTTCATTTTTTAACAAAATTGTATTACTTTAATTAGGCTTAGATAGTATGCGTAAAAAAAAACATTCAGTCAATTTGTACTTGTCACTTTTTATTATATATAAGAATAAGTAATGGTTACTAATTATATACATTTAATTCTGGTTAGGATTGAATGTAGTCAAATAGTAAAAATAAAGAGAACATTGAAAACAAATAAAATATTAAATTTATAATTAATATAAATTTGTTTCCTATTAGCTCAATTTTATTAAGTTATTGGATATAGAAGCACTCACTTAACTAACTAACCTAACCTAACCTAACCTAACTAGAAGAAATATTATAAAAATATATTGTTTTCCAGTGAAAGACAAATTCCATGATCATAATCCAATTTTTACATTTTGTTTACGACCATTTTTATAATATCACATAAATTAAATTATATTTTTCCATCTACGACTTGAGCAATTAATATGAAAAACGTGTGGCAGATTTATGCCCGTTCACACATACATATTTAAATCAATAGACAATAATATAATACAAATAGCAATAATGATTATTTATATAAATACTATTGTGATTTTATAATTATAGGTTTTCTATGTATAATTCACCTATAAAACATATATTATACCAAAATATATTAATTATTTTCATAAAATTAATTTATTGTGGGTTTAAAAATGTTTCAATAAAAGTATAAATTACATTTAGAAAAGGAAAACTTTATAATAAATTATTATTTTATTATTATAACATAACAATAGTCAATAACTCAATAACAGAAATTTAAATATTATTATTAGTATTTAACAAAAAAAATAATTTTGTTTTAATGATTTGCTTGAATATATACTTTATAATAATATAATAATAATATATACTATATAATAACTCACGAAATAAAATACAAAACAAATTTAATTTTTGATAAAAAAAAATTTTCAGTATTTAAATTGAACTTAAAATCTATATAAAAATATATTAACTTAACTTGAATTTTAAGAAAATTAACTCGTTATTTATTAAGTTAATACGTAATAAAAAATGTTAAAGTATAAGTTAAGTTTACGAATATTCAGATATTAAAAGTTAAGTTAAAAAGGTAATACTAACTTAACTTTAAACTTAGCTTATAACTTTTTAACTCGTCAATACCTAGCCATGTAATAATTACCCCGTAATTTTTACACACTCTTAAGTAAAATATTAATAATAAGAAAACAGAATTTCTTATCTTAAATGTTTTCATGAATTTCAATCACAAATTATGTATCCAACGTTTTTCATTATTTTGTAATATTACTTATTTGATAATTGTAGTATTTAAAAACATGATAAAACTCAAATTAAAACCCTTACAATAATTTAAAACTAGTTTCCGAAATTAGTTGCTATTATTTAATTGTATTATCATATTTTATATTCATTAACATGATCATTAATTTATTCTAATATTTTTTTAGATATTAAGGAAGGTAGACCATGTAAGCAGAATTTGTATAATATGTTAAAAATATATCTTAGGGTTAGGGTAAGGTTCCGATAACCGTTGCACCATATTGTGACCGATAAAGAGAACATAAAACGTAAAACTAACAAATGTTCTCTTAGGAAAATATATGTGTGGAATAGTTATCAATATATATAGTATATTAGAACTATATATTTTGAGTACAGTTTCTGCTGGTGGATATAAATTCAAATTACAAATATAAGATGAAATGAAAGAATAAGTGATAATTTATTGACTTGTAATATAACGCATATGGTAAGCTATAAGATAGAACATAGAATACAGGGATAATTTGGGATATTCTGGGGAAATTTTGCAATAACAATACTATTACTAACGTAATAATATAATCATGATTGCAAACCTACATTGCGTGAATACGATAAATAAGAAATAAAATACATAGTGTATTTTAAAGCAAAATAATTAGTTGATTTCCTTTTTTAACTACTTTTTATTAGATTTAAATATTTAAATTAATTAAGAAGCATTAATAGTAAAAAAAATAAAAAATATTACTCAGGTATTTCCTGTAAAATACTAACCTTAAATAATGTAATACGCCATAAATAAGATTTAGAACACCTCATGACACCATTTTAGTTTAAAGTAGTGTGACTCGCAAATTAGAATAGGTTCTACAATAAATAACATAGGGTTATTTTAAATTAAATATGAACTTTTAAAAGTTTAAAAAACCAGAAAACAAGTATCTGTTGTTACTATAGTATTATAAGGCCTGTTATGTACCATTTTCTTAGTATACTCAATGACATTTAAACGTAATTTGTTTGGTTATATTATGATAATAACTATAGTGATGTACCAAGTATACAGTGTAATATTATTAATAAATCCAAACGATTCTAAATCTCTTGTAATCTCTTACCCAGACAAGTATATTTCTACTGAAAATTGTTCTTGTCAACAACAAATTTTATTCCAAAAACAGGGAGGCCTATTAACAAACATCTACTTAGATACACCTGTCACACACGATATAAGAAAATTAAAATATGAAATTAATATCCTTGAACGCTAAGTGAGAATATTAAAATACAATATATTCAATTTACAGAATTTGCTAGTAGAAATAATAAAAACGAAACCGATTGATGATGATACTCATAAAATATTAATTATATCTTATATATTACATAAGTTCCTAATTGATCAAAATATTAAACTTTATAATAAATAACTTAAATTTAACATGATATTATATCCGACATTATGTTGTTTACAATATAATAAATAAAAAAAAAATTATCTTGTTGTTCTTCTCCTTACTTTACGACTATAATTATTTCCTGTACACAATCGTCCCACCGCCTTTATTCTACATTCTATGGCATACTACTTTTACCCATACTAATATGATTAACTATAACACTCGTCATTTTGTTTGTTACCCTATCCCTATTCATGCCTCTATGTTTTACACTGCTTCTTTACTCAATTTCGTTACAAACCACTTTTTATTTTCATCTGTTAGCTCTAACAACCAAATTCTTAACTATCTAATTATCTACTTTATAATTATATAATTTTATCCATTTTCCCTTTGTTCTTGTTTTCTCTTTAACTTTTACACCAGAAGTGCAAAAATGTATTTATAATGTTTTACTACGTTTTAAACGGAAAATTTTACAATGTTAACATTTCTATATACTAAACATCTTCAACATAAAACAATATATTTTTGATCTATTTCTTCTACATTTTTCATAATTGTTATCCTATACTCCTAATGAAAATTCAAAAACTCCGTTCTTAAGTATTCTGATATCTTCCTTTAGGGGAAATAACCATATAATATATATATACAATATAATTCAAAAAATTAATTTATATTAAGATATAGTTGTAATATGATTTTAAGACGAATTTTACAGTAAGAAAAATCATTTAAATCCCCTGATCGCTGAATCTTTGGTTTAAATGTTGAATACTTATTGTTAAAAACTGGTTTAAAAATATGAAATAACATTAAACAATAACTATTAATGCTTAAAATTTAAAAAAAATGTATTTAAATACATGCATTTTTTTTTTCTTAAATAATATATAGTAGTATAACATTCATTATTTTTTATTTATAATTATCATAGTAACTGATGCGGAAATAGTACGAGGTAATTTCACAATAGTGATATTTTTTTAACGGTTGAAAAAATGCGAAAATCACGAATACGTAATTTATTTGAACTATTGATTTGATAAATAATTAATACTTTTTCTGTTGCGCTTTATTTGATAAATAAAGAAAAAGTAAAAAAAAAAAAAAATATTTTCTGTGTATGCAGAGTGGGGCAGGGAAACGGAAAAATTTGAAAGTTATAGTGATAGCTTTGGGAAGCTTGTAGAGAAGAGATAATGTTATTGTTATGTTTACAGGTATCTGTCGTATAGTAAAAATGCTAATTAGAATTCCCTGCGAACGGCAGTCAGACATTCTGAACTATTCTAACCTAACCACGAACCTCTCTGAGCCTGGATGGAAACTTAGACTATGTATTGTATTTCTGATTGAGTTTTGCTCAGAATTATTCTCTTGAATACAATATTCTCCGCAACATCATTGCATTCAAATCTTCATTAAAATATCATACAATAACATTCCACGACTAACCATTCTGAGGACCGAAAAGACGAGGAAGAAACGCCCTGAATCGACTTCCCCGATTTTCAAACATTTTAATGATACAATTAGATAATATAATAAATATGATGCGCACTTTTACTACTTTTCTAGCACTGTATGAATGCTACGATCGGCTGATACTGGTGTCGTTAGAACAAAATTAAAATGTGCGTTTAATTGTTACACGGTCGTGATTTATTTAATACTAGCGTGTTACACACATCGCATCAATGTCGTTAGGAATAGCTATGAAAACTCTCTAAATCTATGACTACGTACGGAGAAGTGATGTTCCGAACAATTGTTGTTAAATAGTTGAAATTTAATAAAATGTTTAGAATGTTTAGGTGATATAAATAATCCGGGTGTATTTTTACCTGTATAAATTTTTATTTACAACACTTATTATGTTATTAGTTATAAATTAATTTACTGAATAAAAGTTTGTTTATTCATTTCATTTTTCTTTTAATTTACTTTTAGAAGCCCGTGACATATATAATTTAAGTAATATTATAATATTTATAAATAAATAAATATCTTCCTTATAAATAAAACAATATTAGGCACATTTGAGCACCATTTATTTCTAATTACCTTTATAGACCTCCAAACTAATATTTTAAATTAACATCTATATAAACAAAACATGTAAATTAAAATTATTTTTTTAAATCAAACAAATTTTAAAAAAGAGATTTATTTTATACATTTAAATATTTTATTACCTATTTAAAATAATACATTAAATACTCCATTATATTTTAATTTAGTATCCAATTAAACAAAACATTAAAATTAAAAATATTTTGTAAACCAATCAAATTTAAAAACATATTTTTTTAAATCTAATACTAATAAATACTAATACTATCCTATGTAAAATACTTAATAATTATAATAATATATCAGAGGAACTCAGTGATGCTAGAAAAAGTAAGATAAAATATTAACTATTTTAATGTTATGTTGTGTGTAAATTAACAATATATCTTGCAATATAATTTGCTTTGATTATATAATTAGATTACAATGAAATATTCCTAATAATTCATAATAATTCACAATGTATGTTGGAGTAATATTTTCTGAACGGCATACAATAGTTAATGGATAATTTAAACACTATTTAGAAATCGATACCAAAATATTATACATTATTATTTTCATCATTTATTCAAATATTTTGTTCATTTTATTTATGTATTATAAATTTAAATTATATTTCCAATTATACAATGTTATTTCTAACCTAACCATTATAATATGGTCTTGATGTTCCTCTTAATTTAATAGCTTGGAAGTAGAATTTTCTTGTCCTTGCATACAAATTATAAATCGCCACTTTGTTGTTTAATGTTTACTTAAAATTATGACCTTGCCTTCTCCATCAATTTTTAAATTCTTTTTCAATATTAATAATTCTTGTAGTTATGTGTCAAAAACTTTTCCCATTTTAAATTCCATCACTTTTTTTCTGTCCTCTATATCATCAATAATATTGTAGCTTGTGTCTTCACAATCAACTTTATAATACACATTTTTTTGTCAATATTTTTTATACTCTTGTTACTGTCTTTTAAATTATTTTAGGATCCTACTCCAAGATTTCAATTTTTTTCTGAACATTTTGTTTTATCTCTCTTTAACAATTTTATTATTTCCAATTTTTCTGCATTTTGAATTATATATACACATAGTTCTGTATCTTGAAACTTCTATATTTTGTCTATTTATATTGCCTATCTGAAAATCTCATTATACGATAAACTCTACCCCTTTGCTTCTTCTTTAATGTAAAATTTATTTGCCATAATTAGTCTTTATCAATAATTTTTAATAATATATGTGATTCACAGTCAAATCTTCTCGATATCTGTTTAAACTTCTTTAATACGAAATCTTCCTCGATATCGCTAATCATGAAATCATGAATTCAAAATATTATTTTCGAATGTAATTTTTCTCTGACTAATTTTACTTTATTATAATAATTAATTGTATTTTATTTTTTACCTTTTATTTTTATAAAGGATGCCTAGGTAAGTATCTATCTAAATATATATATATATTTATTTATTGTAATATTTTATAATTAAATTATATTTATTATTAGGTAAATTATATAATTTTGTCAAGACGAATGATTTAATTATTTACCTACTTTACATTACCATCTTTGATAATAACAAAAGCAATATAATCATAACTAAATTTTATACCATTTATAATAATTTTAAAATGTATTAATATAATTATCATTATATAGCGAATTGAAAATTAAGAATTAAATATTAAATATTAAAATAAACAGTTGGTACATATGTAAATGTGTTTTAGATATAAAATTTAATATAAAATTTGTACATCACCGAATATGATCAATTTAAATTTTTTACATTATCGTTCTTGCAATTTCTACTGAGCGGGTAATTAAAGTTATTATTGTCTTATCTATATTTAAAATGTAAAAGTCGTATTATCGCCCTCTCGCGAATGGTTCGTCGATCATAACGCCCGTACGTCAAATATTGTATAAAACTTTTATTTGTTCAATATTCCAACAAGAATTGATAGGCTAGAATTTCATTTCACTCCCAGCCTGACGGCTTTAGATGGAACCTATGGACAGAGGGGTTACAGGGAGGTGATATATTTTTTTTTAAATACCCGGATTTAAAAATGTATTAATATTAAATTTTAATATTATATCTGTAAATATTTCATGTACCTGACTGATGAATTAATTATTTAATGTTATTCATTAAAAAAACATTTTTGACTCTGACCATTGAGTTTTGACAAAGGTAAAATCAGTAATGATTCCCGATTTTTTCGTAAACTGTAGACGTTATAAACAGACAGGTCATAAATTTTATAAATCCATTTTATGTAATTGTAATGCCAATTTATTTTCGCTGAACTTTTATATCAATGAAAAATAACACTAACCCTAACTCTATTTTTAGTTTAAAAAGTGTTTTACTTAAATATAAAATCTGAAAACCAAATGTCAGAGTGATCGCAAGGCATAAATTCTACATATATGTATCTACATATTTTAGATTGTGAGCGAAGCGAGGAAAGTATTAGTTTCCCAAAAGGTTTTTTTTATGTACGAAGACACTTGGGTATGCTTTCGGTAGAGAATTGCATATAGTAGGTACTCTAATAATACCATTCTTCAAATTTCTCAAAAGTTTTTTTTTGAGAGATGAGATGCAACAAAAAAATGACGGAAAATCGGCAAAATTACGGATTCCGTTAAGCTCTGGAATTTTTTCCCAAAATGATTAATATTTCCTGCAATTTTGGATTTCACGTTTTAACTCCTTGAAATTCGATCGTAGAAACTTTTTTAAATATATACAATGGTAATTTACTCACGTGGTAAAGTAAAGGAATGAATTATAAGTATAGCATATTATAATATATTGAGATTCGCTCAGAATCGTATTTTCTAATGCAATATAATTGCATTCAAATTTTAATAATTAAAATAAACCACTAATTTCATCGAGGATCGAAGAAACGAAGGAGGAACACCCTAAATTGAGGTTCCCCCTCTTTTTTAATATCTATTTTATATTAAAGTCAAATTGTACTTATTTCTTTAAAGATTGTCTGTTATATAGAAAAATATTTTATATTTTTCAGACAATTTACTACAATTTGGAATAAGTAGTATGAAAATTTAAAAATTATTATTATTTCATATTATTTTATATATATATATATATTAACATGCGTTAGTTTGATTCACAATAAGTTATAATAAATTATAACAGAGATTTATATATAATGTAGAATAATGATATTACATACTAATAGTGTATGCTACCTAGCTACTTTGGTAATAAGATAATAACAAAATTAAATGCCTATAGTTAAATAAGCATTAGATATGCACAAATAGTTATTTCTTATAGTAAATACTAAGGAAAGAAATATAATTTTTAAAGGTGTTCCAGCTGATGCAAAATATTATATTAATAGGACAATGGGGCATACATTTTTTAGTGGAATGAGGAATATAAAATAGATGCTTATTTTGTGTATTATGATAGTTTGTTTTAAATGAGATAAGACTAAGGATGAAATAATCATTATTTGAGGAATATGGAATATGAATATAATCTCCTGTCTTCTAATGACTGTAATATGAATATGTTGAGAATAGGAATAATAAATAACTATATATCGAATAATAATGTTACTAGGTAGGAAATTTAGAATTAAATATGTTTTTTTTTTTAATAAAGTACTTTAAAATTAAAATAAAATAAAGCTCATAAAACTTAATTGAAGACTTGATATTATTATTCAAAATAGTTTTTCAATCAATGAAAATAAAAACTGAAATTGAAATTCATTCAAATACTGAATTAAATAGTAATCAGAGAAATTTAGAGAAGAAGAAAATTGTTCAGTAAATTATTTAAAATATAATAGAGTATGATAAGAGTCATTTGGTATGATTGAGTCCTTATATAAAGAAACGATAGGAGAAGAAGAATTTAATAATACAAGATCTAGCATAGCATTATTCATATTGGAAATTGAGTTTATTTGAAAACGATTAAGTAAAGACAAATATTGTAAAAAAATTAATTAATTTTGATATATTATTGAGTTTTTTGCGATTTAATTTTTGGGTTAGACATTGATATATTTAGTAAAGGAAGATTGAAGCCATCAAATAGTAAGAAAACTGAATAAGGATATGCTAAAATTGCATTAGCAAGAGTATTAAAGTATTCTAGGTAAATGATGAAATCAGAATTAGGGGGATAATAGACACAGGGTGGTAAAATTGTATTAACAAAAAAAAAAAAAAAGGTGGTATTGTATAAATTTAAATTTATTTTAAGAAATACTTATTACTTAATAATAAAGCTAGGGATATCTAGAAGTTTGTATGATTTTTAATAATCATTTAAAATATAGTTAAGTAATATAGAAATTTGTTTACCATTTTCTCATTTATAAATGCATATTTGAAAATTTTTGGTATAAAAGTGCTCACTTGACTATTTTTGATATTAAAGTGTTAGTTTTATGAATATTTTATAAAAAAAAAAAAAACATAATCACAAATAAATTTTGTTGGCCTGAGATATTAATTTGAGAGATAGTAGTTATGTTTTTATTTATATGAAATTAATTTATAAAATTTGTGTTTGTGTATTCCTCATCAAACACTCGCATTGTTTGAAAAAAAGGAAAATGAGATGGAGAATAAAACTTTTAATAACAACAAAAATTTGTTTTTATTATAAATAATAATTAAGAAATGCATATTATTTAAAGTTATTAAAATAAAATGAAATTTTATAATATTACGTTTTTTATACTTTAAGCATATTTTAATTACATGTTTAGTGATCTTATAAGGCATAATTACATGCATATTTTACGGTTTTTTGGAATATGAAGTCCCTAACACTATTTATTAATTATTAGTTATTCATATTATTAAAAAAGTTGAATAATAATAAATTCGTAATTTTTGAATTTTCCTGATGATATTTTAGTTTTCGTGGTTGAAGTACTAACAATATTTCATTGTCAATTGTACTATTATAGATTTATCTATAGTCAAGTGCCCGAATTTTTAATTTGAACCCTCATCTTTATTATTTTAAATATAAATTATAATGATATAAGTACAAAGAAGTTGAGCACTTTATGTAAAATTTTGTTTTTCATATTGGATGGAACATAGAAGGGTATAAAAAGGCGGCATTTTAAAATTTGTCCCCGGGCGGCAAATTGGTTAACACGGCACTGCATGATTATATTGTATATATTAATTGTACATTCAAATTAAAAGCAAGGTTAGTACCTAACATTGAAGTTATTATAAATTATGGAATTGTAAAAGTGTGGCTGTGAAATATAAAAATATATCTGGTGTTAATTTATTAAAAAATATAAAACTTAAAAAATATACAAGATAAAAAAAAAAAATGAATTATACGAATATAGTACGATAAAATAATTACCCTGTACTAACTATCCTTAAAGCACAGTTAATTTTTACACAAATTCTAATTTAGTAATGTTACCATAATATAATTAATCATATTATCCTCAGAGAAATCAACAAGAAGTCAAATTTTTAGAAAACTTTACTATACAAATTGTAAGTATTCGATCATCAGAAATAACTAAAATAAAAGCATACCTATATTATATAATTATTTACATAGAAAATATAAAGTTTTATATATGAATTACAGATTTTTATGGTAAGTACCGTATCATGTTAAAAAGTTTACGATATAATATTTTTTTAATTTTATTAATAAAAAATGTATAATTTCATATTCTTCTACTTTACTTAACTTCCCAATTATGTAGGATATATAACTAACAGTTTAGGACCCTTGTTATATACCTCCATCATACCATTTACCACTCCTTTATCTATAATTATAAAGTTTTCTTTTTTTCTAACCTGTATTTTCCCACAATCTGTTTTATACTAAATAAAAAAAAATATATAAATCGATTGACAACAAAATTACTTACATAAATTATAATTCATAATATAAAATGTTTTAATTTTTATATTTACTGTCTATTTTTTAGTTAATATTTATACTTATTATGTGTCATATTGGAGTAGAGAATAATAATTATTCAATATATAAATATTTATGCTACTCTTGTGAGTACGACAACACTTTGAAATTTCATCGTTTCTAGTTACGACTTAATAGCCCGTGAGAGGAAAATCACCACAACTACTCATGTTAGAGATGATCGTATACATTTTTAATACTTAATAATAATTATTAATTGAAATTAACTAAAACATTATACAAAATCAAAAAATTATTTTATTATTATTATAAATTATATTTATTTACGTATCATTTGAGTAAGCTGGTGTAATGTAAAAAACGGAAAAATCATTAAATTTTCGTAAAAACATTTTTAAATACTAAACAATACATTAAATTACATTTAATAATAATTATTATAAAACACATTTTTAGGTATTTAACATCTATTGTAAATTTAAAAGTTATTATTTGAATATTAAATATGTATTTTGTATATTGACGACATACAATAACAAAATTTTTTGCAATCAAACGAGTAACATGATAATAATTCAGTTATTGTATCCGGATGACGTAGGAGGATAGAGTGACAGTTAATTAAGTGTCAGTTAACAATATATAACATTGTTAATTAATTTAAATTGTCATCTATCACTGTGTATAAATGAAAAATAAATTACTAATTCTTATATTATATTGTTAAAACTAACAACCAACATAATAAAATGTTTTCTTTAAGAAAATTAATAATGTATGAATCTAGAACTGGGCGTATAAATTTATAAGAATTCGTGTTAATTATTTTAGATTTGAGTAGCTGAAAATGTTTCACTAGATCCTCCACGGTTTTTTCTATATAACTCTGAAACGTTAACATTTTCTGTAAACTTTAGAGAAAATACATTCAAATTATGTGCTCATTTTGGGTATATCGAATTTTTCAAAAAGATGGCGTAACAGACTGAGTTTGATGGGCTACAAGTTGGGCTACGAGATTGTTTCGTAATTGTTGCTGTATTAACCAACATACAACTATAAAATTATATAATTTCACATGGAGATAACTTCTAAACTATTGATTTGAATTTATTTTATTTTACCCCATTGTTTTTAAATTGTTGCAAAATAGGCATAGGTTGAAAAAAACTTTTGGTAGCTAAACTGTGTTTATACGTACTACAGAAATTGAATTGTTTATAACACTACACGTTAAAATAGGAAATTATTATTAGTTTTTATTTAAAAACATGTTTTGGATTATTTAGTATTGAAATTGTAATTTAAAATTTGATTTGTCCTTATTTTAAAATCCCTTTGCTGTTTACTACTCTTTTTCTAAAATTAATTAATTCATATTAGATATGTCTATAGATATTGTGTAAAATTGTATTTTCAGAGAACTTCGAAATCAGGATATTTATACAACATACAGAATATGTTACTTTTATAAACGATCAAGGTACCAATATATATTCAATTACGTACATAAAATTAAGTAGTAGGAAGGTCGATTGTGGACGTTCTTTCTTCGTCCCTTCGGTCTAAAATATAACAACGTATGTAATATATTGAATATATTGAATATATATATATATATATATTGATATTCAATTACGTACATTAAATTAATAATATATAAATTATAAATCTATTTAAAAATATAATAATTTATAGCAGTGGCGGCTCGTGCATATGTGCGATGGTGCGGTCGCACTCCCTACACTCCTACAGAAATAAATAATTTATAGTACAAATATATTTACAAGATAAATAGGTACCTAAATATTTTAGTACACTATTGTATATTATAATTATACGTTAACAAATTAAATATATTTTTAATTATTGAAATTAAAATTATTTTCATAGTTTATTATAATATCGTTACGAATTCGCGATCTATACGGGTATATCGTATATCGTTTTTAGGTCGTGTCGAGTTGAATCGAGTATTATTTTTCCGTGTACCAAAACTGATTATACTTCTTCTTCTTCTTCTTCTTATGGTGCCTGTCCGCTTCGAACGTTGGCTATCATCATGGCTATATTAACCTTGTTTGTTGCGATCCGTAACAGTTCTGCCGAAGACTTTTCGTACTATTGTCTCAGGTTTGCGAGCCAAGATGTTCTTCGTCTTCTTGGGCCTCTCTTGCTATTGATCTTGCCTTGGAGGATTAATTGTAACAGGCAGTATCTCTTCTCGTTTCTCATGATATGTCCCAGGTATTGGAGCTTCCTGCACTTCACTATCTTCACAATCTCTGGCTTTTTCCTCATTCTAGACAGGACTTGATTATACTATATTGTAGCAATTATTGAATTTTTTTTTATTACATATTTACATAATATTTGAGTATATTACTAATGGTACTATTGAGTAGGTTATAAACTAAAAACTTAAAAATATAGTTAAAACAAAATAAGATAGCAATTAAATATAATAAATTATTTTAAATTTCTTTATCGTTAAATATACAGTGTTCTGCATTATCCAGATAAAATTCAATTATCGTTTTATATAACCTAGATAAATAAATAAGCTATTTAAAAATAATCAACTAGATAATTATTCAATCAATAATTTTTAAAAATGTTGACACAAAATTATTTTAAATCGCGTTATGTAAACACTATTTATAGTTTTAACTGGATCATTAGATAGTTTATAGTTAATAATAATAATAATAATTAAAAAATAAATACGATAATAATAAATATGATTTACACCGCTTACAAACGTTGGATCTAAAATATGATAAAAATGTTAAGATAACATTAAACAATGTAAAAAATGTATCATCTATTTATCTCATCTAAATAAATTTAAAATAAATTGTCATCTCATATAGTTAAATTATAGGTTATCTTTGTACAATACTAAAAATATTACATCATTCGAATATTATTATTTAAATTTTATTTTACAATACGGGCTTATGCCCAATTTACAAAAGGTTCATTTAATTAATAATTTGGCTAAAATACAGTTAAAGATATAATAATAAAAAAAAAAAAAATAGAAGAATTTAGAAAAATAATAAATAATTATATTCACAAAATAGAAAAGGAGAAGTATTTTAAAATGCAATATCATCGTATTCAATTTTTAATTATAATAAACCACTAATTTCTCTATGGATCGGAGGAGCGCAGGATGAATGGCCAAAATTGAATATTTAAATAATAGTCCACAACTATGTTAGCCATTTAATTTTCTATGTTCAGAGCCTTAATTATAATACTATAAATATTTTTTTTAATAATAATATGAAAAATAGTATATATTGGATTTAATTTTATATTCGGTTATATGGAATAACATTTTATTTTCATTTTTATTTTAGTAGTCTATAATGCACCTCAATATTGTCAAAATGTTGATTTGATAACCCCATTCATTCTCGACAACTGGGATGTATGATTTAAGATTATATGGTATATGGATGAAACCACTATTCTATTTCCACAAGCTGAAGGAAATACAAATGATCCCGCAATTGCTGGCAGCAGTGGTAATCCTCTTTATATTGATTAAAAATAATTATTTTTAATCTGTTTATCTTCTTTAAGTTATCTAAATAATATCATCTAAAGTAAAATTATATCGTATCATTTAAATAAAATGTTGCAATGCTTTATTTTCTTTTAATTTCATATTTATTTTTGATTTATTAACAAAATGGTAGTAATTTAATATTAAGTATTACATAATAATAATAATAATATATAATATATTATATATTATATATAAATTAAAGATTATACACCTATTTATTTTAAGATAAAATTCATATATTTTAGTTTGAGAAAAGTTGTCGTAAAAACATTTTAAATAATTATTACCAAATTTGAAATACTTCTTACATACCAAAAAAAAATATACGCTCAAAGATGTTGTGTTGGTCCGAACGTTTTCTTCAACTGAACAAAAGAATAACTATTAATTTTATATTGCAATAATAATACAATAATTATTAATCAAGAAGTTGAGTAAGTGAAATCCATCGTTATTCCGTCAATTCGATAGTGTTTCACTGACTCATATATTTTATAGCCGATCAGCCTATCTGATGACGAACAGATCGTTACGAATACATACCACAATTTTAATACAATATAAAATATACAAGTATCCATAGTATAAGTAACATTAAAATAAATAATAAAAAGTTATGATAATAATAAATTAACAATATAAATTAAAATATACATTTTGTAAATAATAATAGAGTAGGTACTTGTATATGTATATATACCTACGGGTCTAGCACATTTTGACGTAAACCGTTACGACGTGAGGTTATTTTGGCATTTATTTCTTTTTAAATATAAATGAAAATAAAACTAGTATAATCAAAAAGTATTTAATATTAATAATTGAAAGGCTACCATTCAAATTTCACTTAAAAACAACTTAATTAAAATAATCAATAATAAGCAATTTACATCATGACAAATTCATACAACGTGATTCTCCGTACACTTTAAACGTTTGGTACATAACATAATAATTTTTTTTATTTGAACGTCCTAACCTAGGACGTTGACTGAAATAAAATACTGAATGCAGTTTTTCCAAGGTCTGTTTCAGAAAAATACCGACACGTTGTAGAAACTAATAATATTATTATTAGTATTATACTCACATAATACTTAGTATTTATGTTAATATTAAAAATTATAACAATATAAAAAAATTTTTATTTTTTTTTTCATTTTGTAGCACAGTATGAGAAAGCTGCATGTATTGGTAAGATACAAATGCCACGTATTGTAATTTATTATTTAATTTTAAATATTAAGTAATACAAATTTAATGTAATTAGAATTAAAAATATAATCTATCTTATATATTATTCAAAAAGTGTTAAAACGTAAAATTAAATCTTTAAATATTTTATCTTATCTATATAAATTATTTTGCATTGACATAATTAATTACCTTAATTAAATCAAATTTGCATATATCGAATAAAAGAAATCTATTAAAAAATGTGTAGGAACTTTTTGAAACTTTTAAATCAACTTTTTATTTTCTTAAAGAATAACACTTAATCTAACAACAATATACAATAAAACGATTTACTGAACGAATAAAATCTATTGTAAATATAATTGATATATGGAACTAATAAGTAATGAGTTTATATTATTTTGAGATTAAATTTTTATGTAATAGAAATAAATAATAAATATTACGTATCACTATTATTAGTGTATCATTAAATTGTATATATATAAATTTAAATTATCATCATTCCAATCATTTTAAATGGGAATGTATTTCTCCCGATAAAAAAATATCCGACTGATTTCTTAATTTCCCTATGCTGTCTATGTAAATTGTAATCGGTGTTTATTCTGATTGATTATATTATGCGCAAAAACTGTAATTGATATAATAATCTAAATAAATAACATGATTAGGATTTAGAAATGTCTTCCGTACATACATAAACATAGAATTTAAAATGTTTTATTATCATTCAAGGTAATTTTCTAGATGTACTAAAAATCAAATAATAATGATAATTGTTTTAAATTAATTTCAGCTATATTAAATCAATATGGAGATTGTATGTAATTTGATATATCTATATATTATGTTAAATTTATATAGTTTATTACAGTTTATATATACTCAATTAGTGCACTTCGGAATTTATTTATTGCATAACTATTAGACATAAACTAGTGGGCTTCTAGGAAGGGTTAGTGAATTTGGTGTGAAAATATAGAATAATCATTGTTTAAAATGAAAACTACTGAAAGTAGTTACATCTTGAATCGTAAGTATAACTCAACGATGTTATTCAAACAATACGAATTATAGACGCATGAAATAACATGAAAATTACGAAAGAAAGGAAAAAAAAAGAAAACGAAAATTAAAGAAATGGATAAAAAGATAATTAGACAAATATGGATAAGGAAGATAAATAATGGAAGGATGGAAATAAGAGAATAATATAGGATGTGGGATACAGAAAAATATAGAATAGTAATACGAAATGGGATGGGTCATTATTTTACCATACTCCTTGTATAAGAAGGGTTTCGGGGTAATAGGTTTGTGAGTATTCAATATAAAACCCAGTGTAAAGGCTTCGTATTCCGCTTGTAACTTCATTATAATTTTCCTGATTAAATTTATTGGAATTATATAAACATATGAACCTCGAATTCCGTTTTTGATTTAATAAATTTTTATTGTTTAAATTTATTAAAATAATATTAACGTATAACGGTACTAAATTTGTTCTTTATTTCTTTTTTATTTTGATTTATTGAACGAGTAAATGTTGATTTATCTGGCGGGTCTGGCTGGATACGTAGGTCTGGTTGTTGTAATGTTATAAAAAGGCCAGAATAATAGGTTTCAATCCATCAGGAAAATCAAGTTTGTTCAACACCATGAGTATTTCAAAATTATGCATCATTTTTACACTCACTCAAATATATGGCCATAGACTCTTTTTAAAGAACTAAAATAATCTATCGTACCATGGTTACTACTTCTTATCACATTAAACTACCATTAATTTCTAAATTTTCTTTCTCTTATTTTATATATATATAAATATATTTTATTTACTAATATAATTTTCTCTGATTAATTGAATATTCTTTAAATATCCATTCTTTTATGCCCCAGTCCATTTATAGTTTTTTATTTTGTAAACTATCAAAAAAAATTTTATTTATACACATATTACTATTTCATATTAACTCATTTAATATACTTATGTATTATCATAGTTTAATATACTTAAATGTTTTCTAAAATTTTTAGCAGCTACAACATTTTATAAAAATTATTTGCTCCGTGATAGTATGTAAAAATCATATATATTTTATTATTCACAACTAAAATTATTTATTTATTGATTTTAGTGACTATCGTGTTAAAAATAAATGTTGTTAATGTTTGTATTATATTATAATTTACGCCATGAACTATTTTATTATAATTGTTTAGTGGTTGATTGTGCTCCCACATGTACAGTGGTAAAGGTACAAAACTTCTTCAGTGTATATAAAAAGATTAAAATATATTATAATTCAGTATGACGTATGTGTTACGAGTATGGAAAATTTGTTTGTAACATAATTGGAATTGGAGTGGCATTTCAAACCACCCCTCATATATGAAATACGAAGGATCGAACAAACACAATACGTAGAAAAGGTACAACATATTATGATTTATAGAGTGTTGATGAGCAACTTAACTTATTTTCTTTTATGGAGATTAAGTTACTTATTATTCTAGAGTTTTTAAGAAATAAATAATACTTCAACAATGATAAAAAAAAAAACAAAATAACGACGAGGACTAAAGGTTCACTGCTGATGAAATTATCACACTTTTATGCCACAAAAAGATGTATTAAAATTCATATTAATTATAATATAACTCTTAAAATCTAATTCAATCAATTTTATTAAGTGAACAATAATGTAAATATTTTTTAAAAATTGTATAACTTGTAAATATGTACAGGTGTTAAGATCCCCTAAATATTTTATTTCGTTATCATAATATATCTTATTAAAATGTAGAACATCAGTAATTTTGTGTCGGGCGGCGACGAGTGGTGGATTGTGCCGAATAAGGCTCCAGTTACTATGCATGCGAGTTCTGATAAAAATATGTACTGTCGAGTTTAGCGAATACGTCCAAAATCCTTGTCAGAACAAAGCGGTTACACTGTGTGCGGTTTTTTATAATCTTGTAGTCAGTACGAGATAGGCGATGCGTAGAATGTGCTTTTGGTATTCTAGTAGCTAAATGGAGGTGTTTAAAAACTGAGCTGCAAATCGATCCAGATTAAGTAGATATCGTAGTTAAATGCGTTTGTCTTTTGTATAATATAATCATTGATAAGGAAGGTCTTACTTCCCTTGATATTCCCGAAGTGGGCTTTAAGCATCAACACAAAGCGCCAGTTTTACGGAGATATAATCACTATGGAAGAAGCGTGAATGAGACAAGAGATACATTGAAAAATTATTTTGTTAGTCCAATAGGTGAAATCCCGTTTCAATACAACTTATTGTAGTAATCTAGAGCTCTAAAAGTCATTTTTTTGACGGATTAAATATAAAAATTTGTTTTAATTGCTTATGTAATAAACATATTTTTTTAATCAATTATAGTTTGTTTCTTTTTTGTTTACTGTGCTAGACAACGACACAGCTCGTGTTTTTTTTGTCCATAATACATAAAATATTTCATGGATATTGTTATCTATAAGATTTTAATCAAATTCGCCAAATTAATTATTCAAATAACGTCAAAACAGACCCAATTCGCACGAAAAAATGAAATTCGTTTGATCGCTCAAACGTTTCTAGCGACATCGTGCATACTCTGACGTGTTCATCGCTTCCAGCGTAAATATTCTCATTGGAGAAGACGTGATTGTTTGTTTGGACGAATTCGTCATAACACGTCAGAATATATTTTCGTCAGAACATGCATGCATAGTAACCGTAGCCTAAGCATTATAGCTAATTCTCGCTACCGTCCGCGACACAAGCGGACGCTAGTCAGTTTTAGTACGATATTAATAACAGTGTGTATTATATATCAATATAGTAATAATATATATATATTTTGATTGAAATTTAATCAATGTAATCTTAAGTGTATCGTGTGTTGTTTAATTAAATTATTTTTTTTTAATTTGTTGTGAAGATACTTACAACCCAAATAGCAAATATAGCGCTTTTGAACATTGGCCCATAAGTAAAATATCAAATACGATTTATATTCATTAAAATGTATTATCAAATTGTGTATAGTAAATAAGGATGCGTAAAATAATTAGGTATCAAATGAGATTCAATTTAAATTAATTTTATAGGTAAAATTCATGGAAATGTTAAAACAAAGGAACGTAAGTGTATTGTTCTAAACATTTTGAGAAATTTATTATTGAAATGTAAATCGTATTATAATAATACAATGTTATGTCATTATAATACATGAATATTTATTTTATACAATTAGTACACTTATTTTTGAAATGCATTATATATTATTATTAGAAGTTGAAGCGCTTCTAAATCAGTCACAAAGTAAGTTTTTAAAATTCTATATTACTTAAATTTCAATATTATGTTTGTTTAAAAAAAAAAAAAGATTACTAATCTTTTCTCATACTTGTATAATATATTGTATTTAAGATAATACCAAACTATATAATATTGAAAAATACAATTTAGTTTGTTTTGTGTAAAATTTTTATCTTTAAAATCGACAATCATTACATTTTATTGAATTTATGGGTTTGCAAAATAAATTTTGCATAGAATATTTTTTCATAAATATTATATGCAAAATGAAATCTCTGGATAAAGTATGCATATAAATATTAATGAATGTCAAGTGCATTTTATTTAGGTCGGCATTTAATTACCTTTTATTAAAATAATTTTACACATCGTTTAAAACATTTATAAATGGATACTCAAAATATTAACCAACTTACTAATGTGCTTTTAAGTCGAAAAACATAATTGTATAACATTGTATAAAAATATATATCACTGTAATACATCATACATGAACAGATAGATTATATTTATTATATTATATCAATAATGTATATTTTATTTTAATATTTATTTATTTATTTTGCTAATTTGTTGTTTTACTAGTTTACGATAAATACGCTTTTTATTTGGCATTGCATGTAGATGTTTGTAAGTAATTGTAGAATTATATATTTAATTAATAATGAATTTAAATTTACATATATTAATTACTAATATACATAAAACTTACTTATTTAATAAGTAGACAATATGTATCATAACACAATAATTTATGTGATAAACAAATTTATTAATTAGAATAATTTTATTAATTGATCATTCTATCACATTCAAATATACCTACTAAAAATGAATACAAAATATATGAACAATGCTCGCATTAAATACATACAACTAAAATCATTGAAGTTATATCATTCAGGTTATTTTGTCTACTTTAATATTAATAATAATAATAATAATAGTAATACTAATATATATATTTATTTATTTTTATACTATAATTATTTATTTTTTCTTTTAGCTAAAATATTACTACGCAAGAACTTTTGCCGACTATTGTGTAAATATAATATAATTTTATCTAACATATTATGTAAAGGGAATTTAAAGCGATTTGTTTTGAAAAATATTGGATCTTCTTGGACTGACATCATTTATGATAATTAAGATGGCTTAAAAGAAATTATGTAAATAAATTAGTTCTTTGGCTTCTTTTATTAAAATATTTTCCATTAATATATTATATTTAAGAATATTTTTTTTTTTTAAATGCATTGTAATTCTATAAAAATGTATGCATTTAATTCGTTGCTTTTAAAAAGACTTATCAGTATAAGACTTAGTCATTGACTTAGTCTTATAAATGTTATGAAGTAATTCTGTTTTATAATTAAATAAGTAAAAACTGCATGAAACTACAGACCCTAATATATTCATACGTTAAAGTGAAAACAGCATATCATTGATTTTTTCAAAATATATCAAGATTCAAAAAATCTTCATAACTATTATCCTAACCTAACTTAAACATATTGATTCAATTGCATATCTAATTTATTATTTTATAATCTTACGTTAGATGTAAATTAATATTCGACTCAGTTATATCAGAAGATTTTAGATCAGAAACTAGTTTGAGACAAGGGGATTATCGTCCATACTCTTCAACATTGCTCTAGAATCAGTAGTAAGAAAAGTTCAAGAAGACTCCAAAAGGCTAAAAATTGGAGAACAAAATATAGTGATTGCAACATAAGTAAACCATATAAATATAATGGGTGAAACAGAAAATCAAGTAAGGAACACAGCAAATAAACTAATAGAGGAAGAAAGTACATAGTATATGTCTAAACATCAATGAAGACAAGACTAAATACCTAATTGTATCACGGAGGCAACATCAACAAAATTCAATTTCAGTTGGAGATATGACATTTGAAAAGGTACCTAACTTTAAATATCTTGGAGTAGACGTAATTGAAAGGGCAAATAGCTACGAGAAAATATATCGTAAAATAATAGTAGGGAATAAGTGTTATTTCTCATTGGTACCGCTGTTTAAGTCAAAACCACTTACAAAGAGAACTAAAATAAGACTTTACAATGCCCTGGTTAGTCTTATAGTATTATACGCTCACGGGGTATGGTTATCAACGAAGGCAGACGATAAGAAACTAATGACGTTTGAGTAGGAAATATTAAAGAAGATTTTCAGCCCTTAAAAGAATACAGAAAACAACGAATACGATCGAATGATGAACACAGAACTAAGATAATTGATCAATGAAACTGATATAGTAGGTGTTTAAAGTCGAAGACATAGCTGGGCAAGGCATATATGGTGAGTGGAGGATATTATAATAAACAACGTCACAATGTGGAAGCCAGATCGAATAAGACCAAGACAGTGGTAGAGCGACCGAGTAAAAGAAGATCTAAAAATCGTATTAATCAGAGATGGAGAAAGATTAGCGTTAGATAGAGTGGCGTGAAGAGGCATAATGGAAGCAGCGATGGATCTAAACGGCCTCTAATAAGCTAAGAATAAAACAAATTGGGTAGCAACAGTCTATGAACTGTATGATTAATGTCATTTTTGTACTCATTATCTATAATAATATTAAAAACTATTGAATTTTGATAGTAATTAAAACTTAAAAATTTACTCTTTAGCAGAAGACAATCATTCATAATTTAATAAATAATAATTAATTGTAAAAAATTGGTAACTCGTACAATTTACAAAGCCTATTTAATTTGATATGTTATTAGATGGTTATGCTTTAAAAGATAATTCACGAACGATGACCTTAAAAGGTAAGAATAAGGAATGATTTTGAATTTAATATTTAATAAAAGATATGACCTTATTTAATTATTTATATAATTAATAAGATATTATAATTTAAATATAGATAATTATCTTAATATTAATCAAATAGTGCTTGATTTAAATATTATTAATTTTATTTTATGCATAGGTAAAAAATTTAAGGAGCTTATATGGTCTAAGCCCCTCCCTCAAAATTTCTGTTAGCCCTAAAATTGTTTGTGTTTTACATATATTTATAACCTCCATGTATATATTGACCTTAATGAATTTCCAAATTTGGTTATATATAATTTAATATTAATAATGCACATAGCAATAACATATGTAATTTTTAAAAATATTTTCAGTGAGACCAATGAACGATAAAGGCGAATTTTTGAGTAAGCACGGGGTTGTTTATAGTTTGTTGTTTTACTCTACGCATTCACTGCATCGTTTATACTCATTCATTATAAAAACTAACTATTTTATAATCAATTCTAGTAAAAATTGGAAAAAAGTGGGAATGTCGATTGTGGATGTTCCTCCCTCGTCCTATTTGTTCTCGGAGAAATAAATGGTCTATTATACTTAAGATTTGAATGCAATGATCTTTCATTAGAAATATGATTCAGAGCGAAACTCAATATATTACAATATACTATATACTAATAATTTATTCCAAAATTCTACCTTACTTGTATACTACCAATGTTAACACTCAATAACATTTTCAAGTCCTTACGATCAAAACTCAAGTAGTTATCACGAAATGAAAAAAATTAAAATAATAGAAACCATAATTTTGCCGATTTTCCGCCATTTTTCCCCTCCCAAGGAAAACTTTTTGAGAAATTCGAAAACTGAGTTAAATAAAGTACCAATTAGACACGATTTGCTACCTAAAGCTTTCCTTACTTGTGATGGCCATAATTATTTCTATTATGAAATATATTATTATATTTTATATTCATTTACATTGTCATTTATTTAAATCTTTATAGAATTTGATTCGAACATTCCACGTAAGTAGTATTTGTATATGTTATTATGATATTCTAAATAGCAAATGATACGGATAATCGTTTCACTAAAATGTATGACTCTATTAGATAAAAATCATCGATTCGAGAAGAAAAGTTTTCTAAGCAAAATCTATATCTCGAATTGTATTGAATATATTAGACATTTTTATTTTGTGTACTATATCTGCGCCTGACTTGGCTGTGCTATTGATGTCATAACAATAATACGAAATTTTATGAAATAACAATTATATTGACCTTGCAATAATGCATCGAATGTTGTTGAATCAAAAATTATAAAATTACATAATTTAAATAATGTTCCACAGTACTTTTTCATCAATTTAGGTACAAATAACATTTTATTTTTCATCAATAGTTTCCATCACCTAATTATTGGTTCTCTATCTATTTGCTCTTTGTCCATGTTTCTTTTTTAACTTTTATACCAAAAGTCTTATATCATTAATCCTTGATGTGTTGTTCCCTCCTTTATATTAAACACTCTATTTTTGATATATTTCTTCCATTTTTAAAAGTTATTACATGTTCTTCTCTCTTCTTATAAAAATGATTCATAATTAACTACTCGTACTCTAGTGGAAAATTATGAAATCTGTTCTTCATTATTCTGATCGCCTTCTACAGAGAGAAAAACTATATTATATATAATAAAAAATATATATTTTATGTATATGCAATATAATCTCTCTATATAATGTTGGTCGATTTCGAGCCGTTTCTTCCAGACGGCTTCGTCGTGGCCAGAGTTCGCGGTCACTTTCCGTCCCGGAACTATTGAAAAGGGTTTCAGAATTTTCCGACTTACGGTTTTTTCGATGGAAGCGGATGAAAATTCTGATAACTGATAATTTTGATTCTGGAGGAGAAAGTTTCCGTCGATTTGTTGTTTATTGTCTGTGAAAAATAAATTTAATTTAATTTGTTTAGTTTTATTGGGATATAGAAAATGGCCGACAAAATATACGTAATATAATAAATGATTGATTGAATGGTTAATAAATAGTGTCAACAATTTATTGAGACATCATTGACTTTATTCTAAAATTTTGTAATTTAATGGACGTTTGTTTTACAATATTTCTTTAATATTAATGTATTAAACTTCATCATATTATATTCATGAGTATTTATATTGTTAATGTTATATATAGATCTGTGTCTTAATTTCCAAAGTACAATTTAACCACAGTTATAACATACAGTTGCAATGTTGCACACACCAAGAAGAGACAATATTTGTCAAAATATACGTTCTATTTACTTAAATATATTTCTTCATTAATACTTGGTGACACTCATTTACCTACAATTTACTAAGATTTTTTACTTCATTCTTCACGCAAAATTTAGATTTTTTTAAATTGTATTACAATATAACATAAAAAAATATACTTAGTTTTTCTGAACATATTAAATTTGTAAGTTTTTAGTTTATTCATGGTATAAGTAATGAGATGAAAAACAAAATTTTGTTGGGAAAATTGAATTTTTTTTATATACATTTAAATTACCATTTTATAATAACTCTTTTGTATAATTTAGATCATTTGTATAGTCTTAATAAATAATTCGCGTATACTTATAATTAATATACCTATTTGACATTTTAATGCTATTTATTTATTTATTTAATTGACGTGCAATACATTTTTTAGTAATTAAAATTGTTATTTTGTCGTGCTAAACGATATACTATCAGGAATGAGAGATTTAGTTAGTTTGAAATGTTTTTTAGTAATTAGAGTTCAAAGGGTTGTTGTACATTCGTTCTTTTTAAGCGTACGTCAATATCCCACCTTTTAAAATCTAATAATTATTGTAAAAAACAGTTCAAAAATAAATATTTAAATTGTACTTTAATTATTAAATTTAAATATTAAATATATATAATTTATTTGTTTTTAAATATATCCCAAGTTAATTATTTTTTCTAAAACAATATTAAGTAATATAACATTTATTATTTATTTCATAGTTTCAATTCAGGAAATGGAATATGGTAATTATTAAAGAATAGAACCTAAAACCTAGTTACGGTAACGTAGTTATATTCACTTCATCTTCACCGCGACGCCGCGCACCGCCTGCAATGCGTAGTTGTTATACCTACGTATACATAACACAGTTGGCACTAACCAGCGCGCGTGTACACTCTCGATTTGGCCCAGATAATCGCAAGCAGAACGACTTGCACGCTGCAGCGGCGTGACAATAATTAAGCGCACGCAAAACGAACGCGCGGACGCGGGAAAACCGAACGCGGCACGCCGAAACTGTTCGTACACGAGGTTTTCATCGACGCCGCACTCGTGTCTTCGTGGCCCTAACCCCGTGATGGTTAGATAACAACCGTGTCGGCGGCTCGCACTGGACATCGCGTCGGCATCAAACCATAATATGATATTATTTTAATAATAATTATTACAGAGTGTTTTCATATTAAAAGTAATTCCAAGCTTTTATTCTTTATCTTTCGAATCCTGTAGGTTATGCGGTTATTTTTTCTTTTTTATAAGATTCCGTTATTAATGTACAATACACATTCGGACGTAGATTATAGGTTCTAGGTTTTATACATATATTCGTTCTTGACAAAACAATTGATCAAGCTGTACACAATAAAAATATTATTTAATAAAAATAAATATAAATAAATGAATATAGTTAATATTTAAGTAATCAATTTTATGGCTAACGATTATATTATCATGTTGATTACTCTAGTTCCGGATTGTTAAGCTACCGAATTAATTGAAGATAAGGGATACTTAACATTACGTGGCAATGTAAATTAATTAACGAAAACGATAATAGTATGGTTTGTGTTGGTGGTGTAGATGATAAAATTGGTATTAATTTAATAAAATAGTTTTGTATCATTTATATTAAAAAATTAAAAAATCAAACAAATAATATACCTATGTAAGGAAAAAGAAAATTGTTAATAATAATATTTATTGTCTCCAATATATTTTCCAATATATATAAACAATAATATATTATATTTATATTATACGTACAAGTTACATTAATTATTTTATTTGTTGTTTTTTAATTTGTCTTTAGAATTCCAAAAAACATACACAAGTAAATTTTTAAAATAATAAAAAATATATCACATATAGAGATAACAATTAGGAAAACTTATCTCTTATTTATAAGTACCATTATGGACATTTAAAGTAATAGTTTTATTTAGTATCTAATTAAACAAAACATGTAAATTAAATATATTTTGTGAACCAATCAAATGTAAACAAATATTTATTTAATATATTTTTATATTTTATACTTAAAATAAAATATTATAGACATTGTCGAAAGTTCTAGATTAAGTAAGATTAAATATCAGCTGTTATCATATCATATCATATTATATCAAGTGTAATTTAACGAAATTTCTTCCAAACATTTTAACATTTTCTCAGATTATATGATTAAATTACAATGAAACGTTTCTAATACGTATAAATTCATAATGTATGTTTCGCGTGCAATTTCCTAAAAAGAATATAGCATAAGATTGGAATATTTATACTATAATTATTTATAAATTACAGCAGCTAAAAATAAACAACAAAATATTCTACATTATATTAATGTATTAATTAATTTACGAATTTAATAAAATATTTTGTTAAATTCATTGATATATTATGAATAGAAATTTATTTTACAATTAACATATATAATTTTTAACTTAACCGTTATATGGGCTTTACGTTTCACTTCATTTACTAGCTTGAATGTAGAATATTCTTGTCCTCCCTTATAAATAACACATCGTCAGATTGCTGGTAAATGTTTACTCAAGTTATATCCTCGCCTTCTATATCTATTAGTAAATTTCTTTTAAGTATAAAACTTTATAATAATATTTTTCGTTAATGAAATTAATTTAAATATAATTATATTCAAGTATTCTGTAGGCACCATCTCATATCGGTAACGGTATTGTCGGTAAAGGACTTACTGATTATCTTGCCTTAACACTAAACATATACTGTTAAAAACGTTTCTTAATAAATATTTTTTTTCTATAATACATTTTCCAAATTCATATAAGATTAAAAAAAAAAAAAATTTCATTTTATTTTCAAGCAGAAAAATTTTTTTATAAAAAAAATAAAGTGGAAAGGTCGATTGTGGATATTCCTCTTTCGTCCCTTCGGTCATCAGAAAAATTAGTGGTTTATTATAATTATACTTGAAAAAATGTTTTTATACAAAAAAAAAAAAAAAAGTAATAAATAAATAAAAAAAACATCTTTATAGAAAAAATACATTACTCTCTCCGCTTAGAATCTAAAAATTTTAATTTATTTTATTTATCATTTATTGTCTTAATTGTGTGATTTTATTCTTCCACCGAAAGCTCTTCATCAATAAAAAAAAAAAAGATATAAATTTAATATTATATTCATATAAATAAAAGAGGCCCATAATCATTTCCTTCTCATGTTTGCAACTTGACTTTTAACTTGTTTTCAGCGTTCAGCCCAATCGTTCTTTCCTTACCAATAAATTATTCCATTCTTTGTACCCTTCACCTAGCCATCCACATAGTGGAATATATTTGTGTTATCAAACATTTACTTCATTACCCTTCTACAGATTTAATAAAATAAATATATATCTGATTAGTTTCTTCTCTGCTCGTTATTTATTCTGTCATCTGCTAAGTTCCAAATTTTGGTTTCAAATTTATGTTTTCCTTTTACATTTTTTTTTTTTTTTTTATATAACTAATAATGAATTGTATTTAACAATATATTTTTTTTTTTACCTACTAACAAAGAAATACAAAAACTAATTTTTTTTTATCAAATATTATTTTTAAAGATTGTGGACGTATGTATATAAATATTAATATTTGTTTGATTTTATTTTATTTTATGTGTTACTAGCAAACGGCATACCAATTGAGAACAACTTACGGAATAAGTTAGATGTCGAAAATTTAAGTGTGCCGTAAAGGCATACACTAATGACGAAATAAACTTGCTACAGATAACTGGCGTGTATGACGAAGTGAAATAAACTTTCAATTATTTTTCTGAATGCGACGCAACCGCACTCCTGACAGGAAATAATTTCCTCCGTATCAGATTTTCCGTGTTTGGGTAGGCAGATAAATGTATGTATTTCAAATTTACAAAATGAAATCGATTTACAAAATGTGTCACCTGTAGTCTAATAAATCGCGGACGCCTTTATATCCGCCAAAGGCGTATAAAACTCTACGAAATTTCCTATAAATATATGTCGTCCACAAAAAAAAACATTCGTGTACGCCGAAGGCGATTTGCCGACGAAATCGTTATGCCGTTTGCTAATTATAACATAAAATTATATAAATTAAAAAAAAACTTGTTAGTTAGGTTAATATATCACTATTATTATTATGGTTAAATTATATATTATTAATAAAAGATACAATGAATTAATTTACAATAATTTCAAACATATTTGATTAAAATTGATATAAAATGTTATTAGTCAATCGAATTAGATTTCTATAAATTCTATATTATCTATGGTTTCGATATTCGATCGATATAATAGATTATTATGGCAAAACGCCACGGAGACGGCAAAATTGAATATCACGCAATGATTTTTTACTTCCAAAAAACCGTATTAGTAAAGTTTATCATCCACTTCCATCGGACAAAAGGCAAGTCAATAAATTTTGAAATTACTTTCAATAGTGTCTTAGTGGACAATTAAATTGGAATTCTAGTCACGATGGAGCCGTCCGGAGAACGGGTGAATTTTAATAATTTTAAAACCCCAAAACTGCCCCTGGAAGAAAAGACGCGAAATCGACCCAATTTATAATAAGAGAAGATTATGTTATATAAGTTTCATAAAATATATTTTTTAAATTATTTACCTAATCTTATATAATATACCTGTATGTTAATGTATAACATATCTTCCTAGGCAACCACATAATTCAAAATAATTTTACCTTAATTTTATATTATTGATATTAATTTAGAATAAATATAAATAAATGATTTAGAATTAAAAGTAAAACTATTATAAATTCATTATATTGTTATAATGTAGATAAAGTGTTAAAAATTGGTGACTATTCTTTGATTGCAGTGACAAAATTCAACCCTTAATTTTATCATACAATATAATATCATTACTATTTTTTATCAGAGTAATCTCAATTCATAAATATCTATAGGTGTCTACATAATTTCTACTAACGATTTTATATCAAAGTATAATTGTACTAAAAATATTAAAGTTATGGTTATTTAGACACAGATCTTATATTTTACAGGGCTTCTCAAGGACGAAAAAATTTGTCGTATGATAATTCAATAATTTTTTATATTGCACCTTATTCCCCTAGTGTGGTTTATATTGCTACTTTTGATATAACATTAAAATAAGATTTTAATGCGATCCCTCAATTTTTATTTATATATTTAAACCTATTTTAGAGGTTTATAATATATATATATATATATTGATTAATTGAAAGATCATTAATTACTAATTATTATTGGTCAACAATTAAAATAAAAAGAAATACAGAAAAAAAAAATTAAACGGATAATGTTAGATTAAAAATTTTTAGTAAAACTTCTTACAAAAAAGATGGTCTTCCACAAAACTACTGTATGATCTGTAACATACTTTGAAGGTTTTTTCCGCCGAACTATCCCTGGTGGTAATCGGCCCCATCATTTAACGGTCACTCAGAACTATTATAGAAAGTTCTGGTCAGGTCGTCAATCATTTAATAATTATTTATTATTATTTTTTTATTACGTATTTGTTATTTATACATATTTATATACGTAAATTTTAAGTTCCCCCTGACCCACAATTCCGTTTTGTGTCTGATATATGTATTTTATTTTTAATATAATATGGTAATAATATAATAACCAAACTTTTTTTCAACATTTGAAAGGTATTGTTTAGAATCATTTTTATTTACAGTCCATTATATTTGTTATCCATGCTATTGATATGGAGAAAATGTTAATTACCTAATGGATAGCAACAAATTTTAATACAACACTACAAATCTACAAGGATACACAACAATTACCTATGGAGGATTAAAATAATACTAACTTAATTATAACACTTTAATTACGATATTGAAGGTAGATAAATGATCAAGTTCAATTACAATAATAGTGAATTTCGGAGGTTTTCAACCATTTTACGTTCTTAACCATTTTTATCAAATCAAAGAAAAATTTCTAAGCAATTTCAAAAATGACCTAGGTAAAGTAACAAATAGAAGCACATCCATACCAAAATCATACTAAAGAAACCATTTTGTTATAGACTTCAAAGTCATTTTAGCATTTAATT
>CM023361.1:30653339-30681455 GCA_013282895.1 Eriosoma lanigerum | reverse complement strand
AAATATACATTGTACTTAGAAAATTGATTATTTTTTAAAATTTAAATTATAGTTCAAGAACGTAAGCATCGTAACATGATTAAAATTTACTATATTTTTATTTATACAATTTAATAAAAACGAATAAAATATTATTCTTATTCTTTGCCTTGCTTCCCAACTATATAGGATAGCCTGATATATTTACCAGTGTATGACTTTGATTCTACACCTCCATAAAGTATATCAGCAACTACACTTTCAGTTCCATCACAACTCTTACTGCCTCTGAATCATCTATCCTCTTAGCATGTTCTAACCATAACATCATCCTATTCTCTCTCATTTTCTCCGCAATTGATGTAGATCGTAAACTTCCTCATAAATTACATTTTTATTATATTCAATATAATTACTTCACACATTCATCTAAGGTATAAACTAGAAATTTACTTTCAGAGGTCCATGAACAGAAAAGGAAAATAACTTACAATTTAAGAATTTTTATATCTGCTAAACTCATTCTCTATTTAATTTTTTGTTCTTTTCTTGGCACTCTGATCTATACAACATCACTGGCCTCACTATTGCCTTCTAATACCTACCATGCATTTTTATCTACATCCCCTTTTTACGCAATACACTATATTCTTCCCTCCACTTCAACCATTCATACTTTATACTAATTTTCAAGTCCTACTTAGAACAAACATTATTTAGTACTATATGTCTAACTTTATTATTATAAAACTTATTTATATAATCCCTCCTCTTCCACATAGAACATCCCATTTATAGTCTAATTTTCTATTCTTAAAAGTTAAATGTATTAATATATGTTATAATTAAAATGTATTATTATTATTTAGAATAATAAATAATAAGACTTATTCCATTGACGAGATAAATCCAGTTTAGAAATTGTGTTAATTAATTATACATCTTTGTATTTCTGAGTATTAATAGCAATAGCAAAAAAAAATAGCAATAGTTATTAGCAAATTTTCGTACAATTTTGGAAAACTAAAAAATGCTAATAATTATTATTTATTTATAATTACTTCAAAATTTGAATTAATTTGCACAATAATTCATATAAAAAAAAGCCGTGATTGAATCAAGCAAAACGTTTCTACTGCCCCCTAAACCGAAATACTTAAAAAAAAAAATGTTTTCTTTTTAAAAAAACATTTTGTAGTTTACTTAATATTTAAATTAAAAATTAAAAATTAAAAATGCATTATTGTTATTTTAAAATCCCTAAGTTATTTACCACTCTAATTCTAAATTTTAATAATTTCTTATTATAACTGATATATATATATATATATATATACATATATTATGTATACTTTATTTTTAGCTCTGAGTACAATAAAGACTTATCAGCGACATGCAGAAGGTGTAACTAGTTTAGATTCATTAGGTGATAATATATCAAAATATTTATTATTAATTATATAAATTATCTATATTATAATATTACAATTAAATTACGTACTACTAAATTTCAGTATAGGTTTATTTTGTTAGTCTTAAGGTTTAGTCTTAACAACATATATCAGTATATCACATAATATAATAGCTATTTAATGTTAAGCGAGTATTGTTTTTCTTAAGTCAAATTAAGTCATGTCATCGAGTATTACTCTTTTCGAGTTTATTTGAGTATTCAAAAATTGTCGAGTCGTCATTAATGGCGAGTAGGTCCTAAATTTTTAAAGTATTTTAAATTCAACGAGTAAGTACTAGATTAATTTCAACCAATTAATCGGAAACTAATTTCCGTGTACCTTAACTGAATATATGCAATAATCGTATGCAATTATTACAATTATTAGATGGTTTTATTTTTAATTATTTACATAATAGAAAAGTAAATTATATATAATTTATTACCAGTTAATAACTAATATGTTTTAAAAAAAACAAATTAAAATAAAATATTTTAAATTTGTAGTTTTACATAATTATATCAAATCATAAAATATTTCTCTTAATATTAATATAATACTTTAATATAGTCCAGAGACCTCAAATCATTCTACTTAATATATATAAATAATATATAGGTATATATAAAGTTATCCTAATTTTATTTCAATAAAACTGTTGGATCTTTTGAAGCTCCGTTGAATACATATTTACCTACTTAATTTCTATCTCAAACAAAGACATTGGATCTAGCTATATAATTTATTGTGCAAAGGCAATCGTTTTAATTAAGGTTGGATGATTAGTTTTTTTCATATTCATCTAAAATGATCGTAGAAAAATGTGAGTTATCTACAAAGATGTTTTATAATACTAAGAATCTATATTCCACATTTTATTTTGCATATAAATAATAAAATCATATTTGAATGTATTAAAAAAACAAGAACATACTTTAAAATTGTTTGATTTTTACACAATTAATAATAGGCATATAGAAAAATGTCGTCTAAAATAAAATTATTTTTGTGTTGTATATATATATATCGAAAAATACATTTTAATATTATTTTGTTCATTATTGTAAATCGCACTTTATATTGTGTACGATCGCCCTTAGTTATATATGTTTAATATTAATATTTGTTTATTTGAATTTATAGAAGCGGGCGATATGCTTTGTCGTGGTGGTTCTCCGGTGTTCACTGCGGCAAAGCTATCTGACTGTTGCTTATCGGTGAGCATCGATTTTGCTATCACAGCTTGACGTTTCGCTCGTTATTTTAGTAACGGTAGTTATAATTAAAGTCCGGATTTACATGCACAAAAAAAGCTTAAAATAATATGCAAATATGCTTAAAAAAAAACTTGAAATATGCACCTTATATGCTCTTATCCAAAATATATGTTTTTATATGTAAATATATATTTTTTATAATTATTTTATATTTTTAAATCAAGCGGAAAATGTAAAAATAAATACATTTTTTTCAATTTATATTATATGCCATTTATTAAAAAAACTGTATTTATATTGTTTTTAATTGAGTCCTTTTTCTAAATTTCATTCAGTGAAATAAAAATAAATTACTTAGTTAGCAAACAATATTCATTAAACTGAGAAAAGATATTGATTTATCAATCGTGCATATTTTGTTTAAAAACTTATTTTCCCATTTATTAAAGAAAGTAAATAAAACATATATAGAAAAAATTATTTTTTTTACGAAAAAGTCTATAATTAAAAAAATATGAAATTGCATACAAATCCGGACTTTAGTATATAATGTTTTAAAATGTATTTTTAAGTCGTGTAGTTTAAAGTCAACTTTCAGTAACACCTATTAGTTTATGTTAAGTTCTGTTTAATTATGTTGTAGGTGACACTGAGGTTTTGCTTCTAAATTTCGTTTTGAGTGACCAACCGTATAAAATTATAAATTTGTCGCGTTCTACAGCGCGGTCATGTGTGTAATATGTTTCTTGTCTGCAATCATTAGTCCAAACCACGTTTTTAGTTCTGTTTTTGTCTTGTGAATATCAACTGTCTGATAACGTATCGTTTTAAGCAAATTTATTTCCCTTTCGTTAATTGAGTTTCCCCAGTTATAGGGTGATCATTTATGTGCCAGCAGTTGGTTTTTGAGTGAACGTGGTTTATTTATTGTATTTTTATGTGCTGCAGTAAAATTCGTATTGTAGTTGATTTCTTTGCTGTATAGTAAGTTAGTGGTGCACAAAATTTTATTATGTATCGGCCGACGGGCCATTAAATTAATTTCCTTGAAAAATATATTGTATTAGGTTATTACTGTTGAGATTATTTTTAGTATTAATGTTATTCATTTGTTATAATTTTTATATTGTGCAAATCTGGCAATAGTTTTCATTATTATTATTGTTATATAAATCATTGTCAAATTATACAGTCCACTTATATTTATATATACTAAAGTTGGTTATATTTTTTAAATGTTTATCTACATTGGTAGAGAGCACCGCCTCTTAAAAATAGAGGCTTCTCTTGCGCCATCATATAGTATATAATAGAAGCTCGTATTTTTTCGATGTTTATAGTCCTATAAACCTATGATCAAATAGAGCACCATATATTAAAATACCACATATAAGATGAAATGCACGGAGAAGCAAACTTTAGTTGTCAGTTATAAATATTGATTTAATAATAATTGCCTGATATGAACTAAATTTTGAAAAATATTAATTTTATATAATACTTTTATTTTAAATGAAATAATGAACATGAATTAATAAATTATTTTGGAGCTTATTTTAAGCCCTTTAAATTATTCTTTAAATGCATAAATGGATACATGTATTGAAATATTTAAGTACTAGAAGTCCATAGCTTTAATTATAATATTCTAACAATTGTAATCAAATAATTGAATGAAAAATAATATATTATATTTTAGTTCTTATTCCGACTACATTAAATCATATTTTATTTATAAATGTATTTTTTTTTCTTTTTTATATAACAGCCTTGAATCCAGTTGAATATTGTGAGAATATTAATACTATAAACGAAGAAATTATCATGAACTGGGATTCGAATTATATGGTTGATAATACACAAGCATATCCACGCCATGACAATGAAGACGATTTCAGCCAAGTAGGTAGGCGTTCTAGCGCTCAATCTGGCAGCAGTAGTAGTAATCCAGTTCATATTAAATAAAAATAATTATTGTTAATCTGTTTATCTTCTTTAATTTATCTAAATAATAACATGAAAAATAAAATTGTATTATATTATTTAGATTTATTACATGTTTATGTTTGAGTTTAATTTAATGCAGTTTTATTCCGAAAATAGAATTACCTGTTTAATACATAGAATTAAACACATAAAAAAAAATTACAATGTATTATTTTCTTCTAAATTTATAATTATTTTTGATTTATTAATAAAATGGTAACAATTTAATATGTTTGTGAACCCCTGCACGTGCCACGGGTTAGTGCTGGCTAAGCACAGAACTGAACGACGCTTCATTACATGTGGCATTGCGAGCGTCCACGATAAGTCAGTCTATATTTTAGGAAGGGACAATAAAATTATATTTATTATTAACATTAAAAAATGTATTTTATTTATTCCTATTGAACCACAGAACATCAGTTATTTTAATTAAACTTGAGTGGTAAAGGAAGAACTGGGTGGTTTAAACCTAAAACGGGTAGACAAATTATTATATAATATTACATAATAAATAGTTATAATTTTATCATTATATATAAATTAAAGGATAGGTAGACACTTATTTATTTCAAACAAAAATTACTCGATTTTATCTTAAGATATAATGCATATATATTTTAGTTTGAGATAAGTTGCCGTAAAAACATAATTACCTATATTTGTGATATTGAAAATTTAAAATAAATAATGTTTTTAAATTAAATATGATTTAAATAAATATTAATAATATCCTTGTACATATTAGAATTTATAAATAATTATAAAATATCTATATAATTAGTGTTTGAAAAGTTCGTTTAAAATAGGAATTAGTTCACGTTTACGTTAATCTTATTGAAACTGAAATATTTTTCTTTCCTCAATAAGAAACATTTTTTGTTCCTCAGTATTTTTAAAAATTATTTATTTTTACTAATGTTTAATTTTTTTATTAAATATAAGTTAATTTTAACATATAATATATCATATAAACATTGTAAAAATTATATTTAGTTTACATAATAATAAATTTATTATTGAAACATTGCACATTTTAATTACTTACTCTAAATTATGAAAGAAAAAGTATAAATTTTTTTTAAAAATGAAAGAAGATGGGAACGAAAAAAATCGTTTATGGTCCTATAAAAATGAACATAATTCCAATATGGAATTCACATGTGAAAAAAACTACATTCCTGATAAGCAGTGTTGTGCGTTATCTAGATATTTTATCTAAATAAAATAAAATTATCTTTTTATCTTATCTAAATAAAAATTATTTTAAGTATCTTTTTATCTTATTTAAATAAATAAATAGGCTATCTAAATATAATCATCTAAATAATTATTTAATCAATGATTTAATAAATTTTGACACAAAATTATTTTAAACCACGCTCTGTTAATATTATTTTAGTTTTTACTGGAGCATCAGATAGTTTATAATTAATACTAATATTTACAAACTAATCATGATAATAACAACTATGGTTTATGCCAAGAACGAACGTTAGATCTACAATATTAAATATTAATTATTTGTTTTTTACCTAGATAAAATTGGTTATCTTTTTTCTCTTATCTAGATAAAAAAAATTAAGTGTTATCTATTTATCTCATCTAGGTAAATTATATGTTACCTTTGTACAACACTGCTGATAAGAAGTTCCAGAAAATTGGATGAAATCAAATAACACTGTATATATATAATAATTATTATGTATATTGCATTGTGGTCGAAAACTCTTGTTGTAGCACGTAAAGTAACTGTTGAGTGTAGGTAATCCACAAACTACAACGGAATTTAAATATTACTAATATATTTTAGTTTACGCGTGTATACAGTGTGTTTCCTTAGGGTAAATAACTAATCATATACTTGTACTTAGTGGGACGCATAAATGAGAAAATTGTTTACCATTTTTTCATTAGCATAATCATAATTACTCTTTAAATATTAATAAAAATTAAAAATAATCCATTACAGTGATTTATTGCAAAATTCTATCCTAATATATTGGGATAAGATTTTATCCAAAACGGTGCAAAATGATGTCAGATGCTCCAAATCGGTGACACATCATTTTAGGTGAAAATTTTACTAAATATAGTCCGTTAACGTTTATTTCTTAATTACTAATTATGTTCATAAATTTATTTTAAAAAACATAATTGTAAGCACGATAAATTATTATGTTTAAAAATATGTAATGTATTCAAATTAAAATGCCTTACGTTTATAGCATGCAATTTTGTAAACATGATTTATCTAACTTACCAAGGTTTTAAAATACCATTTAAGTCACTAAAAAACCATAATTAGTAAAATTACAATTTAGGAATCAATGTTGAATTTAATATCATGTTGGTTAAACTGTTTTTTTATTATATTAAAAAAAGTGGGAACGTCAATTTAAGATGTTCCTTCTTCGTCCCTTCGTTCCTCGGAGAAATAAGTAGTTTATTACAATTATTATGATTTGAATGCAATTATATTAGAAAATACGATTCCGTGCGAATCTCAATACATTAATATATATTGTACTGATAATCCATTCAAAGATTTTACCACGAATGTAAAATACACATGTATATATTCAAAATAAATTTCAAATTCCTACGATCAAAATTCAAGGAGTTACCATTTCATGATAAAAATTGTTAGTCTTGATTTTCACAATTTTATGTAAATAGATTCAACAATAAAAGTTCAACGATAGCTGTGCATGATGTTATCGAGATAAGAAAAGTATTCAATTCGTAATTTTTTTTACCTAAGGTATACATAAGTCGTACATTCTATATTTATATATTTTAAAAGCTTCGTATAATATTTAAAATAAAGCGTAATAATATATATCAATAATTGAATTTTATTTTTCAATATTTAAATTTAAAGCAATTAGTTTACATTTATGCTATTTTTATTCGATAGTAGATTGGATATATTTTTGATGAGTACATAAAATAAATACATCTGTGATATAAATTTGAAATGACGTCAATGAGTATACATACGTTGATGACATAAAATGAAGAAGAAACCAAACATTTTTTAATATTTGTTTAATACGCATTTTACGGATTTCTTAAATTTTCGGAAAAAAATTGTCAGTTATGATTTTCAAAATATTTAGTAAAAAGATTAAATTAAATATGATTAGGCTTTGATAAAATTTTCAAACCGATAAACCCAAAATTGTAGGAAATATTATACATTTTTGGAAAAATTTCCAAATCTCTGTAGCGATATGGGTGACGGGTGTTCGCGAATGTTCTCGTATGTTATTGTTATCGAGAACCTTCGATAACAATATCATCAGATAATCGATAATATCATAATAATGACCCATAGGATTATTCTAGAAAAAGCGAGAACGTAATCTCATCTCTATAAATCGGAAGAATTAAACCATCAATAAGTCACTTTGCCGTATTATCTCCACTGAACGCGTATTGTCGTAGTGTAACCGAAAATTTTTCTTTTGTTATATTATTATTAAAATCTTTATTATTATTTATTATTTTATTCGTTTTTACACATGTATAGTTCTTTTTGTATTATAATTTATTTCTTAATAAATACTAAGATAATAAGGAAAAAGTGTGTTATTTATTGGACCCACATCTCTATACTTGATCAGAAAATCCACCGAACGTTTCCAAATTTTATTCTCCAATGTAGAACACTTATTTTTTTACCTACTCAAAATAATGTTTCAAGTCCTTATGATCAATACCTAATTAGTTATTATGAATTAAATAACTTTAAAATAACAAAACGGTTATTATGCCGGTTATCGGAAATTTCGATTAACTAAGTACTAACAAGTACTTATTTCAGTTTATAGATTATTAGTTATTAAATATTTCTTAATAATAATATATTTGCCTATATTAAATGTTGTACAAAACATATTTATTAATAAAAAAAAATTATGTAGAAATAAAAACCTATCATTATAATATATATAAGAATTATTAATTTATAATTACATTCTATGCCTTATTATTATAAATTTTGTTTTGTTTTTAATTAGTTAACTGAAAAACTATAAAAATATATGTATATTTGATAACTGTTAAATTTGAGTTATAAATTTTCACAGGATCGTCTTTGAATTGTGTATGCTAGATTTAGACGAAAATTCGGAACTAACAACCGCCAAATGTTTATTAATTTAAGGTAGCTCTCAAATAAATATTACTAAAAAATGATGCAAGTAAAATGGGAACTGTAAAAGCATTGATGATGATGTTTTTGATGTCTAAGTTGAGTTTAAATAAAACGATATTATTGGGGAAATCAACGATGATACAATAGAATTTAAATATTAATATATAATGAAGGAGTACAAGATATTTTATGGACGAAGCTAAATTTCATTTTTTTTTTATTATACTACTGTATACGTTTTGCATAAAATAACCATCCATATTGAGTGTAGAGTATATTTAATTTTATAATCAATAAAATTTACTAGTTATACCATTGATGATAAATTGTTATACTTCTAATAAACAGAAAAATAAAAATAAACAAACCTACAATAATATTATTTTATATTGTTTTATTATTTAGATATTTAACAGAAAATATATATAAATTTGTTATTAACTACCATCTTACTTAAATAAATGAGAAATTTTGATGAGAAGAACAATAAGATATTATAAAAAAACAAAATAATGTTTAAGAAAGTCTAAAATATATTAAACATTTTATCAAGCATCTCGTCAAGATATTAACAAAGAATGAAGAAATTATATTATTTTATCAATAATATCGATAAGAATCTTTTGAATACATTGATTATGGAGTATCAAATAATAACGCTTGTTAGCTATTAATTGTTTTATAATATGTTCGTTACACGGCTTTTATAGATAATTATAAAAACTTAGTCCGTGGATATAACCAAAATTTAATTAAAATTAAATTGTTAATGTGGAAGTTTTAAAAATTTATCAATATTGCAGCACTGGAAATTGTTAGTTTAATACGGTAGTTATTATCTAATGTATACGATATTAAAATATGTGACATTACGTGTGGTAAGTGTTATAGTATGCAAAAAGCATCTCCAATAATCATCCAATAATCCAATAATCCAATAATTCACATATTAATATCTTGGAAAATAATAAACAGAAATTTAATATGTACATGTTAAAATTATTTTAAAAATTATTATATTATTATATTGGTATCGAAAATGGGTGTTGCCGTTTAAAAAAGAAAAGTAGATTTTAATTAGAGTAGAACAAAAATGATTAAAAATATTAATTTAACGTGATAGTTTAAAGTGAATTTTAAAATTATCAAAGAAAAAAAAAAAAAAAAATAAGGAAACATTAATACATTGAGATAATGAGTAGTCTACGTTAAATGAAACATCCTGTATATATATATACTATTTATTATCTACTGTATAATAGTAGACAATAAAATGTAGTTAACCGAGCTAGGTACATAATACCTATTAACATATTAATCATTTTTTAATATGTTGCATTAATAGTTTGAAAAATTGATAATAATTTTTTGTTTACACGTTTAAGCGAATAATCAAAGGTCAAGGCCGGATTTTGAGTCAATGTACGAAAACAACAAGTAGATACGATAAGAATCTTTCTTCAAATTTATGTTTTAATTTTGGTGTGTGATTTTATATTAATAAAGAGTTTATAATATTAAATTAAAAGTCTAAAAGTCTATTATGCACATCCTCGAAGTAAATTATAACATTTTACATTAGCACTGACTTTTCACTTTAACGCAGAATGTGTTACTTGTAGCAGGGAATCAAAACGTGGTTGAACCCGGTTTCGAAAACCGGGTAACCCTGGAAAAAGTCGACCTCGATTTGAACCCGTAAAACAAAATCCGAAGAAAAATAGAACCCGGGCTTAACCCAAAAACTGAAAAATTTATTATTGAACTGCTTTCATTTATAGTTTATATGGATATTTCAATAATTTTGACTGTTCGGTAGCTAATTTGCAATAGAAATAGAAATTATAATTAATTAAATTTTAAATAATAATAAAACCCAGTTTAAATAAAAAAAACCAAACCCAAATAAACATAAAACATGGTATTAACTCGAAAACCGAAACTCAAAATTCCTAAAACCCCGAATCAGAAATTCGAAACCCAAAAATATATAACCCATTTTTAATCCGTGACTTGTAGGTCCACTTCAATAAGAAACCCATTATGTTTTAAAATAATATTCTGCTAAGTACCTATAGATATTTTATTTACAGAATTGATATTCAGAATTCATTTAACACTAATAGCAAATAAGTGTAAGTAACATAATAATTGATTCTATTAATCAAGGATTCAAAATGGATTAAATGTTTTTTGGTTTCGATTTCTGGGTTTAAAATAGATTTTAGGATTTTTGGGTTTCATTATTATTTAAATTTTCATTCATTATAATTTCCATTTCTGTTGCAAATTAATTCCGAACAGTCCAAATCACTGAAATATCTACTAAAATATAAACTGCAAAATTAAAGGAGTTCAATAATAAATTATAATAGATATTAAATATTTCAATTATAAATATTGATGCAGAAATTCAAATACAAAAATAACAAAACCTTTTGGGGGATCAGGTTACGACTAGATTTTATTTTTATTTGGGTATCAGTTTTAGGCTTTAGACCAGGTTCTATTTTTCTCGGATTTCGTTTTACGGGTTGAAACCGATGTCAAATTTTTCCCGAATTTCCCGATTTCCGAAACCAATTTCAACCCTGTTTTAAATCCCTGCTATTGATAATAAAATAATTTATAATATAGTCACAGCATACACAGAAAGACCAAAGTAGTCTATATTCAATACTGTGTATAAATATAAATTTTAATATAATTGGATTTTAATTTTTAAATTTAAGTTAATATAATAATTTGTATCTACAATATCTAAAATAATGGATAAACATAAAAAAATTTTCTATTCTTAACTTAATAAATTAAATACAATATAATACAATCGTTCTTAAAAATATAAAATATTAGATATTAGTCTACGTTACATAATTAAATTTAATCTTTATATTAAGAAAAGATTCAGTATTATGGCCAAAAAACTTATCATCTGAACTTCTACATATGATATAAAGAAGTTATTGATAAGTTTGGGCGAACTTCAGATTTGTTAAAAAAGAATATTATTGAAATAACGGGTATATTAATATCACCTATTTTAACAAAATCATTAAAACATAATAATAAAATAATATAGAATCTGTCTTTATTATAAATAACTATATAGGCAGGGCTTAAAGTGGGAAAAAATTCCAGGGGGGACTTATGTCTCTATATAGTTTTAAGCGTTCTATATATCATTTTATGTATAATATCTAATGTATAATCTATGTATAGTATATAAACAGTGATTGTGTAATATACTCATCTCACTTTTAACCCTGAATAATGTTCAAATTTTTCATTTACATCATGACAAATTTAAATCACAAATATTACTATATTTTTAAAAATAACTAATGTTTTATGTAAATTTTATATTTTGAAATAAAATACTTTTTCTCATAATATGAGGTTGTAAGTATAGTAATTGTCTTTTGAGAAAACTTAAAAAATTACCGAGATAAAAAATATTTATATTATACAAATATAAAAGTGTGTGTTTAGTGCTTTAAATTGCACAAAAAAAAGTTCAAATTTTACGCATGGTGGGATGAACATGCTTAAAAAACCATATATTGAGATTCGTTCAGAATAGTATTTTATAGTATTTTATTCATTATAATATCATTGTATTCAAATCTTAATAATTATAATAAACCACTAATTTCTCCGAGGACCGATGGGACGAAGGAGGAATGTCTAAAATCTACCTTTACACTTTTATAATATTTCAATTTAAAGCACTTAGTTTACTCATATGATATTAACAGTCGTATATATCTGCGATATAAATTTGTAATGACGTCGATGAGTAAACACGAATGAAATATATAATATGCAACCAAACTTTTTGTAACATACTTTTGACATGGTTTTATTTCGAATTTTGCAATTCTTGCATTTTATTTTTAAATGTCTAAATTTAAAGCAATAAAATTACTCATATGCTATAAATAGTAATGTAAATCGATTAATCATTGTTAAATACATACTAAAATACATACATCTGCGATATAAATTTGGAATGACGACGATGAGTAAACAAGAATGAATGATATAATATGCAAAGAAAACCAAACTTTTTTTAACATTCTTAATTCTGTGATTAATACGAATTTTACGTTTTTTTTTTTAAATTGTTTATTAAATATGGATTCCTCAGTAAGAAGTTTAATAATTATAACATTGGTTATAGGACTTGTTTTATTCGAAAGCGTTTATGAAGGTAAATTCATATTTCTCTAAAAAAATATCCACTTTGTTTATTATATTACCCATTTCGAATTATTTATTAGGGAAAGAAAATTCATTTAATATAGTTTAGATTAATAAGATGTACAAAATAAAATATAAAAATAATTCTATTATTATAATTATATAATTAATAATACTTTTATCATTATACAACATTTACTACTAAAAAAAATATTTTCATATTTTAAAAAAACAAAAAAATCTTATATGTTTGTAAAATATTTATTCCTTATGATTTACAAAAAATATCATTTAAATTATTATGAGATGAATGGGAAAAGTTGACTAAATAGATTTTATCGATTTACGTCGATGAATATATTTTTTTTTTAACATACATATGATTCTATCATTATACTGTATTAAAATATATCATTTTTTTTATTAATATGATGACATCATATTTTTAGTTATCACTTGTTTATTTATCGAGTATAAATTAAAATATTCGCTTCTTTATGTGTAATGTCTATCAGAATTCATAGTAAATAATTCTTATATTTTTTATAAATTATGGTTAGATATACTCATAATCAATACAGTAATGATATAAATATGCAACTTAAATTTGATAATTGATAAAAAATAATCCATAGGGCAAGTTGACAAATTCATGAACATGCACCATAATATAATGTATTGGTAAACGTTTAACGTTTTGACACATAATCAATGTCACAGTTCGAAAATTGTTTTTCGTATGTAGAACTCCTACCTATGTTAATTCCTACATAAAGAATGTTTAAGCCATATTCAAAATTGCACTAGTTATCATAAAATATTTAAAATAAAATTCGCCACATTACAATTTTCATGAAGTTTGCAGTTTTTCGTATGCAAAAGAAAATATTTTGAGAAATTCGAAAAATGAGCAAAATAAAGTACCATACAAATGCAATTTTCTATTAAATGAATACCCTTCTAGTAGTAATCAAAAATGTTTTGTATACGAAACAATTAATTCAGATGTTAAAAAAAAACACAATAATTAAATAACTCTTTAACAGAATTTCTTGCTTTACGCAGAATCAAAACTTTTTATATTGGATATATACATGATTATTACTCTTTGAGAAATCGGCATCATCAATTTTTTTTACTGTAATTGTGTCCCTGATAATAAAACATCTATAGGATATGTGTAATGTAATTTTACCACAATATGTGGTTCATAATTTCTATAATTAAAATGATGATTTAAACATTTGTTAAAAATAAATTGAAAGTATTTAAAAAAAATACTATTCAAATATAAGTATCTGTTTTTTATTTCCATTGTAATATTTATACAAGTTTTCAAGTATTCATTCAACGTATACGAAATATGTTTTTAATATACAAAGATGTAATTTCAGAGGCTATAACGAATATATACTATTTAGTATTTATGTTTATATTTAAAGTAATTACAGTATAAAAAAAAAAAAATATTTTTTTATTTTCTAGTACAATGTAATATCCAACAATGTACTGGTAAGATATTAATGACACATATTGTAATATATTAACTTAGGTATATTGAATATAAGTACTATTACTATTATGACAAGTAAAATAAAATTAGAAATATAAATATGTGATACTTAACCTATTATTCAAAACTGGTAACAAAAGAGTTATTACTATTGTTTAAATAAATTTAATAAAACTGAATTTTTTTACCAATGAGCCATCTGTTTACATATTTCTAGTTGATAAAATTGAAATGACGTTAAATCTTTATACTAAAAACCTAATGTAATGTCAATTTGCTTTTTTGTATAACAATCAGTTAAAATTCTTGTAACCCTAAAATAAAACATAATCACAGAGAATATTAGATATGATCGATTTCTTAAGGGTCTTTGTACATAGTATGTCACAAGTAATATCACCGCTAAGAGGACGTTACATCAAAACGAGAACGCAAGCAATTAATCATTGAATGCGCATTTTATATTTTTGTAATAGCGCAAGTACGCGATGACCTCAAATTGTGTGGCTGATACGATTTCTGCTAAAACCCGAAATTAATATCGCATTTTATTTTTTCGTGAAAGTTCATACCATACAGTTCGTTTCATTAAGTATATTATACTAAGCCACTTTATGTACAATGCATTGACTTTATATATTAACCTAGTTCACGATAACATTAATTTATTAGTATATATTATTCGCTCGAGTATATATTCAATTTCTACAGAACAACACAAAATAAGAATTCAATAATTAGGATCGTTAGATGATAATATTATAGACAATAAAAAAAAAAGTTAATTTAATGTTCCCAACATGCAATAATAGTAAATAACTTTTTTCTATGGATTATTTTACAAATAATGTAGAATAAGTAATTGAGAGATATATACTACAAACGAAAACAAAATTATCTATAAAAGTAATTTATGAAAAAAAAAAATTAACATATTTATAACCTTACCATAGACTGTAAAATGAAATTTAAATATACTATAAATCCAATTATTATTATTGTTTCAGCGCAATTAAATCGATTTGGAGATAGTATGCAATTTAATATATTTGTAAATTATGTTAAATATTGTATAAGAAAACAATATGGAAACGATTGCTTAATTATCTGACTAAATATAGAAATTTGAAATTTATCCAATATTGTTTAATAAAACGTGTAATTTTGGTTTTATCGGTTTGAAAATTTTATAGAAGCTACTTAACCTATTAACAAAATATTTTGAAAACAATATTGTTTTTTAGAAGAATCAAAAGTTATAATCTTTAGTAGAATTAAATATTAAGATATTTTGTATTTTCAAATGTCTCAAGGAATAATTTCAATTCGAATATCATAATTTGAGTTGAAATTTGCATCTAGTTTGCATTTAATTTAGCTCAATTATGAATTTCTCAAAAGTTTTTCCTGAGGAGAAAAAAGTATAATTTACGAAAATCGTAATTTCGACATAATTGATTTTAGATTTTCATGGTAACTAATTCAATTTTTATCATATGGTATTGTAATTTTTTTTTTTTAGTTTTTTTATAGGCGCATTATATACGTACTAAAAGTTTGGAACGGTTTATCAGTTTATTTTATTGTATTATTTTGAGTTTCACTCAGAATCGTATTTTCGAATGCAGTAATATTGCATACAAATCTTAGTTATAATTATCTACTTATAAGTTAATTCTCTTACGATCGAACCGCCGAGAACAACCTTCCTGCTTTTTAAGAATTACATAACTTGAATACAAAGTGCATCCGAAGTGTTTATATTTATATATGAAGTAGTCTTACGTGTGTCTCTTGTATTGAATATAATATTTTACGTATTATATAATTATATATAAGATGGTTGAATCAGTATATCTGATGGAGGGTTGAGGAATGGATAAATACTATAAAAATTGTGTAAAAAGCCTAAAATAAAATAAGTTCATTAGCAAAATGAGGCTTGTTCAAATGATTTAAAAATCATGTAGGGGCTTTGCCTCCATACAAATATATAACATCTAAACTCTTTTGAAGAACCTATAGAACCTATAATTGAGCAATCAAGCAAAATTCAGGATATAGAGTAATAACTAATTTTCAACAATAAACATAGTTTGAATTTCTCAGTAATTCATTTGAAGAGTCCTGGGACTAGAAAATAATATTCTTTACATTGTTAGGAAAAAATATCTATAATAATAATATATTTGTATTTTATCATTTTTAAATAGTTAATATTTTGTTCGTTTCTTCATATCACTTAATAACTAAATTCAATATTCTATTCGTTCCATCTCATAATCTGTTATACAAAATTGTATCAATAAAATTGGGATAATTTTAAAACAAAAATAAATTTTATAATTATAGGAGAACGAAAAGTGTTTTTATATTATTGTTTATTTATTAAATAAATTATAATAATATTATATTATACTTTTAAATATTTTAGGTCCAAGTACATTTTATAAAAATTATTTACTCCGTGGTATGTAAAAATCTATTTATATTATTCTTTTTTAACTAATTTTTTTATTAAATGATTTTATTAACTGATATGTTATCAATAAATTTCGTTAATGTTTCTAATATATTTACGTCATCCATAATTTGATAAACATAGTTGTTCATATACATATATGTTATGTTCGCATCGCGAATCAGCAAATTATGCCTAATACTCGCCGTAACACGATAGAAGCTGATCCCTGTCTGTTTGAGTACGATATTAAAAACAGCGTACACATATATTATACTTTAATATTGTAACATTATATACTACTACTAGTTTACTACACGTTAATATGTTGTAACATAATTATATATTTGTTTTTATATAAATATTGAGTGTAATTCTACTATCAAGGTTTCGATAAGTGGCCCTCAGGTAAAATATCAAATATGATTTATATAAATTAAAATATAGGTAATAAGGATGCGTAATAATAGGCAATCAAATAAGAAATGTAATTATTATTTTATTATTTTTAGATAAAATTGTAGGTAATGTTCAGACAAAGCAAGGTACGTGTATTGTTGTAAAAGTTTTGATCCTTTCATTATTATTTAAACGCAATTCGTATCTATTATAATTCTAAAATTGTGCATTAACCTGGTACTTACACTATCAAATTTCATAACCAAAACCGGGGTTTTCGTTTGTGCTGTTTTGTGCTCGAATTTTGCCGTTTTTGCATCAATCACTTACAAAATATAGGACTTTCAAGAAGGAGGTGTTATGATAACGACAAGATGTGAGTTAGTTTGATAGGCATGGGCCTAATATTGAATTCCATTCTAATTATTTGTATGTACTATACTAGTGTTACTTAGTATCTATATTATCTATTATTAACCAATTTTAATAATTTTGTATAATCCTATATATTTATTAACATTTTTATTTAATTTTATAGAATATTGTTCTGCATATTTTTCTATCCATATATTCTTGTTACATAACCACATTATTCTATATAAATACAATCACTTTGAAATTAAATTAAAATTTTTTTTGATACTATAAAAAATAATGATGTTTTGATTATTTGTTGTAAAACAAAATTAAAACGTAGTAATTGTAATACTCCTTGATAAAAATGTAATTCAGTATGTATTAAAAATAAAAAAATAATGGAATATTAAACCAAAAGATCGATGGTTGCAAAAATGACAAAATTTGTAAACAAACCTAGCACAAACGAATGCCACTGATTTCATTTTGAAATTTGATAGTGGAATTGCCAGGAACATTAACCTATTCTATTATATCATATTATTAAAATACATGCATAGGTATATTATAATTATAGAATTAAAGTATTTATGTTTTAATCTAATAATATATTATTATTAGAAGTTACATGGATTTTTTATTATTCACCAGGTAAGTTTTTTTTAATGCATAATTATTTTCTATAGTATGCTTTTTTAAAAAAAGAGGTTATTAATTTTTTCATATTAATATGATATATTGCATTCGTGACAGACCTTTATATAATTGAGGAATAACATATGTTTTGATTTTTGTAATAATTATAGTTTATCTTTAATCGTTACATTTTATAAAAATATTGGTTTTGTAAAAGGTATTTTGCATATAATTTTTGTTTACACATTAATGTAACACTAAAATACATTTTATAATTAAAATATTTTACATATTTTTCAAAACATCGATATACACTAACCTATCCTAACAACTGTATAATATGAATTTTAATTGAAAAACATAAAATTTTTATCACTGTAATACACCATTGATATAGAGACTGAATATATTATTCATGTACGTGATTTTTACCAAAGAATTAATCAATAGTGTATATTATTATTTTATTATTTATTTATTTATCTTGATAATTTTTTTGTTTTACTAGATTACGATAAATACGCTTTTTATTTGGGTTTGCTTGTAAACGTTTGTAAGTAATTATAGAACTTTGTATTTAATTAATAATATGTATTTAAATTGACTTATTTTACTTACATATAAATATTGTCATAATACATTGTTCTTTATGTTACGAATTAATTCAATAATAAATATAGTATTAAGTCATCATTATATCACATTTAAGTACAGAACTATACAATGTACATAAAAATGAAGTACTACAAATTAATACAAAATATATGGACAATGCTCGCAGTAAATACAAAAGTAAAAATACTAACCAAAATTTTTATTTTTTTCCTTTCAGCTAATCTTTTATTAGCCGAGCAATTTTGTTATCTATTGTGTAAATATGATATATTTGTATCTTAATATAATATGTTATAGATATTGGAAGCGGTCTGTTTTCAAAAAGTTTTGACATTCTATAATTATAACATTAAATTTATTTAATTGATAATATTAAATAGGTGCACACTTATAGTGTAATTGGTGAAACATGAAAACCGTTCGCAAAAATAACACAATAACGCCATTTTAGCTAGTTTATAATTTATGTCTTTGATTTATTCAAAAAATATCAATGTTTAGGTATACTACATAACCTATCCAAACTTAGTTCAATGATACTGATTCAATATAAAATCGAATTAATTGTTTTGAAATTTTACGTTCTGTTACCTAAATAAATACTTATTATTATATAAATGTATACTAATTATTATTATTAACGTATTGAATCATTTATGGTGTATATATTATATTGTGATATGTCGATTTGTAGAATAAGACAACATTCAAAATTAACATAAATTTAATTTAATTTACATAATATACTTACGTTTATTTATTATATATTACTGATGCATTTATACATTTATTGATATATTCATAAAAACTTTATAGCAATGTCGATATCCAATTATGAATAGTAATTGGATAGAAATAGCCAATTGATTCATATATGTTACCTAAAAGTACAACAATATTAAAACTTATTATATCTTGATAGAAAAAATAATTTTTAATTGTACAAATATTAATCAAATGTAACACATTTGTAACTCAGTATAATTTTCATAGAATTTTTATTTTGTATGTAATTAGATGGTTATAATAACGAAACGGAATCCGTTTACGGTAATAAGAAACTATTTCAATTTTCTCATATTTAATAAAAAATAATAGACACTACCTAACTTAATAACTTATATAATTAATTAGATATCATAATTTATAAATCAAATAGTGTTTGATTTTAATATAAACATAGCAATAACATTATTATTTTATCTGATTTTTTAAAATATTAATAGCGAGACAGATGAACTCTGAAGGCCAATTTATAAGTAAGAATAATACAATAATTCAAGGCTGGGCAATTTAATGAAATTTTTTTACTTAGTTAAATTAAGTTAATTGACATAAAAAGTTTAAAAAAACTTAAAAAACTTACTAAAAACTTATTAACTTATGTTAAGTAAAGTTACTTTTTTCCATTTTTAAACAAAATTATATTTATTTAATTATGCTTATGTAGAATGCGTTAAAAAAAACACATTCAATTAATTTGTACTTGTCATTATTTATTATACATAAGAATAAGTAAAGATTACACTATAGGATTGAATGTAGTCAAATAGTAAAAATAAAGAGAGCATTGAAACAAATAAAATATTAAATGAAAAATTAATATATATTTGTTTCCTATTATCTCAATTTTATTAAGTTATTGGATATAGAAACACTGTAATAATATTATAATAATATGTTGTTTTCTAGTGAATGAAATATATCATGATCATAATCAAATTTTAAATTCTGAGCGGAGCGAGGAATGAATTTTTTCTACAAAGATGTTTTTTTTCTTATGTATAAAAACATTTTTTTGCGTAGAAATAATTGTCCGATTATCACAAGAAGAATATGCTTTGTGTGGCAAATCTCGTCTAATATATTATGGAGCTCGTTTTTCGAATTTCTCCAAAGTTTATCCCTAGGAGAAGAAAAACTACTAAAAAATGGCGAAAAATTGTCAAAATTAATATTTCCGTAATTTTTTATTTTTAATTTAGTGATAACTCATTTGATAACAACTTAATCATTTTTTTCAGTACTAAAATTGATACTATACAAGTGTGGTAAACTTTTGATAGGGATTGGTTGATTTTTTGGCCAAATATAATGTTTGAACTTTTTTCAAAAAAAAATTAATTTTACCTACAATTTTGGGTTTATCGATTTGAAAATTTAATAGAAGCCTTAAAATGAAATACTTAATCTTTTTACAAAATATTTTGAAAATCGTGGCTGACAATTTTTTTTTAGAGGGTTTTTTAATCTTCTTTTTTCCTCATATATGAAAAAAATATTTCCGGGTATAATTAATGGTCCGATAACTACAAATAGAGTACTCTTTCCGTACGAAATTTCATCTAATTAGTACTTTATTTAGCTCATTTTTTGTATTTTCCAAAAAATTTTCTATGAGAATCGGAAAAGTGGCAGAATTATAGTTTCCGATATTATAAAGTTTCTTTATTTCTTGATTACTAATTGAGTTTCGATCGCAAGGAGTTTGGTACCACCTAACACATAGGTAATAATGACGTTTAGTAATATTTTGGAACCGATTGGTTGATTGATGTTTTTGGCTAAATAGAGCTTTGAATTTTTTCTAAAAATGTTTAATATAACCTGCAATTTTCGATTTAACGGTTTGAAATATTAGTAGAAATCTAATCATATACTATTTAATCTAAAATAGATTATCAGTATAATATATATTCATATATTGAGATTTTCTCAGAATAGTATTTTCTAATGCAATATAATCGCATTCAAATCTTTATAATTATAATAAACCACTAATTTCTTCAAATGCCGAAGGGACTAAGGAGGTACATCCTAAATTGACTTCGCCCTTTTTATATTTTGTTTACGACCATTTTCATAATATCATAAATTGAATGATATTTTTCGGTTAAAGACTAGAGCAATTATTACGAAAAACGTGTGACAGATTTACATCCGTTCACATATACGTATTTTATATATTTAAATCAATAGACAATAATATAATACAAATAGCAATAATGATTAAATATAAATATTATAAATACTATTGTGATTTTATAATTAAAGTTTTCTATGTCTAATTCACATATAAAACATAATAAAACACAAAATATATAATATACCAAAATATATTAATTTTATTGTATTAATAATAATAATAAGTAATTAAAAATTAATTATTTAATGTGGGTTTTAAAATGTTTCAATAAAAGTTTAAATTACATTTAGAAAATAAACACAAGATAATAAATTATTATTTAAATAAATTTAATATTACGTTAAAATCGATTTTCACAGCAAGAAAAATCATTAAAATTCCCTGATCTCTGACTCTTTGGTTTAAATGTTGAATACTTATTGTAAAAAATTGGTTTAAAAATATGATATTACATTTCACAATAACTATTAAAGCTAAAAAATTAAAAAAAAAAAAATGTATTTATATACATATATTTTTTTCTTCTGAAATATAATATTTATTAATTATTATTTATAATTATTATAGTAATGGGTGATGAAATAGAACACGGTAATTTCACAATAATGATATTTTTTTAACGGTTGAAAAAACGCGGAAATAACGAATTTGTAATTTATTTGAACTATTGATTTGATAACTAATTAATACTTTTTCTGTTGCGCATTATTTGAAATAATACAAAAAGGAAAAAGTACAAAAAGAAATATTTTTTGTATATGCAGAGTCAGACAGAGAAACGGAAAAATTTGAAAGTTATAGTGACAGTTTTAGAAAGCTTGTAGAGAGGCGATAATGTAATTGTAATGTTCACAAGTATCTGCTGTTTAGTAAACAAGTGAATTAGAATTTCCTGTCAATGGCAGTCAGACACTCAGAACTAACCCAACCTAATCAAGAATCTGTCTGTTCCTGGAAGGACACTCAGACTATCGTTAGTTTTGTTAACCGACTCAATGATCCACATCTACTAAATAACAAGTACCTGTGAATAATAATATAATAATAACACAATCGCCTTTATATCAGCATTCCAGGGCTGCAACTATAATGTATCATAGTTATCCCTCCCTGTATTTTTATTATTATTTCCTTCCCTTCTGATTGAGTTTTGCTCAAAATTGTTTTCTCTAATGCAACATTCACGGCTAACTGCTCTGAGGACGAGAAAGACGCCCTGAATCGACTTCCCTGATTTTCTTACATTATAATGATATAATTTGAAAAGAAAATAACATGATGCGCACTTTTACTACTTTTCTAGCACCGTATGAATGCTACGATCGGCTGATAGTGGTGTAGTTAGAACAAAAATCAAATGTGCGTTTTATTGTTCCACGGTCGTGATTTATTTAATATTAGCATATTACACGAGTCGCATCAATATCTTTAGGAATAACTACGAAAACTACCATAAATCTATGAATCTACGTACGGAGAAGTGATGTTCTGAACAATTGTTGTTAAACAGTTGAAATTTAATCAAATGTTTAGAATTTTTAGATGATATAAATATTCCGGATGTATTTTTACCTGTTTAATATTTAATTAATAACACTTTACAACAAATTACTTATTACATTAAAAAAAGGAATAAAACTTATATAGAATTAGACCAAAAATTTGATTTTCTTTTTTAAAATATGGATTTGTCAGAAACAAAACAATGAGCAAAGAATATACTGCATACATGATTTCGATTCTGATAATTTTGAAAGTTAATTAATACAGTTTCAAGAGTTGAAAAAATTATTTTTCGACACTGAGTCTTATCGATATTCTAATTTATATTTGAAATGTATTCGAAAGGAAATATATAGCGGATATTGCTACCTACATTGACACTTTATTACAAATATACTTGTTAATGTCATACACAAATACGTAATAATTGTAGTGGTAAACGTTATTCTTCTGTATTTAAACATGTTAAAACTAGTATGTACTCTGATATCTTCCTTATAAATAAAACAATATTAGGTACAGTTGGGCTCCATTTATTTATAATTACCTTTATAGAGTTCCATACTATTAATTAAATGAATATCTATATAAAAAAAAACATGTAAATTAAAAATATTTTTCCAAATAAAACAAATTTTTAAAAAAAAAAGATTTATTTTATACTTTTAAATATTTTATGGCCTATTTAAACAAAACATAAAAATTGAATATATTTTGTAAACCAATGAAATTTTAAAGAAAACTTTTTTAAAATCTAATGTCCTATGTAAAATAATAAATAATTAATTAATAATTAATAATTAAAATAATATATTATAGACGACGTCATTAGTGCTAGAAAAAGTAAGATTAAAACTTCTTGTAGTTATGTGCAAAAACTCTTCCCATTTTAAATTCCATTGCTTCTTCTTTGTCCACTATATCATCAATAATATTATCGTTTTTGTTTTCACATTCAAATCAATAATACACCTTTTTTTGTCAATATTTTTTATACTCTTTTTACTGCTGTCTTATATATTTTTTTAGGATCCTACCCCAAAATTTCAATTTTTTTCTGAACATTTTGTTTTATCTCTCTGTAACAATTGTATTATTTCAAATTTTTCTGCATTTTGAATTATATATACAGATGGTTCTGTATCTTGAAACATCTATATTTTATCTGTTTGTATTGCCTATATGACAATCTTATTATAAAATAAACTCTACCCCTTTACTTTTTCTTTAATGTAAAATTTATTTGCCATAATAAGTCCTTATCTATTATTGTCAATAATATTTGTGATTCACAGTTAAATCTTTTCGAACTCTGTTCTTAGTTTTTCAATACGAAATCTTCCTCGATATCCCCAATCATTATTATTTTCTAACATCATTTTAATTAATTTTACTTTATTATAACACTTAATTGTATTTTATTTTTTACCTTTTATTTGTATAAAGGATGCCTATGTATGTATTAATCTTTATATATATATATATATATTTATACAGTGTGATTGAAATGCTATTTTAGAAGGATATAGGGGCTACTAAAATACATAATTGGTGAAACTATTAAACTTTTAACACTTACGGCACGCGCACGCGCAATACAACTTGTTTTTATTAAATAGTAACCACTATTTTTAATACCAGATTTGATTTACTGATGTTTTTTAAGTCGATTTGACATATTACAACTTTGTCCTAAACCATTATTGACTGAGTTACATTCTTTTTAAATTATAGAAATAATACATTTTAATTTATTTGCTTAATGATATTTTTTCGTGTTATTATGTAATTTTAACTTATAATAATTGCAATGCTTTTTTTTAAGTTCGAGCAGCTAGCAAATAGTGGACATAGCTGACAAAGATAAAACATTTATGATTGATTATGGTAGCTTTTATCGATAAATGTTATGTTTAACAATTATTTTTATCCCAAATATTTACATTGATTACATTATTTTAATTTATTATTTTTTTTATTTACATAATTTTTTTGCGTTTTATTAAATTAATAAATACAAATAACAATAATTCTTATAGCAATTATCACATAAAAATTCAATATAATCATCTTATAAATTGTTCAAAATTTTTTCCATAATGTTCTATGTTCTAAAATGTTTAATGTAATATCTTTTAATAGTATTGGTAATTTATTTTGTAAAAAAATTAAATATAGTCTGCCTTTAAGTATACCATCATAAAAGTACTTAGTATAAATGCTTTACATCGATTAAACCACACCATACATTTTTTCCCCAACTCGTTTGAAAATTAGTTTCTTGTGACCAGTATGGGTTTGTATCATTCCAATATTGATAATTTTATTTATTCATAATACCGTTGATCGTAAATTTTGATTCATTAGTCCATAAAATGTGAATAATAATTGAAGGATCATTGTTTGAATATACATATTTAAATTGAAATTCTACCATAAAAATATTTTAAATTGTAAATATAATACAGTTATAAACACAAAATATTATTATTTATTGATAAAAGCTTCCATAATCAATCATAAACGTTTTATCTGTATCAGCATTGATTTTATAATATACAGATATGCCATTCCATTGTTAATATTGGAAGCGGGTACATGCATTCAAACACTAGGTATCGCTGATGTCGATTGTATTCAAGAGGGGTCTACCTTGGATGGGTATGTTCGGCGGGTGATCGGGGGGTTGGGTATTTTATTTACGAACTTTTATTACAAATCAATTAATCATTGTTATTAATATTGTTAAATCTTTATAATAATATAGATTGCCATACAAATATATATGTATTTATAATTTAAAATACTACATCCGTGTTTGAGCTTATAACCCGCATTTACATTTTATACCCGACAATTTTCGTTTCATATGATATAATCGATATAGTTTGATACTTATACAAAATGTTATCTAGCATTCTGGCGTATAATATTATGTTAGATTGTCAGCAAAATCATTAACACTATAGTGTATAATTATTATAAGTTTAAAAATACTGATTATAACTTAAAATTTTCCATTTTCCTATCAGTTATATATTTATTAGCAAAGATCTCCAGTCTCCACGACTAATAATCACGCATTCGCATGATACTCTCCATTTGAACTGTTCCATGTCGTAAAAGGTTGATTTTTTAATAACGTTCCTCTTTGTTGTTTTTTTTTTCAACGCGGATTTATTTATTCCAAAATTAATAATGTCCGGTAATATATGCCAGTATTTCAATTGTAATAAAACAAAAAAAAAAATTGTGCTCAAATTGTGTTTTTTGAACCAGATCATATATATTAATTTAAGTTTTTTTTAAGTTGAACTTTAGCAAACTTTTCTTCAAAAATATTAAGCGTACAATTTACAATTTCTATAAATACTTTTGTTGGACATTTAAGTCCATTTGATTCAATGTTTGAAAACGTTTTATTAATTATTAATTTATATAATTGCTATAATTCAGATATTTTTGCACTTAGAAAGTTGATTTAAGTACCAAAATTTATGGAAAAATATAAAAAAAATTAATAGTCAAAACTTTAAAATTTTGTTATTTAAAAAAAATGTATTACGCACGCGTGTAACTTTTTAATTTACGTTTTTAATTAACGTTAAAATAATTAGAGACCATTTAAATGTGTATTATTAAATTTAAAAACTAACCAAAAAAACAAAATTTATTTATTATTGTTCTACTTTAAGATATGTGTATTCAATTATCGTTTATACACTATTATAATATATACTGTATTATATATTATTAGTTATATAATATGAATAAATTAAACTTTAATTATAAATGTGCTGTAATAAAATATTTTAAAATATATAAATATATTAATATACCATATATTTTATGTTTTATTGGCATAATAATATTATGATTTATGTGTATTATGTATATTGTTGTGATGACACGATGCAGGCTGATTCCTTTATTATAGCAATGTATATCGTCTATTGTTTATACAAATAGATTTCATAAAAATGAAATAAAATTGTATTCCAATATAATAACGACACCTCTCGGATTTTAATAACACTAAAAATATTGTTGCCTATAACTCCTATAACGTGGCTAATCTGTATATTATAAAATCAATGGTATCAGCTATATCCACTATTTGCTAGTTGCTCAAACTTAAGTTAAAGCATTGCAGTAATTATTAGTTAAAATTACATCAAAACACGGAAGAATATCATGACTCGGATAAATTAAAGTTTAATTTTTCTAAAATTTAAAATGAATGTAACTCAGTAAATATTGATTATAGGACAAAGTTGGTCAAATCGACTTGAAAAACTTCAATGAATCTATATCTGGTATTAAAACTGGGGGTTACTATTAGTGATGAGCAAAGTAGGACCAAGACCAAGACTAAGGCAGTCTCAGTCCAGCTCTTGTTCTTGCAGACTCAGTCTTTGTTTTGGTCTTGCAAAGGAATTGTAGTCTTAGTGTTGATTTTGATCTTGTTGCAAGACTCTTGCATTAATTTAAATTGATAAATATATATCCCTATCCTTGCTGCTAGAAGTTTGTAGAATTTGTTAATTGTTTATTATCTCTAAAATATACTAATATAATATATTTGTGCTATCGTTTACACTCATTCTAATAAATAATATAATTATTGTTTATACGTTTCCGGCAGTAATATGACAATCAATATGCATATACAGTATACACAATATACAATGTGTTATGTGAAAGT
>CM023361.1:30631293-30642438 GCA_013282895.1 Eriosoma lanigerum | reverse complement strand
GGACCAAACTGGCTACGTCTGACACGGTTCTATAACACCTCGCGACTCTAATAGCGGCTAACCTTTGAGGCTGTGTTAACAGTAGCTTCGCCTTGTTTGTTCTGTTGACCTCGTTCGTCCATACCTGAGAGCCATACAGGAGACGACTGTGTACCACACTCATAAGTAGAGAACGCCTGCTATAGGAGGGCCCACCGACGTTTGGCATAAGTCTTGCCAATGATGTAGCGGCTTTCCTGGCACCCGCTGCAACTGTTTTCGCATGCTCGACGAAAGACAGCCTGGTGTCTAGGTGTACTCCAAGATAACGAATGGTCCTTTTCACGCGGATTTGAGTCCCACTGACACTGAGCATAGGATCTCGGAAGGACTTCTTTTTGGTGATTATTATGCACTCCGACTTATCCGGGGCCAAATCCTAACCCTAACCTAACCTAACCTAACCTAACCTTTTTTTTTTTTTAATGTTTAAATCGGAAACCGGGGAGGGACTTAACCGTGAGGTATTATTTCTCACCGGCCGCCATCGTTTATTGAATTAAATACAAATCCTTAATGAGAGGACTGAGGCCAATCTCCCCATATTCCCTCTCACAATTTCTATGTCGTACATATCTACATATCCTAGTGTGGCCTTCGGCCTATAATATAATATAATTTCGGTCTACCCGTTGTTGGGCCCTCTCCTCCTCTTCCCTTCTAGATAGAATGTGGTTGACGAAGTCCCCGACAGCGTTCCAGTTCTCTTGGCTCACCAACATCGCATCAACTACTGCTTCCGGTTCGAACGCCCTGTCGATCCTGACCTCCAACTCCCGCCTCTGCTTCCACCAATGATCGCACCGGAAAATGGCGTGTTTGGCATCATCCCTCGGAGCCGAGCAGTCCACACACTTCGGATCATCCTTCCTCTTGAATCTGTGCAAATACTCACTGAAGCATCCGTGTCCAGTGAGCATTTGAGTCACATGGAAATTCACACCTCCATGACTTCTCGTCGTCCACGCCTCGACGTCCCTTATAAATCTCCACGTCCATCGCCCCGTCTCTGCTTCATCCCATCGTTTCTGCCAACCCTTGAATAGCTCCGCCCTGGCCGTCATCCTCAGCTTGACGCGGTCTTTGTCTCCCCTGCTGTTATGATTCTGGGCCCGCTCACAAGCCAGCAGATCGACGGGCGGTACCCCTGAGACTACTAGTATTGCTTGTAATGAGACCGTCCTATACGAGCATGCAACTCTGAGAGCAATCCTTCTTAGTGGCTTTTCCATGATTGCCAATTTGTTTTTACATTCCAACGCCGTTGACCAAATCGGGGCTGCGTACATTATTTGGCTTATGGCGACTGCGATTAGTATTTGTCTTTTCTTTTGCGTCGGACCATCGATGTTCGGCATTAACCTTGATAGTGCTGCGTTAGTGGCCGTTACCTTGTTTTGCACAATTTCCAGGTGTCTTCTGTATCCTAGCTTCTCACTTAACATAACGCCTAAGTACTTGACTTCTTTCTTTAATCCCAATTGTGTTCCTTTAATATAAAATTTGGGCTTTGTGTAAGCCCGTTTCGTCGTCAGCATGACTGCCTCGGACTTTGTCGCCGATAAGTGAAGGCCATTTTCCTCCATCCATGACTCGACCGTCGTTAACGCGCTGTTTACTGATATTTCCAGCCATTCCGTTGTTCTTCCCGTTGCCAACACAGCCACGTCGTCGGCGAACGCGACCAGCCTTGCGCTCGAATTCGTAGTATTGCAGCCCGGAAGGTTTGACCGCAAGAGGTCGTCATACATAACGTTCCATAACAGTGGTCCTAATACAGACCCCTGTGGGACTCCGGACGTAACCGTCCGTACTTTGTCATCTCCGTAGGAAAGAGTTCTTTCACTGAGATAGCTCCTCAAGACTCGTCTCAAATATTCCGAAACATCTTTTTCGGTTAATGCCTTGTCGATCCTGCGACATGAAGCCGTGTTAAACGCATTGGCCACGTCCAGAGATATCATGGCACAGAGATTTCTTCGGTGCAGTGGCTCGGTCGCTGTAGTGTTAACCTCTTTCATAATATTGGATATTGCGTCTACGGTGGATTTGTTTTTGCAAAATCCGAACTGCCGGTCGCTTAGGTTATTTGAGGATTCTAGGTGTATTTCTAATCTTGATTTTAGGATCCTCTCAAAAAATTTTCCGACGTTGTCAAAAAGGCATATCAGCCTATACGATGATGGTTGATCGAGTGGTTTATCTCCTTTTCTAAGTAGTACCAGTTTAGCTTGCTTCCATTTGCCCGGGAAAACTCCCTCCTTAAGAGACCCAGCAGGATCTCGGGCTTACCGATCGACACAGCTTTAACTATTGTGTCTGGAATACCGTCTAAACCAGGCGCTCTTCCTCTGGGGATTTTGGCGGCGATGCTCTTAAGTTCGTCGATTGTTATTTCTTGGACATCGCTCAGTGGTCCTGAGTTTTCCCAAGTTATCTCCGGGTAGTTAGGGAACAGTGTGTCCACGATCAACTCCAGCCTCCCCGGTAGTGAAATACCCTCGATGGTCTTTCTATCAATTAGTTTTTTTGTTACTATTTTATATGGTAGTCCCCAGGGGTCCGTTTCTACCTGTGCTGTTAGTTGCTTCCAGCTTTTTTCTTTGCTCTTTTTAATGGCCAATTTGAGGATTTTTCTCGACGCTTTGTACGCCGCCAGCTCATCCGATTTCTCTATCATATATCGATGATGAATTCTATGGAGGGACCTCCTAGCTGCGAGGCAATTTTATTGGAATATAAAAAGTTCGATTGACTAAAAGTGCAATTCCACAAAAATATAATTTGATTAATGATCATAAATTAAAAGTAACTACACCATTAAAAGTTTATAAGAAAATTCAAACAAAACCAACACAATCACCTAAATCATCATGTAGTCGAATGCTATTTTCTTCTCCGTCCACTCCAAAAATGTCTCCATAACTAAAACCTAGATTAATGATGTTATAAATTTTCTAACACCAGTATCAAAATAAATAATTTATTTGATATTCTTGATAGTAAAAATCTATACATTTATAATAAATATGCATGTACAATATCTGATGAATGTCCTTACCAGCTATTTTTATTAAATAATACTAAACTTTGATTAAATAATCTTGAGTTATGTAAACCAATCAAAAGTTATGGCGTCATTATCGTTATATTGTATACCAATGGACTATCTATGTATATTTAATCTATGTCTATGTTAAATGTGTTTTGTGGGAAAATTTTTTTTAAAAAAATTATAATAAAAATTGTAAGACTGCAAGACTCCTGGTCTTGGTCTTGCAGACTCATTCTTAGTCTTGGTCTTGCAGCAAGACCAAAACAATTTTGCTCATCACTTCTTACTATTTAAAAAAAAAACATAAGTTGTATTGCGTATACGCGTACCGTAAGTGTTAAAAATTTGATAATTTCACAATTTTTTTATTTTAGTATCCCTTAGATCCCCCTAAAATAATAATTCAATATAAGGTCATCCAGTGGAAATATTAAGTGTTTTCAATAATCGTGATTACACTGTACATATTTATTTATTGCAATATTTTATAATTAAATTATATTAATTAGTAGGAAAGTTATATAATTCTGTCGAAATAAATTATGTAATTATACACCAACTATACATTACCGTTTTTGGCAATAACAAAAGCAATAAAATCATAATTAAATTTTATACTATTTATAATAATTTAAAAATATATTAATATAATTATCATTATATAGCGAATTGAAAATTAAAAATTAAAAGTTAAATACTTAAATAAACAATTGGTACATATAAAAATGTGTTTTAGATATATAATTAAAATTAAAACTTTGTTATGCACTGAATATGATCAATTTAAATTTATTTACAATATCGTTCTCGCAATTTCTATTGAGTGAGAAATTTAAGTTATTATTGCCTTATCTATATTTCAAATGTAAGAGTCATATTATTGCCCTCTCGCGAAAGGTTCGTCGACCATAACGCACGTACGTCAAATATAGTACAAAACTTTTATTTGCTCAATATTCCACCAAAAAATGATGGGCTAGAATTTCATTTCACTCCCAGCCTGACGGCTTTAGATGGGACCTATGGACAGAGGGGACACAGGGATGGTTATATTTTTTTTAAGTACTCGCATTTAAAAATTTAATAATATTAAATTTTAACATTATATCTGTAAATATTTCTTGTGCCTGACTGATGCATCAATTATTTACTGTTATTCATTGAAAAAACATTTTGGACTCTGGCCATTGAGTTTCGACCAAAGGTAAAATCAGTAAAGATTCCCGATTTGTTGTGGACTGTAGACGTTATAAACAGACAGGTCATAACTTTTATAAATCAATTTTAGTAATTTTAGCATTAATCAATTTTCACTGTACTTTAATTTCAGTGAAAAATAACACCAACACAAAATTTATTTCTAGTTTACAAAAGTGCCTGACTTAAATATAAAACCTGAAAACCAAATGTCAGAGTGATCGTGAGGCATAAATTCTACATATGTGTACCTACATATTTTAGATTCTGAATGAAGCGAGGAAAGTATTGGTTTCACAAACATGTTTTTTTTTATGTAAGGAGACACTAGGGAATGCTTTTGGTAGAAAATTATATCTAGTTGGTTCATTAGATCATTCAAATTTTTTAGAAGTTTTTTCGTAAGAGATGATAAGCAACCAAAAAATAGCGGAAAATCGACAAAATTACGAATTCCGTTTTGCTCCAAAAATGATTTATATTACCTACAATTTTAGGTTTAACGATTTAACTCCTTGAAATTCGATTGTAACAACTTCTTTAAATACACACATTGGTAATTTACATGCATGGTAAAATATGGGAATGAATTATTAGTATAGTATATTGTAAAATATTGAGATTCCCTCAGAATCGTATTGCATTAATTATATAATAAACCACTTATTTCACCGAGGATTGAAGGGACAAAGGAGGAACATTCTAAATTGACGTTCCCCCTATTTTTACTATATATTTTATATTAAAGTCAAATTGTACTAATTTATTTAATGGTTGTTTATTATATAGATAAATATCTTATGTTTTACAGACATTTTAGAACAATTTGAAATATATAGTATGAAAATTTAAAAATTATTATTATTTCATATTACATTTTATTTTAAATATATATATATATATATATATTAACATGCGTTAATCCGATTCACAATACGTTGTAATAAATTATAACAGAGATTTAAATATCAATATAGAATAATGTTATTAAATACTAATAGTGTATTCTACCTAGCTACTATAGTAATAAGAAAATTACAAAATTATATGCTTATAGATAAATACATAAATATAAATAAGTATTAGATATCCACAAATAGTTATTTCTTATAGTAAATATTAAGGAAAAAATATTATTTTTAAAGGTATTCCAGCTGATAGTAAAATTATAATTGGGCAATGGGACATACATTTTTTAGCGGAATCAGGAATATAAAATATTTGCTTCTTTTGTGTATTATGATAGTTTGTTTTGAAAGAGATAGGACTATAAAGTAATCATTTATTTCGTTAATTATTCATTTTTTGAGGAATATGGAATATGAATATAGTTTTCTGTCTTTTAATGATTGTAATTTGAGTATCTTGAGAGTATGATTATAACTAGAGTGATGTTGTTTATGTGTATTACATTTATATGAAAGAAACCGCAATATTTTATTATGTACTTGCGGAAAATTTTTAGGGGCGGCAAAATTGTATTAACGAAAATAAAAAGTTGTATTGTATTAATTTAAATTAATTTGAAGAAATACTTAATACTTATTAGTAAGGTAGGGTAGTAAGGTAGTAAGGTAGTAAGGCTAGGGAGTTCTAGATGTTTGTATGGTTTTCAATAATCATTTAAAACACAGTTAAGTAATATAGAAATTTGCTTCATAGCAATACGGTATATCTTTAAAAATTGTTGTTGCATATTTTGCATATTTTATCATTTTTTCATTTAAAAGTGTATATTTAAACATACTTGGTATAAAAGTGCTTATTTGACTACTTTTGATGAAAAAGTGTTAGATTTATAAATAATTTATAAAAAGAACATAATCATGAATAAATTTTCTGGGCTTGAGAAATTAATTTGAGAGATAGTAGTTATGTTTTTATTTATATGAAATTAATTTATAAAATTCATGTTTGTGTATTCCTCATTGATCACTCGCATTATTTGAAAAAATAAGAAAACAAGGTGGAGAATAAAACTATTAATTGCTACAAAAATTTGTTTTTATTATAAATAATAATTAAGAAATGCATATTATCTAAATTTATTAAAATAAAATGAAATAATATAATATTACGTTTTTTTTTCTTAAAACATATTTTAATAGCATATTTAGTGATCTTTTAAGGCATAATTATATGTAAATTTTACGGATTTTTGGAACAGGAAATCCCTAGCACTATTTATTAGTTATTAGTTATTCATATTTTTGAAAAAAATTTAATAATAATAAATTCGTCATTTTTAAATTTTCCTGATGATATTTTAGTTTTCGTGGTTGAAGTACTAACAACATTTCATTGTCAATTGTCCTTTTGTAGATTTATCTATAGTCATGTGCCCGAATTTCTAATTTGAACTTTCATCTTTATTATTTTAAATATAAATAATAATTATACTATAATTATATAAGTACAAAGAAGTTAAGCACTATTTGTAAAATTTTGTTTTTCGTAATGAACATAGAATAAAAAGACAGCATTTTAAAATTTGTCCCCAGGCGGTAAATTGGTTAACACGGCATTGCTTGATTATACTATACATTTTAATTATCCATTCTAATTAATAGCAAGATTGATACCTACCATGAAAGCTATTATAAATTATGAAATTGTAAAAGTTCGGTTGTGAAATATTATAAATATATATCTGGTGTTAGATAAAATTTCATAATTTATAAAACCCATTTAAAGAATACATATTATAATAAATCAACTATCAAGAACGTTTTAGGAACTGTTTTATACCAAACAATATCAAAAAAGTATCAACTAAATACTTATTTTCACATGTTATAATTTTTTATTATAATACACCCATTAATCGATTTTTTTTTTTTTTATACGATAAATCTGTAAACTATTACTTTTTATTTAAAATAGTATTATTGAAAACATCACGAATTAAGATAGAAGGAACATCAGACTATGAAATTTCATATAATTTCCCCACTTGATTTACAATTTATGGACTCTAAATTAATAAAAATTCAGCTCAGCTGTTTGAACCTACTACTAGCGCTCATTTTAAGCACAGAATAATAATAATAATATAAAATATGTTCAGGCAACTACAACTAGTATGGCTTCTTGCATATAGCAATAATGCTATTCTAATCGACCGTGCCTATGGGCGTAGTTTGAAAAATTATCTAGGGGGCTTAACCACAAATTATTTTTAAAACCCCCTAATTTGCCAGAGGCCTCACTTATTTTATTTATGAGTACTGAGTAGTATATAAAAAAAACTAAAAATGACCAAAACAAGACATCCCCTAAACTACTTACATTATCTACATTTCTACAAAATTATGACCTTAATAATTTTACAAATTTTAGGATAAAATGATAATAATGTTTCATTTTATAAAATTTAAACGTCTTTTTTTTTGGCGAAAATGTTTGAAATTTGTTCAAAATCTAATGACCGTGATAGGTCTTTTTCAATATGAAGTAATGATAAATTTGTGGATCTCTCACTGGTCATTGCATTTCTAATCCAATTTTTGATTCCTCTGTGTGATGTGTGCCACAGTCGTTATGGCTACTGTGTAACGGAGCAATAACATAGCTCTTCTCAGAGCTACAAAATAAGTTTTACTAGTTGGTACGGGAATGAAATATAGGAGCGTGCGCGTCGTTGACTAGATATCGACATGTGATTGGACGACCAATCACAGCCGTATAACACCGTCTAAAACGTATAAAATGGCAGCGATCAAACAAATTATTCATTCCAGTCATCACAACCGTTCAGTCAACATCAAAATCAAACCCAAGATTTGCTGTTAACTTGAACGAGGCACCGGAACCACCAAAACGTACAGCTGAAGACTCTAGTCAACTAACCGAAGAAATTGTTCCCGAGGAAAATTTATTACCGCCGACGTGACGAACATTTTCACCTTACACTAAAACCGTTTTTTTCAGAACGCTATCCTTAGGTGACGAACATCCCACCTTACACTATTAAAACCGTTCTTTTCAGAACGTAATCCCAAGGTGACGAACATTCCACCTTAACCTAAAACCGTTCTTTTCAGAAAGACTTCCCCTGTGAAGTATATTTCAACAAGTGTCATTGAGACATACACATCGGTGTGAATAGCGCACCACACCTCCAAGACGTCAATTCCTCCTCAAACACCAGTACGGATATCGGCAAAGGTGTCTAACGGGAAGTCTCCTGAACCCAAGGGAGAAGCAATTATTCGCGTGAATGAAAATAAGAAGATTAGGTGATTGAGAAGGCGATCAACATTCGACGGTCCACCGGGGTTGAAATCATTACGTAAAACAGTCCTTTTTAGGACTAACCAACGACCTATTTAGATTCGTTGCCTCAGTAATCTCACGGAGACCGCCAATACTTACTTAAGTGATTCGGATCCGTGAGAGTGCCACTTTAATCGTATTTTTGTAATGAAATATTGTAACCCCGTTGTTGTAAATTAGAGCGACCTATTTAGGCCCGCGAACTCTGGGTTACGTGCACCGGCGAGACCGCTAATTTTAGCCTCGTCCGTCGGTACGTAAAATTTTGTAACATAATTTGTTTTTTAGAAGTAAATAAAGTATTGCATGATAAAGATACGTGTGTTTTAATTAGCAAAGGAAACATAAAACAACATCCCCTAGCTAATCCACCGTAACAACTGTTACTGCTTTAACGGTCTATCACTGTTTCAGTTCTGCGGTGGATGCCCTTTTATTGTACATGCTTTCACAGAATATTACTATATTCCATCACATTAATCAGTACTCTGTTCCCATCTAAGAGTAAACCGGGCGGTAACCAATTTTCGTTGGGCGGCGCCATTCTTGTAATGTACTTGAGTAAAAGTATTCAAACACTTTTTAAGTACTCAAATACGTATTTGAAATACATTTGAAAAAAGTACTTGGGCACATTATTTGATTACTTTTTTTGATAGTATCTATGTTTGAAACAAATTACTAATTTAAATTTTTTTTTGGCTTACTTTATATACTAACTATTGTTCAACTTCAAACAAAGTATAAATAATTGTTGCAAAGAAGATTATTGTAATCCACTTATATTTTCAATACTTGAAGGTATAGATAAACGATTAAATTCTCAGTTGAAAGAACCTTTTTTCATAATATCATTTGTACCAATCATTCTTTAAAACAGTTTGGATTGATAATCAAGATGACAAAAATGAAACTTTAAAATTATTTCAAAAAAAGTCTATGAAAATACCTCTTAAGTTTCATATACTTATTGTTAATTAATGCATTATATCGCCAATCATTGTATATTTAACTATGTATATTTTACTGTTTATACTGGGCGCCCAACATTATGTTTTAAGGATTATTAAATAGATAATATAACAATATTAATAACAATTACCTGAAATTATTCTTGATTTATGTGTCTTATATTTTTATGTACGTCATCCAAACCGGACATCCTTGACACAAGCCGGGCGATGTACTAACAATATGGTCAATAACAATTTTTATTACATACCTATCGGCTATCACACTACATAAAACATTATTTAAAGAATTATAATTAACCATGATCACAATGATAAAATACTGATCTAACAATGAAATATAATCAGAGATGTTTTGGTAAATAATGTCTTGAGTATACGCCACATTTTTCTCAAAATTACATTAAAAAAGAAAAAATTACTTGAAATGATTATTATGACATTCATTTTTTTTTTATATTTAATTTCAAATAATTAGTTTTTATCCTTAATAATTACTATAAATAAATTATAACTAGAACTCTACACTTTATTAAATACGAATGTTTCTTGTTTTAAATCGTAGAGGTATATAATATACTATATACATGAATTAACTAATAGAAATATAATACCTTATACATATTTACTGTCATTAAACATACAACAAATGTATAAATTATAAAATATTATAGCCGTTTGGCCGTATGTCTACCGTATACTAATAAAATTATTATTTATATTGCGTATACGCTTTTTTATACAAATATTGTTATGAGTATACACCGTATACTCCCGTATACGCTCCAATACATCAGTGTATATAATATAATTCCTGTCTATGTTACTTAGTTAATACTATTTATAATTTAAATAGCATAATATTTAATGTAATATGTCTATGCTAGAAGCCAGCTGTAGTATTGAATGTAAGGGAAAAACAATGGTTTTAAAAATTAACGATAAGAAGACCAAATACATTAAACTATCCGCAGTGGAGGCGCGCCGCAAAGTGCAGAACATTATAATCGGTCAATATAGTTTTGAAGGCGTAAAAGAATTTCGTGTATCTCGGATCTTCCCTTAATAACATTTATAACATGTTGAAGGAGATTAAAATAAGAATAATATCCGGCAACCGCGCATACATTGCCAATATCACACTCCTCAAATCAGTAATGCAGTGGAAAACTTCTATGATGACCCTATATAAAACATTTATTCGACCTGTAGTCTGTTATGAAGATGGAGCTTGGACATTGTCAAAAGCTGTTTCCAACAAGCTAAAGATATTCGAAAGAAAAATACAAAATGGGAGGATACGCTGTAACAATGAAATAGAGTAGATTTTAAAAGATAAAAGTATAGAAAAATTTATAAAGTCTGGCAGTATTAGATGGTTGGGTTATGTGGAAAGGAATTGTTGAGAGAAATGAAGAGGAATTGTTTTAGAGGCCGAGGGTCAGTATGACCTTTTTAGCTTACGAGTAGAATAGTATGTCATTAAAAAGTTGACAGAATTTAAAAAAAAATGTTCTTAACATATATATATATAGAACCATTAAATAAAATATAAAACTTAAAAAACATATAAGATTAAAAAATGTATAAATGAAGTGTTTAGTAAGT
>CM023361.1:30617675-30631193 GCA_013282895.1 Eriosoma lanigerum | reverse complement strand
TTTCGTCACATATAACGTAGAACGTGTTACGTGTAGGATCACTACATATACATACATAACGTGACGCACTGGTTATACGGATACTGATATTAAACGCGTCCGCCGAGTCCAGCCCGATGTGAATAAATTTGCGCTCGGTAAAATGCAATGTGAAAACGGTACTGTCTATCAGTTCACCGGGTTGTTGTACCGTATTATTATTATTATATTTACTCGACTGTGTCGCGTTCTTATTGTTGTAAACAGCAGCGTTGTCCGCGATACTGCCGGCCATTGTTTCGTTGTTTTCGAAAAATTTCAAAAAAAATAATAACTATAAGCGATATAAACGTACGTACGTATGTAACAAACAAGTGACAGGGGTAAACTATGTGACCGCGGGTTAATTGACGGCGGTGATTATTATACGGAAATCATTAAAATTATCGGATAAACAATTCAATTACATCGTTAAAGGTTAAAGGTTGAATGTTTTTTTCATATAGTATAAATATACAAGTAATAATTAAGTATAGGAATCTGTCTTGGTATACATATACAATAATAATAATAATAATCGATAAAAATATTTTATTTACATTTATGATGGCCCGAAGGTTATAGTTCATCAATGATAACAACAACAACATGATGTAATATCGATATTACGTAATAATAATAATATTATGATATACAGCGCGAAACGAAATTAGACCGGTTCCCCGCGAAAAGCGTGGTGAACGGATCTCCCTGTATATAATGTAAAATATATGTAATATATATATATATAGGTATATGATATTAAATAAAGAAGGATTTTCATGCGACGCGGGCGGGGTATGTGGTAGAAGGTGGATTCTAATGCAACACGGGCGGGGTATGTGGTAGAAGGTGGATTCTCATGAGACTTATGGTAAGGTAGGGAGGGGAAGGTGGATTTTCATGTAATACGTAGCAGGGTAGGGAGGGGAAGGCGGATTTTTCATGTTATACGGGACAGTGGAGGGAGGGGAGGGAGGATTTATCATGTGTCGCGGGCGGCGGATTTTTTACATGTAGGGTGATGAAGGAGGATTTGGGGGGGGGTCCAGAATCGGTCTTTTCTACCTACTGTTGTCGTAAAAACATATTAAATAATAATTACCAAATTTGAAATACTTCTTTCATACAAAAAAGATAAATGTTCGGAGATATTGTGTCGATCTGAGCGCTTTCTTCAACTGAGCAAATCACATACACGTCTAAATTATAACTATTAATTTTATATTGCTATAATTATATAATAATTATAATCAAGAATTTGAGGAGGTAACACCCATCATTAATCCGACAATTTTATTCCATAGTGTTTCACTGACTCATGTATTTTATACTAGATCAGCTTAGTCTATCTGTTGACGAACAGATGGTTACGAATACATACCACAATTTTAATACAATATAAAATATACAAATATTCATAAGTATAAATAACGTTAAAAGGAATAATAAAAAGTTATGATAATAATAAATTACTATATAAATTAAAATATACATTTTGTAAATAATATTAGAGTATACGCATAAGTACCTACGGGTCTAGGACATTTTAATGTCAGCTATTACGGCGTGAAGTTATTTTGAAATTTATTTCTTTTTCAATATAAATGAAAATCAAACTAGTATAATCATAAAGTATTTAATATTAATAGTTGAAAGGCTGCCACTCATATTTATAAAAACAACTTAATTAAAACAATCTATCATGAGTAATTACATCACGACAACTTTGTACAACGTGATTATTCGTAAACTTTGGCACATAAAACAATATTTTTTTTTTTAAGCGGTGTTCTATAGCAAATTTAATCTAGTTGGTATTTTATTTAGCTCAATTTTTGAATTTCTCATAAGTTTTTCCTTGAAAAGGAATTATAACTCCTTGAATATTGATCGTATGGATTTGAAATTAATTTTGCATGTTTACATATGTAATTTATATTCGTGGTAAATTTTGAAATAGATCATCAATATAATATATTGCAATATATTTAGATACGCACAGAATCGTATTTTCTAATGCAATATCATTGCATTCAAACCTTAATAATTATAATGAACCATTAATTTCTCTAAGGACCGAAGGGATGACGGAGGAATGTTCACAATCGGCCTTCCCACTTTTTTTTAGTATTTATATTAATATTATAAATAATTATAATATAAAAAAAAAAAAAATTATTTTTATTTTGTAGCACAAAATATTAATACTTTACGTGCTGGTAAGATACTAACGCCACATATTGTAATATATCATTACATATTACATATTAAGTCACACAAATTTAAGTTCATTAGAATTAAAAATGTGTTGTTCTTGTTTTATATATACTTTTTTTGGATGTTCAATACTAGTAATATATTAATTAACAACATTTAATCTTGTTGTATAATTACATTTATTCTATAACATTATGTGCTTATAGTATAGCTAACTACTTAACAGCTTGATTTTTAATTCTGTGAATGTTACATTATCATCTTACATATATATTATCAATGTCAGATCCATATTTTACATATATGCAACACCTCCCCTTTTTACAACTGATATTTAAAATTAAATACAAATAAATATAAAGATAAGATATATATCATACACATTACACAATCAAACTTATAACTATAAAAAATAACATCATGATTAATAAGGACATTATAACAATATAATTAATAATAAACAATATAAGTAATAAATAACAAATTAAATTTTTGTAATACTTAATTTTTTAACTAAAGTAACAAATAATATTTTACATCAAAAAATGATTAATTTACCACACCATACTTTTTGTAGCTTTTAACTATTCTCTCATATCTCGTCACGTTCTACTTCTCAACTGGTTTATCTAAAACTGTGTTTTATTTTTCATATTGTAGTACAACGTGAGAGAGATAGATGTGTTGGTAAGATATTGACAACACACATTGTAATATATAATTAAATATTATTAAATACAAATTTAATGTAATTAGAATTAAAAATATAATGTATCTAACATATTATTCAAAATTGTTAACATATTTAATGATGAAAGGTATCTAAATGAAATCTTTAAATATTTTATCTTATCTAGATAAATTATTTTGCATTGACATAATTAATTACCTTAAATAAAATTTGCATATATCAAATTAAAGAAATCTATTAATAAATGTAATTAATATATGAAACTAATAAGTAAAGAGTTTATAATATTTTGAGATTAAACTTTTATATAATAAGAATATATAATAAATATTATGTATCACTATTATTAGGTTAGGTAAAGTAAAAACTATAGTTGATATAATAATCTTAATAAATAACATGATTAGGATTAAAAAATGTCTCACGTACATACATGGACATAGCATTTAGAATGTTTTATTATCATTCAAGTAAATATTCTAGATATACAAAAAATCAAATTAATTATGATAATTGTTTTAAATTAATTTCAGCTACGTTATCTCAATATGGAAATTGTATGTAATTTGGTTTATCTATATATTATGTTAAATTTATATAGTTTATTACAGTTTATATATAACCAATTAGTGCACTTCGGAATTTAATTATTGCATAACTATTAGACTTAAACTAGTGAGCTTCTAGGAATAGTTAGTAAATATGGTGTAAAAATATAGAATAATCATTGTTTAAAATAAACTACTGAAAGTAGTTATATCTATAATCGTGAGCGCAACTCAATGAAGTCATTCAAATAATTAGAATTATTGATGCATGAAATAACATGAAAATTACGAAAGAAAGAAAAATAAAAATAAATCGAAAATTAGAGAAAACGATAAAAAGATAATTAGACAAATATGGATAAGGAAGATAAATAATGGAAGGATGGAAATAGGAGAAGAATATAGGATGTAGCATACAGGAAAATAATGAATAATAATAGAAAATGGGATAGTTCTATCTTTTACCATAATCCTTGTATAAGAAGGGTTTCTGAGTAAAAAGTTCGTGAGTAATCAATATACATTCAATGTGTACGGAATTTGTATTCCGTTTGTAACTTCACTATAATTTTCCTAATTAAATTTATTAATTTAATATTAAACGTATAATAATAGTAATCTATTTTTCTCATTATTTTGATTTATTGAAAGAATTAATGTTGACTTCCCGAATTATAAAATAATAACCAACAAAGTATAAAAAATGATTCTTACCATTTTGGAACGCATCGATAATTATTACTCCAATAAGGATTGATTAGAATTGAAAAAAAAAAACAATTTAAATATAATCTCTGGAATGCTCTGGCTATTGTCGGAATATCGTCTAGATTTTGTATATTACTCGTTTGTTGTCATGTGTATAAGTTCGTCACTGCACACTCGATCTAACTGATATGAACAATCTGAACAAAGTGGCCGACTGGATGATATGGCGGGTCTGGCCGATCTCGTAGTTCTGGTTGTTGTAATGTTGTAGATAGACCAGAATAAAAGATTTCAAACCATCAGGAAAATCAAGTTTGTTCAAAACTCTAAGTAATTTAAAAATCATGCATCATTTTTACACTCGCTCAAATATATGGCCATAGACTTTTTATAAAGAACTAAAATAATCTATCGTACTATGGTTACTACTTCTCATTACATTAAACTACCATTAATTTCTCTTATTTCATTAAAAATATATTTTATTTACTAATCTAAATTTCTCTTATTAATTGAATATTCTTTAAATATTTATTCTTTTATGCCCCAGTCAATTTATAGTGTTTTTATTTGTGAACTACCAAAATAACTTTTATTTATACACATATGAATATTTCATATTAACTCGTTTTATATACTTATGTATTATCATAATTTAATATACTTTTTTTTCGAAATTTTCTAGCACCTACTACATTTTATAGAAATTATATGCTCCGTGATAGTATGTAAAAATCATATATATTTTATTATTCACAAATAAAATTATTTATTTATTAAATTTAGTGAATATCATGTTAAAAATAAATGTCGTTAATATTTGTATTATATTATAATTTACGCCATGAACTATTTTATAGTTGTTTAATGGTTAATTGTGCTCCCACATATATAGTGGCAAAGGTACAAAACTTCGTTAGTATATATATGGAGATTAAAATATATTATAATGCAGTATGATGTATGTGTTACGAGTATGGAAAATATTTTTATAAGGTAGTTGGAATTAGAGTGGCATTTCATACCATCCCTAATATATGAAAAACCCAGTACCAGTGAATTGAAATAATTCACAACAAAAACAATACGAAGAAAAGATACAACATATTATAATTAACAGTGTGTTGATGAGCAACATAACTTACTTTCTTTTATGGAGATTAAGTTACTTATTATTCAAGGGATTTTAAGAAATAAATAATACTACGACAATGATAAAAGAAACAAAATAACGACGAGGACAACAACGAATAGTAATAACTGACTGGCTTATGAATATGCACGATTATTTAATGAGATATAGATTTTAATCACTACAGTATTTATATAACGGACAGTGGAAAACGATCAACTGGTTTTATCGTGTTAAGTTTCACTCTCTGGCGGTCTCGGTTTGGTCCAATGACGGTCTTGAAAAGTGCGCTTTTATGCTAACACCTTATTTTGATGTTTTGTAGGAATTTATTTTCAAGTCTAAAAAACTTATCTTTTCAAGATAACAGTGAAGTAAAGGTTCTTTGCAGATGAAATTAGCACACTTATATGCCACAAGAAGATGTATTTAAATCCATATTAATTATAACTCTAAAAATCTAATTCAATAAATTTTATTAAGTGAACAATAATGTAAATCTATTTTAAAACTTGTATAACTTGTAAATATGTGACCTAGCAGGTTCTATATATCAATATAGTAACAATGTATATATTTTTTGATTGAAAGTTAATCAATGTAATCTTAAGTATATCGTGTATTGTTTAATTAAATTATTTTTTTGATTTTGTTTTGAAGCTGCTTATAACCCATCAAGCAAATATCATCATTATACACCTTGGCCCAAAGGTAAAATATCAAATACGATTTATATATATATATATATAAATATATTATCAAATTGTGTAAAAGAAATAAGGGTGCGTGAAATAATTAGCTATCAAATGAGATTAAATTTTAATTAATTTCATAGGTAAAATTAATGGCAATGTTCAAACAAAGGAAGGTACGTGTATTGTTCTTAAAGTTTTGAAAATTGTATTATTTAAATGTAAATCGTGTTATAATTCTACAATGTCATATCATTATAATATATGCATATTTATTTTTTACAATCAGTATACTTATTTTTGAATTGCATTATATATTATTATTAGAAGTTCAAGAGCTTCTAAATCGGGCACGAAGTAAGTTTTTAAAATTCTATATTATTTAAATTTCAATATTATGTTTTTTTTTTTTTTAAAAAAAAAAAGAGATAACTAATCTTTTCTTATAAAATTTTATAATATATTGTACTTGAGATAATACCAAACAATATAATATTGAATAACAATTTAGTTTGTTTTGTGTAATATTTTTGTCTTTATAATCGACAATCATTACATTATATTGAATTTGTAGGTTTGCAAATTATATTTTGCATACAATACATTGTCATTAATATTATATGCGAAAATAAATTTTCTGGATAAAGTATATATATGAATATTAATGAATATCAAGTGCAATTTATTTAAGGCGGCATTTAAATACCTTTAATTAAAATAATTTCACATATCGTTTAAAACATTGATAAATGGATACTCAAAATATTAATCAACTTAATAATGTTGTTTTAAATCGAAAAACATAATTGTACAACGTTGTATAACAATATGTATATATCACTGTAATACATCACTTATGTACAGATAGATTATATTATTCGTTTAAGTGTTTGACCATAAAGCCAATCAATAATGTTTATTTTATTTCATTATTTATTTATTTATCTTGCTAATTTTTCATTTTACTAGTTCACGATAAATACGCTTTTTATTTGGGATTGCATGTAGATGTTTGTAAGTAAATGTGGAAATATATCTTTAATTAAAAATGAATTTAAATTAACATATATTAATTACTAATATACATAAAATGTATTTATTTAATAAGTAGGCAATATGTATCATAACACAATTATTTATGTGATATACAAATTCATTAATTATGATAATATTATTAATTGATTATTCTAATTACACATTCAAATATACCTACTAAAAATGAATACAAAATATATGAACAATGCTGGCATTGAATACATACAACTAAAATCATTAAGGTTATTTGAAGTTATTTTGTCTACTTTAAAATTAATAATAATAATAATATACATTTATAATTAAAAATATAATTATTTAATTTTTCTCTTAGCTAAAATCTTACTACGCATGAACTTTTGCAAACTATTGTGTAAATATAATATATTTTTATCTAACATATTATGTAATAGGAATTTAAAACGATTTGTTTTAAAAAAAATAGACCTTCTTGAACCGACATCATTTATGATAATTAGGATGGTTAAAAAAAAATTACGTAAATAAGTTAGTTCTTTGGCTCCTTTTATTAAAATACATTTTTTGCAAATCGTTATGTTTAAAAAGTTTTCATTTTTTTTTTTTTTTACGTAATAAAGTTTAATTTTAAAATATATATATTATATACGATAACATACGGGATCACGGGCCACATTATATTGGTCCTCCTGGATAGAAAAGATGTGATTTAGTTCCAAATTTAAATAATGCTATCCATTTCCTTAAAAACAAATATATTCTATGCCTTTTCCTTTCTCCCCAATATAATAGATAAAAAATAAGCATAGTATTGCTTCCAAACCTATTATAATAGTTGTATTTTAGATTCTGAGCTAAGCGAAGAATGTATTGGTTTTACATAGATTTTTTTATTTATGTATTTAGACACTTTTTCAGGTAGAAACAACCAACTGATTACAGGTAGGGTATGGTTTCGGTAGAAAATCGTGTCTATTAATAATTTTATTTGGCTCATTTTTCGACTTTCTCAAAAGTTATTCCTTGGGAGGAGAAAAACTACCCTAAAATGGCGGAAATCGGCAAAATAACGGTTTCTGTTATTTAATTTTTTTTTATTTCGTGATAACTAATTGAGTATAGATTATAGGGACATGAAAATTTTGTTAAGTATTAACATAAATAATATACAAGTGTGGTAAAATTTTGAAATGGATCGGTTGTTATTTGGCCAAGTATAGAACATTGAACTTTAAGTCAAAAATGTTTTATACTTCCTGCAATTTTTGGTTCCCGCTTTGAAAAAATTGTATCGATATCTAATCATATACTACTTAATCTTTATACAAAATATTTTGAAAATCATGACTGATAATTTTTATTTATAGACTTTTAAAGTTAAAATTCCTGAAAATCGGCAAAATAACGTTTTCATTATTTAAAACTTTTTAATTTCGTGTCTAATAATTGAGTTTTGAACGTAAAGACTTGAAACTTGTTTTGAGTGTCAACATAACAAATTTTGAAACAATTGGTTCAATTTCTGACTAAGTATTAAGCCTTTGACTTTTTTCCAAATATGTTTAATATTTCCAGCAATTTTCGATATATCTCTTTGAAAATTTTATCGAAGTTTAATCATACAATACTTAATCTTTTTACAAAATATTTTGAAAATCGTATGTTGCAACTTTATTTTAAAAGCTTCTGAATTTGAATAATTTTAGTAGAAATGAATATTAAGATATTTTATTTTTTTGTATGAAGACACTTTGTCTGGCAGACATAGTAGTCCAATTACAAGTAGGTTATATTTTCGATAGCAAATTACATCTAGTTGGTACTTTATTTACCTCATTATTCGAAATTTTCGAAAGCTTTTCCTTGCGAGAAGAAAAACTACTAAAAAACGGCGTAAAATCGGCAAAATAACGTTTCTTAAATTTAAAAGTTTTTAATTTCATAATAACTAATTAAGTCTTAATCATAGTGTTTTGAAATTTTTTTTTGAGTATTTAGGTGAACTTTATTACAAGAAAAAATTAAGAAACGAATGGTAGATTTTCTGACTAAGTATAGAGTTTTGGGTTTTTTTCTAAAAATGTTTAATATTTCCTGCAATTTTTAGTTGAATGGTTTGAAAATTTTATTTAAGTCTAGACATATTCGACTTAATGTTTTTACATAATATTTTGATAATCATGACAGATATTTTTTTTTTCATAAGCTTTTAAAGAAAAGTTCTTGAAAATCGGCAAAATTACGGTTTCAATATTTCATTTCTTGATAACTAATTAAGTTTAGGAAATTGAAATTTATTTTAAATATTTACACTCGTAATTTACACACGTGGTAAAATTTTGGAATGGATTATCAGTAAAGCATATTGTAATATATTGAATTTCGCTCAGTATTGTATGTTCTAATGCAATATTATAGCATTTAAATCTTAAGTATAATAAACCACTAATTAATCCGAAGACTGAAGGAACGAAGGAGGAACGTCCATAATCAACATTTCCACTTTTTTATTTTACAAGTGGCTAATAAAATATAATAAAGGTGTAAAGGTTTGCAATAACGGGAGTCGTTGACTACAATAACCGAACTGTTTGAATTTTATTTTAAATTAACCTAACTTATCCTCGGATCAAAAATATTAAATATTACTTATGTAACATGAAGTTATTATGTCCGATTTACAAAAAAGGAGATTAAAAAAATTCAAAGCTCTATATAATTTCAAATAATCATCTAATCCGTTAGAATTAATATAAAATAAAATAAAAATTCAATTTTATCACACTTGTAAATTACCAATGTTAGTCTCAAAAAAATGTTCAAATTCCAACAATCAAAGCTTTCTTAGTTATCACGAAATAAAAAATAAAAAATTACGGAAATATTATGTTTTGCTGATTATTTGTCATTTTTTGGTAGTTTTTCTTATCTTTGGGAAAAATTTTGGAGACATTCGAAAAATGAGCTTAATAAAGTACCAAAATTATACGATTTGCTATCGAAAACTTACCCAACTTGAGATTATTGGATAATTATTTTCACCCGAAAAAATGTTTTCATACATAAAAAAAACATCATTGTAGAAATATTACATTCATCGCTTCACTCAGAATCTAAAATTGATAACTCGTACAATTTACAAAGACTTTTTAATTTTATATGTTATTAGATGCAGATGGTACATTAAATGATACACAAACATCTTCCTTCAGAGGTAATTATAAGAAAGGATTTTGAATTTATATTGTATAAAAGACGCGACCTTATTTAATAATTTATATAATAAATAAGATAACATAATTTAAAAATAGATAATAATCCTAATATTAATCCTAATATTAATCAAATAAAGCTTTATGTTTCTATTATTTATTTTATTTTATGAATAGATAGAAAATTTATGGGGTCTCAGCCCCCCACAAATTTTCTATTTGTCCCCTAAAAATTGTTTGTGTTTTACATATATTTATATCCTCCGTGGATATATTGATCGTAAAAGTATTAGCCCCCTAAAATTGTTATGAATTTTTGACTTTGATTATATATAAATTAATATTAATAATAAACATAGCAATAACATATGTAATTTTTAAAAATATTTTTAGTGAGACAGATAAACGATGAAGGCCAATTTTTGGGTAAGCACATGGTTGTTTATAGTTTATTGTTTTACACTACATATTCACTGCACCGTTTATACTCATTCATTACAATAACTAATTATTTTACAATCAATTTTAATACAAATGGGAAAAAAAAGTGGGAATGTTGATTGAAGATGTTCGTCTCTCGTCCCTTCTGTCCTCGGAGAAATTAATGGATTATTATACTTAAGATTTGAATGCAAAAATATTGCATTATAAATATGATACTGAGCGAAACTCAGTATAATACAATATACTATACTTAGAATTAATTCCGAAATTTATTCTTACTTGTATACTACCTATGTTAATACTCAAAAAAAATGTTCAAGTCCATACGATGAAAATTCAATTAGTTATCACCAAATTAAAAAAATTAAAATAACAGAAACTACTATTTTACTGATTTTCTGCCATTTTTTGGTAGGTTTTCCCCTCCTAAGGAACAACTTATGAGAAATTTGAAAAATGATCTAATTAAAGTACCAACTAGACACGATTTTCTACCGAAAGCATACCCGATTTGTGGAAATCAGAACATTATTTCTATTTGAATATTTATAATATTCAATTTTACTAAAAATATTCAAATTTTACAAGCTTACAAAAAAAAAAATAATAATTATAATTTTTAAAATATTTGTTGGAAAGATTAAGTTGTATATAATTGGGGTTCAATAAAGTTTTCAAACCAATAAACTAAAAAATGTAGGATTTATTAAACATTTTTAGATAAATTCAAAACGCTATACGTAGTCAGAAAATCAATCAATCGTTTCGAATTTTTTTTTTAATGAAGAACACTTATATGAATAATCAAAAAAAATTTAAAATTCTTAGAATCAAAACCTAATTAGTTATCACAAAATTAAAAAAAAATTTGAATAACAGAAACCGTAATTTTGACGATTTTCGGGAATTTCAAATTTAAAAGCATATACAAAATAATTATCAGTGACGATTTTCAAAATATTTCGTAATAAGATTAAGTAGTATATGATTAGATATCGATACAATTTTCAAAGCGATAAACTAAAAATTTCCGGAAATATAAAACATTTTTCGGAAAAAAGTTAAAAGTACTATTTTTAGCCAAATATTCAACCGATCTTTTCCAAAATTGTACCACACTTGTATATTATTTATGTTAATACTTAACAAAATTTTCACAACTTTACGATCAAAACTCAATTAGTTATCGCGAAATTAAAAATGTTAAGTACCGTACTTTTGTCAATTTTCCGCATTTTTTGGTAGTTTTTCCACTCCCAAGTAAAAACTTTGGAGAAAAACGGAAAAAAAAAACATCATTGTAAAACCAATACATTCTTCTCTTCGCTCAGATTCTAAAATAATTTTAGAGTAAGCACAGTAATACTGTGGCACGGTGGTACAATACAATGGACGATGGGTGCTCCCCTTTCTAAACGCCATTATTATTTCTATTATGAAATATATTATTGCATTTTATATTCATTAACATAGTCATTTATTTAAATCTTTATAGTATTTGAATTGGGCACTCCACGTAAGTAGTATTTGTTTATGTTATTACGTAAATATAAATAACAAATTGTACCGAGATAATCATTTCACCAAAATGTATGACTCTATTAGATAAAACTCATCGATTCGAGAAGAAAAAATTTCTAAGGAAAATCTTTATCTCGAATTGTATTCAAGATAGCGAATATATTAGAAATTGTTATATTGTGTACTATATCTGCACCTGATTTGGCACGCATGAAACATAATGTATCGAATGTAGTTAAATCAAAAATTATAATATTACATAATTTAAATAATGTTACGCAGTACTTCTTCATCAATTCCTTTACAAGCAACATGTTATTTTTCATCAGTAGTTTCCATCACCTAATTATTGGCTCTCTATCTATTTTCTCTTTGTCCATGTTTCTTTTTAATCTTTTACACCAAAAATCATAGACCATTAATCATTGACGTGTTATTCCCTCCTTTATATTGAACAATCTAAACTATTTTTGATATATTTCTTTCACTTTTAAAAGTTATAAATTGTTCTTCTTTCTTCTTAGAAAAATTATTCATAATTAACTACTCATACTCTAGTGCAAAATCATGAAATCTGTTCTTCATTAGTCTGATCCCTTCCTACAGAGAGAAAAACTATATTATATATAATAAAAATTATATATTTTATGTATATGCAATATAATTCCAAGTTATAAAGTTATATTAAGATAGTTTAAGTTTTGCAAATTCTGTGTAAAAAATACATTATCAAAGTTAGAAATCACTTAATGCTCCCGCACCCATTGCTGAATATCTGGTTTGATGTCAGGAAATAATTTATAAACCGCCAAAATAGGGAGTCAACGTCGAGATGACAATAATAATATAAGAGATTCACAGCCAAAGCAATACATTCAGGACAGAATAATTTTAGTTTATTAGTGTACCATGTCGATGCAATGTAATTACAACTTGCAATCACTTCTTATTACTCTTATTATTATTTATTGTCTCTTTTCAATATGTAAAATGACTTTAAATAGTATTGAACATTTTCTCTTGTACTTCGAAGAGCAATGGATTTTTAAAACGTATTAGGGTTTTTAAACGTACTAGTTGATATAAAGGAACGTGGATACTTGGTAAAGATGTTGCAACACACTCACAAAAATCCAAACTAAAATAACATATTTAATAGTTCTTCCATGTCGAGTTATCATGCCAAACGATGTGTCTACTTACTTAAATACGATGGGAAAATTGATATTTTTTTATATACATTTAAATTACCATTTTATAATAACTCTTTTGTATAATTTGTATCCTTTGTATAGTCTTAATAAATAATTCGCGTATA
>CM023361.1:30529429-30617665 GCA_013282895.1 Eriosoma lanigerum | reverse complement strand
GTATAATTTGTATCCTTTGTATAGTCTTAATAAATAATTCGCGTATACTTGGTATCATCTAATTTTGAATTAGCATTTTGAAAAACATTTTTGTATATTTATAATTAATATACTTATTTGACATTTTAACAGCATTATTATTTGTTGTTAAATATTTTATTTTGTCGTTTAAATTATTTTAATGCCATTTATTTATTTATTTATTTGACCTGCAATACATATTTTAGTAATTAAAATTGTTTTTTTGTCGTGCTGAACCATTTACTAAATTTAGTTAATTTGAAATGTTTTTTTAGTAATTAGATTTCAAAGGCTCGTCGTTCATTCGCCCGTTTTAAGCGGGCGGTAAAATCTCATTCTTTAAAGTCCAATACTTATTGTAAAAAACAATTCAAAAATAAATATTTAAATTATACTTTAATAATTACAGTTGTATGTTAAATATATCCAAAATTTATTATTTTTTCTTAAATAATATAAAATAATATAATATTTATTATTTATTTCATAGTTACAGATAATGAAATGGCTATAGGTAATTATGATTATACTTATATACGTTCATGACAAAGCAACTGATCAAGCTGTACACAATGAAAATATGATTTAATAAAAATAAATATAAATCAATGAATATAGTTTATATTTAAGTAATCAATTTTATGGTTAACAATCATATCATCATGTTGATTACTCCAGTTTCGGTTTGTTTAGCTATCGAATTAATTGAAGATAAGGGATACTTAGGATTATGTGGCAATGTAAATTAATTAATGAACACGACAATAATAAGGTTTGTGTTGGTGGTGTAAATGATAAAATTGGTATTAATTGAATAAAATAATTTTATATCATTTATATTAAAAAATTTAAATGTCCAACAAAAAATCTTCTCTCCAATGTATTTTCCAATACATATTCAGAATAATATATTATATTTATATTATACGTACAAGTTACATTATTTATTTTATTAGTTGTTTTTTAATTTGTTTTCAGAATACGAGAAAACATATAAAAGTAAATTTTTAAAATATTAAAAAGATATCACATATAAAGATAACAATTAGCCTAACCTTTATAGACATTCAAAGAAACAATTTTATTTAGTATCCAATCAAATGTAAACAAATATTTATTTAATATATTTTAATATTTTATGATTTATGTAAAATATTTTTACTTAAAATAAAAATATTTTAGCTAATGTCGAAAATGCTAGATTAAGTAAGATTAAATATCATATTATATAAGGTGTAAATTAACGAAATGATTAAATTGATATATGATTAAATTACCATGAAACGAGTCTAATATGTATTAATTCACAATGTATGTTTCACGTGCAATTTCCTGAAAAGCATTAATATGTCATATTTATAATATAATTATCTATAAATTACAATACATAAAAAGCAACAACAAAATATTCTTTTTTATATTAATGCATTGGTTAATTTACGAAGTTAATAAAATATTTTATTAAATTCATTGATATATTATAAATAGAAATTAATTTTACAATTAAAATATAAAATTATTAATTTAACCGTTTTATGGGCTTTACGATTCACTTCATTTACTAACTTAAATGTAGAATATTCTTGTCCTCCCTTATAAATAACATATCGTCAGATTGCTGGTAAATGTTTACAAAAATTATATCCTTGCCTTCTCTATCTATTTTTAAATGTTTTTTTAAGTATTAAAACTTTATAATAATATTACTCGTTAATGAAATTCATTAAAACATTAATTATATAGAATTGTTATTTAGGCACCATCTCATATCGGTAACGGTATTGTCGGTAAAGGACTTACTGAATATCTTGCCTTTTTACTAAACATATACTGTTATAAACGTTTCTTAATGAATATTTTTTTTTCCATAATACATTTTCAAATTTATATTAGATTAAAAAAAAAAATATCAATTTATTTTCAAGCAGAAAAAATGTTTTCATAAAAAAAAAAGTGAAAAGGTCGATTTTGGATATTTCTCTTTCGTCCCTTCGGTCCTCGAAATCGCGAAATTAGTGGTTTATTATGATTATACTTGCAAAATGTTTTCATACATAAAAAAAAAAAAAAATAATAAAGAAATAAAACATCTTTGTAGAAACAATACATTCCTCTCTCCGCTCAGAAATTAAATAAAAAAAAGCACATAATCATTTTCTTATCATGTACACAACTTGACTACAACGTTCAGCCCAATGTTTCTTTCCGTCTCTATAAATTTTTTCACTCTTTGCATCTTTCATCTAATCATTCACATACAGGAATATATTTGCTTTATCAAACATTTACTTCATTACCATTCTTCAGATATAATAAAATACACATATTTCTGATTATTTTCTCTTCTACTGGTTATTTATTTTGTCATCTCCTAATTTTAGTTTTTAATTGTTTTCTAATGTTTTCTTATTTCATTTTTTTTTTTTTTTTTTTTTTTTTTTAATGTTTTTTAACTAATTTTAATTAGTTTAATTTTATAACTAATTATTAATTGTATTTTACAATATATTTTTTTTCTTTACCAACAAAGGAAGACAAAAATTAACTAATTTTTTTTTTTTTTCATAATATTATTTTTAAAGATTGTAAACGTATGTATTCATTTTTGTTTATATCATTAGTATTTGTTTGATTTTATTTTATTTTATGTATTTTTTATGTCCATCGTTTGTGCTGTTTGTGCCCGCTAGACATACGTTTGTGCTATCCCCCCTTTCAAAGATACAACCAACGGGACAAGCAGCACAATGGAAGCACAAACGATGGGCATAAAAAACTTCCATTTTCCATTTTAGGGGACCACTGAAGTGGACCTCTTGCTTCCGATAAGTGGCTGGTACGACGAAGACGTACCCCCACGATGGAATAAACTTCTGTTTATTTTTCTGAGTGCGACGCAACCGCACTCCTAACAGGAAACAATTTCCCCCGTATTAGATTTTCCGTGTATGGGTAGGCAGATAAATTTAAGTATTCCAAATTTACAAAATGAAATTGATTTGCCGCCAAAATGTGTCACCTATATATGTAGACCACTAAATCGCGGACGCCTTAATATCCGCCAAAGGCGTATAAAACTCTACGAAATTTCCTAGAAATAAATGTACGTCCACAAAAAGAACATTCGTGTATGTCGAAGGCGCTTTGCCGAAAACATCGGTATAACGTTTGTTAGTTATAATATAATATAACAAAATAAAAAACAAGTATAAAATAAAAAATAACTTGTTAGTTAGGTTAATATATCAGCATTATTATTATGGTAAAATTATGTATTATAATAACAAAAAATACAATGAATTTAATTTACATTAATGTCAAACACATTTGATTAAAATTGATATAAAATGTTATTAGTCAATCGAATTAGACTTCTATAAATTCTATATTGCCTTTGGTTTCGATAATTGATCGGTGTAATCGATTGCTATTGCAAAATACCACAGGGACGGCAAAATCAAATATCGCGCAATGATATTTTTCTTCCAAAAAACTGTAACAGTAAAGTTTATCATCCGCTTCCATCGGAAAAACGGCAAGTCAATAAATTCCAAAACCACTTTCAAAAGTTTCTTAGCTGAAAATTAAACTCGAATTCTAGCCTCGATGGAGCCGTCCGGAAAAATAGGAATTTATTATAATTTAAAAACGCTAAATACACTTAGAAGAAAAAACGCTCAAATAAACAATTTTATTTAAAGAGAAGATTATGTTATATAAGTTTCATAAAATTAATTTTTTAATTATTTACCTAATTATATATCACATGATTTAGAATTAAAAGTAAAACTTTTATAAATTAATTTTATTATTATTATGTAAAGGAAGTGTCAACTAATTTTTACTGTATTACGATTACAATGACCTAATTCAACGCTTAGTTTTATCATACAATATAATATCATTGCAATTTTCGATCAGAGTAATCTCAATCTATAAGTATATATAGGTGTCTACATAATTTCTATTAACGATTTTATATCAATGTATAATTGTACTAAAATTATTAAAGTTATAGTTATTTAGACGCAGATCTTATATTTTTCAGGGGTTCTCAATAATGCGGGAATTCTTCGTATGAAAATTTAATAATTTTTTATTTAATAATATTTTAATGCAGTCTCTCAATTTGTATTTATATATTTTAAACTATTTCAGAGGTATATAATATATATATATATATTGATTTAAAGGGCATTTATTACCAATTATTATAGCTCAACACTTAAAATAAAATGAAATACAGAAAAAAATTAAACGGATGATATTAGATTAAGAATGTATAGTAAAACTTCCAACAAGAAACATGGTCTTCAACAAAACTACTATATGAACTGCAACATACTTTAAAGGGTTTTTAAAATCAATTGTTAGGCTAATTAGGATATAAAAAAAATTCTAAAAACTTTTTTAAATATTGTATACGCGGGTATATTTTTATGCACTTTATTATTTAATTTTTGTTTTAATCCTTAGTTATAATGAATTATTCATTTTATTTATATTGTACGTGCACCATTGCTCTTGTTTTACCACCCTCGTCGTTCACGTTCCTCCGACGTGTTCCTGTGTTAACCACCCTCATCATTTAACGCTCAGTCAGAACTATTACGGAAAGATCCTGTCAGGTCGTCAATCTTTAAATAATCATTTATTGTTATATGTTTATCTCGCATTTTTTATGTACGTATATATATATATGTACGTAAATTTTAATATTAGGATCCCACTGCCCACAGTTCCGTTTTGTGTTTAATATATGTACTGTATTTTTGTTATATGGTAAAAAAATTATTATAAAACTATTTTTCATTATCAAAAAGGTATTGTTTAGAATCATTTTTATATACAGTCCACTATATTTATTATCCATGTCCTTTCGGCGTTAGGTCCCAACCTGAAAATTTTATGATAGATATATATATATAGTCATGCGTACTGACGCCACAAATGCTTATTGTGGTGGATAAAAGGATATTAACGATAAAAAAAGTATATCGCTTGGATGTAATTTAAAAATGAATTCAACATTTTTATTGTATTATGATCCAAAATAAGGTTTAACCTTTTATTGTTTGTTAAAATCTGTAAATAAAATGCATACAAATATTTAATATAGTAAAATGTATTGCAAAAAAATCAATGTACTGGCTTAACTACAAACTCATCAAAGATATTGTTATTATTTATTAGTCGAAGGCCAAAACTGATTCTTATTAAGTACTATGCTATAATAATGTGAAATTAATAAAGAATTAAAAAATTAGGCGTCTGATTTTCGGTTTTTTTTAAGACCTACTCTGATAAAAATGAATAACGTATTATCAGGGTCAATTTTGATATATAATAATAACAAATAGACAAAGATATTATATAAAAATAGAGAAAATGTTAATTACCTAAAAGATAGTAACGAATTTCAAAATAACGCTACTTGGATACACAACAATTACTTATGGTGGATTTAAATGACACCAACTGGATATATGTTCGACTAACATTATATATACACATCAATGAAGATATTGAATTGATGCTGATTTAATGTAGATAAATGATCAAGTTCATTAAATTTACATTATTAGTGAAAGTCGCAGGTTTTCAACCATTTTACGTTGTTAACAATTTTTGTCAACTCAAAGAAACATTTTTGAGTAATTTCAAAAATGATCTAGATAAAGTAACAGCTAGAAGCACATCTTAACCAAAATCAAGCTAATGAAACAATTTTGTTATTGACTTCAAAGTCATTTTAGTATTTAATTCAAATCAATGTATTTCATTGAATATTTGACAATGTTACAATTAATAAAGAAAACATTTTTTCATATTTTTTTATTTTGTAAATGTAAATATAAAATACCATTTAAAATAAGCATAAAATATAAAAAATATACAAAATAAATATTTTTAAATAAATTTGATTTCTATGTAGAAATAAAGTGTATTATGTTCTATATATTATGTAAAAAAAAAATTCAAAACATAATTAATGACCAGATAATTAGTGTGGTACGATAAAAGAATCAACTTGTACTTATTAACTTAAAGTAGCTTGTTGCAGAGCATTTTGACTTTTTAAAGATTAAAATTCAGTTATGTTACCATAATATACTTAATCATATTTTTCTCAGATCACTCGTCACAGAAGAGTATTTTTAGAACACTTTACTTTACAAATAGTAAGTCTATAATTATCATAAAATAAAATGAAATATACATTATATTTAAAAAATTGATTATTTTTTCAAATTTTAACACCTCCATAGAATTATATCAGCAACTTTACATTCAATTCCATCACAACTTTTACTGTCTCTGAATCATCTTTCATCGTAGCATGCACAAACCATAACATCAGCCTATTCTCTCTCATATTCTCCACAATTGATGAAGATCCTAAATTTCCCTTTATATTAAATTTTTGTTTTATTCAATATGGTTACTCTACACATTCATCTGAGATGTAAATTAGAAATATACTTTCAAAGGGGTCCATGAACAGAAAAGGAAAATAACCTACAATTTGAGAATTTTCATCTCTGCTTAATTTTTTGTTCATTGCCTGACACTCTAATATGTAGAATATCACTGGCCTCACTATTGTCTTATAATACCTACCATGCAACTAAACACTTATTTGAATATACCCTCCTCTTCCACATAAAACTTTCTATTTGTAATCTAATTTTCTATTATTAAAGGTTAAATGTAATATATGTTATAACGAAAAATGTATTATTATTATTATTAATTGACGGGATAAATCCAGTTCAGAGACTGTGTTAATTATTTTATAAACCTTTGTATTTCAGAGTATTAATAACAATAGCAAAAAAATATAGCAATAGTTACGAGACAATTTTCGTAGACTAATGCGCGTCAATCATTATTTGGAAATTATTATATATTATTATTATAATACCTACAATAAAATGTAGATAGTGTGCAAAACGCAGATTATCAATTAAACTGAAACGGAGTTTGACACGTCCATTACACATTCCTACCGTATTCTGATTTTGGAAAACTAGAAAATACTAATAATTATTAACTATTTATAATTAGTTAAACAATTTGTATTAATTTGCACAATATCAGTTTCATGAATACATTAAAAAAAAAAAAAACCATCATTGAGTCAAGCAAAACGTTTCTACTGTCCCCGATAACGAAATACTGTATTGTAATAATAATAATAATGTATTTTCTTTTAAAAAAAACATTTTGTAGTTTACTTAATATTTAAATAAAAAAATTAAAATTTGCATAATTGTTATTTTGAAATCCCCAAGTTATTTACCACTCAAATTCTAAATTTCATTAATTTCTAATGATAATTGATATATATTATGTATACTTTATTTTTAGATTCGTTTGTAATAAGGAATTATCAGCAACATGCAGCAGGTGCAACTAGTTTAGATTCATTAGGTACTATTATATCTAAATACTTATAATTAATTATATCAATATCTATATTATAATATTACAATTAAATTACTTACTACTAAATTTTAGTGTAGGTTTACTTTGTTAGTCTTAACAACATATATCAGTATATCACATACTATAATAGCTTCTTAATGTTAAGCGAGTATCGTATTTCTTAAGTCAAATTTAGTGATGTCCAATCGAATATTACTCTTTTCGAGTCTAATTGAGTATTCAAAAATTGTCGAGTAATCAAAAATGACGAGTATGTCTAGAATTTTTAAAGTATTTTAAATTCAACGAGTAAGTACTAGACTAATTTCAGTGTAAGTACACTGACATAATTTCCGTTTACCTAAATTGAATATATGCAATACTCGTATGTAATTGTTACAATTATTCGATGGTTTTATATTCATTTATTTACATAATATAATAGTAAATTATATATAACTTAGTACCAGCTTGTAACTAATATGTATAGAAAAAATTTAATTAAAATAATAAAATACTTTAAATATGTAGTTTTCCGTAATTATATTAAACCTTAGAATTTTTTCCTAAATGTTAATATAATACTTTAATATAGCCCAGATGCCCCCAAATCATTCTACTTAATATATATTAATAATACAAAGGTATATATAAAGTTATCCTAATTTTATTTCATTAAAACTATGGGGTCTTGTGAAGCTCCGTTGAATACACATTTACTTACTATATTTCTATATCAAACAATGGTATTGAATATAACTATAGTATTCATTATGCTAAAACTATGTTTATAATTAAAGCTGAAGGACTAGTTTTTTTCATATTTATCTAAAATGTTCATAGAAAAATGTGAGTGCTCTATAAATATGTTTCATAATACTAGGACTCTATATTCCACATTTTATTATATATATATAAATTATAAAAGCATATTTGAATGTATTAAAACACTAAGAACATACATAAATTTTTTTTGTTGTTTGCACAATTAATAATGGGCATTAAGAAAAATATCGTCTAAAATAAAATTATTTTTGTGTTGTATATAATGTATCGAAAATTACAATTTAATATTATTTTGTTCATTATTTTAAATCACATTATATAGTGTTTACGCTCGCCCTTAGTTATATATGTTTAATATTAATATTTGTTTATTTTAATTTATTTAAGCGCGCGATATGCTTTGTCGTGGTGGTGCTTCGGTGTTCACTGCGGCAACGCTATCTGACTGTTGCTTAGCGGTGAGCATCGATTTTGCTATTATGGCTTGGCTTATTGCTCGTTATTTTAGTAATGATAATATGTGTAACGTCGATAGTTATAATTAAAGTCCGGATTTATATGCACTAAAAAAGCTTAAAATAATATGAAAATATGCATAAAAAAAACTGAAATATACACCTAATATGCTATTATCCAAAATATATGTATTTATATGTAAATATATATTTTTTATAATTATTTTATATTTTTAAATCAAGCGGAAAATGTAAAAATAAATAAATCTTTTTCAATTTATATAATATGCCATTTATTAGAAAAAACTGTATTCATATTGTTTTTAATTGAGTCATTTTACTAAATTTCATTCAGTGACATAAAAATAAATTACTTAGTTAGCAAACAATATTCATTAAACTGAGAAAAGATATTGATTTATCAATCGCGCATATTTTGTTTAAAAACATATTTTCACATTTATTAAAGGAAGTAATTTAAAAATATAGAGAAAAAATTACTTTTTTACGAAAAAATCTTTAAAATATGTTTAAATATACGAAATTTTTCAAATATGCCGTTATCTATGAATTTGTATGCATTATAAACTTTTTCCAATGCATTCATTGTTCAACAAATTGTTGATATTTCGTACACCCACCAAAATGCTTACTCTCAAAAAAAAATATGCAATTGCCTACAAATCCTGACTCTACTTATAATGTTTAAAAATGTATTTCAAAGTCATGTAGTATAATGTCAACTTTCAGTGACACCTATTAGTTTATGTTTAGTTCTGTTTAATTTTGTTGTAGGTGACACTGAGGTTTTGTTTCTAAGTTTCGTTTTGTGAGTAGCCGACCGTAGAAAATTATAAATTTGTCTCGTTCTGTTTTTTCGTTGACCGTTTTACAATACGGTCGTCTGTGAGATTTTGTTCTTATCTACAGCCATTTGTCCAAAACACGTTTTCAGTTCTGTTTTTGTTTTGTAAATATCAATTGTCTGGTAACGTATCATTTCAATCAAATATATTTGCCTTTCGTTAATTGAGTTTCCCCAGTTATAGGGTGATCATTTATGTGCCAGCAGTTGGTTTTTGAGTGAACGTGGTTTATTTATTGTATTTTTATGTGCTGCAGCAAAATTCGTATTGTAGTTGATTTCTTTGCTGTATAGTAAGTTAGTGGTGCACAAAATTTTATTATGTATCGGCCGACGGGCCATTAAATTAATTATTTTGAAAATATATTGTTTTAGGTTATTACTGTTGAGATCATTATTAGTATTAATATTATTTGTTTGTTATAATTTTTATATTATGTAAAACTGGTAATAGCTGTCATTATTATTATTGTTATTATACATCATTGTCAAATTATACAGTACACTTATAATTATATAAACTGAAGTTAGTTATATTTTTTATATATTTATCCACTTTGGTAAAGAGCACCATATATTAAAGTATAAAAATATGAACTAAATTTTAAAAAATATAAATTGTATATAATACTTTTATTTTAAATTAAATTATGAACATTTTTTATTATATAATTAGATCATATTTTAAGCCCATATTAATTATTTTTTAAATGCATAAATGGATACATACATTGAAATATTTAAGTTCTAGAAGTTCACAGCCTTAATTATAATATTATAATAGTTGTTATCAAATAATTAAATAAAAAATAAAATATTTTATTTTAGTTTTTATTCTGACTACATGGAATCATATTTTATTAATAAATGTAATTTTTTTTTCCTTTTTTATGTAACAGCCTTAAATCTAGTTGAATATTGTAAGAATATTAATATTATAAACGAAGAAATTATCATGAACTGGGATTCGAAATATATGACTGATAATACACAAGCATATCCACGCGATGACAATGAAGAAAATTTTAGCCAATATAAAAGGCGTTCTCAATCTGGCAGCAGTAGTAAAAAGCCAATTGATAAAAAATAAAAATAATTATTGTTAATCTGTTTATCTTCATTAATTTATCTAAAGAATAACATGTAAAATAAAATTGTATTCTACTATTTAGATTTATTATACGTTTAAGTTTGAGTTTAATTTAATGCAGTTTTATTCCGAAAATAAAATTACCTGTTTAAAACACAGATTTAAACACATAAAAGTTTCATTGTATTATTTTATTCTAATTTTATAATTATTTTTGATTTTAATATGTTGTGAACCCCTGCACGTGACACGAGTTAGTGCTAGCTAAGCACAGAACTGAAAGACGCATCATTACATGTAGCATTGAGTGCGTCCACGATAAGTCAGTCTATATTTTAGGAAAGAACAATAAAATTATATTTATTATTAACATTAAAAAATGTATTATTTTATTTATTCCTATTGAACGACAGAGCATCAGTTAATTTAATTAAACGCAAGTGGTAAAGGAAGAAATGGTTGGTTTAAACCCAAAACGATAGGCAAACCTTTTAAAGAACTCATAACCACCAGAATCAACCGATGGTTAAAACAAATATATAACACATTATTATATAATATTACATAAGAAATCATTTTAATTTTAACATTATATATAAATTAAAGGATATGTAGACACTTATTTATTTCATACAAAAATTACTCAATTTTATCTTAAGATATAATGCATATATATTTTAGTTTGAGATAAGTGTTCGTAAAAACATAATTACCTATATTTAGAATATTAAAAATTTGAAATAAATAATATTTATAAATTAAATATGATTTAAATAAATATTAATAATATCCTTGTACATATTAGAATTTATAAATAATTATAATAAATCTATAATCAGTGCTTGAAAAGTTCGTTTAAAATAGGAATTAGTTCACGTTTACTTTAATCTTATTCAAAAGGAACTAAAATATTTTTCTTTCCTCAATAAGAAACTTTTTTGTTTCTTAATTTTTCAAAATTATTTATTTTTACTAATGTTTAATTTGTTTATTAAATATAAGTGAATTTTAACATACAATATATCAAATAAAAATTTAAAAAATTATATTTAGTTTAGATAATAATAATTTTATCATTGAAACATTGCACATTTTAATTACCTACTCTACATTTTTAAAGAGGAAGTATAATATTTTTTTTTAAAAATGAAAAAATATGGAAACGAAAAAATTTGTCCATATTCCTTTAAAAAGTAAACGAAATTCCAATATGGAATTCACACGTGAAAGGAACTACGTTCTTGACCTAACCAATCAGTTCAGAAAATAGGAGAAACCGTAAATTTTCCAAATTTCTGGCATTTATTGGTAGTTTTTCTTTTCCCGAGGAATAACTTTTGAGAAATTCGAAAAATGAGTTTAATAAAGTACCAACTAGGTGCAATTTTCTAGTCTTCCTGTCTTCATACATAAAAAAAAGATCATATTAAAAATTACTCATTTTTACAAAAATTATTCAACATTTTTTTTAGAATTTTAGAAAAAAAAATACAACTTACATTTTTTAAAATATTTTCTAAAAAGATTTAGTAGTATATGATTAGACTTCGATAATATTTTCAAAGCAATAAACTAAAAATTTCCGGAAATATTAAACATTTTTGGGCAAAAGTTCAAAGTTATATTGTGCTAAATAATCAACCAATCGATTCAAAATAAGTTTTAAGTCCCTACTCAATTAGTTATCATGAAATTAAAAATTTTTAAATAACAGAAACCGTAATTTTGCCAATTTTCCGATATTTTTGATAGTTTTTTCCTCTCCTGGAAAAACTTTTAAAAAATTTTAAAAATGAGCTAAATTAAATATTAACTTATGTTTGCTACCGAATGCATTTCTATCTGTGGTAATCGGACCATTATTTCTAAGACCAATATATTTCCCAAAGAAATAATATTATTTTATATTGTTTTATTATTTAGATATTTAATAGAGAATACATAAAGCAATTTGTTATTTACTATCGTCTTAATTGATTTAATGAGAAGAACAATAAGATAAAACGATTGTTATTTTAACAGTTGGTAATAAAACTGTTTTATTTATTTATAGAAATATTATAAGGAGTATTGGACTAAGATGTGAGTAATACCGAACATTTAAAAATAAAACAAAGCCAGTGATAACTAAAATGCTCATCGAGTGAACGTTGTGCTTACCACTCACCTACTGATGGGTTAAATTAGATAAATTTCTCCTTACACCAAAACTCATATAATAGATATATTTACTATTTTATATATTTAAAGATCAACAATAGCTGTGCATGATGTTATTGAAATAAGAAAAGTATTTAATTCGTTATAATTTTTACCTAATTCGTACATTCTATACATATTTAAAAAGCTTCGTATAACATATTTAATTAAACGTAATAATATATATTAATAATTGAATTTTATTTTTCAATATTTAAATTAAAAGCAATTACTTTACATTTATTAATAGTCGATAGTAGATTGGTAATATTATTGATGATTAAAAAAGTACTTACATCTGTGACATAAATTTGGAATGACGTCAATGCGTACTCATAAATTGATTACATAAAATGCAGAGGAAACCAAACATTTTCTAATATTTGTTTAATACACAATTTAAGGGTTTTTTACATTTTCAGGAATAGTAACTTTAAAAGCTTATAAAAAAAACTGTCAGTCACGATTTTTAAAATATTTATTAAAAATATTAAGTTGTGCATGATTGGTCTTTGATAAAATTTTCAAACCAATAAACCCAAAATTGTAGGAAATATTATACATTTTTGGAAAAAAATTCAAATCTCTATACTTAGTCAGAAAATTAACCAAATAATTTAAAAAATACCGCACTTGTATACTACTTTTGTTAATACTCAAAACAATTTTTAAGTCCCTACAATCAAAACTTAATTAGTTATCAAGAAATAAATTACTTAAAATAACAAAAACAGTAATTTTCTTGATTTTCCGCCATTTTTCGATATTTTTTCTTCCTTCAAGGAGAAACTTTTGAGAAATTTGAAAAATGATTTAAATAAAATACCAACAAGACACGATTTGTTACCTATAGCATACCCTACTTGTGTTAATCGGACCATTCATTCTACCTCAAGGTTTTCATACATAAAAAAAAAAAAATGTAAAATCAATACGTTCTTCGTATTATAGATTATTATAGTGTTTACCTAAAGTATATAACCTAAGTCGTACATTCAAAATAATATTTGAAACGCTTTTAAATATATTTTGAAATTCAAATAAGTACGTCTATATATTTTAACTCGCAATACTATTACGAATTTTGCAATTTTTTAATTTTATTTTTTAATATCTAAATTTAAAGCGATTAGATTACTTACATGCTATTAATAATCGTGATAATCGATTAATCGTTGTTAAATATATACTAAAATACATACATCTGTGATATAAATTTGAAATGACGTCGAAGAGTAAATAAGAATGAACGATATAATATGCAAAGGAAACCAAACTTTTTTAACATTCTCACTTTAGCGTTTAATACAGATTTTACGTTTTTTTTAAAAAATTGTATATTAAATATGGAATCTTCAGTAAGAAGTTTAATAGTTATAATATCGGTTATAGGATTTGTGTTATTCGAAAGCGTTTATGAAGGTAAATTTTTATTTATCTAAAGAAAATATCTGTTTTGTCTATTGTTTATTTATTTATTTTTTTGTTTATTGTATTATACATTTTGAATTATTAATTAAGGAAAGAAAATGTACATAATATAGTTTAGATTTATAAGATGCACAAAATAAAGTATAAAAATAATACTTTTGTCATTATACAACATTTACTACCGAAAAAAATATTTTCATATTTAAAAAAAAACACAAAAATCACACATGTTTGTAAAGTATTTATTCCTTATGATTTACAAAAAAAATCATTAAAATTTTTATGAGGTGAATGGGGCAAGTTGACGTAATAGATTCTATAGATTTATATGGATAAATAATGTTTTATTTTTTTAATTAATATGATAACATCATATTTTTAGTTATCACTTGTTTGTTTATTGTGTATAAATTAAAATATTCGCCTCTTCTGTGTATATTACAACTCATAATCAATACTGTTCTGATATAAATATGGAATTTAAATTAGATAATTGATAAAAAATGTTCCATAGAGCAAGTTGATAAATTCATCAACATAATATAATACGCCATAATATAATGTATTGGTAAAAGTTTAACGTTTTGACAAAGAATCAGTTTCACAGTTTGAAAATTGTTTTTCGTATGTAGAATTCCTACCTATGTTAATGCCAACATTATTAATGTTAATTTATTAAACATAAGATAATGTTTAAGTTATTATATTCAAAATTGTATTAGTTATCATGAAATATTTAAAATTAAATTGGTCAAATTACAATTTCCATGAATTTTGTAGTTTTTCGTATGCAAAAGAAAATATTTTGGGAAATTCGAAAAATGATCAAAATAAATTACCACCTAAATGCAATTTTCTACCAAAGGAATACCTTTCTAGTAGTAATTTAAAAAATTTTGTATCCGATACAATTCATTTAGGTGTAAAAAAAACACAATTAAATAACTCTTATAATAGATTTCCTCGCTTCACTCAGAATCTGAATGTTCTATATTGGATATATACATAATTATTACTCTTCGGATCATCGGCACCATTAATTATTTTTACTTTGATTTTGTCCCTGTTAATATAACATCTATACGATATGTGTAAAGTAATTTTTCAGCAAAGTCGAAAATTCACAATCGCAATGTTAAAAAAAAATTTATTTTTATTTTTATATTATATATATATATATTTATTTATCAAGTTCATTTTAATTCATAATTGTTTCCTTCTTCAACTAACTGATAGTTTTTCAGTAAAATCTATAACTTAAAAGTTGTAGTCTGTGTTTCCATCTGCTCCCCTATAGCTCCCTGCGTTAGGAATACACGATTTATGTCACTTTTCTGATATAACGTGGTCAATTTGGCTCTTATTTACTTTGCTTGGGGATACCCATGTTAGTTTGTGAATATCCTTTCTAGGAAAAAAAGTACTGTACAACAAGGTGTTTAAACATTGCGAAATTTATCACCTGTACTCTATTATCATTGGACATTTTATGTAGGCTATCTTGTCCAATAGTTGTCCTGTAACTGTACTCGCGTCGGATCTATGTATTAAAATCTCCTACTTCGATCTTTACTGTATTGCCCGGTAACGAGTCAAATGCGTTCTCTAAACTTTCGTAGAATTCATTCTTTACATTATTACTTTTATCTTCCGTGGGCGCATAACAATTTAGTAATGCGATGTCCCAAATAATTCTTTTTATTAGAACAATGCATTATATCTCGTTAATTGCTATAAATGTTTTCACATTTGGTAATATTGAGTCGTTTATTAGGAAACCGACACCATATTTAAGTATGTTGATTTCTGTCTCACCGTAGAAGACTGTATGATTTCCAGACTTAACCTTGTCTTTCGTGGCCATCTAACTTCCTGTAATGCTACTATTGATAAATTATATTTGGTCAATTAATATTTTTAAAGCACCTGGCTCAAATAGAGTTTTGTTATTCTATGTTCCTCTCCTTAACCTCATGTTATCCTTATTCCGTTTTCGTTATATTTCCCACTGAGATTATCCCGTAGCTTAGTTTTTTGATTAACCACAATATGTGGTTCATAATTTTGTATGATTAAAAAAATGATTTACACGTTTGTTAAAAATAAATTGTAATTATTTAAAAAAAAATACTATTCAAATATAAGTATTTGTTTTTTTTATTTCTACTATAATATTTGTACAAGTTATTACAATCTAAAAAAAAAAAAAATTAATTTTTTATTTTCTAGTACAATGTAACACCCAACAATGTATTGGTAAGATATTAATGACACATATTGTAATATATAAGTAATACAAATTAAATAAAATTAAAAATATAAATTTGTGATGCTTAACATATTATACGAAATTGGTAACAAAAGAGTTATTACTATTGGAAAGATAAAATATTGATAAAAATGTTATCATTAATATCATTAGAGTTTAATTTTTTTATGTTTACTTTTTTACTATTCATGAAGTTTATATATATAATTAATTTAATAAATAATAAATATCAGTTTTAAAACATCTTATTTAGTAAAAACTATGTTCCACTCAAAAACGCACACAAACAACAATACATTGTATAACTAAAAGACAAAATCAAAATCAAAATGGATGTGATCTGTGTTGCCAAACACCATCCTTCTTAATTTTACAAAATAAATAATAAAATGATTTACATAATATTACAAATCATTAAAAACAAAATATAAATATAATTAATTACAATAGGTAATAATAATAAAAAAATATATATATATATATAATTAATAATGCATAAAGCATATAAGGTCAGTGATAATAATAATATACCAAAATTAATACATTAATTATTACCAAACTTTTTTGATCTCATTATTAATTGTTTAGATTATTTTACTTCCTCAATTTTCTCTCTATTTACTTTTTTTTCAACATCTCTCTCTTATTAAATTTTGTTTGTAATATTTGATCTATATGTCTTTTCATTTTACCATTCTACGTTTCAACTAGAAAAACTACTTCTTATTATTTTTCTTTAATTTTTCCTATAATCCATTTTTGTCCTACATTATAATTTCTAGCTAAAACTATATTACCTATTTTAAAACTTGTATTTTTTTTACCTTTGTATGTTACTTTTTATTTTATTTGACTCAGTTAAACTTTGATTTTCACAATTATATTTTTATTATTCTCTGTTTACTTTTTAAACTGTTTTAAAACCAAGTCAAATTTATTATTTAATTATCTAATCATGTGTAATTTTGCTGGGCTTTTGCCTGTAGTAAAATGAGTGTCCTACGATTTAATAAAAATTTGGAAGACGCTTGACTAATATTTATATTAAAATTATTTTTCATTTTATCTTTAAAAATGTCTACCATATTATCATCTGCCCCATTACTTTGTGGATGATATGGTGGTGTTAAAATCAGGGGCACCATTTCAGTTTTAAAATAGGACTGCCAAATTTTTTACGTATAGAAATAATTGTCCGATTACCACAAGTGAGGTATCCTTTCGGTCGCAAATCGTGTCCTCTAAGTATTTAATAAAGCTCATTTTTCGAATTTTTCCAAAATTTCAACCTCCATAGGAGAAGAAAAACTACCAAAAAATGGCAAAAAATGTTGTTCAGCCACATTCGATATTCTAGATTTATAAGCAATAGGTTTTTCTTCATTATAAGGTAAGATATGTGAAATCACTCCTCCTCGCTTTTAATACTTTTGTAACAGCTCAAGCACGCGATGACCTCACATTGTTTGGCTGATACGATTTCTGAGAATACCCATAATTAATAGCGCATTTTATTGTTTCATGAACGTACGTACTGTTCACATCGTTTTATTAAGTATATTATATTATGACACTATAAGTAAAATGCATTAATTTTATATATTTACTTCCTTTTTCATGTTAACATTAATTTATTAGTATATATTCACTGTATACAGAACAACATAAAACATCAATTCTATAATTAGGTTAGTTAAAATGATAATATTATAGATAATTAAAAAAAAAAATAATTTAACGATCCCAACATGTAATGATAGTAGATAACTTTTTTACTATGGATAATTGTATAAATAGTTTAGTATAAGTAATTGAGAGATATATTCTACAAACGAAAACAAAATTACCTAATATAGTAATTTATAAAAAAGAACATATTTATGAACTAACTAAAAAAAAATTGACATATGTATAACCTTACCATAGACTGTAAAATTATTCTTTCTTACGAAGCTCTTACTAAGTTGTCATATAACTCTATTGAATCTAATTAAACTATAATCGTATTATTATAATTTTTCAAAAAAAAATTCCTAAAAGAAAATGTTGTTTTATTAAAGGTTTTTAATTTTAAGAATTTTTATAATAACTACTCAATATAACAGAGTTTCATATGTAAGGGCGCAAAATATAAAAATAAATCTCCGATTAAAATATTTATGATTACAATAAAATTGTATTTATGAATACAAAATAATAAATAATAATAACATAAAAGAACATAATTCTACAAAAAGAATCATAAAAAATTTCAACACATCATAATAATTAAAAATATAGTTAATAGTAATAGTTTATATTCTAGTTATAACATATATCCAATTATAATTATTTTTTCAGCGAAATTACGTCGATATGGAGATAGTATGCAATTTAATATATTTGTAAATCATGTTAAATTAATATAGTTATATTACAGATTATATAAAGTCAGTTGATGGACTTTTGCAATATCATTGCATTCAAAACTTAATTATAATAATTCACTTATTCCTCCGAGGGTCGAAATCAACCTCCTTGCTTTTTTAAGAATTACATAGCTTGAATACAAAGTGTATTTGATGAGTATTACATTCTCCTAAATGTCTATATTTTTTTTCTTTATTTTTTTTTCAAAATTTATTTAATTATGTTTCGAATATAATATTATACATATTATATTATTATATATAAAATGGTTGAATCTAACTATCTGAGAGAGGTTTGAGAAATGGAAAAATACTATAAAAATTGTGTAAAAGCTAAAATAAAATAGATTCACCTGCTAAATCAAGCTTGTTCAAATAATTTTAAAATCATGCAGGGTCTTTGCGCTCAAACAAACATATAGCCATTAAACTCTTTGTGTAGAACCCACAGTACCCTAACCTACCAAACAGCAATCAAGCAGAATTTGAGATATAGAGTAATAACTAATTTTCAACAACTCACATAGATTGACTTTCTCGGTAATTCATTTGAAGAGTCCCACTAGAAAGTAATATTCTTTACATTGTTAGAAATCTATGCTAATATTATATTTGTATTTTATATTTTTTGAATAGTTAATAAATCGGTTAATATTTTGTTTGTTTCTTCATACCATTTAAAACTATATTTAATATTCCATTCGTTCCATCTCATAATCTGTTATACAAAATTGTATCAATAAAATTGGGATAATTTTAAAACAAAAATGAATTTTATAATTATAGGAGAACGAAAAGTGTTTTTATATTATTTTTTATTTATTAAATTAATTATAATAATATTATATTATACTTTTAAATATTTTAGCTCCAAGTACATTTTATAAAAATTATTTACTCCGTGGTATGTAAAAATCTATTTATATTATTTTTGTTTACTAATTTTTTTATTTACTTTATTTGATTTTATTGACTAATATGTTATAAATAAATTTTTAATGTTTTTAATATATTTACGTCATCCATAATTTAATTAACATAGGTGTTCATTTACATATACATTATATTCGCATCGCGAAACGGTTTTCAAATGATTAGGTTTGACGTTGTTGACGGATAATATATTATTGTCCAAACACGTTGTCTACCAGCTATACAGCACCTTTGCGTGTAATCTTAGATCAACCACTAAATATTTTATTTCATTTTCATAATTATATCATGTTGAAATGCAGAACATCCGGAATTGTGTGTCGGACATCGAGTGATGTGAATGTGCCGAATAAGCATATTATGACTAATACTCGCCGTAACACGACACAAGCTGATCGCTGTCAGTTTTAGTACGATATTAAAAACAGTGTCTATTATATTTTAATATTGTAACATTAAACATATTTTATGGTTGAAATTAAATTAATGTAATCTAGGTCTCGTAAACGTTTGTAAAACGTTATAGTTATACGTTTACCATTCAAAAAACGATTGAAATATAAAACATTAAATATTAACGAAAACAGTATACGCTTATATTGAATTATTACTAAACAGTACAATGAACGAAACAGATTAAACATGAAATACACATTAAACATAACTTAACTAAAAGCAAATAAAAATGTAACACTAAGAACGATAATAAAATATTATAATATTATATTAAAATTATTTTTGAATTTTTGATTCTTAAATTTGTTTCTGTAAATGTAGAAGGTATAAAAATACTGAGGTTACCTACTAGTTTATTACCGGTTAAAAATGTTCTAACTTAATTATATATTTGTATTTTATAAATATTAAATGTTATTCTACTAAATTTAAGTTTAGATAGTTTTTATTCAATTATTGTATTTTTTAAAATTTTTATATAATTGTATAAAATTAAACATAGCGAATAATGAAAAAACGAAAAACACATATTTAAACGTTTGTGTAATCAATAAAATTAAACACAAAAAATTAATAACGTTTATATAACCAATAACATTTAACATAAAAAATTATTAACGTTAAACAATATACAATTTATAACCATAAAACTGTCTTAACGTTTAACGAATTTTGTTTTTATTCGAGCCCTGATATAATCTTATATAAACCTTGTGTCATTAAATTTATTGTATTGTTTTTATTGTGAAGATAATTCTTACAATGAGCCGAGCAAATATCAAGGTTTCGATAAGTGGCCCTCGGGTAAAATATCAAATATGATTTATATAAATTAAAATGTATTATTATAATAGTATAGGTAATAAGGATGCATAATAATAAGCTTTCAAATGATAAATATGTTTATTTTTTCATTAATTTTTAGATAAAATTGATGGTAATGTTCATACAAAGGAAGGTTCGTGTATTCTTGTAAAAGTTTTGATCGTTTTATTATTATTTAAAGCCAATTCGTACCTATTATAATTCTACAAATGTGCATTTCCCTGGCACTCCCACTATCAAATTTCATAACCAAACCCGGAGTTTTCGTTTATGCTGTTTTGTGTTCGAATTTTGCCCTTTGTGCAACAACTCCTTACAAGATATAGGACTTTCAGGATGGAGGTGCCATGATAACGACAAGATTTGAGTCAGTTTGATAACCCCTTTCAAGTTATATTAATATTAGCTATTATTAAGCCCACACCGGCTTAATATTGAGTTACTTTCTAATGAATTATATGTACTATAATAGTATTACTTCGTATCTATATTACCTATTGATCCAACTTTAATTATTTTATATAATCCTATATACTTATTACAATTTTTATGTAATTTTATAGAATATTGTTCTGCATATTTTTCTGTGCATATATTCTTGTTACATAACCACATTATATTATATAAATACAATCATTTTGAAATTAAATTAAATTTTTTTTATATATAACAAAATATAAAGATGTTTTGATCATTTGTTGAAAACAAAATTAATATGTAGTCATTTTAATACTTCCTGATAAATATATAATTCAGTAGGTATTAAAAATAACAAATAATGAAATATTAAACCAAAATAGCGATGTTGCAAAAATGACGAAATTTGAGAACAAACGTAGCACAAACCAATACTCCGGGTTTAGTTTTAGAATTTGATAGTGGGATTGCCAGAGAAATGCACCTATTCTACAATATCATATGATTAAAATACATGCATAGGTATATTATAATAATTATAATATAATTATTATAGAATTAAAGTATTTATGTATTAATCTGATTATATATTATTATTAGAAGTTACATGGCTTTTTTATTATTCACCACGTAAGTTTTTTTTAATGCTTAATTATTTAAATATTATGCTTTTTTTAAAAAAAAGAGGTTATTAATATTTTCATATTAATATGATATATTGTATTCGTGACAGAACCTTTATATAATTGAGGAATAATATATATTTTGATTTTTGTAATATTATAGTTTATCTTTAAAATTATAAATCATTACATTTTATAAAAATGTTGGGGTTTGTAAAAGGTATTTTGCATATAATTTTTGTTTACACATTAATTTAACACTACAATACAGTTTATAATTAAAATATTTTACATATTTTTCAAAACATCGATATACACAAACCTATCCTAACAACTGTATAATATGAATTTTAATTGAAAAACATAAAATTTTTATCACTGTAATACGCCATTGATATAGAGACTGAATATATTATTCTTGTACGTGATTTGTACCGAAGAACTAATCAATGGTTTATATTTTTATTTAATTATTTATTTATTTATCTTAGTAATTTTTTTATTTTACTAGATTACGATAAATTTGCTTTTTATTTGGGTTTGCTTGTAAATGTTTGTAAGTAGTTGTAGAACTTTGTCATTAACTAATAATATGTATTTAAATTGACATATTATATACTACAAATTAATACAAAATACAGGGACAATGCTCGCATTAAATACAAAAGTAAAAATACTAACCCTAATATATTTTTTTTTCTTTTAGCTAAACTTTTATTAGCTGAGAAATTTTGTCAACTATTGTGTAAATATATTTGTATCTTAATATAATATGTTAAAGGTATTGGAAGCGGTCTGCTTTGAAAAACTTTTGGCATTGTATAATTATAACATTAAATTTATCCAAATTGATAATCTTAAATAGGTGCACTTGTAGTGTAAATGATGAAACATAAAACCGTTCGCAAAAATAACACAATAACGCCATTTTAGCTATTTTATAATTTATTTCATTGATTTATTCAAAATTTATCAAAGTTTAGGTATACTGCAAAACCTATCCATACTTAGTTCAAAGATACTGATTCCATTTAAAATCCAATTAATTGTTTTGAAATTTTACGGTCTGTTACCCAAATAAATAATTATTATTTTAAAAATGTGGTCTTATTTATAATTATTAACGTATTGGAACAATTATGGTGTATATATTATATTGTGATATGTCGATTTGTAGAATAAGAAAACATTAAAAATCAACATAAATATAATTTTATTAACAAAATATACTTACGTATATTTATTATATAAAACTGATTCATTTATGCACAGTGATATAATTATTATATATTATTATAATAATTATAACATATATGATATATTCATGAAAACTTTATGGCAATGTCGATATCCAATTATAAATATTAATCGGGTAGAAATAGCCAATTAATTCATATATGTTATCTACAAGTACAACAATGTTAAAAATTATTATACCTCGATAGAAAAAATTAATTTTTAATTATACAAATATTAATAAAATGTAACACATTAGTAACTCAGTATAATTTACATAGAATTTTTATTTTATATGTAATTAGATGCTTATAATAAAAAAACAGGATCCATCTATGGTAATAAGAAACTGTTTTAATTTTTTCATATTTAATAAAAAATAATAGACACTTCCTACCTTAATAATTTATATAATTAATTATATATTATAATTTATAAATACATATAAATCAAATAGTGATTGATATTAATATAAATATAGCAATAACATAATTATTTTATTTGATTTTTAAAAAATATTAATAGTGAGACCGATGAACTCTGAAGGCCAATTCATAAGTAAGAATAATACTCAGTAATTTTAAAATTTTTATTTAATTACAAAACTACACACTTATAGTAAAATATAAGTAATAAGAAAACATTATTTTTATCTTAAATATTTACATTAATTTCAGTCACAAATTATGTATCCTACGTTTTTCGTTATTTTATAATATTAGTTATTTGATAATCGTATTTAAAAACAAGATAAAACTCAAATTAAAAACCTTACAATTATTTAGAATTAACTTCCGACATTAATTGCTATTATGAAATGTATTATTGTATTTTATATTTATTAACATGGTTATTTTTTTTTATGTTTTTAGATGTTACAGAAGATAGACCATGTAAGCAGAATTTGTATAATATGTTAAAAAGATATCTTGTATTGGTTAGGGTAAGGTTCCGATAACCGTTGTACCATATTGTGACCGATAAAGAGAACATAAAACGTTTTGACTTGAGAACAAAAGTTCTCTTAGGAAAATAAGTATGTTGAATAGGTATCAATATATATATATATATGGTATATTAGAAATATGTATTTTGAGTACAGTTTCTGCTAATGGATATGAATTTAAATTTCAAGTATTAGACGAAATGAAAGATTAAGTGATAATTTATTGACTTGTAATATAACGCATATCGTAAGCTATAAGATAGAACATAGAATATAGGGATAATTTGGGATATTCTGGGGAAATTTTGCAATAACAATACTATTACTAACGTAATAATATAATCATGATTGCAAACCCACATTGTGCGAATACGATAAATAAGAAATAATATACATAGTGTATTTTAAAGCAAAATAATTAGTTGATTTCCTTTTTTAACTACTTTTTATTAGATTTAAATATTTAAATTAATTAAGAAGCATTAATAGTAAAAAAAATAAAAAATATTACTCAGGTATTTCCTGTAAAATACTAACCTTAAATAATGTAATACGCCATAAATAAGATTTAGAACACCTCATGACACCATTTTAGTTTAAAGTAGTGTGACTCGCAAATTAGAATAGGTTCTACAATAAATAACATAGGGTTATTTTAAATTAAATATGAACTTTTAAAAGTTTAAAAAACCAGAAAACAAGTATCTGTTGTTACTATAGTATTGTAAGGCCAATTATGTACCGTTTTCTTAGTATACTCAATGACATTTAAACGTAATTTGTTTGGTTATATTATGATAATTACTATAGTTATGTACCTAGTATATAGTGTAATATTATTTATAAATCCAAACGATACTAAATCTCTTGTAATCTCTTATCCAGACGAGTATATTTCTACTGAAAATTGTTCTTGTCAACAACAAATTTTATTCCAAAAACAGGGAGGCCTATTAACAAACATCTACTTAGATACACATGTAACACACGATTTAAGAAAATTAAAATATGAAATTAATATCCTTGAACGCTAAGTGAGAATATTGAAATACAATATATTCAATTTACAGGATTTGCCAGTAGAAATAATAAAAACGAAACCGATTGATGATGATACTCATAAAATATTAGTTATATCTTATATATCACATAAGTTCCTAATTGATCAAAATATTAAACTTTATAATAAATAACTTAAATTTAACATGATATTATATCCAACATTATGTTGTTTACAATAGATAGATAGATAGAATAGTTGTTTACAATAGATACAATAAATAAAAAAAAAATTATCTTGTTGTTCTTCTCCTTACTTTACGACTATAATTATTTCCTGTACACAATCGTCCCATCACCTTTATTCTACATTCTATGGCATACTACTTTTACCCATAGAAATATGATTAACTATAACACACGTCATTTTGTTTGTTACCCTATCCCTCTTCATATTTCCCTCTATGTTTTACACTGCTTCTTTACTCAATTTCGTTACAAACCACTTTTTATTTTCATCTGTTAGCTCTAACAACCAAATTTTTAACTATCTAATTATCTACTTTATAATTATATAATTTTATCCATTTTCCTTTTGTTCTTGTTTTCTCTTTAACTTTTACACCAGAAGTGCAAAAATGTATTTATAATGTTTTACTACGTTTTAAACGGAAAATTTTACAATGTTAACATTTCTATATACTAAACATCTTCAACATAAAACAATATATTTTTGATCTATTTCTTCTACATTTTTCATAATTGTTATCCTATACTCCTAATGAAAATTCAAAAACTCCGTTCTTAAGTATTCTGATATCCTCCTATAGGGGAAATAACCATATAATATATATATTATATATATATAGTGTCTATATACAATATAATTCAAAAAATTAATTTATATTAAGATTTAGTTGTAATATGATTTTAAGACGAATTTTATGTTAAAATCGATTTTTACAGTAAGAAAAATCATTTAAATCCCCTGATCGCTGAATCTTTGGTTTAAATTTTGAATACTTATTGTTAAAAACTGGTTTAAAAATATGAAATAATATTAAACAATAACTATTAATGCTTAAAATTAAAAAAAAAAATTATTTAAATACATACATTTTTTTTTCTTAAATAAAATATTGTAGTATAATATTCATTATTTTTTATTTATAATTATCATAGTAACTGATGCGGAAATAGCACAAGGTAATTTCACAATAATGATATTTTTTAACGGTTGAAAAAATGCGGAAATCACGAATACGTAATTTATTTGAACTATTGATTTGATAAATAATTAATAATTTTTCTGTTGCGCTTTATTTGATAAATAAAGAAAAAGTACAAAAAAATAAATATTTTCTGTGCATGCAGAGTGGAACAAGGAAACGGAAAAATTTGAAAGTTATAGTGACAGCCTTGGGAAGCTTGTAGAGAGGCGATAATGTTATTGTTATGTTTACAGGTATCTGCCGTATAGTAAAAATGCTAATTAGAATTCCCTGCGAACGGCAGTCAGACACTCTGAACTATTCTAACCTAACCACGAATCTCTCTGATCCTGGAAGGACACTCAGACTGTCGCTATTTTTGTAAACCGACTCACTAATCCATGTCTTCTAAATGATAGTCACCTGTGAATATAACAATAATAGTCGCCTTTATATCAGCTGCTTTTTATTAGGGTTGTAACTATAATTTTTAAATTTTTCCGTTTCTATGGCCCTTACAGTATTATATTTCTGATTGAGTTTTACTCAGAATTTTTTTTCTCGAATGCAATATCCTCGGCAACATCATTGCGTTGAAATCTTCATTAAATTAAAATACAATAACATTCCACGACTAACCTCTCTGAGGACCGAAAGAACGACAAAGAAATGCCCTGGAATCGACTTCTTCGATTTTCTAACATTATAATAATACAATTTGGTAATAAAATAAATATTTAGAATGTTTGGATGATATAAATAATCCGGGTGTATTTTTACCCGTATAACTTTTTGTTTACAACACTTATTATGTTATATGTGATAAATTACTTACTGAATTAAACAAAGAAATAATACTTATGCAGAATTAGACAAAAAAATTGTTTTTTTTTTTTTATAAATATGTATTGGTTTGAAACAAAATAATGATCAAAAAATATACTGCATACATAGATGATTTCGATTTTGATAATTTTGAAAATGAATTAACACAGTTTCAAGAGTTGAAAAAATTATTTCTCACCACTGAGTCTTATCAAGATTCTAATTATTATTTGAATTATCAATATCCGCTATATATTTCCCAATGTAAATACTTTATTACAAATATACTTGTCAATGTCATACACAAAAAACTATAGTAATAAACGTTTTTTTTTTCCGTACTTAAACGTGTAAAAACTAGTATGTACTCTTCTTTAACAGAAAAAAAACTGGAAACATTACAATTACTAACAATCACTCATGATATAAAAAACAATTAACATTTTAAGGTATTATTGCTGAATTTGATAAAAAAAAAAAAAAAAAAAAAAAAAATGTGTATTGTAATTATAGGACTAATTATTATACTGAGAAATGTTTTTCTTAAACATGTAGTTTATTTTATTTACACCAAAATTTCTAGTTAAAAATAGCGCACAACTTGTATAGTGCACAGGGGCCTTATTTCTATAAATCAGGCCTTATAAGGCGCTGTGATCCTATCCAATATATTTACATACCTATGCATAGAAATATATTAAATTTACGTAACAAGTACAAATAACATATTTTATAAATTTGTTTATTCTTTTCATTTTTCTTTTAATTAACTTTTAGAATCACATGACGGACATATAAGTAATATTATAATATTAATAAATAAGTAAATATCTTCCTTATAAATAAAACAATATTAGGCACAGTTGGGCACCATTTATTTCTAATTACCTTAATAAACCTCCAAACTATTATTTTTTAAAATAAACATCTATATAAACAAAACACGTAAATTAAAAATATTTTTGTAAATCAAACAAATTTTAAAAAATATTTATTTTATACATTTAAATATTTTATGACTTATTTAAAATAATACATTAAATAATTCATTATATTTGTATTCATTAATATAGACCTTCAAACTAAACTATTTTAATTTAGTATCTAACTAAACAAAATATAAAAATTAAATATATTTTGTAAACAAACCATAAGTAAAATAATATTCATTTAAATCTAATGTCTTATATAAAATAATTAATAATTAAAATAATATATTATAGACGAGGTTATGGTTGTTAGAAGTAGTAAGATAAATTATTAACTATTATCATGTTATGTTAAGTGTAAATTAACAATATATCTTGCAATTATTATAAAATTTGCTTTAATTATATAATTCGATTACAATGGAACATTCCTAAAACATAATATTCACAATGTATGTTGGGAGTAATATTTCCTGAAAGGCATATAACAGTTAATGGATAATTTAAACACTATTTAAAAATCGATAACAAAATATTAGAAATTATTATTACCATCATTTATTCTAATATTTTGTTAATTTTATTTATGTATCATAAATTATAAATAATTTTCCAATTATGCATTGTTATTTTTAACCCAACCGTTATATTAATACCAATTAAATACCAATTTAGGTTCCTCTTAATTTACTAGCTAAGAAGTAGAATTTTCTTGTCTTTGCATACAAATTATAAATCGCCACTTTGCTGTTTAATGTTGACTTATATTTATGACCTTGCCTTCTCCATAAATTCTTTTTAAATATTAAAACTTCTTCTAGTTATGTGTCAAAATTCTTCCCATTTTAAATTCCATTGATTCTTCTTTGTCCTCTATATTATCAATAATATTGTCACTTCAGTCATTCAACTCTATAATACACCTTTCTTTGCCATTATTTTTTATACTCTTGTTACTGTCTCATAATTTTTTCTAGGATATTACCCCAAGATCATTTTTTTTCCTATACATTTTGTTTAATCTCTCTTTAACAATTTTATTATTTCCAATTTTCTGTATTTTGAATTATATATACAGATGGTATCTTGAAACTTCGATATTTCGTCGGTTTGTAATGTCTACCTAATCATCTCATTATAAGTTAAACTCTACCCCTTTGTTTTTTCTTTAATTTAAAATATATTTGCCATAATTAGTCCTTATCAATTATTGTAATATTTGTGATTCACAGTCAAATCTTCTCGATATTTGTTCTAAATTTTTCAATACAAAATCTTCCTCGATATCGCTAATCATAATTATTTTCTAATGCCATTGCTCTTTAACTAATTTTATTTTTTTATTTTTTACCTTATATTTTTATAAAGGATGCCTATGTAAGTATCTAACTATCTATCTATATTTATATATTTATTTATTTATTTGTTTATTGCAAAATAATTATAACTAAATTGTATACTATTTATAATAATTTGAAAATGTATTAATATAATTATCATTATATAGCGAATTGAAAATTAATAATTAAATATTATAATAAACAGTTGGTAGATATATAAATATGTTTTAGAAATATAATTAAAAGTAAAACTTTGTAACGTCACCGAATATGATCAATTAAAATTTTTTACATTATCGTTCTCGAACTTTTTATTGAGCAGTAAATTAAAGTTATTATTGTCTTATCTATATTTCAAATATAAGAGTCGTATTATTTCCTTCTCACGAAAGGTTCGTCGACCATAATGCACGTACGTCAAATATTGTATAAAACTTTTATTTGCTCAAAATTCCAACAAGAAATGATGGATTAGAATTTCATTTTACTCCCAGCCTGACGGTTTCAAATGGGACCTATTGCCAGAGAGGCGACAGGGACGGTGATATTTTTTTTTTTTAAATAAAAAATTCGGATTTAAAAATGTATTAATATTAAATTTTAATATAATATCTGTAAATATTTCTTGTACCTGCTGAAGAATCAATTATTTACTGTTATTTATTAAAAAAAAAAAAATTGGACTCATGCTTTCGGTAGAAAATTGTTCCTTGTTGGTACTTTATTTAGATCATTCAAATTTCTTAAAAGTTTTTTCGTAAGAGATGATAAGCAACCAAAAAATAGCGGAAAATCTGCAAAATTACGGATTCCGTTTTGCTCTGGATTTTTTTTCAAAAATGATTTATATTACCTACAATTTTAGGTTTAACAACTTAATTCCTTGAAATTAGATTGTAAGAACTTCTTTAAATACTCACATTGGTAGTTTACACGCATGGTAAAATATGGGAATGAATTATTTGTATAGTACATTGTAAATTATTGAGATTCCCTCAGAATCGTATTGCATTCAAATCTTAATTTTATAATAAACCATTTATTTCACCAAAGACCGAAGAGACGAAGGAGGAACATCCTAAATTTAAGTTCCCCTTTTTTTTACTATCTATTTTATAGTAAAGCCAAATTGTACTCATTTATTTAATGGTTGTTTGTTATATAGATAAATATCTTATGTTTTTCAGACATTTTAGAACAATTTGAAATATATAGTATGAAAATTTAAAAATTATTATTATTTCATATTACATTTTATTTTAAATATATATATATATATTAACATGCGTTAATCCGATTCACAATAAATTGTAATAAATTATAATAGAGATTTAAATATAAGTATAAAATAATGTTATTAAATACTAATAGTGTATGCTACTTAGCTACTATAAGTAATAAGATAATTACAAAATTATATGCTTATAGTAAATACTAAGGAAAAAATATTATTTTTAAAGGTATTCCCAGCTGATAGTAAAATATTAATTTGGCAATGGGACATCAATTTTTTAGCGAAATGAGGAATATAAAATAGATGCTTTTTTTGTGTATTATGATAGTTTGTTTTGAAAGAGATAAGACTATGGATGAAATAATCATTTCTTCCGTTAATTAATCATTTTTTGAGGAATATGGAATATGAATTTCTTCTGTCTTTTAATGATTGGATTTTGAATATGTTGAGAATATGATTATAAACAGAGTGGTGTTGTTTATGTATATTATATTTTTATGAAATAAACCACAATATTGTATTATGTACTTTCTCAATTTGCTTACAATGAGTATAAAATCCATATCTTCCATATAATATGTGCATATTCTATATGAGAACGAGTTAGAGAAGAATAAAGGATTTTTAAAGTTCTAGGATCATTAAATTTAGCAAAGTATCTTCTAATCATACCGAAAACAGACGATGATTTTTTTTTAAATTTCAAAAACATGTAAATTATATAACAGTTTTGAGTCAAAAGTTATACCCAGATCTTTAATTTAAGATGTACCTTTTAATAATTTATTATACATGGCATATAATTATAAGTTATAGTTTATCTATAACTATAGTATATAGTTATCGCTCAGAATCGTATTTTCTAATGCAATATCATTGTATTCAAATCTAAAAGTATAATAAACGTATAAATAAAATATAATAATATATAATATATCTCAAAGTATAATAAACTACTAATTTCTCCGAGGAACGAAGGGACGAAGGAGGAACTTTCACAATAGACATCCCCACTTATCTTTATTTTTTTTTTTTTTTGATATAAAAATGTAGGTTTTATGAATAATTTGTAAAAAAAAACATAAATCCTAAATAAATTTTCTGGCCTAAGATATTAGTTAAATTTATTTATTTATATGAAATTAATTTATAAAATTTGTGTTTGTGTATTTCTAATCGATGACTCGCATTGTTTGAAAAAATAAGAAAACAAGGTGGAGAATAAAACTATTAATTACAACAAAAATTTGTTTTATTATAAGTAATAACTAAGAAATGCATATTGTCTAAAGTTATTAAAATAAAATAAAATTATATAATATTACGTTTTTTTTTTCTTAATATATATTTTACGGTTTTTTGGAGCATGAAGTCCTTAGCACTACTTATTAGTTATGATTTATTAATATTATTAAAAAAGTTGAATAATAAAATATTCGTAATTTTTTAATTTTCTTGGTGATATTTTAGTTTTTGTGGTTGAAGTACTATCAAATATTTCATTGTACTATTGTAGATTTATCTATAGCATGTACCCGAGTTTTTAATTTGAGCTTTCATCTTTATTATTTTAAATATAAATAATAATTATACTATAATTATATAAATACAAAGAAGTTGATCACTATTTGTAAAATTTTAATTTTCATAATGGATAGAACATAGATGGTTATAAAAAAGTGGTATTTTAATATTTGTCACCGGGCGGTAAATTATTAACACGGCACTACTTTTTAATATTACATATTTTAATTATCCATTCTTATTAATAGCAAGATTGGTACCTACCATTGATATTATTATAAATTATGAAATTTTAAATGTGCGGTTGTGAAATATTACAAAAATATATCTGGTGTTAGATGAAATTTCATAATAATTTGAAAAGTACATATTATAGTAAATCAACTATCAAAAATGTTTTAGGAACTCTATTATAATAAATAATGTCATCCTTTTTAAGTATCGCCTGAATAGCTATTTTCGCATGTTATAATTTTAGAAATGTATTGTTTCCAAAAAGATGTTTTATTATTTTATGTATGAAAACATTTTTCTGGGTAAAAATAATGGTCACAAGCATATCACAAGTAGGACATACTTTCGGTAGAAAATTGCATTTAGTTGGTACTTTATAAAACTCATTTTTCGAATTTTTTAAAAGTTTTACCTAGAAGAAGAAAAACTACCAAAAAATGGCACATAATCGGCAAAATTATGATTTCCGTATTATTTTATTTTTTATTTCATGATATTTATTTGATTTTTGATCGTAGTTACTCGAAATTTTTTTTGCGTACTAAAATTGGTAATATACAAGTGAGGTAAAATTTTCGAACAGATTGGTTGATTATTTGGCTTAACATAGATCTATGAACTTTTTTACAAAAAAAATCAATATTACCTACAATTTTGAGATTATCGGTTTGAAAATTTTATAGAAGTCTAATAATATACTACTTAATATTTTTTCAAAATATTTTGAAAATCGTAACTGATAATATTTTTTATAGGCTTTTTATTTTTTTTTTCTGGTCTATAAAAATATTTTTTCGGGTAGAAATAATGATCCGATGACCACAGTTATAATACCCTTTCCATACTAAATTTCATCTAATTGGTACTTTATTTAGCTCATTTTTTTTGAATTTCGTAACACTTTTTTCTTGAGAAGCGGAAAATCGGCAATTTTTATAGGCTTTTTATTATTATTATTATTTTCTGATGTATGAAAACCTTTTTTTGAGTAGAAATAATGGTCCAAATACCACAAATGTGGTATCTCTTCTTTACCGAATTTCATCTAGTTGGTACTTTATTTAGCTCATTTTTTGAATTATACCCAAAAGCTTTTCCTTGAGAAGCGGAAAATCGGAAAAATTACGGTTTCGGTTATTTAATTTTTTTTTTACCAATTGAGTTTTGATTGTAGGGACTTTTTTTGAGTACTAACATAAGTAATATTTACGGTTAGTAAAATTGTGGAACGGATTATTGATTTTTTGGCTAAATATGGAACTTTGAACTTTTTTTCCAAAAATGTTTGATATTTCCTGAAATTTTAGGTTTATCGGATTGAATATTTTATCAAAGTCCAATCATGTACTACTTAATCTTTTTACAAAATTTTTTGAATATTGTGACTGACAATTTTTATCATGAAATGATAACTACTTGAATATTGTTCAGTGTGCATTTAAATAATCATACATTTATTATAATATTATTAAAAATATTGATTGATTGATAAATTGTTAATCAATTGAATTCATAGGGATTCGCGATATAGCATAATAATACTTTTACATAGTTGATCGACCAGGCGCGCGCGATTGAGCTAGTACGTTGTAGAGTATCCGGCACGTCTATAATGTCCGTCTGTTCGTTAATATTAAAGTTCTGGTATAAGTGTCTGATTATGTCATATTTTTATCGTTCGTTTTTCTTTTGTTTGATATACATCGAAACACTAATATATATATATTGTGCTATCTCAAATACGTCGTATTGGCGATGTGATCAGTGTATGTTGTAGTAACTATATACTTACTTATATTATTTAGTATCGTGTGTATGGTCGGTATTAAATTGTTCGTTTTTGCGTGATTTTTAGATGTTAAATATTTTAAATAATTTAATTGTTCATTTTTTCGGGTTTTATTAATATTGAATATTTAAAATTATTGTAATTGTTTGTGTTGATATTTTTTTATAATCATCAATTGTTTGACATAATAAGTTTGTGTACGTAAAATTAATAATTGATTTATTGGCGGGTATCATATCACCTAAATAAATTAACGGTGATGGAGTCGACAAACAAATATTGATCGTAAGGATTTTAAATTTATTTTACGTATGTAAATACGTAATTTACACTCGTGGCAAATTTTGGAATGCTTTTTCAGTATAATATATTGTAATACATTGAGATTCACTCAGAATCGAATTTCGTGTACCTCGGATCTTCCCTTAATAACATTTATAACATGTCGAAGGAGATTAAAATAAGAATAATATCCGGCAACCGCGCATACATTGCCAATATCACACTCTTCAAATCAGTACTGCAGTTGAAAACTTCTATGATGACCCTATATAAAACAATTATTCAACCTGTAGTCTGTTATGAAGATGGAGCTTGGACATTGTCAAAAGCTGTTTCCAACAAGCTAAAGATATTCGAAAGAAAAATATACAAAATGGGAGGATACGGTGTAACAATGAAATAGAGTAGATTTTAAAAGACAAAAGTATAGAAAAATTTATAAAGTCTGGCAGGATTAGATGGTTGGGTTATGTGGAAAGGAATTGTTGAGAGAAATAAAGAGGAATCGTTTTAGAAGCCGAGGGTCAGTATGACCTGTTTAGCTTACGAGTAGAATAGTATGTCATTTAAAAGTTGACAAAATTTTTAAAAAAATGTTCTTAACATATATATATATATATATATATATAGAGCATGCCATTAAAAAAAATATAAAACTTAAAAAACATATAAGATTAAAAAATGTATAAATGAAGTGTTTAGTAAGTTTTTAGTAGTTTTGTATTTTTATAATTAAAAAAAAATAAAAATTGAATTATATGAGTGTAGTACGATAAAAGAATTACCCTCCACTAATTACTCTTAAAGTAGGTTGATGAAGCACAGTTAATTTTTATACAAATTAAAATTTAGTAATGTTACCATAATATACTTAATTATATTATCCTCAGATTATTCGAATCAAAGACAAATTTTTAGGATACTTTACTATACAAATAGTAAGTCTATCAACAGAAATAACTGAAATGAAAGCATACCTATATTATATAATTAAATATAATTATTTACATAGAAAATATAATGTTTTATTTATTAATTATAGATGTAAATAGTAAGTACCGTATCATATTAAAAAGTTTACGATATATATATATAATATTTTTTACAATTTATTAATAAAAAATGTATAATTTCATATTTTTCTACTTTGCTTAACTTTCCAATTATGTAGGATATGTAACTAACAGTTTAGGGCCCTTGTTATATACCTCCATCATACCATTTACCACTCCTTTATCTATAATTATAAAGTTTCCTTTTTTTTTTAACCTGTATTTCTCCACAATCTGGTTTATACTAAATAAAAAAAATTTATAAATCGATTGACAACAATATTACATAAATTATAATTCATAATATAGAATGTTTTAATTTTTATTTTTACTGTCTATTTTTTAGTTAATATTTATACTTATTATGTGTCATATTGGAGTAGAGAATAATTGTTATTCAATATATAAATATTTATGCTACTCATGTGAGTACAAAAACACTTTGAAATTTCATCGTTTCTAGTTACGACTTAGTAGCCCGTGAGAAGAAAATCACCACAACTACTCATGTTAGAGATGAGAGTATTTGATTCTTTTAGTTTCACACATATCTCAACAATGGTCTTCATGGTATCCTTTGCTCTATCATTTTCAATATCACTTTTTTCTAAAAAATACACTTTATCCTATTTTTACTTCTACAAATCTTTAGTCAAGTGCTTCTTAAGCGCATTTCTCCTATCAAGCGTTCAAGCCTCTCATTCGCTTCTTCCGAAGTCTCATCTACTTTTATTATTTTTTTTTACAAACATCATGCATTATGGTACCTCAACCTGTATATATTTAATTATCTTATTTTTATTAAAAAGCATATTTAAAAAAAGGTGAATTTTATTGAACAATAATTCTTACACTAAATTCATCCGTTTCTCCAAAAACACTCTTTATTCTTGTCTTTGCCCCACATGTATGTCTTTTATTACTTTTGATATTTCTTTGTTACTCCTTTTTAGCTCAAAATCCACTCTAAAACTTATCTTGGAATTAAATAATTTACCATTTCGTTATCTATATCTATAGTTTCCTTTTTTCAAACTTGTATTTCCCCACAATTTGTTTTATATTAAACATCGGGACCATTTTTAATTTTTTTGGTATAATCCCTTTCTGATTTATCGATACCATAGTCTTCCTTCTTATTATTTTTTCTTTATCTTTTTCCTAACCTTCATTATATATATACATCATATTATTTACACCCTCAAAATTGGGTATCAAAAAAATTTCTCTAAATTCCTCCGTTATTTTTCAATCAAGTAACATCGTATTAAAGAAAACTATTAACCACCTTACATCAAAGATTGCGAGAGATTTTCATTTTCTTTTTTTCTTTTAATCTTCCTAACTTCAATCCAAACTTCCTCTTCTTTAATTAAGTATACCACACCTAAGTTTCACTCTACTTGCTCTTATTAGTCGTTTGAAAATTCCTCATTTTATAGCATTAGATTTTATATTTCTTTTTAATTCAATACTATGCCTTTGCCTACAGTCTTGTTCCCTGACACTCATTTAAGTCTACACGTTTCTTTAATTTTGTATATCTAACTACACTTTTCACTTTGTTATTTAATCTTTTGTACTCCAACCTTCAATCTTCTTTCTATCTATTTTTTTGCTATTTTTAAAATATGTTTATTCTTTGTATTATTTGTTGTACATCATCGTCCCACTACCACGTTTCTTTATTCTTTGGTATACTACTTTAACTCATATCAGTTTTATCGACTGCTACACTCGTTGATTTTTTTTTTTTTTTTGTTACCCTATACCAAATTTATTGATATTTCCTTCCTTTCACACTGCTTCATTCAATTTTGTTACATTATACTTTTCATTTTCACTTGTAAGCTTCTACCATATAATTCTTGCTTTTTTCGTTCACTACGTCACTCCAGTACTACTTAAAATAGGAATTATTAATTTTACATATTTTTTTTTTCAAAAAATTAATAATTGATTAGTATGTATATTCAAGGCTAGTATTAGTCCCAGAATTCGACATGGTATTAGTTGTAACGTTTCGCGTCATTTTTATCGACGAATGTTAAGTGAATTTTTATAATTAGGTCACTCACCACATACTTTTTGGTCGGAGTACCATAGATTTTATTAATTTATTGAGTGAAAAAGCTCTGACGGGTGTAAAACTTTAATTCAAATAGATTCTATTTTTTTCTGAAAAAAATATCAATCGATTGGCAACAAAATTACTTACATAAATTATAATTCATATTGTTTTAATTTTTATATTTACTTTTTATTTTTTAATTAATATTTAAACTAATTGTGTGTTATATCGTAGTGGAGACTAATAGTTATTCAATATATAATATTTATGTACATAAATATTCATGTTACCTTCTTGAGTATGACAACACTCGGAAATTTCATCGTTTCTAGTTACGACGTAGTAGCTCGTGAGAGGAAAACCTCGACAACTACTCATGTTGGAGATAATCGTATACTTTTATAATTCTTAATAATAATTATTAATTGAAATTAACTAAAACATAACACAAATTCAAAAAATTATTTTATTATTATTATAAATTATATTTATTTACGTATCATTTGAGGAGGCTGGTGTAATGTAAAAAACGCGAAAATCATTAAATATTCCTAAATACATTCTTAAATACTAATGAATACATTATATTACATTTAATAATAATTATTATAAGAAATATTTTTAGGTATTTAACGTCTATTGTAAATTTAAAAATTATTATTGAATATTAAATATGTATATTTCGTGTTAATTATTTTGGATGTGAGTGGGTGTAAATGTTTCATACAATCCTCCACAGTTTTTTCTATATAACTCTGAAACGGAAATTGTGTGAACGTTAGATGTAATTTGTGAAAATACATTCAAACTATGTTCTTATTATGATGGGTATGTCGAATTTTTTAAAAAACAGAATGAAACAAGCTGGTGTAACAGACATGAGTTTAACGTGCTACGAGATTACTTGGTAATTGTTGCTATATCAATCAACACACAACTATAAAATCATATAATTTCAAATGAAGATAACTTCTAAAATATTGATTTACATTTATTTTATTTTACCCCATTGCTTTGAAATTCTTGCAATATAGGTATAGGTTGAGAAAAAAAGTAAAAAAAACTTTTGGTAGTTAAATTGCATTATACAGTTATGCATTTATACGTACTACAGAAATTGAATTGTTTATTACACTAAATGTTAAAAAAGAAAATTATTTTACGTTTATATTTAAAAACATGTTATGGTTAAATAAATATTGAAATTTAAATTTAAAATTTGCATTGTCCTTATTTTAAAATCCCTTAGCTATTTACTACTCTAATTCTAAAATTTATTAATTCATATTGGATATTTATATAGATATTGTGTAAAATTATATTTTTAGATCAATATATAATCAGGGTATATACACAACATGCAGAAGGTGTAACTTTTTTAAACAATAGAGGTACCAATATATATTAAATTACGTACATATAATTAAAATGGAGGAAGGTCGATTGTGGACGGTCCTTCTTCGTTCCTTCGGATCTCGGAGAAATTAGTGGTTTATTATATTTAAAACTTGAATTCAATGATATTGCATTAAAAAATACGACTCTGAGCAAAACTCAATATATAACAATATACTACACTAATAAATCATTCCAAAATTTTACTACGTATTTAATGTATTTAATATATATATATTGATATTCAATTACGTACATATAATTAAAAATATATAAATTATTAATCTGTTTAAAGATATAATAATTTATAGCGTAACCTTCGTTTAATTTTTGGATAGTTAGGAGTATATTTTGTTAATGTTAGGTTTTTTTTTATTACATAATTACATAATATTTGAGTATATTACTAATGGTACTATTGAGTAGGTTATAAACTAATAACTAAAAAGTATAGTAAAAACAAAAGAAGATAACAATTTAATATAATAAATTATTTCAAATATCTTTTCCGTAAAATATACAGTGTTTTGCATTGTATAGATAAAATTCAGTTATCATTTTATCTTATCTTTATAAAAATTATTTAATGTATTTTTTTTATCTTATTTAGATAAATAAATATGCTTTTTAAAAATTAGACTAGATAATTATTCAATAAATAAATTTAATAAATTTTAAAAATATTACCTCAAAGTTATTTTAAATAACGTTATGTAAATACTATTTATAGTATTATCTATTTATCTCATCTAAATAAATTCAAAATTAATTATTTGTCATCTTATCTAGTTAAATTATGGGTTATCTTTATATAATACTAAAAATATATTACATCATTCGAATACTATTATTTTTATTTTATCTTAGATACGGGCTTATGCTCTATTTACAATATGTTTATTTAATTAATAATTTGGCTAAAATACAGTTAAAACTATAAATAATTATAATCACAAGAAAAGGAGGGGTTTTTTTTTAGATGCAATATCATTGTATTAAATTCTTAATTATAATAAACCAATAATTTCTTTGTGGATCGGAAGAACGCAGGATGAACGTCCGAAATTGAATATTTAAATACTAGTCCACAACTAAGTCCACAGCCTTAGCTATAATATTATTAACAATTTTTTTAATAATAATATGAAAAATAATATATATTTAATTTAAGTTTATACTCTGACTATATGGAATAACATTTTATTTTCATTTTTATTATAACAGTCTATGATGCAGATCAATATTGTCACGAAATTGATTTTGTACACCAATACATTATCGATAGGTGGATTGTGTTCTTTAATGTTTTATGGTATATGGATGAAACCACTATTGTATTTCCACCTCATGAAGAAGACATAAATGATCCCGCAATTGCTGGCAGCAGTGGTAATCCTCATTATATTGATTAAAAATAATTATTTTTAATTTGTTTATCTTCTTTAATTTATCTTAATAATAACATCTAAAATAATATTATAATTCATCATTTAAATTAAAAGTTGCAATGCTTTATTTTCTTTTTCTTTTTATTTATTAACAAAATGGTAGTAATTTAATATTTACTATTAGGTACATAATAACAATAATAATAATAGAAATAATAATATTTTAAATAACTTAAAGATTATATACCTAATTATTTTAAGATAAAATTCATATATTTTAGTTTGAGATAAGTTGTCGTAAAAACATTTTAAATAATAATTACCAAATATAAAATATTTCTTCCACACAAAAAAAATATATGTTCGGAGCTATTGTTCAGTTGAAGAAAGGTTGTCACATACACGTCTGATAAAAAACTAATAATTTAATATTGCAATAATAATACAATAATTATTAATTAAGAAGTTGAGGAGGTAACACCCATCGTTGTTCCCACAATTCGATAGTGTTTCACTGATTCATGTATTTTATAGTGGATCAGTTTGGCTTATATGATGACGAATCAGATAGAACGTTAAGCTAACCTAATAATAGAAATTGAATAATACATATTGTAAATATTAATATAGTATATACTTGTATATGTATATGTACCAACGGGTCTAGAACATTTTGGCATGGCCATTTTGGCATAAGCCGTTACGGCGTGAGGATATTTTGGCGTAGACCCAATTTGGGGAAAAAATTATTTGTTTAAAAGAAATAGATTATATGAAATTAACAAAATTCATATTTTTATATACCATTTCAAAATCATACATAACACACGCACATACACACATATATATATATATGTCATTAGAGATTATGAGTCGACTAATTTTTTAAAAATCTAAATACAATACTTCTTTATCAATATAATGCATACACATACGACTCTGCTCGTGGTTGACACTCGTCGCTTCGCTCCACAAATTGAAAATATCCCTCGATTTGTTGTGCAAAGTTATAACTTGACTTATCAAGGTTTTATATTATAAATTAGAAAGACTTAAAATATTTAAAAAATATTGTTTGAGAGCGAAATTTGAATCGAGTGATAAACAGCTAACGCCAAAACATCCACGCCAAAACGGCCACCCCAGAATATCCAATTCCCTTACTTACACATAAACTTTTTTCTGTTTAAATATAAATTAAAATAAAACTATTATAATCAAAAAGTATTTAATATTAATAATTGAAAAGTTACTATTCATATTTCGCTTAAAAATAACTTAATTAAAATAATCAACCATAAGCAATTTCATCATGACAACTTCGTACAACGTGATTCTCTCTGCACTTTAAAAACAATATTTTTTTTTTTGGCGGTATCTAAGGAAGTTGACTGAAATAAAATACTGAATATAATTTTCCCAAGGTCTGTTTCAGAAAAATACCGACACTTTGTCGAGACTAGTAATAATATTATTTCTATTATACTTATGAACTATTTAGTATTTATGTTAATATTAAAAATTATTATAATGTAAAAAGAAAATTGTTTTTTTATTTTGTAGGGCAACATGATAGTGCTGCATATGTTGGTAAGATACTAACGCCACATATTGTAATATATTATTTAATATTAAATATTAAGTAATAGAAATTTAATTTAATTAGAATTAAAAATATGACGTATCTTGTTTTATATTTACTTTTGTTGGATGTTCAATACTAGTAATAGTTACTAGCATATACTGTTGCGTGCCAACCCTGACTAAGTCGATCCGTAAACTAAATCCGATGAATTAAATCCATCCTTTAAGTCCAGTAAAGTGAAAATTGTTTTTCCTACTAAATTAAGTTTTATTTGTTCTATTGTCAGTATTTCAACATTCGTCGATACGCTCTTCAGCGCCATCTCTTCGCTCCACAAATTGAATATATCCCTCGATTTGTTGTGCAAAGTTATAACTTAATTTATCAAGATTTTATTTTATAAATTAGAAAGACTTGAAATATTAAAAAAATATTGTTTGAAACCGAAATTAGAATCGAGTAATTTTTACGCCAAACTAACCTCACGCCAAAACGGCCACGCCAGAATGTCCCATTCCCTTACCTACACATTCATTTTTTTCTTTTTAAATATAAATGAAAATAAAACTAGTATAATCCAAAAGTATATAATATTAATAACTTAAAGGCTGCCATTCATATTTCGCTTAAAAAAAACTTAATTAAAATAATCAACCATGAGCAATCTCATTATGACAACTTCGTACAACGTGATTCTGCGTACACTTTGGCACTTAAAACAATTTTTTTTTTTGACGGTATCTAAGGATGTCGACTGCAATTAAATACTATATTTAATTTTTCCATGATTCAAAAAAATACCGACACGTTGCAATAATAATATTATTACTACTATTATACTTATATAATATGTAGTTATATATTATTTATATTAAAAATTATTACAATATAAATTAATTTTTTTTCTCATTTAGTAGGACAATATGATAGTCCTGCATATGCTGGTAAGATACTAATGCCTCATATTGTAATATATTATTTAATATTAAGTCATACAAATTTAATTTCATTAGAATTAAAAATATGACGTATCTTGTTTTATATTTACTTTTGTTGGATGATCAATATTAGTAGTAGTTACTAGCATATACTGTTGCGTGCCAACCCTGACTAAGTCGATCCGTAAACTAAATCCGATGAATTAAATCCATCCTTTAAGTCCAGTAAAGTGAAAATTGTTTTTCCTACTAAATTAAGTTTTATTTGTTCTATTGTCAGTATTTCAACATTTTCACAAACAATACAATTATTTATATCTCTAGGATCAAGACATACTTTTACACTCTTATCCAGTTTTTTTACTATTATAATATTACTTTGCCACTCATTTGGCTCAACACATTTTTCTATTACTTTCATCTTACACATTTTACTCAATACTTCCTTTAATCTCTCTGTTACTCTATATGGCATCCTTCTTGGTGGATATGATCTTGGTATTGATTCTTCTTTTAATTTTATTCCTACTGTCTCAGAAAACGTATCTAATCCACTGAACACATCAGCGTTTATATTTAAAAACTTTTGCTCCTTATCACTTATTGTATTTATAACACTTACTTGGTCAGATTTATACTATCAGCTAGTCCTAATATAGGTAAATCATTACAATCTATCACCTCAAAATATGTTTCAACTATATGAGACATATTCTAAACATTTACTTTTATTTGGCCTAATGATTTTATTTTAATCCTCAAATGATTTTATTATTACCATACACTTTTCTAATTTTGTATTCATTTTATATAATAATTTTATAGTATGACATTTAATTGTGCACCAGTATAAATTTTAACTAATATCTTATTACCATCAACGTCAACTTTCTTTGTCCATATGCCATTCATACTTAATTTATTATTTTCTACTGAATTTAACCTTAAATATTTTATTTTTATATTACTATCAAATTGTAAATTATCTACTTGTTCATTGTTTAATTTTTTATTCTCAATTCCTTTTCTAGACATTATTGCAAAATGATTAACCTTTTTAAAAATATTTCATTTTTTACCATAAGCTATACACTCTTTCACTCCATGTCTTCTACCACATATCCAACACTTAAATTCTTTTACTATATTCTCTTTGCTCTTATTTTTATCAGACTTATAATTAACATTTTTATATTTTATCTTATTGTTATCGTTTAACTCCATACTATTTTTATTTGTATTATTACCTACTGTATTTGTAGTTTTCATTTTATTTTCTACTTGCCATATTTTTTTCAGTCTCCAATGTTTGTTCCAATTCTTTTCTGTTGTTCCCAGCTGCTTCGACTGCTCGATAGTATTGTATAGTTTTCGATAATGATAAGTATTCCCTTAAAAGTCTTTCATGAACGTCTTTATTTTGAATACCCAGTACTATCCTGCTTTTAAGAACTCATCATTTTTAAATTCACATTGTTATATCAATTCTTTTAAATTTGTTATGAACGAATCAAAAGTTTCATTGATTTGTTGATTTCTCGTAAAGAATTTATAAAAATTCATAGCTTCATTTTTTTTAGTATTATTTCAACTGTGTTGGTTTCTTTTGTATCCAATATATTATATATTTTGAGTACATCAGCTCCCATAAGGTTTAATAGCCTTGCTACTTAAACGTCATTATCTTCTTTCAACGATTTGGTTGCCTTAAAATAAATGTTTATTTCTTGTTTGAATAATTGAAAATTTTCATTCATATTGTCGTTCAATATTAACAGACCCGGTTTAATGAAATAATTTATTGTGATTCTTCACGCGTGTTCTTCTTACTGTGACACTGTGACACGTAGTTTCTTTTATTTTATTTCTCTACGACTGCACCATATTTTATATTTATTTTTATTGGATGTTTAATAGTAGTAATATATTAATAAACAACATTTAACCTTAGTATATAATAACTTTTATATTATAAAATTATGTGTTTATAATATAACCATCTACTTAACAGCTGGTTCATTCTATGAATGTTACATTATCATCTTACATATATGTTATGAATGTCAGATTGATAATATTTTTTACCAATATATATATATATATATATATGCAAAATATCTATCATTTTATTCAAAATTGTTAACATATTTAGTTTCATTTATTTAGTGTTGAAACGTATCTAAATTAAGTCTTTAAATATTTTATCTTATCTAGATAAATTATTTTGTATTGACATAATTTATTACCTTAAATAAAATTTGCATATATCGAATTAAAGTAATCTATTAAAAAATGTAACAGGAACTTTTTGAACTTTTAAATCAACTTTATATTTTCTTAAACAATAACACTTAATCTAACAACAACAATATACAATAAAACGATTTACTAAATGAATGAAAAACTATTGTAAATATAATTAGTATATGAAACTAATAAGTGAAGAGTTTATAATATTTTGATATTCAATTTTTATGTAATAGGAATAAATAATAAATATTACGTTTCACTATTATTAGTGTATCATTAAATTATATATATAAATTTAAACCATCATTATTCTTATCATTTTAAATAGGAATGTATTTCTCCCTATAAAAAAATAACCGACTGATTTTTAAATTTCTCTATGCTGCCTATGTAAATTGTAATCAGTGTGTATTTAGATTGATTATATTATGTGCAAAAACTGTAATTGATATAATAATCTGAATAAATAACATAATGAGGATTTAGAAATATCTTCCGTACATACATAGACATAGCATTTAGAATGTTTTATTATCATTCAAGTTAATTTTCTAGATATACAAAAAATCAAATTAATAATGATATTTGTTTTAAATTAATTTTAGCTAAGTTAGATCAATATGGAGATTGTATGCAATTTGATATATCTATATATTATGTTAAAATTATGTAGTTTATTACAGATTATATAAAACCAATTGGTGCACTTCAGAATTTAATGATAACATAAATTCTCCTCAAATCAGTATAACCATATACGAGAAATTTAATTATTGTATGACTAATAGGCTTGAACTAGTAGGCTCTAGGAAGGTGTTTAATAATGATATTAATAACAAACGGCCGCGCGCGCGCTCACATACACAGGTTTTATGTTTTCGTGAATTTTATTGAGTTATCTATATATTATATTGTTGTGAATTATAATCACGAAAAGGCCGACACGCAGAGTTATTAAAAGTTGTATATTATATTGTTATCTGTTTTTATGTTCGTCGGCAATTATCGAGTCATCGCGAAAATATTGTTGTTGGCGTTTAATATCGGTCGTATGTGGACCGTCTCAAGTTTTGTGTCGCGGAGGAGTTTTGTATTGAATTCGTATTATACTTTTTTTTATGTATCAGCGTTGTTGTGTGTAAATACTGTGTTTTTTATGAAATTTTTATGCGCTCTAAGAGCCAGGTTATTATAATATTATCATTAAGTATACCGACGCTAATCGTTAATTGATTTATATTACCTATTATTTTTATTATTATTATTATTATTATTTTATACATTTATTTTGTTATTATTGTTGTGCCAACCAGGCAATATCTAAATTTTATATTATACGTTTTTTTTTTCTTGAATTGCCATTTTTTATTTAGTAGGTGATTTTAATATTATTATTTGTAATTGGTGTACGGGGTGCACGTAATATTGTTTTTCGCTCCCGGCCCATACAGAAGGGTTAGTGAATGTGGTGTGAGTATAAATGTATAATCATTGTTTAAAATATACTATTGAAAGTAGTTATATCTTAAATCGTAAGTACAACACCACGATGTCATTCAAACAATAAGAATTATTGATGCATGAAATAACACAAAAATTACGAAAGATAAAAAAGATAAAAAAGAAAAGTAGAGAAAAGGATAAAAAGATAATTAGATAAATATGAATAAAGAAAATAAATAATAGAAGGATGAGCATAGGAGAAGAATATAGGATGTGGGATATAGGAAAATATAGGATAATAATAGGAAAAGGATGGGTTGTTCTTTTATCATACTCTTTGTATAAGAAAGATTTCGGGGTATTAGGTTCGTGAGTATTCAAGATATATACCTGTGTACGGACTTCATATTCCGCTTGGGATTTAATTTATTTTTATTGATTAAATTTATTAGAATAATATTAACGTATAACAGTATAAAATTCGATCATTATTTACTTTGATTTTGATTTATTGAACGAGTTAATGTTGACTTCCTGAATTATAAAATGATCCCTAGCAAATCATAAAAAGCATAAAAAGTGATTCTTACCCTTTTGGAACGCTTCTGTAATTATTACCACAATAAGGATTGATTAAGTTAATTAAAAAAATATTTTGAATATAATCTTAGAATGCTCTGGCTATCGTTGGAATTTCGTCTAGATTTTGAATATTACTCGTTCGTTGTTATGTGAATACTCTCGTTACTGCAAATGCGATCTAACTGATATTAACAATCTGAACGAAAAGGCTGAAGTAAACAAAATGGCCGATCTGGATGGTTTTAGCGGGTCTGGCGGGCATATCTAGTTTCGTGGTTCTGGCCGGTTTGGCTGGGAATGTCCCTTGGTTGGTCCTGTTTATGCCCTCGTGAAGCGGTTTTTGTGGTCCAGATCAAAAATTTCTATGAAAAATATGAGACGTTTTTTTAATTTAGAGGGATCGATAGAAAATGTCTACGTAAATGAGAGTCGGCTTATTATTTCCTTTCTGCGGTAAAACTAATTTGAGGAGGGTTTTAGTCATTTAAATTTTTATTAATTACAAAGCTTGAATAGAAAGTGCACCTGATGGTATTATATTCTCATGTAAAGTCATATTACGTCAGGTGAAATATGTAGTGTATCATTCTTCCATATTTAATTTATTTATAGTAAATGTACCGAATAACATTTATTATAAGATGATTGAATCAGACTCTTTGACATTTAATGAATGGAAAAATACTAAAAAAATGATGTAAAAAGTCTAAAATAATAGGTTTCCATCCACCAGCAAAATTAAGTTTGTTCAATAATCTAAATAATTTAAGAATCATGCAGCATATTTGCACTCACTCAAATATATAGCCATTAGACTCTTTTTAAAGAACTAAAAGAATCCATCGTACAATGATTACTTTTCATCACATTAAAATACCATTAATTTATAAAATTCATTTCAATTTCTCTTATTTTCTTTTATATATATTTTATTTACTTTTCTATTTTTCTCCAATTCATTGAATTCTTTAAATACTTCATCTTTTTATCTACTACAAAAAAAAAAAAAAATTTCTGTTTTTCGCATATGACTACATATATACTCGTTTCATATATTTGTGTATTATCATTATTTTATTTACTTCTATTTTCTTTTGTTTTAATTATATTTTTTTTTATTTTAGCACCCAATTCATATTATAAACATTATTTAAATCGTAATGGTATGTAAAAATTATATATATTTTATTATTTAAAAGTAAAATCATTCATTTATTTTTATTAGTAACTATTATGTTAGAAATAATATCATTAATGTTTTTATTTCTTAATAATTCACGTCATGTAATTATGTCATTTTATTAACATATATAAGTTTGTGTCACAAAACGGATTTAAAATTATAAGGTTGTAACCAGGGGTGGACCGGTAACTTTTTTTGACAGGAAAAACAACTATAAATATCGGCCCAATTGGTAGTTACTAAAATCTAACTGTTATTTACTATAATTTTGTTATTCATTTTTTAATTTACTTGATATACTTGGATTTTAATAAATAATATTAAACATAACTAATAGGTAATTTCAATGTAATGCACTAATAATATGAAGTACCAAATTACGAAAAAATTCTAGCCTTGAATTTAAAAATAGAAATTTATAAATTTAAATATTAATAGCTTAAATATTAATTAGAGATAATTTAGAGATCTAAATAAATTCTATTTAAAAAATTTTAATTATTACTGAATTATATTCATTTAATAACTATAAATAGTTCATATTTTCATATGTTAATAGTTTCATATTTTTACATTATTCAGTAATTGTGTATGAATAATCAATATATAATATAAATATATTTTTTTCTAATAATTTAATTAATTAAATAAAATAAGCAAAAAAAAGGAAGGTAGATTTTGGATGTTCTTACTTCGTCTCTTCGGTTCATGTAGAAGTTAGTGGTTAATTAAAATTAAGATTTGAATGTATTGATATTGCATTAGAAAATACGATTCTGAGCGAAACTCAATATATTACACTGATAAGTCGTTCCATAAATTCACTGCGTGTGTAAAGTAAAATACCTATGAGAAAACTCAAAAAAAATTTAATATACCTACGTTCAATATTGCATTAGTTAACATGAAGAACCTAATATCAATTTCATCAAAATTACGATTTCCGTAAATTTTGACGTTATTCCTTCTTCTTCCAAAGAAAAACTTATAAGAAATTCAAAAAAGGAGCTTTATAAAGTACCAACTAGATGCAATTCTATACCAAAACCATACCATTCTTGTCGTAATCGGACCATTATTTCTACCCGAAAAAATGTATTTAGTCATAAAAAAAATATCATAATATTTAACTCTACCAAAAATATTCAAATTTTTCAACCTTATAAAAAAAAAAGTCGACCTAAAATTTTCAATATACTTTATTCATTGATAAAGTGTTCAAACCATTAACCCTTAAATTGCAAGTAATCTTAAATATTTTTGGTAAAAATTTCTTATCTTTATATTTAGTCAGAAAATCAACCAATCGTTTTCAAATTTTTTTGTCCCTACGATCAAAACTCAATTAATTATCACGAAATAAAAACTTTTAAATAACAGAAACCTTAAATTTGCCGATTTTCCGCCTTTTTTTGTAGTTTTCTTCTGCCAATGAAAAACTTTTAAGATTTTCGAAAAATGAGCTAAATAAAGTACCAACTAAATGTAATTTTCTACGGAAAGCATACCATATTTGTGGTAATCGGACCATTATTTCTGCCCGAAAAAGTGTTTTCATACAAAAAAAAAAAACTTGTTTGTAAAACCAATACATTCTTGGCTTCGCTCAGAATATAAAATTAAGACCGAATAACCCATTTTCTATTAGTAAATATCCATTGCGCGCGGCCTACACATATCCACTACCAACTGTTTTTTCTAATAATTTATAATAATATGGATAAAATGAAGAGTAAGTCAGCAAATGTAACAAACACTTATAAAGTAATATTGTTGTATACAGTACGTACACAAATAAGATTTTCCATTAGTTATACGTATAAAAATTACAAATTGCATAATATTAATAAAACAGTTTCATCACGGAAAAGTTCGAGATGGATGCAATGACAAATGACAATATGACATAGAACTACAATAGAAGACACAAAAAATAGTTGGGCCGTGAATATTTATGTTTTTATAACTAATAAAATTGATGGGAATTACTATACTAGTAGTTGGTATACGTACAATCAGAGTTGGGCAAAAACATATCAAAATAATGAATAAAAAATAAAAGCATGAATAACTTATTAATTTGTGAATAAAGAATAATATTTTATTTTAAATAGTTTTAGTTGAGAATAAAAAATTAGAATTATTCTGAATAAATTAGTAAAATAAATTGTGAATAATATCCAAATTTGTGTAACAAAATTTTGATAAATATATAATATACATATCAAAGCAAATAATTATAACAACAATAACAATAATATACATAATAATAACAATAATCATGACAAAAAAAAGTACTAAATAATAATTAATTTTAGTTTTTAGTTTCTATTTTGTAATTCATAATTTAAATTTGATTTTAATACAACTTTATACTCAAATAAATCATTTGACAACCTATTTGACTTTGGTAAATTCGTCATCGTCGCAAAAGAAAAAAGTCTCTCTACCGGAGCTAAAGATGCCACAGGAGTATTGTACCGAAGAACGATTTTTTTCACAGTAGGATATGAGATATAAAATGTCGATACTATACTAAATTAAATATTAATACACCTTCAGCTACATCAAGTTATGTCAAACTTTGTTTTTAATTAATAATAAAAATGTTACTAAATCATTCAAATGCAGGTAAATAACATGTCGATATCGGGTGTTAAACCATTTAGATTAGCGTCATAGATTATTATATATTATAAAATATTATTTATGATTTTTAGTTTTGACATTTTTGATAGCAGATAATATAACAATAAGAAAGAAATATCAGTTTCAATTTTTAATTAAGTTGTAATTTTAAATTATCTACGAATCATTTGAGATAAACACGCCTATGAATAATAATGAATGACGAATAACTGTAAAAATTTAAATAATGAATAAAAATAATCTAGAATAATTAAATGAAAAATAAACGAATAAAGAATAATTTTTTATTCAAATAATCAATCAATTGTTTATAAATTAAACCTAAATTTGGTTGCGGCTTATCGGGAAAATTACCGACTTCCCGATACGCCAATCCGCCTCTGGTTTTCAGTGCTTCCACATGCACAGTGACAAAGGTACAACATTTTTTCAGTGTATATAAGAAGATTAAAAAATATTATAGTCAAGTATGACGTATGTGTTACGAGTATGGAAAACACTTTTGTAACATAAATTGAATTGCAGTGGCATTTCATATCACCCCTCATGTATGAAAAACGAAGGGCCAGTGAATTGAAATAATTCATAATAAAAACATCAAGATGAAAAGGTACAACATTTTATGATTACAGCGTTTTGATGAGCAACTTAACTTTTTTACATCTATGGAGATTATATAACCTATTATTAATCCTAGGGTTTTTTGAAAATAATTCGATAAAAGAATGATAAAAGAAACAAAAGAACGATGAGGATAACAATAACAATGAATAATAATAACTTATTAGCTTATGAATATGTACGATTGTTTAATGAAATTATGAATTTTAATTAGAAAAGTATTTATACAACAAAGGGAAACCGGTTAACTAAGTTTATCGTGTTAAGCTCGATTCAAACTATCGATCTCGGTTCGGTACGATAACGGATTTGAAAAGTGTGCTTTTGCGTTAACACCTTATTATGTAGTTCTGTGAAAATTTGATTTAAGGTTTATAAAAACTCATCTTTTGAAAATAAAGATGAAGTAAAAGATCACTGCTGATAAAATTAGCACACTATTATTCCACAAGAAAATGTATTAGATTCCATAATAATTATATTATAAATATAAACATTTTATTTGAACAATCTTATTAAGTGAAAAATAATGTAAATATGTGTTCAAACTTTTTTTGTTATTTTTGTTGTGTAGATGCTACTTCTTACAGAACAAATAGAGCATATAAACATTTCTCGCCTTGGCCCACAGGTAAAATATCAAATAAAATTTCTATTAATTAAAACGTATTATCGAATTGGGTATAAGTAATAAGGGTGCCTAAAATAATAATAAAAATAAAAAAATAATTCATTTTTTAGATAAAATACCTGGAAATGTTTTAAAAAAAGAACGTACGTGTATTGGTGTAAAAGTTTTGATAGTTTTATTATTCAAATGCAAATCATATCATAATTCTACAATATCACATTATTTAAATACATGCATTTTTATTTTATAAAATTTGTATACTTATTATTGAATCGCATTATATATTATTATTAGAAGTTCGAGCGCTTCTAAATCAGTCATCAAGTAAATTTTTAAGTTCTATATTATTTAAATTTTAAATATTTTGTTTTTTTTTTAAAAAAAAAAACTACTAATCTTTTCAATTGTTTGTATGTTCTATTTCATTTAAGATAATACCTACATATATAATATAGAGAAATAAAATTTAATTTTTGTTGTATAATATTTTTTCTTTAAAATCGACAGTCGTTACATTTTATTGAATTTGTGAAGTTCGCAAAAAGTATTTTACATATAATTTTGTCATAAATATTATAAGCAAAGACAATATGAATATCAAAGTTGTAAACTCATGAGCGTATCAGGAATGCATTTAATTACATTTAATTAAAATTGAATTAAATATTATTTAAAACATTAATAAATTAGTATTCAAAATATTAACTAACAAGATTTATACAAAAATGTACTTTTAAATCGAAAAATATAATTTTATGTCATTTAATACAAATAGAAGGGGGAAGATCCATTTTAATCTAGAAAACAAGATTCTGAGTGACACTCAACATTATACAATATATTATACTGATAATCCATTACAAAAGTTTACCACGTGTGCAAACTATGTATGTGAATATTCAAAAAAAAAAAATCAAGTCCCTACGATCAAAACTCAATTGGTTATCATGAAATAAAAACTTTAAAATAAAGAAAATCGTAATTTTCAGTTCTACTAAAGATTATAACAATAAATTCCTAAGAAAAAAATTGAAACTTTTAATTTTAAAAAAAAGTGGGGAGGTCGATTGTTGACATTCCTCTTTCGTCCCTTCGGTCCTCGGAGAAATTAGTGGTTTATTATACTTAAAATTTGAACACAAATTAAATACGATTCTGAATGAAACTCATTATATTAAAATAAAATATACTAATTAATTCAAAAATTTTACCTCAATTTTATACTACCTATGTTAATACTTCATAAAAAATTTCAAGTCCCTACGATCCAAACTCAAGTAGTTATCATGAAATTAAAAAATTTTAAATAACAGAAACCGTATTTCCGCCGAATTTTTTTGGTAGTTTTTCTCCTCCCAAGAAAAAACTTTTGAGAAATTTGAAAAATGAGCTAAATAAAGTATAAACGAAATGTGATTTTCTACCGAAAGCATACCATTTTTATTGTAATCGGACCATTATTTCTATCCGAAAAAATGTTTTCATATATCATAGAAAAAACCTTCGCTTTGCTTAAATTTTTTAAAATAATTTGTAAAAAGATTAAGTTATAGGTATATGAGTAGACTTTAATAAAATTATCAAACCATCAAACTCAAAATTGCATATAATATTGAACATTTTTGTAAAAAAAATTCAAAGCTCTATAATAAGCCAGAAATTTAAATTTTATTTAAACCATCCAAAATTTTTAACACGTGTGTATATTGTCTATGTAAATATTCTATAAAGTTTTCAAGTCTCTAAGATTATAACTCAATTAACTATCACAAAATAAAAAAAAATAAAAATAAATGAAAGTAGTTTTGCCGATTTTCCGTCATTTTTTGTTTTCTTCTCACAAGCAAAAACTTTTAAGAAATTCGAAAATTAAGTACCGACAAGATGCAATTTGTTATAAAAAGGGTAACATATTTGTGGTAATCGGACCATCATATCAACCCAAAAATGTGCGTTCAGGTATATAAAACACAAAATATCATAATATTCAATTCCACTAATGATTATAAATTTAGAAACTCAAAAAAAATGAGTTACAGTTTTCAAAATATTTAATAATATATGAAGTCTTCTATAAAATGTTTAAATCAATAAGCTTTAAATTGTAGCTAATGTTAAATATTTTTTAAATAAATTAATATTAATAAACTATTTCATTCCTTGCTTCGCTCAGAATTTAATAATTAGCACTGTAATACATCATATACGTACAAACAGATTATATTATTCGTATAGTTGTTTTTGACCATAAAACCAATCAATAATGTATATTTTATTTTATTATTTATTTACTTATCTTGCTAATTTGTTGTTTTACTAGTTCACGATAAATATGCTTTTTATTTGGGATTGTATGTAGATGTTTGTAAGTAATTGTAAAATAATAGGTATCTTTAATATTAAAAATGAATTTAAATTTACTTATATTAATTACTAATAAACGTATTTCTTACTTATTTAATGAGTAGGTAATATGTATCATAACACAATTATTTATGTGATATAAAATTCATTAATTATGATAATATTATTAATTGATCATTCTATCATATTCAAATATACCTACTAAAAATGTTCATTTGTAAATAATATAATATAATGTAAACTTGTTCACGAGAAATATGCTTTTTATTTGGGATTGAATGTAATTGTTCGTAAATAAATGTAGAATTAAATTTTTAATTAAAAATGAATTTCAATTACATATTTTAGTTACGTATATATTATGTTATACTTACTTAGTGGCGTAATTGGGTAAAAAAAAGGGGAAGCAAAATAATGTACCCACCAAAATTGTAAACGAGTAGTGGGAAGGGGGGGATGAGATAAAATACATTTTTGTTTTACATATAACTAATTTTTTGTTTTTACACTACTACACAAGGCACAAGCCTTGAACTCATGAGAATTACTTTTATTTTATTTTAGTTTATAATAATAAGTATTAATAATAATACTAAAAAGTGCTAATACTAAAATAATACTAATAAAGCTAATAAGTGTTAATAATAATAAGTTTAAAAAATCACTGACAATATTATTTAAACACATTTTTAATTTGTTAATAATGACCTAACCTAACCCGGCTTGCCCCTCCACAATTACGTCACTGTACTTACCTGTTTAATAAGTAGGCTATATATATCATATCACAATTATTTATGTGACATACAAATTCAAATTCAATAATTATGATAATTTTAAGTGATCATATTCTATCACATTCAAGTACCGTACCATATAACATACAATGTATACATAAATTATACATAGCTACTAAAAATTATTACAAAATATATGAGATCGCATTGAATACATACAATTAAAATCATTGAAGTTATATCTTTCAGGTTATTTTATATACTTTAATATTTAAAAAGCAGGAAAGTCGACTTTGAACCTTCCTCTTTCGTCTCTTTGGTCCTCAGAAAAATTATTGGTCAATTTAATTTAAGATTTGAATGCAATGATATTGCATTAGAAAATACGATTCTAAGTGAAATTCAATATAATACAATATATTATACTGATAAGCTATTTCAAATGTTTACTCCGTGTGTAAACTACCAACGAAAATACTCAACAATTTCAAATACCTTCGTTTTAAATTACATGAATTATCATGGATTGTCTAAAATCAATTTTGTCAAAATAACGATTTCCATAAACTCTTCCTGTTTTCCGTCATTTTTTGGTAGTTTTTCTTTTCTTGTGGAAAAACTTTTAAGAAATTTAAATTATGAGCCTAAAGAAATACTATCTTGATGCAATTTAATTCCGAAACTTTAACTACATTATAATCATTATATCATCGGACCATTATTTCTACCTAAAATCAGTCTTTTAATATAAACAATTTCACAATATTTAATTCTATTAAAACTAATCAAAATTTAGAAGCGTATAAAAAATATTGTGACTTACGATTTTCGTAATATTTCGAAAATTAATCAAATATAGTAGACTACTATAAAATTTTAAAACCCTTTAATCCAAAATTTCAGGTGATCATAACCATTTTGTGAAAAAATTTCTAAGCTTTATACTTGGACAGAAAATTAATTAATCAATAGTAAAATTTTACCATACATGTATATTATTAATGTTAATACTCAAAAAAAATTTAAAGTCCCTTGGATTAAAACTCAATTAGTTATCACGATATAAATATTTTTTTAAAATAAAGGAAACCGTAATTTAGTTGACTTTCCTCAATTACTTAGTAGTTCCTAAGGAAAAACTTTTAAAAACTCGAAAAATGAGCTTAATATATTACCATCTATACGCAATGTGCTATCAAAAGCATACCATTTTTGTGATAATCGGATTATTATTACTACCCAATTAAGTGTCTTCATACATAAAAAAAACATCTTTATAAAAATAATACATTCCTCGGTTCGTTCAGAATCTAATAATAATAATAATAATACTAACTTATATTTATTATTTTTTTTTTTTTTAGCTAATATCTTACTTCGATCGAACTATTGCAAATTATTGTGTAAATATAAAATATTTTTATCTAAACATATTATATAATACGAATTTTAAGCAATCTATTTTGAAACAATTTAAACCTTTTTGGACTGACGGATCATTAATGATAATTAAGATGGTTAAATTAAAATGCTATAAATTAATGAATTTGTTGGCTCTTTAAAAAAAAAAAAATTTACACTTCGTTTTGTAAAAAAAAGTTTTTAATTTTTTTTTTTTATGAAAAAAATTAATTTTAAAACATATAATATATGAAAGCGTATGTGACCTCGGGCCAATTTATTTTGGTCCTCCCATAATACAACATCCTGGACAGAAAAGAGGTCATTTGGGACCAAAACTTAGTAATGACTAATGTGGTTAATTTTCTTTAAAACGAATTTGTTCTACGCCTCTAAACCTTATATAAGAATTGTATTTTATATTACAAAATATATTATATTATATTATATTTTTAGCTAATAAAATATCGATACATACGACGAAGAAGGTAGTAACTCAATATTTTTCGTTTTTGAGTTACAACTTTTAATATTGTATTTTGTTAAAGGTTTTTTTCTTTATCGACCACGAAAATGATTGTATTTCCATCTATTCCAAAGAGATAATAAAATAATATAAAAATAAAAATAAAATATAATAAAAAATTAACTTTGAATTTTATTTTGCTTATCCTGAACAATTGACAAAATTAAGTTAATACCTTTTTCATTGGATGTATTGATACAATAGCGATGCAAAGGCATGCAATAACGGCTTGCATACACTAATATAATGATTGAACAGGTTGTTATTTATTTTTAATAATAAAAATTAGATTGAGGAGCATGCGGGATACATACAATTATCCACTGTGATCTGCCAATCCCAAGTAGGGAATACATTTGGGGCAAATTGATAAAAAATAAAAATTATAACTTTATACAAAAATTCTTTCCCTTTTTTCGGGACTTTACAAGGTTACAATTGGGATTGACCACGCTCAAGAATTCTTTGATAATTATGGTTAAAATTCTTTCCCCTCAGGCAGTCAGGAGTATTAGTCTTTCGCACAAATATGTTTATGTGAAGGCTTAAAATTTGAATATGCGTTTGCGTGATGCTTTTGCTAATAGCGTGTGCATTATTGATTGAGCTGGACTATTTTCACTTATCACCTTTACGGTAAAAAAAGTGTAATATAAATATGTGGTTGATTGAATTTCAATGATGTTTAAGACATTATTTATTAATTACGTAAAAATGGACGCTCCAAAAAATATATCTAGGAAGGGTGTACTTAACTATAAAATTTCTAACTATTCAGAATATCTGGTTTTTATGTAAATATTAATTATTGCACACTTTTACTATAATAAATTAAGTTAGATTAATTTTAAAATATTGTACAAATAATTGAAAAATTTAATTTTATGCCCAAAACTTAAATATAAACTAAAAAGGAACTAATGAAAAGGAAGATATTATTACTAATAGATGATATTTTTTTAAATTTATTTCAATATAACAATTCAAATATCTTTATATGTAATTAGGATAATTAAATACTACTACTTTTATGATATATTCTACTAAAGGCCTTGCATTGCCTAAAAACAATAAGTCATACCTTTTTTCTGGTTTTTACAAGGTTACAGTCGGGTTTGACCACGCTAAAGTATTTTTTGTAAATTGTGGTAAAAATTCTTCCCCCTATCTTATTAGGTTTTTAGTAGAACTGCATGAAACTACAGACCCAAATATATTCATAGGTTAAAGCGAAATCAGCATATCATTGATTTATTTAAAATATGTCAATATTCAAGAAATCTTCATAACTATTATCCAAACCTGATTTAAACATATTGATTTAATTGCATATCTAATTTATTATTTTATAATCTTATTTTCTATTGCCTTATATAATGTTTATCCTTATTAATATTTGGACTTATCTATTATTAATTATGTAATGAATCATTTATGGTGTGTATCTTATAATGTAATTTGTCGGTTTGTAAAATAAGAAAACACTCACAGTTAACATAATTATAATTTTATTTAAAAAATACACTCGTTAAAAGAACTATAAACTATATATAAGTAATAGTAAAGAAGTGGGAAGGCCGATTGTGGACGTTCCTCCTTCGTCCCTTCCGTCCTCGGAGAAATTAGTGGTTTATTATAATAATAAAGATTTGAATGCAATGATATTGCATTAGAATATACGATTCCGAGCGTATCTAAATATATTGCAATATATTATGCTAATAATCCATTTCAAAATTTACCACGATTGTAAATTACATATGTAAATATGCAAAATAAATTTCAAATCCCTACGATCGATATTGAAGGAGTTATCATTCCTTTTTAAGGAAAAACTTATGGGAAATTTAAAAAATAAGTTAAATAAAGTACCAATTAGATGAAATTCGGTATATAAAGGGTACCCTATTTATTGCAATCGTACCATTATTTCTACCCTAAATAAGGTTTTTATACATAAGAAAAAAAATAAGAAAAAGCCAATAAAAATTGCCGATTTTCCGCGTTTCAAGGAAAAACTTTTAGGAAATTCGAAAAATAAGTAGAATAAGGTACCAAAAGGACACGATTTGTTAACGAAAGCATACACCACTGTGATAATTGAACCATTATTTCTACCCGAAAAAAGGTTTTCATAGATCGAAAAAAAAAATAAATAAATAAAAAGACTATAAAACTATACTGTTACGATTTTCAAAATATTTTGTAAAAAGATTAAGTTATATAGTATTAGACTTCTATAAAATTTTCAAATAGATAATCTCAAAATTGTTGGTAATATTTATTTTTTTTGTGAAAACGTTCAAAGCACTATATTTTTTCAAATAATTAACTATTCCGTTCCAAAATTGTACAATACTTGTAAATAAACTATGTTAATACTCAAAACATTTTTCAAGTCCCTACTATTAAAACTTAATAAGAAATCACGAAAAAAAATATAATAAAAAGCGTATAAAAAATTTCCAATTGCCGCTTATTAAGGAAAAACTTTTGGGAAATTCTAAAAATGAGCTTAATGAAGTGCCAAGTAGACAACATTTGCCTATCCGACCATTATTTCTATCCGAAAAAATGTTTTCATACATAAAAAAAAAAATTCAGAATCTAAAATGAATCATTAAAACAATGGGTACAAAGTGTTGGGTGCAATGCAATCGATAAGCCGGCTTATAAGACTAAAAGCTGATAACTGATACAACTACCTGTATACATAGAAATATAGTCAGTGTTATGTGGAGAATGTTAACGCATCTGTGCGCCCACGAACATTCTCGAATACGTCTAACGAGACGAGTATAGAAAAAAAATAACGCTCGACGATCGCGGTGATTATGATTTCGATATTTAAATCTTCGCTACAGACCTACAGTTTATTGAATATTTTAATAAATCGTTCATTTTTTATATTCTATTAAGAGAAACTAATTTATACACAGTAATATTATAATAATTATAACATATTAACATATATGATTTATGACTTACTTATAAAAACGTTATGCCTAAGTGATAAAGTCGATATCCAATTAGGAATAGTACTTGGGTAGAAACAGTATAATGGACTGTACAATAACTGTAATATTCATATCCGTTATATATAATATAAATAAAATTTATTAAATTTTGATAGTAATGATAATTTAAAAATTCACTCTCCAGTAGACAACAATTATTCATAATTGAATAAATAATAATTATTTGTAACATATTGATAACTCGTACAACTTACATAGACTTTTTAATTTTATATGTTATTAGATAAGTATACTTCAACAAATGTATTTGAATCAAGTAGCATAAAAAGTAATAAGGAATTGTTTTGAATTTAATATTAATTCATATTTAGTATTAATTATTTAATTATTTACCATTATAAATAATAAAGTAATAAAATTTAGAAATAGATAATAAAATTATCCTTATATTAATGGTGTTTAATTTTAGTGTAATTTTTATATTTTTATATTATTTTATATTCTTCTGTAAATTAATATTAATATTAAACATCGTAATAACATAATTTATTTATCTAATTTTTAAAAATATTTTTAGCGAGATCAATGAACCCGCAAGGCCAATTTTTGGGTAAGCACAGGGTTATTTATAGTAACTCAACATATTCATTGCACGGTTATATTATTTCATTGCAATAATTTATTATTTTGAAATAAATTTTAATATAAATGTAAAATATTATTTTGGTAAAATTAACAGAAAATTGACTCATACAGTTTTTAAAATATGTAAATGTAATATTTAATGAACGCTACAAACACACTAACGTTTGCCAGTTGCTTTAACTTTGCTACTTGTTCGTTGTTTTACGCGCATAATTTTTATTATCTAAACATTTATACTTATATTGTTTCGATTTACGCTCGCGGTAATGCATTTTAAAGTTTATAGTATTTTAAATATAAACATTTCACTACCCGATCGCTCACTTCGATGTAGACAATCACGATAATGCGCTGCGCTTAATTATCATATGAAATATTTTACGTCTGCGTCATAATCGCGAGCAGGGAAGAACAGTTAATTATTCTTGACCTGGTGGATTATACGATAAAAGAAGTGGGAATGTCGATTACCAAAATTTTACTTCACTTGTATACTACCTATGTTAGTACTCAAAACAATTTTCAAGTCCCTACGATCAAAACTCAATTAGTTAACACGAAATTAAAAAAATTTAAAATAACAGAAATCGTAATTTTGCCGATTTTTCATCATTTTTTTGTAGTTTTTCCCCTCCCACTGAAAAACTTTTGAAACATTCGAAAAATGAGCTAATAAAGTACCAATTAGACACGATGATTTGCAACCGAAAGCATACCCTACTTGTGGTAATCGGACCATTATTTCTACCCGAAAAAGTGTTTTCATATATCAAAATAAAAAACATCTTTGTAAAACCAATACATTATTCGCTTCGCTCAGAATGTAAAGTATTCTAAAATAAACTGTATCATAATGATACATATATAATACTAATGTTCACTAACCTAATTTTTTAATATTAAAATGTACCATGACGAGCTTAAAGTGGGAAAAAATTCCAGGGGGTCTAATGTCTCTACATAGTTTTAAACATTCCATATATCATTTTATGTATAATAAATGGGGTAACCCATCACTGTCATAAGACAATCAGGGCCGTAGAGAGGAATTTTGGGCGCCGGGACAAATTATTTTCAAAGGTTGAAATATATATGTACAATAGTACACTTCATATGTTTTTTAGGCATATACAAATCTGGCTTTATTTCTTATTTTAAAATATAATGTTATAATTAAAATACCATATTAATAAACAATCTCCGTACACTATTAGTGTTATAGATTATTCATGTTTGTTTTCCTTTCCATGCCGTCCTAAATTCATTTCTCTTATAACTTTTCCGGTGCAATATTAAATAATATAAGTAATAAAGCGTTGATCTTACTTTAATTCTGTCTTCACTGTAATGTGGTCCGATTTTATGGTTTATTTTCTGACCTTTACATTTGTTTTCAATTTCCGTGGTTCTTATCTTGATCAGAGTTATCAGTTTATGTGGGAAGTGGAACTCTGCCAGTATATTAATTAGACTTTCTCGGTATAGGCTATCATACAATTTTTATAAAACAATGAAAAGTTAAAACTTAAAAGTGCATGCATTTTCTTTTTGAATTCCAATGTTTTTGTACAATTGTCCTGACAAAAAATATCTGGTCAATTCTCGATCTGCCTAACTTATAACTAGCTTGGTAGTCTCAAATAATACCTTCAGCTGTTAATCTAAAGTTTGGCATCAACTTAAATTTCATTTTTATCCATCACCCAATCAATAAATAGTAAGAATCTGCATCGGCACCTCGTAATGTATATATATTTTTATGCAATTCTTACATCGCTTATTTATGAGTACATGACTAATCTGGTTTTTGTATATTCTATTTGGTATAATCTATGTATATTTGATGATATGGTTTTGTAATAACATCTTGTTCTTTACAACTAGGAACTTTCTAGCTGCAAAATTCACTAACTTAATGCTATTGTATTCAATTCCTTATGTAAGCTATGGTATCCAATTATGACACGATATTCTATATCTAATCCTTCCTTTGAATTCAAGTCATCTAATACTACTGTAATGTTTCCCTTCGTAAACTCAAAAACGTCTTCCATGTATTGCAAAGAATATTTTTTTTTCTTTGTCTTTTTCCTCCGTTGGTACGTGGACATTAATTAGTACTACATATATTATCAGTTTGAAGGGTTATGGTAGATATTCTTGGGTTGATACCTTTCAATTCTGTATATATATTACTATATGTATAATAGATTCATTTATTGTGAAACTGGTTCCTAATTGGTGATATTGAGCGCACTGATCACTGAAAATTGTTGTTTTTGATATTTTGATTATTCTAGAATCATCCCATCTAACCTCCTGCAATGCTACGCACATCATTTTATGCCTCTCTATTTCCTTAACTAAATCAGTAGGAGCTCCTGTTTTGTACAATCTTCGTACATTCCAGGTACCAAATGAAAAATCCAATTTCCTATTTCCAGTTATATTTCCAAATAATCTACCCCGAGACTTATTGTATGAGTCCTGAAAAGTATCTTTTTCTGAGACAGTGTCGTTAGCTCTGTGCCCAATACCAAACCTGGAGTACTAAGCCACTCTAACCAAATTAGATAAGAATAGGACTATTGCAATCTACTGTGGAACACTGGACGACATGGAAACAACTTTCCCAACGTCATAATTATTTCTATAATGAAATGTATTATTGTATTTTATTTATTTATTATAAGGTCATTAATTTATATGCGTATAGATTTTATAAGGATGGTTCCACGTAAGTAAAATTTTTATATTTTATTAGGACATTCTAAATATGCCAAGATACTGAAAACCGTCTTCCAAAATTTATGACTGCATTAGATAAAAATCATCGATTCAAAAAGAACATATTTCTAAGGAAAATCTATACCCCGAATTGTTTTAAAGATATGGAATTTAAAGAAATATGTATTTTGTGTATTGCAACTGCATGTGAATTGGTACTGTGCTATTGATTATAATAATACGAAATTTTGTGAAATTAATTATATTATTAACCTTGAAACATAATGCATGGAATGTGGTTTAAGCGAAAGATTAAGATTATATACCTTTAATAATTATTTTTATTGGAAAGTTTATTAATTTTAATGATATAAATCTTATTATATAATACATTTTACTATCATTAAATATACACTGTACCTACTGAATAAACCTAGTTAGGAAAATATAAAAATTACACATTAGTACATAAAACAAGTTTTGTTACTACTATTGCTACAAACTCACAAAAATTCAGACTAAATATAATTATTTACAAGATGTTTTATGTCGAGTTTCAATATTGATTGGTATATCGACATATCCACTCACCAAGATACGACGGGAACATTGATATTTTTTTATGAACATTTAAATTACCATTTTTTAATTACGCTTTTGTATAATTTGTATAGTTTTAATTAATAATTTGCATATACTTTGTAACATCTTAATTTGAATTTTCATTTTTTAAATTATTTTTGTATACTTATAATTTATAATTTATATACCTATTTGACTTTTTATCAGCATTATTATTTGTCGTTAAATATTGAATACTTATTATTTTATTTAGTCATTCTATTTATTTTAATGCCACGGATTTATTTATTTGCCGTGCAATACATTTATCAATAATTAAAAATGTTTTATTAGTTCTTAGAGTTCAAACGCTCGTCGTTCATTCGACCTTTTTAAAATTCCACTCTTTGATGTCTAATACTTTTTGTAAAAAACAGTTCAAAAATAAATATTTAAATTATACTTTAAATTTAAATTATATTAGTTGAATGTTAAATATATATTTGTATTTAAATATATCCAAAATGTATTATCTTTTCTTAAACAATATAAAGTTATATGATATTTATTATTTATTTCATAGTTACAAATGATGAAATGGCTTATGGTAATTATAATAATACATATATACGTTCATAACAAAGCAACTGATCAAGCTGTACACAATAAAAATATGATTTAATAAAAAGAAATATAAATTAATGAATATAGTTAATATTTAAGTAATCAATTTTATTGCTAACGATCATATTATCATGTTGATTACTCCAGTTCCAGTTCGATTACCTACCGAATTAGTTGAAGATAATGGTTACTAAATATTACGTGGCAATGTAAATTAAAACGATATAACGATTATAGAAAGGTTTATGTTGTTGGTGTAGATCTACACTGTAGATGATAAAATTGATATTAAATTTTTAAAAAAATAAAAAGTTAAGATAAGTGGGGATGTCGATTGTGAACATTCCTCCTTCGTCCCTTCAGTCCTCGAAGAAATTAGTGGTTTATTATACTTAGGATTTGAAAGCAATGATATTGCATTAGAAAATACGTTTCTGAGCGAAACTCAATGTATTACAATATGCTATACTAATAATCCATTCCAAAATTTTACCACGTGTGTAAATTACGAATGTAAATATTTAAAATAAATTTCAATTTCCTACGATCAAAACTTATTTAGTTATTAAGAAATAAAATAATAAAACTGTAATATTACCGATTTTCAAAAATTCTTACTTTATAAAATTATGAAAAAAAATTATCAGTCACGATTTTCAAAATATTTTGTAAAAACATTAAGACGTATATGTCCAGATTTTCACAAAATTTTCAAACCAATTAACTAAAAATTACAGAAAATATTAAACATTTTTATAAAAAAAACCTTAACTCTATACTCAGAAAATCAACTATTTGTTTCTAATTTTTTTTTTTTTGTAATGAAGTTCATCTAAGTTAATACTCATAAAAATTTTCAAGACACTATGATTAAAACTCAATTAGTTATCATGAAATTAAAAAAAATTAAATAACAGAAACCGTAATTTTGCCAATTTTCCGTCAATTTTTGGTAGTTTTTCTCTTCCTAAGGAAAAGCTTTTGAGAATTTCGAAAAATGAGCCACATAAAGTATCAACAAGACACGATTTTCTACCGAAAGCATACCCTACTTGTGATAATCAGACCATTATTTCTACCCTAAAAAGTGTTTTCATAAATAAAAGAAAAACATCTTTGTAAAACCAATACAATCTTCGTTCAAAATCTAAAATATAACAAGTCGTTTTAAAATTAATAGGCATTTTCCTCCCTTAGCTCAGAATCTAAAATAACTCTTCTTTAAATAAAATGAGTATGTAAAGAAATTTAGTACTCCTATACAGTTCTGTATTAATAATGCCTAAACAATGCGCCGTACTTAAACCGTAGTAGCATAATATTAATAATTAATACATTTAATATATAAAATACATACAAATATTAAATTATTATAGTAAATTTAAAATAAATTATTTTGTATTAAATAAATTTGCTACCGAAAACATAACTTATTTATGGTAATCGGACCATTATTTCTACCCGAAAAAGTGTCTTCATACATAAAAAAAAAAATACCATAATATTTATTTCTGTTAAAATTATTCAAATTTAAGAAGTTTATAAAAAAAAGTTGCAACATACGATTTTGAAAATATTTTGTAAAAAGATTAAGTTGTATATGATTATACTTCGACAAAATTTTCAAAGCGATAAATCAAAAATTGCCGAAAATATTAAGGATTTTTGGAAAAAAGTTCAAAGTTCCATACAGGGCCAAATCAACCAATCCGTTTCAAAATTGTATCACACTTGTATATTACCTAAATTGATACTCAAAAAAATTTTCAAGTCCCTACGATCAAAACTCAATTAGTTAACACGAAATTAAAAAAAATTAAAATAATGAAATCGTTATTTTGCCGGGAAGTTTTATTTTAAAAGCCTATAAAAAAAAATTGTCAGTCACAATTTTCAAAATATTTTGTTAAACTATTAAGAAGTTTATGTTTAGACTTCGATAACATTTTCAAAGCAATAAATCAAAAATTGCCGAAAATATTAAGCATTTTTGGAAAAAAGTTCAAAATTCCATAATGGGCCAAATAATCGACAAATTGTTCCAAAATTGTACCACATATGTATATTACCTATGTTAACACTCGAAAAAATTTCAAATCCCTATGATGAAAACTCAATTAGTTATCACGATATTAAAAACTAGACACGATTTGCTACCGAAAGCATACCCTACTTGTGGTAATCGGACTATTATTACAAATTGTATTATTTATTTTATAAGTTTTTTGTTTTCAATTTATCTTTAGAATGCTCGATAGAAAGCACAAGTAAATTTTTTGATTTATAACTTTAAAAAAAAAAAATTAATAAATTTTATAAACTAATCAAATGTAAAAAAATATGTATGTAATAAATTTTATTATCTTATGATTTATGTAAAATATTTATTAATTAAAATAATAATATATTATAGGGAAGGTGGTTAATGATGCTAAAAGAAGTAAGATATTATTATAATATTAACTATTATCATATTATATCAAGTGGAAATTAACAAAATCTCTTCCAAAAATTTTAACATTTTCCTAGATTATGTAATTAGATTACAATGAAACATTAATGAAACATTCCTAATACTTAATAATTCACAATGAATGTTTCGTGTTATATTTCCTGAATGGCATATAATATAGTATAATTTTATAATTATCTATAATTTCAAGACTGTTTAAAAATTAACTATAAAATATTTTACATTATTATTATTATTATTATTATAATTTAATAAAATATTTTGTTAAATACATTAATATATATTATAAATAAAAATTAATTTTACAATTGAAATAAATGTATGATATTTAACTTGATCGTTATATGGACTTTACGTTCTACTTTATTTACTAGCTTGAAAGGAGAATGTACTTTTCCTCTTATATAAATTATATTTCGTCAGATTGCTGGTAAATGTTTAATAAAATTATATCCTTGCCTTCTCTGTGTTTATAATTATTAATTTTCTAGCCTTTCCCACTTAACAAATACTGTTATATAAATTTCTTGATTAAAAATTTATTTTTCACAATACTTCCTCCCAATTCATATAAATACTTTAAAAAATATAAACACATGATAAGTATTCCCTTCTTCTTTACTCTCCTTTATGGAATACAAACATTATTTTTCTATCATTCCTTGTCTTAATTTTGTGGTTTTAATCTTTCTAGGGCTTAGGCACATAATCATTTCCTTCTCATGCTGACAAATTGACTACAATCTTCTGCCCAATCATTCTTTCCGTCTCTATAAATTCTTCTATTCTTTACACCTTTTACATATTTTTTTAATGTTCTCCACAATATATTTGTGTTATCAAATATCTACTTCATTTCTTGTCCTTCCCATACTGTCCAAAAAACAAATAATTTTCTTATCTTATTACTCGTATTCTTCAATTACCGTTCTTCGGATATAATGATATACACATACCTATATCTGATTATTTACTCCTCATCCAGTTATTTATTCTGTCATCTCCTTAGTTCTTAATTTTGGTTTCAAATTTATGTTTTTCGTATTTAATTTTTTTTTTTTTTTAATGTTTTTATTTTATAACTAATTATTAATTATTAATTGTTTTTATCAACACTGCAAGATAAATAATAATAATTTTTTTTTTATTTATTATTATTTTTAAAGATTGTAGAAGTATGTATATAATCATACATTTTGTTTTGATTTAATTTAATTTTATATACTATTAAGTTATATCTTATATAAGTTTCATCAAATTAATGTTTTAATTATTTACCTAATATTACACAATATACCTGTATAACATATCTTCCTAGACAACCACAAATACACAAGGCTGGGCAAGTTAATGAAATTTTTTAACTGAGTTAAGTTAAATTAATCGACATAAAATGGAAAAAGTTTATAGCTTTTAGTTGATGAAAGATTTTATAAATTCAATTAAGTTATAAGTTAAATCTAAAGAAAAAATAACTTATTAACTTGTTAAGTAATTTTTTTCTTCACTTTTAAACACAATTATATTTATTTAATTAGGCTTAGATAGTATGCATTTGAAAAAGATACATTCTATAAATTTGTACTTGTCACTATGTATTATATATAAGAATAAGTAAAGGTTACTATAGGATTGAATGTAGTCAAGTATATATCACACATAGAAATATTGTAGTTGATTTTACACAAATTAAAATGTTGAATAAAAAAAATATTATGAGAAAGCCTTACATATTTAAAATAATAAATAACCAATGGTAGTATTAAAATATTTTACGTATATACCGTCATTCAATTAAATTAGATAGAGTTAAAAATTGTTAAATAAATGAATTGTTAATTCATTTTAACTACATAATAAATTGTTATTTTAAATATAGTGAACTTTCTACTGAGAATAAATTTGAAAATGAACACTGATGTTAAATTAACCATCTAAAAATGTTAAATTGATTACTGACCTACTGCTGCGATAAGTAATAATCAGTAAAAAATAATAATGTGTTATGTATATACCTAATATAAACCTAAATTTAGTACAAATAAATCCTTTCTTGAAGATTATCAACTATCAATTTCGATGTGTATTATTATTTTAATATTATTATTATTATTTTTACATTCATTCGAGCATAGTGCATACTGATGACTTTTATATTTCATCCTTCCACGTGTAGAAATTAACTTCTAAATTATAAAATGGATATGGATTTATTTCAAGAAGAAGTAAGTACGAACTACGAATATATAACTATAAATACTATTAAATTTACATTTATCGTTTTTAGTTAATAATAAAACAGTTGCTTTATCCTGTTTACACTAATTCGTCACTCTCAAGTAACATCAGAATTTATGCGAATTGGTGATATAACATATTATGATAAAAATATTGCAAATACTCAAAACAAAGAAATGTAGGAATTTCAAGATCACTATATATTCGTGAAACAATATTACCATCAGACTCCCATGAAAAATATGGCAAATATAATCGAATGAAATGGACAATTGAAGTATGTTCTTTTTAACAATTTTATTACTGTTTATAATAATTGTAACTTAATATAATTTGTACTATTATATTAATGTTTAGCTTATAGACTTATAGCCATGTAAATAATGAATTAAAATATTATATTGTTTTATTAAAAAGAGTTTAGAAATGGTTTTAGTTTAAAAATAAATATTATTTTATGTAATATAAAATATAATAATATTATCTAATTTAATATTTTTACAGATTATTTTAGACCTTTTGCATAAAACGAATGATGGGAAATTAATTTTTGCTGATTACAAGCGAAATATTATAATTTAAGTGATGAAACTTAGAATTTATTAACATAAATATTAATAAATTATTTATTTCAAGATAATTACAAGTATGAATATCACTATTACTTAAATTAATAATATTATGTACCTAATAAATTATATTATATCTATTATATTTGTAATTTAATAAAACTTAATTTTAATATCAATTATTAAATCTTAATTATTTATCTTGTAAATCATTACGATTTCAATAAATTAAGCTGTAAATAAAAAGTCCCTAATATAATGTTAGAACAACAAGACAAGAAATGTTAACTTATGAATTTTAAATAATGCCTTATTTTATCAATTATAATAGGAAATATATTTGGAAGATAGTATTATTTTCAATAATTCCCCCACTTCTTCCCCCTATTATCTATGGTAATACATGTGCAATATGGATAAATCATAACTCGTATTAGGTAATATTAATTTATTATTAAAGAGAACATGAATAATTGAAATATGTTATTTTAACATTATTATCACATATTAACCTAAACACAAAAGAATCAAATTAATCATTATATTATTGTTAAATTAAAGCATATGTATATTTATTATCTTAATTAAAAAGTTAGGTCAATTTGACTTTTAATAGTGCTGTTTTAACATCAATATTATTTTTCTAGAATAACAACAATTATCTTTACTTTAAATACAACTATTGTTGTTTCTACACAATATTCAAGTTGTAATATACTAACCCGTATATTTAAAATTAACTTTTATATTTAACATTTTAATATTGTTGAATCACCAACAAATTGGCTCTGGCCAAAAAACGACGTGCAAGTATGTATGTTATGGACACTTAAAATTGTTAAATCAACTACATTTTTCTATGTAATAGTAAAAATAAAGAGGGCTAAATCTTCCGGTGACACCGGCCACACTACTCAGAGGTTTGAACATTGAAAACAAACAAAATATTAAATTAATAATTAATTTAGATTTGTTTCCTATTAGCTCAATTTTATTATGTTATTGGCTATAGAAGCACTTTTATACTATTATAATAATATGTTGTTTTTCAGTGAAAGAAAAATTTCCTTATCATAATCAAATTTATTAATTTTGTTACGGCCATTTTCACAATATCACATGAATTGAATTATATTTTTCGGCCTACAACTTGTAATAATGATTATATAAAAACGTATGACAGATTTACGCCGGTTCACGCGTACCTATTATAAATATTTAAATAAATAATATAATACAAATAGCAATGATGTTTATTAATATAAATATTATTGAGATTTTATGATTATAGATTTCCTATGTATAATTCACCTATATAATATATATATATATAAATCAAAATATAATAATTATTTTCATAAAATTAATTTAATATGGGTTTTAAATGTTTCAATAAAAGTATAAACTATATTTAGAAAATGAAAACAAAATAATTATTTATAATTTTATAATTTCATTATTATTATTCAATTACAGAAATTTAAAATATTACTATTAGTATTTAACATGAAAATAAACTTGTTTTGTTGAATTGCTTGAATATATAGTGATACATAAAATAAAATACAAAACAAATTTAATTTTTGAGAAAAAAATATTTTAAGTTTGGATTTAAAATTTATATAAAAATATATTAACTTGAGTTTAAAGAAAATTAACTTGTTATATATTAAGTTAATACGTAATAAAAAAAAATACAAATTAAGTTTACGAATAATCAGATATACAAATTTAAGTTAAAAAGTTAATAATCACTTAACTTATAGCTTTTTAACACGTTAATGCCTGCCCAGCCTTGCAAATATAATATAATTATACCTTAATATTATATTATATATAATAATTTTAATATTGATTAATATAATTATCAGTATGTAGTGTATTAATAATTAAAACTAAATTAAACAGCTGGTACATAAATGTGATTTATAATAATAAAAGTAACATTTTTATAAATTCATTATTTTATTATTATGAAAATGTAGTGTCAATTAATTTTTACTGTAATTCGATTGCAATGACCTAATTCAACCCTTAATTTTATCACACAATGTAAAATTATTGCAATTTACGATAAGAGTACTCTTAACCCATAAATTATATAAAGCCCTTAGATACCTACATATTTTCTACTTACGATTTTATATGAAAGTATAATTGCACTAATAATAATTAAAGCTATGGTTATTTAGACACAGCTCTTATATTTTACAGAGGCTCTCAATGGCATTGAAATTTATCGTATGAAAATTTAATATTTATTAATATTGCACCTTATTACCTCTGTTTGGATTGTATTGCCATTATTATTGAAACATTAAAATATGATTTTAAGTTGGTTTTAGATTCTGAGAAGTGGAACGAGAAATGTATTGATTCTACAAAGATGTTTTTTTTTTTTTTTTATGTATGAAAACATTTTTTGGGTAGAAATAATAGTCCGATTATCACGCATAGCATATGCTTCGCTTGCAAATGTTATCTACTTGGTACTTTATTAAGCTGATTTTTAGAATTTCCCAAAAGTTTTTCCTAAAGTAGCGGAAAAGTGGCAATTTTTTATACACTTTTTATTATATATTTTTTTCGTGATTTCTTATTCAGTTTTAATAGTAGGAACTTTAAAATTTTTGAATACTAACATAAGTTATTTACAAGCGTGGTAAAATTTTGGAACGGAACAGTTAATTATTTGGAAAAATATAGAGCTTTAAACATTTTCCCAAAAAAAAATTAATATTACCTACAATTTTGGGATTATTTGTTTGAAAATTGTATAGAAGTCCAATACTATATTACTTAATTTTTTTACAAAATATTTTGAAAATCTAAACAGGCCAATTTTCTTTATAGGATTTTTATTATTTTTTATTTCTGATCTATAAAAACCTTTTTTCGGGTGGAAATAATAATCCTATTACCACAAAAAGGAAACCTTTCTGTACCAAATTTCATCTAGTTGGTACTTTATTCAGTTCATTTTTTAAATTTCCAAAAATTATTTCCTTGAAAAGCGGAAAATCGGCAATTTTTTATAGGTTTTTTATTATTTTGTTTTTCTAATGTATGAAAAATTGTTTTCATGTAGAAATAATTATCACAGTGGGGTACCCATTTTATACCGAATTTATTTAATTGGTACTTTATTTAGCTCATTTTTTGAATTTCCCTAAAGTGTTTCCTTAAAAAAGGAATGATAACTCCTTGAATATTGATCATAGAGATTTCGTGGTCAATTTTGAAATGGATTATTAGTATAATATATTGCAATATATTAAGATACGCTAAGAATCTTATTTTCTAATGCAATATAATTACATTCAAAGCTTAATAATTATAATAAACCGTTAATTTCTCCGAGGACCGAAGGGACGAAGTAGGAACGTCCACAATCGGCCTTTCCCACTTTATTTTTATCTTGCATATGTTTCTAGTTTCAAACTTATTATACTTATTTTTTTATGGTATGCTATAATATATATAAATATATATATATATATTTATTGTTTCAGCAGCAATTAAATGATTATTTTGATAATAATTATGTTTTTATCGTTAATATTACTGTCCGGCACCATTTCTTATTAATATTTATTATCTTTCCTAGGTCGTTGACAATATTGCCCACCAATTTTTAATCACTTTTATTATGATAACTGTTAGACGTTGTTGTTGTTGTCCACCGTCCATGTGTGCGTATTTAATGATATTATAATCAACAAACTAATATAGGTATTTCGTGACTATTTACCTATTAAAACTAAAATTTAACAAATCTAAACAAATTTGTTCTATTAGGGTTTCCTATACAGAATAATACCTAATATTCTAATAAAGCAAAAACGTTTTGATATGTTTAAACACAATATTATGTTTTGTCATATAGTAATTTAATAATATTTCGTTTAATGTTTTGTTTAAAGATATTATTCATTTTCTGTTTTAGTTACATTTATACATTTCATAATAATAAAAAAACGTTAAAATAACGTTTGCAAGCCCCAATTAAAATCGAACATACCGCCAGTTAGTATAATTTAAATCTACCATAATTGTTGTGTATCCTAAGTGTTATTTAGAAACTCGTTACCAACTTTAAATTAACATTTTCTCCATTCTTGTGAAATATTTTTGTCCATGTGTTATTATCATATATTGAAATTGATTCTAATAATACGTTATTAATTTTTATTAGAGTAGTAGGTAGGTACCTAAAGTAACTGACAATCAACGTCTAATTTATAATTTTTTTTATTGATTTCACATCAATATAATAAAGTAATTACTTTTTGTCTTAATTAATGAATAATAACGAACAATATCTTTGATGAGTTTATAGTAGTCAGTATAAGATTGACATATATATATATATATATATATGATATAACATTAACTTGTTTGTAATACATATTCATTTATTAATTATTTGTATGAATTTTATTTATAAGCATTTGTCTTCAATATTTCTTTTAACAATTATGTTGTATAATTTAATTTTGTTTAAAGTTTTTTAATATCTTAGTTAGTCTTACAATTTATTCTACAATAACCTCGAAGTACGTTGCAGGTCATACAGTAGTTTTGCCACATTAGCTTAGAGCATGTTTCTTCTAGTAAGAATTACTAAAGTTTCATAATATAACACTATCCGTTTAATTAATTTTTGTATTTTTTTCTGTAATCTTTATTTCATTTTATTTAGCAATAATAATTAATGCTATTAAAATAAATATATATATATATATATATATCTGAAAAAGGTTGAAATATATAAATAAATATTTAAAAAGTGGGAAAGCCGACTGAAGACGATCCTCCTTCGTCCCTTCGGTCCTTCGGAGAAATTAATGGTTCATTATAATTATTAAAAATTAAATGCAATGATATTGCATTAGAAAATACTATTTAAGCGTATCTAAATATATTGCAATATATTATACTGATAATCCATTTCAAAATTTACCACGAATATAAATTACATATGCAAATATGCAAAATAAATTTCAAATCCTTTCGATCAATATTCAAGAAATGGTCATTCCTTTTCAAGGAAAAACTTATAGGAAATTCAAAAATTGAGCTAAATAAAGTACCAACTATATTGAATTCGCTATAGAGAGGATACCTTATTTGTGATAATCGGACCATTATTTCTACCCAAAAAAAGGTTTTCATAGATCAGAAAAAAAAATAATAAAAAGCTTATAAAAAAATTTGCCTTTTTATATTTTCAAAATATTTTGTAAAAAAATTAAGTAATATAATATTGGACTTCTATCAAATTTTCAAACAAATAATCCCAAAATTGTAGGTAATATTAATTTTTTTGGGGAAAACGTTCAAAGCTCTATATTTTCCAAATAATTAACTGTTCCGTTCCAAAATTTTACCACGCTTGTAAATAACCTATGTTAGTACTCAAAAAAATTTTCAATTCCCTACTATTAAAACTTAATAAGAAATCACGAAAAAAAAAAATATAATAGAAAGTGTATAAAAAATTGCCAATTTTCCGCTTCTTAAGGAAAAACTTTTGAGAAATTCGAAAAATGAGCTTAATAAAGTACCAAGAGGACAAAATGCATACCACACTGTGATAATTGGACCACTATTTCTACCCAAAAAAATGTTTTCATGCATAAAAAAAAAAAAAAAAAACATCTTTGTAGAATCAATACATTCCTCGCTCCGCTCAGAATCTAAAATTGTAAAAAAATGTATTTCTATGTAAAAATTAAATGTAGTAAGTTCTAAATATTAAAAAAAAAAATTATTGAAAACATAATAATTAATTGAAATAATGAGTGTAGTATGGTAAAAGAATCACCCTGTACTAATTACCTTAAAGTAGGTTGGTGTACAGCAATTTGATTTTATAACGATTAAAATTCAGTAATGTTGCCATAATATACTTAATCATATTTTCCTCAGATCACTCGTCACAGAAGGATATTTTTAGAACACTTTACTTTAATGATAGTAAGTCTAAAATCAGAATTTACTAAAATGAAGATATACCTATAATATATGATTAAATATCAATATTTACATACAAAATATACCTTATATTTTATAAAAATTGTAATTACAGTTCCAATAAGTAAGCATCGTTTTATGTTTAAATGTTTACTACATGTTTTAATATATGCTTAATACTTAATTTAAATACGAATATTTTATGCAATTTAATAACACCTCTTAAATCTACCCTGGTCCTACACCTCCATAGAGTTCGATCACCATCTTTACATTCAATTTCATCACTACTCTACTGTTTTTGAATCATCTATCCGCATATCATGCCCAAACCATAATCTCAGCTTATTTTTTCTTATTTTCTCCACAATTGATGCAGTTCCTAAACTTTCACTTATATTAAATTTTGTATTCTATTCAATAAAATTACTCGACACATTTATCTAAATTCTTCGGTATAAATTAAAAATATACTTTATTTTAAAGGGGTCCATGAATCAGAAGAGGAAATGAACCTACAAGATAAACTCATCTTTTGTTCCATTTTTTGTTCATTGCCCAACACTATGATAAATACAACATTGCTTGCCTTATAATCTTTGAATTCTGATTTTGGAAAACTTGAAAATACAAATAATTATTAACTAATTATAATTAGTTCGTAATTCGCATTAATTTGCACAATATCAGATTCATAAATATATAACAAAAGCTGTAATTGAGTCTAGCGAAAGTTTCTACTGCCGCCTCAACCGAAATTTTAAAGGTTTTATTAAAAAAACAATTTTGTAGTTTAATTAATATTAAAATTAAAAATTAAAATTCGCATTGTTGTTTTTTTTTTTAATTCTTAAGTTATTTACCACTCTAATTCTAAAATTCACATATGTAAACTATATTTTTAGGTAATATTTTAATCAGGAATTTTCTGCTGCATGTACATGGCGTAACTAGTATAAATACTCCAGGTACCAATATATCCAATTACTTATAATTAATTTCATAAATTATATATATTATAATAGTAAAGCATTACCTTCTACTGAATTTCAGTAAAGGTGTATTTTGTTAGTCTTAACAGCATATATCAGCATATCACATACCATAATAGCTTTTTAGTGTAAAGCGAATATTGTTTTTTTTTAAGTCGAATTGAGTCATGTCGAATCGAGTATTGCTCTTTTCGATTTGAGTACCTATTCAAAAATTTTCGAGTAATCAAAAGTGACAAGTACGTCTCTAAATATCTAGAGTATCTATTTTAAATTATACGAGTACTAGAGTCATAGGTACATTGACATAATTTCTGTGTATTTTGAAGTGTTTTATTTTTAATTATTAACATAATATATTTCTAAATTGTATCCGTAAATTATATTAAAACAGTCAATAATTTAATATTAGTTTTTCATTTATAATAATAAATTGGTCAATAATTACACTTTTTCGGGTAAAAACAATTGTCCGATTATCACAAATTGGGTATGCTTTTTGGTTCTAGTTGGTAGTTCATTTAACTCATATTTCTCAAAAGTTTTTCTTTGGGCGAAGAGAAACTACCAAAAAATGGCGGAAAATCCGCAAATATCGATTTCTGTTATTTTTAATTTTTTAAATTTATGATAAGGATAACTAATTAGGTTTTGAACGTAGGGACTTTAATAAATGCAATATACATGCGTCGTTAACTTAAAATTTAAATTAAAGCGGATTGGTTGGTTTTCTGACTAAGTATATACCTTCGAATTTTTTTTTAAAAAGTGTTTAATATTTCCTGCGAATTTACGTTTATCAAAGCCTAATCATATTATTCTTAACCTTTTAACAAAATATTTTAAAAATCTTGACTGAAATTCTTTTTTAAAAGTTTTAAAAGCTAAAACTATCAAAAAATTTCGAAGATGGACAAAATTATGTTTTCTGTTATTTTAAATTTTTTTATTTGGCGACATGGAATCATATCTTTTTCATAAATGTAATTTTTCATTTTTATTATAACAGTCTATAATTCAGATCAATATAGAGAGGATTTTGATATAATAAACGAAGTAATTGTCAGTCTCTGGGATTCAGATTATGGGGTTGATACCAGTCATTCATTTCCACCCGATGAAAATGAAGAAAATTTCGACCAAGATGAATGGCATTCTACCGCCAAACCTGGTAGCATTAATAATCCTTTAAATGTTAGATAAAATTTTTTATTTTATTATTTTTAATGAGGAACTTTTTTTGTTCCTCAGTAATTTTAAAAATTATATTTTTGACTAATGTTTAATTCGTTTATTAAATATAAATTAATTTGAACATACAATATATTAATTAAAAATTAAAAATATAATATTTAGTTTACATAATAATAATTTTATTTTTAATTATTTTATATTTTAACCTACTATAAATTTGAAAGAAAAAATGTAAATTTTTTTTAAACATAAAAGAAGAAAGAATCAAAAAAATTTGTTCATGTTCATCTAAAAAATGAACAGCATTTAACTAAATTAAAAAGAACTAAAACTTAATAATAAACACAATTTTAAACTAAGATTTATATTATAGGCGATTAAAGCTAAGTATTAAAATATTTAAAACCAATATTAACCCTATTGATTGACGCTCAACAATAGCTTCTCTTGATCTTGAGACAGGTTTTAATCCAATAATTGGAAATTGATGATTGAATATGAAGGTGTAAAAACACATTAGTATTTTAAAATTTGCGACAAAATGTAAATTTTGGAGTTTTACTTATCCGGCATGGTTTCCAAAATAAAAAGGCTCATAATGAATATAATTCTTTAAATTTTCATAAATTCTCATTACTTTGCGTCCATTCTAAGTTAATACCAAAGAAATATTTTCCTCGCTAAATTCAACAAAAAATATAAATATTGATCACAGTTACGTAAGTTAATATTTTTTAATTACCTACCTAATGCTTATTTGTCACTAGATGATATTTCCAATGAACTGAGTTTAAAGATGGTTCTGTTGGGATCTCTAACAAATTTTCTTTTTAATTAAAATTGATCATCTCGTATTCACTCTTCTCAACGTTCGACGATCTTTTGATGAAGGTATTTTTCTATCGATACTTAAGGTAAGCTCTAATATACGATTTCCAAAAACAGGTAGTCTGTCTAGTTTTTCTATTTATAAATCTATTTCTATACATTTCCATGTCTCAAAACTATTCGGATTCCTTTTTTTAAAATAACTTTAACTGACTGTTAATAATAGGTTATTTTAATTGATGTTCAATATTGCTTTCGACCTGGTAGATCAACAGTCAAATATGTTTGCATTTACATCATTTGTGTTTGAAACATTCAATAATTAATCAGGTTTTAATGAACCCCTTGTATCCTAATAAATAGGATTGGCAGGACATTTCATCCAAATTATTTATTCGGGTGTTTAAAATACTAATATAAAATTGTTTAAAAAACATTTAAGTACTCATAACCTATGCTGTTTGATTTAATATTAGTTAATAAATGTACCAGGTGCATTGTAAACATACAAATTATACAAGTAATTACTAACTAATTTAGATTCTTCATTAACGTATAAGTAGGTATGCTACGTAAACTAAAAACATATTTGCATTCAGCATATACAAAATAACGAATTAGAATAATTTGTTCTATATTATATATTATATTATGTTATATTTGTATTATAGTTTTATCACATATTCACATATCAATTAACGTATCCTAAAAAATTACAATCGAATTATAAGATAAATAAACAATTTATATGTAATACTGTATGAGTTTTGTAGTGAACCCACACGTTTAACCACGTTCTACGTGAAGTTCGACCGAGTCAGTTCCACTGGGTATTTCTCGGAGTTCTTCTGATGTTGGTTTTACGTTTTATAAAATAAGTACACACTGTTTGTATATTATATTAGAAGATTAATTTATTAATAATAATTGACAAATAATTATAAAACATAAGAATTGCTGAGGATCAACGGATAACGTTGAAAGCCGAGATATAAGTAAACTTAAAGTTAGTCGTCGCGTACTCAGATATGTGCTTATGCGATAAATATAAAGACACACGTCCTTTCGTCTTCGAAATCTAATTACATCTAAAAATGTTTACATCGTTAATAGGTTTATGTAGTAGCATCGAAAGCGGATACAAAGGATAAAACCGACAATAACAAGACGTGTTGTTATTGTACTTTTGGCAGGTGGTGTAAGATAGGATTTCGAAATTAAGAATTAATCGAAATGTCTATAGTTGATTTATAATATTGTTGGTTCTCTTAATTGTTTGGAATACAGATTTATTAACAGAATAATTATTATTACACAAAAAGATTGTTAATACTACTCGTATTAACTACTTGTAAGTGTATGAACTTAATTATACTTATTAGCACTAGTCTCTTAAGTGGGACATATAAATTCATAGCAGTTTTTCCTAAATCAAAACAAATAATTTTATAAATATTTTGCAATGGTAACAGAATAACGTTTATCATTTATCCAAACCGTAAATAATATAAATTTAATATAATTATAATAATTATAATAATTCTCTATTATCTATGATCGAATCATTCCCGAGCACCGACCGACCGATCGATGTCGATACGAGGTCGGAAAGGGATAACGTTATCGTATGTGGAAGATTTAGAACTCTTTTAGGCCCGTAACCAGTGTTGCGCACTATCTAGATAAATTTATCTAGATAAATAATTAATCATCTTTTATCTTATCAAGATAATTAATAAAACTATTAATTAATCTATTATCTAAGATAAATAATTATTCTATATTTGTCAAATTATCTATAGATAAAAAAATTTGAGAAAAAAAAATTAATTCGTTTATAACCATTTGAGAATTAATGTCATAATAAATATTTTTATTATAAATTGTCAATTTATTGTCATACTATTTTTGTGGTGGGTAAATGTGTTTAATACTTTTGGTTTATTTTTATTTCTACTAAATAACAACTTATGCAGTCATGCTATATGAACCGTCCCATTATATAAATTTTAATATTAAATAATATTTTATATTAGCACCACGATGTAGTTTCTCTACATGAAGTCACGTCTATTTTAATACCTAGTTACTTTATTTATAATATAATAAATATAATATCATAGACCTATTCAATGATTAATTATGACAATTAATCAATGATCCAGTGGCGTCATTTGAGGGGGGGTTAGGTTAGTTAATTCATACATTTGCCGTAGTCTACGATTAGCCAAATCCTAAGTCGGCAAATTTCAAAAATAACAACTCCTAAATACAAACCCTTAATTGATTACCGCTTACAATAAAATAAAATACTCACCAAAAAAAAAAATGACCCTTCCCACTCCTGTTTTTAAAAATAGTCGGCAAATTTATGGGTTTGCCCTAGTCTAGTAAAAACTGAAATGACGCCATTGCAATGATCTAAATTATTTATAAAACCAAAAATAATCTTTTGCTTTGCGCGTGACAATATTATTGTATACGTGGACGTCTTTATTCGATTTTCAAATATCAATATAATTTCACCTGTTCAAACGAAGGTTTTTATTTTTACTAATGGATAGGAAAATAGGAAATATTTTATATCTATATCGATTATTAACGAAAACAAAAATTTTTTGTGGAGGTTTGACAGGAGATAGGTTAATCAATAATTAAACTAATTAACTCAATTATATAACTAATTATGATTTGTTTTTCTTTTCTTTTAAAGTGTGTTTTTAGTGAATTTTAGTGAATTTTTAAATAATTTACCAGAAAATCATTAACTTGAGTGAATATTATAGTAAAAACTTAAATTAAAAAATTACTTACGTAAATTCTTATAATTTCTATACATTGTTTTAAAATAAAATATTCCTAATATAATTCTATATTTTTATGCAATAATTTATAATTTATATAATTATATAGATTATAACCTACAAGCAGGTTAGGTACTAATATCACGTATCAAAAATTTAATATGCATAGTGCCAGAGGTGGAACTAGGAATTTTGACGCCTGGGTTAAATAGCTAATTGGTGAAATAATATTCTCTATACTAAACCTATCAGTATGTACAATATTATAACTGCAGTACATTACGGAGTGCACATTATGTTACACGTATCTTATTTAATTTTCGGAATCCAAAAATGTTATAAAATAATAAATTAAGTTTGTTGTCTTTTAAAATTACGCCTCAAAAAATTTTACATCTGGGGACAAATCCCTGTCACCCCTCCCCCCTAGTTCCGCCACTGCATAGTGCTACTGTACCAACATATACTACACTATATGACTATTTTTCACTTGGAATTTGTGTTTATAAAATTTAGATTAACTTTAAAACATTAGATAAATATTCAAAAAATAAATAAATATACCTAATTAAATATAAATTTACTAGTTGCTCATAGTTTTGATAATTTATTTTAATTAAACTTCTATAGGCATTGTTAAATTCATTGATATATTAAAATGTGCATAATAATTGATCTTAAAAATTAAATTAAAAATTAAAAAAAAAAAAAAAAAAGTATTTAGGTATGAATATAATATAATCTATTATTTATTACATAAAATTATATCTATAAAAATCTACTAGTGGGCTAAGATTACGTAGCATCCTACGTAATGACTAAACCAACTTTATATGGGCCCCCCAGCCCCAAAAACTCAAATAAATGGTTATTATATCAAAATAATTGTTCACACCCGGGTCCAGTATAACCTAGTTGGAGCACTAGCCTTATGGTATTTAATATTATAATCACATTATTATTTATTTCTAATAAAATTGACTTATTAGTGAAAAAAATAATTATTATTTGTTTTAGCATAAACATCCAAGTTTGTTACAAAATTCAAAAGAAAGAAAAAATAAGGAAAAAACTACTACTACAGATATACAAGAAAAATTATTAAATCAAACTTCTCAAAAATTATCAAAACAGAAAGCAAGTATTTGTTAAGTATACAAATAGAAAAGACTGACTTAATATAACATAGCAATTCTTTTGATATTTAATCAAATATGACTTGTAAACACTTGAAAGTTTATATAAATAATTATTTCTGTATTACATAGGTACTTGGTATTAGGCACATTATGCAATTATTGTATATCATACATTTTTTTTTTCTTCAACTTTATTCAAAACTAATGTTGTTATTATATGCTAATTTACCCTGATGTAATAATAATAAGTAATTTGCCTAGAATAAAATTAAATGGGATTAATTACTTAATAATATTTTTTTTTTTTATATAATTTGAAAATAATATAATAAGTTTAAATAGATTATGTGTTATTATGTTATTTATTATACCTTAAAATTATAATAGGTAGGTATATGAAATATATTAAAACATAGACATTAAACAATAGTTAATACTTATAATAATTATAACAATAGATACTTACTTTAAAGAAAAAAAAACATTTGCACCTATGTCATTAGTCATTTAGTCTAAAACAACAAAACTTCCTAAAAGCTTCATTTTTGAAAAATACCAATTAAAGGTTGGTTTATAATATACAGCTTATCTTTTTTTTTTTATTAGTGTAGAGTATATAATTTTATATTTAAAATTAATGTTGTTAATAAAATTGCATTATAAAAATACAAATTTTGTTTCAAACACAAACTTCTTTTGTGTAAATATATATTTAGAGCAACTATATTTTTATTATTTATAACAAAATTAAATAAAATCAGTGGTATTTCCACGGATTTGTTGAGTGAAATATCGCTCGCTCATAACGCGTTAACAATTTTTTTTAATGAAATAAAATACGAAATAAACTCTATAGAAGTACAAAGGGTTAAAAAACCAGGTATTACTAGTGCGATGTAAGGATATTGCTCGTATACGACTGCAGATGTGATATTTTTACAAAACGCCGCATGGGATGACGTAAATTCAAACAAAAATTTCGAAAAAAACGATTCGTTTAGCATATGCATTCCGTTAAAACATGTTTTCGGGTTTTGCGAAGATTACAATAGGATTCTGATTAATTGCAGCCAGCAATTGGTTTTGAATAGAAATATGAATGATTTAAGTAGTCTATATTTTACTACTGTCACGACCGAGAGCGTGGAAACGGAATCGATGAAAACAAAATTGAAAAATGTTCGCGTAGAATTAATAAAAGTCGTGTGGAAAGTCCCCGTGGTTAAAGTGAACGATCGAGAGAGATTGAAGTTGTTGAAAGTTATCGACAGTAAAAAAATGATAAGTTGTGCGTTTAAAAATTGGGAATTATGCGAGTATCCTAATGTACCGCAAACGAAAAAACACTTTTGGATGGTCAATACTTGTTCGCAGGTAGAAAAACCTAGGTGCTTAATTTATTATTAATTTAATCGGTTTTCTCACGAACGGCGTCAGTACGGTCGAGAAGGGGTATACCTCAAATTATGATACGTGTTCGCGCACAAACGTTAAATCTCTGGAATATCCGTACAAGAACTGCATATATTCGTATAAAAAATTAACACATCTTCAATGAGAGTTTTGATAAAAATATGTAAACAATATTTTATCAGAATTATGTGGATTTTCAAAAATACTACTACGTACGATTGATTGCTCAGCCGTATTTGACGCGCGAAAAATATAAAGAACTTTTATTTAAGATCGTTTATTTGTATAGACTGTTCGCGACAAAACGACGATGCAAAGACGTCTCCAGTGTGGATCTAAGGATTGAATTCGAGGCGGAAAATAATTTCCCAGCTAACACTGCCGCATACTGTCTGATCATACACGATCGAGTCATACAGTACAACTCGTTTACGGGAGATGTTAGGAAAATTAAATATTGTATATAAACCTTAATAATATAATAATAATAAAAAAAAAAATTGTTTTAGATTAAAATAATAATTTATTTTTTATTTTTGCTTTATTTAGCACAATATTTTTAAAAATGTACAGAAAAAATATTATTATAATTAATACGATTTATAATATGTTTAATGTATATATTAATTTATTTTTTACAATTATTATTGTCATCTTGTTATAATAATAAAATAATTCTTTACTATTACGATATATACAGAAAACAAATATTACATTTTTTGCTCCTCTCCTCTTACTCTTTATCTTCAATCCGTATAAATTGATTGTGCATTACTGTACAGTAGCAGCAGCACAAATGTATTTGAACATTTTGCTTAATCCTGGTATATGTATACTATATGCATTAATAGTTTACGTAGTTGAAATACGATGGACCGTCATTTTTGTTAATAGCCACTGCCGCCGCCGTCGCCACATTGAATGCGTCGGTAATCTATAACAAAATAAGTTATAAAAATTAAATATATTATTTTATTATTATTATTATTTATACCTCTGCTGCTGTTATCGGCTCGTTCAGTTTTTTCAACCAACTGTGTACGTGCATACGTTATAACTTGAATTATATAACGCGGTTCTATTATATCCATAGGCAGTGTGCATGATAAACAAGTCTGAGTGAATTCCCAGCAAGACCGTTTCGATTTCCGACACACTACATGTTTTCTGTACGGTAAATTCCGATTTTAGGTACACCGCAATCCTTTCAAGTTGATTTACCACCAAAGCTCGGGTGATGGACATTTTTATCGTCGTTGTTTCGTCAAAGCACCCTTCCATATCATATAGTTTGAGCAAATTGTGCCGGGATAGTAGCACGCGGCAGCCGTATTCGAGATGTGAGCCGAGAGCCAAATAATTTTCACCCCGATACGTCGTCATGCATAGTGTAATCTTCTCGGTCTATTAAAAACAGTCTTTCCCTGCTTTTCACCGGCCGGTCGGATATTATCGACAGAATGTATCCCATCATCGAGTAAATGCGTCGTAGTAAGTCTTTAGATATGCATACATAGCGTGTCGCACTGGTTGTACGGATACTGATGTTAAACACGCCCGCGGAATCCACTCCGACGTAAATAAATTTGCGCTCGGTAAAATCCAACGTGAAAACGGAACTTTCTATCAGTTCACCGGGCTGTTGTGCAATATTATCATATTTACTCTTCGGTGTCGCGTTCTTATTCTTGTAAAGGGCAGCGTTGGTTCTCTATACTGCCGGCCATTGTTTCGTTGTTTTCGATAAATTTCGAAAAAATAATGACAATGCAATATAAGCGGACATACATGTGTAACGAATGAGTGACAAGGGTAAACTATTTGAACGTGGTCTAATTGATGACGAATCTAAGGAAATCGTTAAAATTTTCACATAATCACTTCAATAATTTCCGAACTAATCATATGTAATCTAAATAAATTACACAGACAAAAATTACAGGTTGAATGTTTGTTTTTGTTTGTTTTTTTTTTCGAGATAAGTGCGGCGATATTGTAAAACAAATGACATAAGACCTAAAATAATTCTAAGACGCGAAACGAAATTCGTTCGGTACTCCGCGAATAGCGAAGCGTACGGATCTCCCTGTAATGGTATAAAGAAGGAAGGATTTTTCATCGGATGCCGGCTAGGTAGGGTAATGAAGGAGAATATTTCATGTTATACTGGTAGAGGAGGGGGGATATTTCATGAGTGAGCGCCGCGCTCACCACGCATCTTCTGACTGGTTAAATCAGATAAATTTCTCCTTAAAGCAGGACGAGAAAGTAATTCGTTATATTTTTTACCTAAAGTATACTACCTAAGTCGTACATTCTATACATATTTAAAAAAGCTTCATATAATATATTTAATAAAACGTAATAATATATATAAATAATTGAATTTTATTTTTCAATATTTAAATGTAAAGCAATTAGTATATATTTATGCTATTAATAGTCAATAGTAGATTGGATATATTGTTGATGAGTACATAAAATAAATACATCTGTGATATAAATTTAGAATGACGACAAGAAGTATACATAGAACATAGATTGATGACATAAAATGCAGAGGAAACCAAAAATTTTCTAATATTTGTTTAATACGCATTTTACGGGTTTTTAAATTTTCGAGAATTTTAATTTAAAAGCTTATAAAAAAAATTATACGTTACGATTTTTAAAATATTTAGTAAAAAGATTACGTTTTATATGATTACTAATTATTGATTAGGCATTGATAAAAGTTTCAAACCGATAAACCTAAAATTTTAGGAAATATATATTTTTGAAAAAAGTTCAAAACATTAAACTTGGCCAAAAAATCAACTAATCAATTCAAATATTTTACCACACTTGTATACTACTTATGTTAATACTCAAAAAAATGTTCAAGTCCCTACGATAAAACATTAATTAGTTATCACGAAATTAAAAAATTTTAAATAACAGAAACCGTTATTTTTCCGATTTTTCGCCATCTTTGGTAGGTTTTCTTCTCCCAAAGAAACTTTTTTTCAATAATGTTTAATATTTCCAGCAGTTTTTATTTTGTTGGTTTGAAAATTTTATCAAAGCCTAGACATATACGACTTAATGTTTTTACAAAATATTTTGATAATCGTGGCTGATTTTTTCGTAAGCTTTTAAAGTATGAGGTCTTGAAAATTGGCAAAATTACGATTTCATTATTTTATTTCTTGATAACTAAATAAGTTTAGATCGTAGGAAATTGAAATTTATTTTAAATATTTACATTCGTAATTTACATACGTGATAAAATTTTGGAATGGATTATCAATATAGCATATTGTAATATATTGAGTTTCGTTCAGAATCATATTTTCTAATGCAATATCATTCAAATCTTAAATATAATTAACTACTAATATCTTCGAGGACCGAAGGGACGAAGGAGGAATGTCCACAATCGACATTCCTACTTAACTTAACTTTTTTTTTTTATGTGTAAAAAAAAATTTTCGGGTAGAAATAGTGGTCCGACTACTACAA
>CM023361.1:30516376-30529029 GCA_013282895.1 Eriosoma lanigerum | reverse complement strand
TTTTTTTTACACTTTAATATACAGCTTATTTTTCGAATTTCTTTTCCTAGAAAAAAAAAATACAAAAAAAATAACAAAATTGCCATTTGAGTATTTACATAGGTAATATTTACATGTAATAAAATTTTGGAACAGATAGGTTGATTTTTTGGCCAAACATAGAGCTTTGAATTTTTTTCCAAAAACAATTAATATTACCTATAATTTTTTGTTTATCGATTTGAAAATGTTAAGAAGTCTTATAATACTACTTAATCTTTTTACAAAATATTTTGAAAATTGTGACTAACAATTTTTTTTATAGGCTTTTTATTATTTTTTTCTTCTGATATATAAAAACATTTTTTCGGGTAGAAATAACGGTCCTATTACTACAAATAAGGAACCCTTTCCGTAACAAATGTCATCTAGTTGGTACTTTATTTAGCTCATTTTTTGAATTTCCCTAAAGCTTTTCCCTTGAAAAGCAGAAAATTGGCAAATTAAGGTTTCCGTTATTTAATTTTTTTATTTCTTGATTACTAATTAGATTTTTATCGTAGGACCTTGAAATTTTTTTTGAGTACTCAAATTGGTAATATTAACGTTTAGTAAAATTTTGGAATGGACTGGTTGAATTGGCTAAATATAGAAATATAAATATATATAGAGCTTAGAATTTTTTCTAAAAATGTTTAATATTACCTGTAATTTTTCATTTAACGGTTTGAAATTTTTGTAGAAACCTAATTATATACTATTTAAAATATATTTATAATATATATTGAACATCGTGACTGACAATTTTTATCACGAAATAATAACTCCTTGAATGTAGAATTTAGTAGGGGTTTGAAATTTATTTTAGATATTTACATATGTAATTTACACTGGTAGTATATGGTATCCATAATTTGATTAACATATGTGTTCATTTTCATATTTATTATGTTCGCATCGCGAAACGGTTTTCAAATGATTAGGTTTGACGTTGTTGACGGATAATATATTATTGTCTAAACACGTTGTCTACCAGCTATACAACACCTTTGCGTGTAATCTTAGATCAACCACTAAATATTTTATTTCATTTTCATAATTATATCATGTTGAAATGCAGAACATCAGGAATTGTGTGTCGGACGGCGAGTGATGTGAATAAGCACATTATAACTAATACTCGCCGTGACACGACACTAGCTAACGTCTGTCAGTTTTATTACGATCTTAAAAACAGTGTGTATTAAATATTTTCACGCATATGACTACTTTTTATTTACTCGTTGCATATATTTGTGTATTATAATTATTTTATTTACTTTTGTTTTTTTTTTTTTTTTTATAAATATTTTAGCACCCACTACATATTATAAACATTATTTAAATCGTGATAATGTGTAAAAATCATATATATATATTTTATTATTTCCAACTGAAATTATTTATTTATTGATATTAGTGACTATTATGTTAAAAATAAATATCTATAATGTTTTTATTCTATTATATTAATAGTATTCGTTCCATTTTGGAGTATTGGGTGGTAGATTGGCATCCGTACCTAGCTCTGGATATACTCAGAATAGAAAAAGTTCAGAATAGATTCCTTTCTTATGCTGATTTCCTTTTAAAAATTAATCATCCTACCTATGATTATTCTCCTAATCATTACGCCCTCTAACTTCCTTCCCTAACCATCCGTCATATTAATGCCGATAATTATTTTGTAAAATCCCTTCTTAATGGTTCCACTGACTCTCCTGATCTTCTATCTTTAATATCCTTCTGAGTTCTCACCTATAATACAAGAAATCACTCCCTTTTCCAACTTCCACATCATCCTTCCTCATACGGACAAAATCATCCTCTGCATAGAATGTTAAGGTGAATGATTGGGTCTAGACTCGACCACCTTTTCTAACTTATAAATAAAAATAAATAAATAATCATCATAGTTTAAAAACAAAATGAGCTTTGTATTGGCAAATATATCAATAATTACGAGGAAATTTTTGTATACAAATGGCGCGTCAATATATATATATATGAAAATTATTATAATACCTATAATAAAATATGGATAATGTACAAATAGTTAATGATACAAACGCAGATTCTCTATTGGGACGGAACGGATTTTGACACATCCGTTACACATACCCTCCGTATTGATTATTGAAAACTTGAAAATACCAATAATTATTAACTAACTATAATAAGTTCGTAATTTGCACAATAACAAATTCACAAATATATTACAAAAGTCGTAATTGAGTATAGCAAAATGATCCTACTGCTGTCTCAACCGAAATAGTTAAAAAAAATTATGTTTTTTTTTTTTATTAAATTAAATTAATATTTAATTTGAAAATTAAAATTTATATCGTTATTATTTTAAAATTCCTAAGTTATTTACCACTCTAATTCTAAAATTCACATATGTAAATTGTATTTAAAGATCACCCTGTATTGAAGAGTTTTATGCTACATGTAATTGACGTAACTAGTTTACTTTCTGCAGGTAACAATTTATACAATTACTTATAATTAATTATATAAATTATAAATATTATAATATTTAAGCATTTCCTTCTACTAAATTTCAGTAAAGGTGTATTTTGTTAGTCTTATAACATATATCAGCATATCACATACCATAATAGCTTTTTAGTGTAAATCAAGTATTACACTTTTTGATTTGAGTACCTATTCAAAAATTGTCAAGTAATCAAAAATGATGAGTACGTCTCTGAATATCTAGAGTACCTATTTTAAATTGTACGAGTACTAAAATAGTAGGTACACTGGCATATATTCCGTGTATCTTAACTAAATAAATATGAAATTGTTGCAATTTTTTAAAGGGTTTTATTTTTAATTATTTACATAATATATTACTAAATTATGTACAATATAGTAGAAGATAACTTTTAAGTATAGAAAAAAAATTAAATAACAGTTTAATATAATAAAAAATATTAAATTTGTAGTTTTCCGTAAATTATATTAAAACATTCTAATACTTTAATATTAGTTATTCATTTATAATAATAAATTGGTCAATAATTAATTTTAGATTCTGAGGGAAGCGAGGAATGTATTGGTTTTACAATGATGTTTTTGTAGTTTATGACTGAAAACACTTTTTCGGGTAAAAATAATAGTCCGATTACCACAAATAGGGTATGCTTTTTGTAGAAAATTGGGTCTAGTTGGTAGTTCATTTAACTCATATTTCTCAAAAGTTTTTCTTTGGGTGAAGAGAAGCTACCAAAAAATGGCGGAAAATAGGAAAAATGTCTGTTATTTAAATTTTTTTAAATTCATGATAAGGATAACTAATTAGGTTTTGAAGTAGGGACTTAAATATAGGCAATATATATGCGTCGTTAACTTAAAATTTAAATTAAAATGGATTTGTTGATTTTCTGACTAAGTATAGATCTTCGATTTTTTTTTTTAAAGTGTTTCTCGACCAAGTCTAATAAACTTGAAATCTAAAGGCATAGATAATTTACCTTAAGATAAGATAAAGTCAAGGCATATCTATTTAGAGAGGAGGCTCAGTATGTCTGTTAAATTCTTAGAGTCGAAGAAATTATTTTTGAAGATATCGCTAAGGACGACTCAGGAAGATTGTGGACTATAAAGTTAAGCGTACATTTCTCGCGTACAGTGAGTTCAAGTAACATATCATAATAGAGAAGAGGTATTATTATGCTCATTGGGTTTTGACTCTAAAGACTCTACTCTGTTTTTGAAAGTAGATAAATCGTCCCGGAGGGAGGTATTTTCAGCTTTTACCAGATTTAAATTATTAGAGAGATTAATGAAGTCCTTCTTGAGTTCAGCTAATTGTGAAGTTTGTGATTTGGAGATTTTGGAGATTGATAACGATATTTCAACATGGGATTTCCTTAATTCATTGATAGCTATCAAAATATCATTCATAGTTGGTTCTTAAGTGATTTTTTGGTGTGACGGCAGAAGAAGAAAACGAAGATGATTTACTATTAAATTTGGTTTTGATTGGTGAATCCATATTGAAAGTAAATCGGAGTCTGTCAGACAGAAGATACTCCTTAAAGTATTAGTGATACCGCACAAGATGCACGAGTGAAAAAGTAGTAAAGTACAGTTGTAGACATAATAAACTTCTATACGATCCTTAAAGTCTCCGTAATATTTGTATGGCCGACCTGAAAACAGTTGACAATTTGTTAGAATGATAATAAATTAATAACAAGTGAACTCACCGGAAAAATAGATTGGAAATTGAAGTTTTTGAAATCGAAAATTGACCGAATAAAGTAATGTTAGTTGTTGAGCACAGTTACAAGGAAAAATAAAAAAAAAATAAGAAAATAAATCCTTGTAACACGTAATTCGGCGAAACAGACAAGGTTATTAAAAATGTGAAGAGCGAACAAGCGATTAACTGTTATCACGTAATGAATGTTATAAAATTATAGTTTCTGTTATTTAAAATTTTTTTATTTGACTACATGGAATCATATTTTTTTCATAAATGTAATTTATTTTTAAATATTATTATAACAGTCTATAATTCAGTTCAATATTGTGACTATATTGATATTATAAACGAAATAATTGTCAGTGGCTGGGATTCGGATTATGGGGTTGATACCAGTTTTGCATTTCAACCAGATGAAAATGAAGAAAATTTCGGTCAAGATGAAAGCGACCCATCAGGCAGCAACAATAATCCAATTGATGTTGAATAAAAATAATTATTTTTAATCTGTATATCTTCTTTAATTTATCTAAATAATTACATGTAAAATAAAATTGTATTCTATCATTTAGATTTATTATACGTTTTAGTTTGAGTTTAATTTAATGCAGTTTTATTCCGAAAATAAAATTACCTGTTAATTACAAAAATTCAAACACATAAAAAGAAAGTTGCAATATAATATTTTCTTCTAATTGTATAATTATTTTTGATTTATTTATAAAATGGTAACAATTTAATATGTTGTGAACCCCTGTACGTACCACGGGTTAATGCTGACTAAGCAAGCGTCCACAATAAGTCAGTCAGTATTTTAGTATTATAGAACAGAGTAGTTTACAATAAAGTTATATTTATTATTAACATTAATAAATGTGTTATTATATTAATTCCTATTGAACGACAGTTATTCAGTATTTTTAAAAATTATTTTTTTTACTAATGTTTAATTTATTTATTAAAATTAACTTAATTTTAACATACAATATATCAAATTTAAAAAAAAAAAAAAAAATTTTAAAAATAATATTTAGTTTACATAATAATAATTTTATTATTGAAACATTGTACATTTTAATTACCTACTCTAAATTTTAAAAGAAAAATTATAAAATCGTTTTATAAATGAAAGAAAATGGGAACGAAAAAAATCGTTCATGTTCCTCTAAAAAACGAATGATATTCCAATATAGTCCTTCACTCGTGAAAGAAACTACGTTCCTGATAAATAGTTCCAGAAAATGGGACAAAATCACAGTATATATAATAATTACTTTTTATTACTTTTTATATTGTGGTCGAAAACTCTTGTTGTAGCATATAAGGTAACTGTAGAGTATAGGTTATCCACAAACCACAACGCAATTTAAATATAATAAACATGTTTTAATTTACACGTATATACAGGGTGTTTTCTTAGCGTATGCAACTAATCATATACTCGTACTCAGTGGGACGAATAAATGAGAAAATTGTTTACGGTTTTTTTTTATTAGCTTAAGCATAATTACTCGTTAGATAATAATAAAAATTAAAAATAACCCATTACACGTGATTATTTGCAAAATTTTATCCTAATATGTTGGGTCACATCATTTTTCACCAAAATGATGCAAAATAGTGTCAGGTGGTGCTCCAAATCGTATTTATAGTGTGACACATTAGTTTAGGTGAAAATTTCACTAAATATCTCCCGTTAACATTTATTTTTTAATTACTAGTTATGTTCATAAATTAATTTTAAAAAAATAAATGTAAGCGCGATAAATTATTATACTTAAAAATATATAATGTATTAAAATTAAAATGCCTTACATTCGTGTCATACAGGTTTGTAAACATGATTTATCTAACTTACCAAAGATTTTAAAAATATACTATTTATATCACTAAAAACCATAATTATTGAAATTATAATATTTAAGGAATCAATGTAGAATTCAAAATCTTGTAACATTAATACATTTTAACAAAATTGTATTTCAGTCAATGTCGTATTATCATTGATTATAGACAGTATAGACAGATACTATCTATAATCATTGGTATTATTTAAAAATTTAATTAGTTATATCCTGTAAGTTAAACTGATATAGTATTATATTAAAAATTAATAATTATGTTATATTATAGTTATTATAGTAAGTAGTACAATTTTGTAAAAAGATATTATAGTTATTATAATAAGTAGTACAATTTTGTAAAAAGATATTTGGTTTAGTTTACTAAAAATTGTTTTAAAATACCATCCAAAATAATTATTGTTAGGATTGGTTTAAAATAGTGTAGCTGTAGCTCAATTATGGAAGGAGAGATTTCCAAACCGTAACATACCAAATTAATAATAGAAAGAATCTATTAGAAAAATTATGATAATGCAATTGGAGAAACACCAGAACTGTTAATTCGTGTCTGCGAGTCCTTAATCACTGGTTACAAAAACGTATTGAAGTTGAGGGACGATATTTTGAACTATAAATTATTATAAATAAAAATGTCAATTTAAATTAAAAAATTAATATTTTGGAAAAAACTATTTTATCTATTTGATATGTACAGTTTAAGATAATTTTTACACACAAGCGGGTATAATTACAATATAAAAAAACTTTTTTCATTTAAATTAAGTAACATTATAAGTAATTAAAAAAAAAAAAAAAAAAAATGTTACTAGGGTATATTTGGTAAAATTCTCACATAAAATGATGTGTTACACCATAAATACAATTTGGAGCACCAACTGACACCATTTTGCACCATTTTGGTAAAAACTAATGTGACCCAACATATTAGGGTAGAATTTTACAAAAAATCACGTGGAATGGGTTATTTTTAATTTTTATTATTATTTAACAAATAATAAAGCTAAATCAGAAATTTTAAAGATAATAAAAAACGGAAAACAATTTTCTCATTTTTTCGTTCAACTGAGTACGAGTATATGATTAGTTTTATACTTTAATGAAACACCCTGTATAAATATATATATACAACAATTAAAATAAGTCTTCGTCCCTTCGGTCCTTGGAGAAATTAGTAGTTTATTATATTTAAGATTTGAATGACATTGACTTAGAAAATACGATTCTGAGCAAAACTCAATATATTACGATATGCTATACTGATAATCCATTCCAAAATTTTACCACGAATGTATCACATGTAAATCACGAATGTTAATATTTAAAATAAATTTCAAGTTCTTACTATCTAAATTTAATTAGTTATCAAGAAATTAAATAATAAAACCGTAATTTTGCCGATTTTCAAGAACTTTTACTTTAAAGCCTTATAAAAAAAATTGTCAGTCACGATTATCAAAATATTTTGTAAAAATATTAAGTAGTATATGTCTAAACTTCGAAAAAATGTTCAAACCAATAAACTAAAAATTGGAATTATTAAACATTTTTGGAAAAAAGTTAAAAGCACAATATTTAGTCAGAAAATTAACCAATCGTTTCAAAACTTTTTTCTATAATTTAGAACACTTATGTTATTATTCAAAAAAAATTTTAAGTCCTTACGATCTTAAAACTCAATTAGTTATCACGAAATTAAAAAATTTAAAATAACAGAAATTGTAATTTTGCCGATTATCCACTATTTTTTGATAGTTTTTCTCCACTCAAGGAAAAACTTTTGAAAAATTCGAAATATGAGCTAAATAAAGTATCAAATAGATACAACTTTCTACTAATGAAAGCATATTCTTAGATCAGACTATTATTTAATATTTTACCCTAAAAAAATTTTTTCAAACATCAGAAAAAAACTAATATATATTAGTACATAAGATTTTAGTAAATAATTATTAATTAGTGATAATAATAATAATTTACATGGATTATTAATTATTTCTAATATTTATCAATTGTTTTATATTTCTTATATATGTCAATTTCTTTAGCACCTACCAACTATACAATAAGTAGCTTATTATTGTCGATAATTAAGTATGATTTCTTAATTAGGTCACTTCAATTTATTCGTATTCTCTTTGTAGCAACAGGTATCTGCAGAACATTTTTTTTTTTTTGAATATTACAATCTCAAATAATATCTATTTTAGTGGAAATGTTTTCACTGTATAATTCACACACTAAATGATCATTATCGGGAAATAGTGTTATCCGATAAATTGCATATGCAATGATTACACAATTGTACAACATCTATTTAAAATTAAAGATAACTAGAACTTAATAATAAACACAATTTGAAAACTAAAGTTGATCTTATAAGTGATTAAAGCTAAATATTAAAACCAATTTTTACCTTATTGATTCGTATCATCCGTCATTAAATAATATACCTCCTTGCTCTGATCCTAAACTGTCACACTTATATTTTTTGACAAAGAAAATTACGCTGCCTATACATAGTTATTTTATTAACGGTTTTGATTGACATTCAACAATAGCTTCTCTTAATCTTGAGGCAGCTTTTAATGCGCTCATTGAACATTGATGATTGAAATTGAATATGTAAAGATACATTAGTATTTTAAAATTTGTGACTAAACGTAAATTTTGTAGTTCTACTTATCCCCCATGATTTATCAAAAAATGAATAAACATTATAACACAAAAGTAAAAGGCTCATATTGAATAAAAGAAAGTTAATACAAATTCTTCAAATTTATTCTTTATTATATAATATTATATTATGTTATATTTGTATTATAGGTTTATGACTTATGAGGTATCGTATCCCAAAAAAACATAATCAAATTAGAATATAAATAAACAAGATATATGTATGGGTTTAAATATGTTTCTTAATATTTTTATATTTTTATACTTAGGAAATTACAATATAAGCAATGTTTAATTATTTAAAATGTATTTTGCATAATTATTATTATTTTTAGACAACTTAATTGTTAAGAATACAGATTTACTACACAATAATTAATACAACACAAAATTATTTTAAATACTATACTACTTATATACTAAACTATTCTTATTAGAATTAGTTTGTTAGATTGAACATATAAATTCAGAGCAGTATTTTAAATAAAAATAAATAATTTTATAAATAAGTAACCTAATAAACTAACCAAATTGTTGGTATAGGTACTAAATATTACAATTATGCCAATTTATTTAAATTTAATACTTAAAATATCAAACATTTCTTATTATAGTAAGTATAACATTAAAAAAATATAACTGGAATTTTATAATTCTAAATTTTTGATAAGTTCACAAATAAGAAATTTTAAACATTAAAAAGTTGGATCGAATAAAATGTTAAATAACGGAATATTTTAAATGAATTAGATTTTAGACAAATTATTAAATATACATATTATATTATGAGTAAAATAATATTTTTCATAATCTTAAAGTTTATTCAAATAATTAGAGTTCATATCGGAAATGAACAACATTTTATTTATAATAATAACATAATACATATAAAACAATTTTTATTTTTAGTTTATTTTTGTTATGGCTTTATGTGTAATGAAAAAATGATAATGATGGTAAACATAATTTTAATTGAGAAAATAAATGCATAAATTATAATATCTACAATTATTAAAATAATTATTAATAGTTAAATAGTAAATATATTTCAATCAACACAAACATATTTTATAATTATCTTAAAGCATACGAATGTTCATCGCTATGATCACAGATAGAATTTATCATCAAAGATGTATCCACTGTGGGAGAAACAGTATCCTCTTGACATATGTCCATTGGTTCTGGGCATGTAGGCCTAAAAATGATGTACATATAATGTTAATATCTTATTAATATACTAAAAAAAAAAATACATAACTATAAGACAGGGATTGTTGTAGATAAACTATTTGAATGAAGAACCATATAGTATAATTTAAATTTTATAATGAATCAATATAAGATCGATATTGTTAAATTCTAAAATATATATAATTTTATTATGGTAAAACTTGTTATTATAGTTTGTTCTTTTCAAACAAGATATAAAAGAAGGAAAATATATTTTCTCATATTAAGTTATGTTTATTTAAAAAAAAAACGATTATACCATAAGTATAATATATTATATTAATTTGTATAGCATAGAAATCTATCAAATTAATGTATGAATATAATTTTTCAAACTCATTTATACTATTATTTTAAAAAGTGTTACTAAAAAAGTGCATGGATGGTGAATGCTATCAGTCAATATACACCATATATCTTCAATGAATTATATTCAATATATTCTTAAATATATTGACCTAACCATTGCATATAGAGATTAACTATTGTATGATGACACTTACATAGCGATTTTAAAGAATGTATTCGAAGTATAGATATATTATAGATATTTATAGATGATTTAGGTTAAAACTAATTAATTAAATATAAATATAGAAAATTATGTAAAACAATATTATAAACAAATTTAATGTTTCTTTTAACACTTTATTAATTACAAAAACATTCACGAACCTATTATCAGTTATCTGTAATTCCTTTATTTTTGGATTTGGCTCACAATCATCAATTTCAAATTTCCTCTTTAAAGACTTTGAAGTACTTGGCTCCATTAAATTTGGGTTCATGCTTTGAAAAAAAATAAAAATTAAAAATTTTATTTACAAAAATATAATTAGTATATTACATAAAAAGTTTCAAAAATTATTAATTATATTAAGTATAAATTTTTGAAAATAGTTTTTTTTTATTATTATTAACAAATGGTAAAGAAACAAAATTTAAATGTATTTATTTAAAGTAATTAATATCTAAATAAATACCTAAAATCAGTGTTATACAACTGTGATATATGTACCCCGAAGGATGTTTCATTTTTTTCTTCGTTGCTCTATAAAATTAGATTTTTTTTTTTTTGTTAATTCTTTATTTGTACAATATTTAACTAACTTAAAGACACATAATTAATTTTTTTATTGAAATATTTATTTGATTGAAAGTTGGCAACAGACAATTTATAAAATAATATAATATAATTAATAAATGTGTTCTTTTTAAGAACTTTCCATAGATCATTAACATTACTTTTAGTGTCGATTTTGTGATAAACTCTTTCCACGATTGTGATGATGATTGCATTGTAATGTATTTCGATTGTTGTAATTGCTGGACTTATCTGATTAATTGTATAAATAATTATGTTGATATCTAAAATATAAAAATATTTGTTATGTTGTTAAAAATAAATATAATATGTTCATTTGTTTATTCTGTTATTCAGACTTAAATAATTTATTATATTTTAGATTCAACAATGCGTAGGTATTTGTCAAGACTGTTTTTCCTATCCCAATAATCAATAATGTACTTTGAATTTAACCTAACCAAACGTATCTATTAAACGGCGGTTACCGTCATATAAAGTACTATTTTTAAAAAATATTTATACTTTAAAACAAGCAATTTACACTTACATAATAGAGGTAGGCGAGAAAAAATTATTTTTAAATTAAATACACTGAATTCTGTATGACCAATTATTCAATATCTTCGTATAATTAATTAATGTTGATATTTTTTTGTTCAAAACAATGATGGCAAATTAAATTGTTAATTTTTATATGGTAGTTAATTGATAATTTTGTCATGAACCCATGTAGGTACCTACCGAATAATAGTTTCAAAGACTTTATATTAATATTTTTGTATTCTTTTACTTACCATTTTAAATATTATATTATTATAATACCTATTTCATATGAAGTTTTCTTACTGAATAGTGTTTCTGAACAAGCCGGTTGTCTCTTGGTTTATAAATTCTAATATAATTAATTGTGCTTAAAATTAAATGTTTTAGGTATATTCTACAATTAAACAATGAAAATAAACATTATATATTTAACTTTTTGTATGAAATATTGTGTATTTATAAAACACAGTAAATTACTTGAGTAATTGACTAGGTAATAATTATTAATTAGTAAATATGAAATGTATGTTTTATCATACAATAATCGTGATTCAACAATTCTGATTATTTCTCGTATTTATAATGATATATAAATTATAAAATAATCGCTTTTTATCATTGGACATGAACTATTAAATGATGGTTAAACAGCATTGATTATAGAATTGAATAACGGGTATAAAGTTACCACAAGTGGTGGTAGTGGACCAGTGATAAGAAAAATTGTAGAAAAAATGGCGAAATCGTCGAATGTGTTGCCTATACAACACGGGTAAAATTATTATTACCGTAAAAGTGAAACTGTTCAGTGGCCGGCAGCATGGTCGATTTTTTCGATCGATTTGACCATGTTCCGAAAGATGTAGGCGTTATTGATTTACATATTATTAAAGAACGGAAAATTCTCTATCCGATTCCACTTTTAATATCCTATTTCCGACTTGTTTACATACCTTACTAGGCCACTAAAAAACCACCAAATGGCTGTATCTACGAGAAAACGCGTGGCCGACATGAT